>CM035836.1:444908622-445508622 GCA_020510985.1 Pholidichthys leucotaenia | reverse complement strand
TTTAAGTTATATTTTTTTATATGATGAATTATGTGTAAAGTGCGTCTAATGTTGTCTTGTGTCTGTCTTATAAAACCTGTTTGGTCTAAATGAATTAAGTCTGTCAGTATATTTTCTAACCTTTTGGCAAGGATAGTGGTGAAAAGCTTATAGTTGTGGCGTAATCCCCACAACAGCTGGACAGACACAGCAATGTGTGTATTAATGTCTACAGACAGCCCGCTTCTTCTGGCTTTTTCCGGCTCACTACTATGATGTTAATGTGCCATTCATGAATTGTGTTCATGCTTCCTGTCCTTACTGTGTCTATACACTGATGGCAATATGTAGATGTGCCTTGTAACCTCTTTTGTCCTGCAGTTGTGGAGCAGAGGCGAATCCTGGCTTGCAATCTCCTTATTGTTATGTGTGTCTCTCAAATGCAAATGCCCATACCTACTGCTGTGAATGCCTTTCATGTATTGTCTGTAGTTGGGTATATAAGCTGCATTATTCTGTAAATCTCTCTCTCACTCTTCGACTACTGCTGCTGACACACACATCCTGTGTCTCTTTGCTGAGAGCCTGAGGACCCGCTCCAGTCTGCTCACACAAGGGCTGGAGCGGAGTTCCTGTGACGGCGGTATGATAATAAACCTATTTAAAACCTCAAGTCGCTGCCTTATTTTTTATGCCGCCGCACTGGTGACCCCGAGGAAGCACACGTTTTGTGCGACGCAACCTTCTGGTCTGGACAGTTAAGCTGGTGACCCCGAGAATGCAACCTTCTGGTCTGGACAGCTGCACTGGTGACCCCGAGGAAGCACACGTTTTGTGCGACGCAACCTTCTGGTCTGGACAGTTACGCTGGTGACCCCAAGAATGCAACCTTCTGGTCTGGACAGCTACACTGGTGACCCGACGCTGAAAAGAACATGCTGCCTGCGAATGCAGCACCCGAGGTGATGCTCCGACTACAAGCGAACACAGCAGCTCCCCTCTGCTTCAGGGAACTCTCCGGACATCACCCACGACCGGGAAAGCCGCAGCAAACTTCATGGTGGGATCTGCATGCCTAGATCGGCACATCCACGCTGGACCGGCCGCTCTCACAGCTTCTCCCCATACGAGAGAGTACGCACCTTGTCCTCTCTCCACGACGGTGACCTCCATGGCCGACGGAGAATGCAGCGCGTGGACCTGAACGCACCATGGCGAGCGAGTGACAAAGATCGTCTCCTCCCTCTCACCGCTCCAACGCATCTACACGAGCTTGAGGGACAAAGATCGTCTACTTCCTTTCACCGCTTCAACACAATGAACAGGGATGATTAAGCTCCCTGAACCTGGTTCTCCTCTCCAGCTGGCCCACCCACGCACAGAGCCCCGGCACACGCACCGAGGAGTTACGAGGACGGTGCACCACGCACGGGACGCATACGACTCTACAGACCCCATCCTCCTTCGCCGCTGCACACAGGCCCTTCAAGGTTGCTTGTACACCTGAGGCTCGCATGCAGCTTGCTTACTGGATTTGCTAATGGTCTTAGCCATGGCGCGCATAGGGAATTCAGCAGTCTGCGGTTCCCGAGTGCTTTAGGGTTGCGCCCGCACCTAAAGTCAACACGCCAAGTCCCTTTGCTTTTGTTTTTTTCTTACAGCCGCCCCTGTTTTTCTTCATGGCCGCTGTTAATCTTCGCCGCTTCCTTTTTCTTCACGGCCACTATTAATCCTTGCAGGACTTAATCGCGAGAGGAGCCAGTGACTAATTTTTCTTCTTGTGGATCTCTGCACGTTCAACGGGACAGCCCCTCAACATCGCGGACCAACAAGCAATTTTTGCGCGGCTCAGACAATTTCACCGTCTCCGGCCGGCATTTACTACCCCCCATCCCCCTCCACCTCCACCTGCACAGAGCTTTCCCTGCTCGCTGCCAAAGCCGGACTATCGAGGCCTCGGCCACCTGCCGAGCCCTCTGGGGGGGAGCGTGTGGCGTAATCCCCACAACAGCTGGACAGACACAGCAATGTGTGTATTAATGTCTATAGACAGCCCGCTTCTTCTGGCTTTTTCCGGCTCACTACTGTGATGTTAATGTGCCATTCATGCATTGTGTTCATGCTTCCTGTCCTTACTGTGTCTATACACTGATGACAATATGTAGATGTGCCTTGTAACCTCTTTTGTCCTGCAGTTGTGGAGCAGAGGCGAATCCTGGCTTGCAATCTCCCTATTGTTATGTGTGTCTCTCAAATGCAAATGCCCATACCTACTGCTGTGAATGCCTTTCATGTATTGTCTGTAGTTGGGTATATAAGCTGCATTATTCTGTAAATCTCTCTCTCACTCTTCGACTACTGCTGCTGACACACACATCCTGTGTCTCTTTGCTGAGAGCCTGAGGACCCACTCCAGTCTGCTCACACAAGGGCTGGAGCGGAGTTCCTGTGACGGCGGTATGATAATAAACCTATTTAAAACCTCACGTCGCTGCCTTATTTTTTATGCCGCCGCAATAGTCCTGATTTAATACACTGATTGGTCTGTAGTTGGAGCATTCTAGTTTATCCTTTACAGGTTTAGGTATGACTGCAATGACCCCTTCTCTCCAGGAGGGGGGGGATTTCCCCTGTGTGGAGGACATAGTTAAATGTTTTCAGGAGGAGAGGAGATAGTTGCTGTTTAAAGGTTTTGTACCACTCTGCTGTATAGCCATCTGCTCCTGGGGATTTGTTAGCTTTAAGTTTCATAATTGCTTTTTCTAATTCTTTAAGTTGTATTTCTGACAGTAGTGTTTTATTTTGAGACTCAGTAAGTTGGGGAAGGTTTAATGTGTTTAGGAATGCTTCGGATGCGTTTTTATGTTTTTTGAGGGAGTACAAGTTCTTATAGTAGTTCTCGAAGCTTTTAAGAATATCCTGAATTCTGAATTTTATTTCCTTTGATACTGGGTCTCTGATTTTGTAGATTGCTCTTTCCGTTTGTTGTTTCCTCAATTTATAGGCTAGTAATTTTGCCGATTTGCTGCCTGCTTCATATTATTTTTGTTTCAGAAATGTAAGTTTCTTCTGGATTTCTATTGTGTAGATCTCATTTATTTGTTTTTTAATTTCCTTAATTTTGAGCGAGTCATTAGAATGAGTGTTGCCTTGGTGTTATTTTTCTAGGTTCTTAAGTTCTGACTCTAATGTGGTTAGTTTTTCTTGTCTCAGTTTCTTTTGGATTGCCAGTTTTGCAATAGGGCAGCACGGTGGTGCAGTGGTTAGCACTGTTGCCTTACAGCTAGAAGGTTCCCGGTTCGAATCCCCAGGCTGGCAGGGGTTGGAACCTTTCTGTGTGGAGTTTGCCTGTGCTGCGTGGGTTTACTCCGGGGGCTCCGGTTTCCTCCCACAATCCAAAGACATGCATGTTAGGTTACTTGGCTGTTCTAAATTGTCGCTAGATATCTGTTTCCTATAGGCCCTTAGAATAGAGGGTTAGTATTAGTGAAAGCACTTTGAGTGGTCTTTGTGACTAGAAAAGCGCTATATAAGTGCAGGTTAGGTAGGTAGGCAATAATCTTTCCCCTTATTACAGCTTTGCATGCATCCCACAGTATTAAAGGGGATACTTCTCCATTATCATTTTCTTCCAAATATCTGAGAATATCTGATTCCAATTCATCTTTCAGTGGTCCTTTCAGGACATTTGAATTTAACCTCCAAGAAAATGTATTATTTGTGTATTTTTGGATACTTAAGTCCATATAGATCGGACTGTGGTCAGAGAGATCCATCAGTCCTATTTTACATGTTTTTACTCTTCCAATGTCTCTATTAAACATAAAAAAATAATCAATCCTTGAGTATGATGAATGTGGCGCTGAGTAAAATGTATAATCTTTTACACTGGGGTTGAATTCCCTCCACACATCACAGATTCCCATTTCTTTTAGTAGCATCCGAGTTTTCCTACTTTGAGTGTTATTTTGATGTGGAGAATTACCTGATGCATCCCAGTATGGATTCAGTCTTAGATTGAAGTCTCCACCACATATCACTAAACCTTGGGCTTTAGTTATCATTAGGTCAAATACGTTTTTATAAAATTTCCAGTTAGCCCCTGGAGGTGCATATACATTCAGCAGGGTGATATCTTCTCCCTCTCGCCGCCCAATTACCAACCTGTATCTCCCTTCTTTATCTTTGTGTTTTGATTTGTTTTCAAATGTAATTTTGGTTGAGATCAATGTCGCTACTCCCCTCCTCCTCCTTGACTTGTATGAAGATGAAGAGATCATTTTAAACCCTTGTCTATTGAGTTTAGTGTGCTCCACGTCTGTTAGGTGGGTTTCTTGTAAAAATATTATTCCTGCTTTGTCTTTTTTCATTTTGCCTAGAATCTTGGATCTTTTAACTGCATTCAGGATCCCTTTTACATTATATGAGATTATTTTGGTTACACCCTGTTTCTCCATTGTATTGTCTTATTTAGTATAACAGTGTGGTGGCCCTCTTTTATGCTACTCAGAAACTGAAAGAACATTAAGAACATAAAAAACATTAAGAACATTGTGTATAAAACTTTAAAACAAAAAACTGACAAAAGAACTTGCTGAGCTGAGGTCTTTTTAGAGACCCTGGAAGAGCCTTGATGGAGTGTAGGCTCTGAGGGAAATTCCTCAAACTCTGTTACGTGTTGAAGGCCCTCTCTTACCCCTGTAAGTTGTCCCATGTTTTTAACGTGAATTTCAGATCCCAATCCGAACTTGTAATGATTTTTTTTTTTTCATGCCTATACCCTATGAAATTGTGTGCACCCTCCCACCACCATCACAGCAAACGTTCACACTAATACAGTATTTGTTAGTGTGAGGAGAACATGTGGATCATTGTCACATTTCTATTTTAACCAGTTTTTTTTTTTTTTTTTTTTTTAAAAGACTTACTTGTTTCTAATATTATGACTGTTCCATGAAATGTTTTACCACATGCTGATTCTGCATCTCCTTTAATGTTTGTTACCTTGTAGGAGGGGGGTTGGATGTGCAGATTGACTAAAAAAATCGTTATTCCCTCCTGTAAACGGCCAGTTTTTCCTTGTAGCTCTGGCGCTGGGTTTCCCGCTGCTGGCCCGTGGATTTTGAGGGTCTCTGTGTGGACCACGTTTGAGCCTTGATTCTTTCGCTCGGGTCTGCTGCAGGTTTAAACACCGTTACCGGGAGCCCTCTTCTCGCCATGTCAGCGGTTGCTTCTTCCGCCGAATTATAGAGACATGTCTCTTCAACGTAGAAGACTCTTAGCTTCGCCGGAAATGGCGTCTGGAAGCGCAGTTTTTTCTCTCGTAGCACCTTTTTAGCGTCGTTGTATTCCCGGCGCTTTTTAAGGACCTCCGGGGCGTAATCGTGTTCCACGAAAACTTTTCTTTCTTGGTGCATAAATCCTTTTTTCTGCCAAGCCAGTCTTACAACCTCTTGTTTTATTTTGAAGTTGGAGAACCTCACCACCACCGATCTTGGTGGCGCTTCCGCCGCCGGCCTAGGGGCTAATGTACGGTGGGCCCTTTCTATCTTCAAGTCGGTGGATTGGGGAATATCCAACTTCTCTCTCAGTAAGGATTCCACGCATGCCGTCATTGTGGTGAAACCATCCTCGGCTCCTTCTTTCAGACCATGAATTCTTATGTTGCCTCTTCTCAGTCTTCCTTCTTGGTCGGTTAGCTTAGCCTCTAGTCTTGACTGCCTTTTGTGTAGATCCAGCACGGAATCTTCCAGCGCTTTTATTCTTTCCTCTGCTTCCAAGATTCGGTTCTCGGCCTGGTCCACTCTGCTGTTTGTCCTTTTTAATTCTTCTTTGAATTCACGAAATTCGGCCCAACACTCTCGGCGAAATCGTCTTAATTCTTTAAATACCATTTTCAAGCTAACCTTTTTGTTAGCTTCATTCAGCTCCTCGTCTTCTGAATGGAAATCCTCCGGATCAGATTCTTCGGCCGATGCGTGTCCTGGCCTGGTAAATGTCGGTTTCTTCTGTTTTCCTTTAGGCATGATGACTTTGTCCTTTGATTTTCACACTTCCAAAAATCCGTTAAATCTGATTTTCAAGGCATTTTACTGGATTGGGTCTGGGAGCTTCAGCGTGAAGCTGCAATCACCATGGTGTCCAGACCGGAAGTCAGCACATCCAGTTTTGACAGCGCCGCCAGCAGTCGGGAGAGCCGGTAAAGAAATTCATAGAGGATCTCTGGGAGTTGGCGAAGGGATGTGGATTTGGACACCTGGAAGATGAGATCATTCGGGACCAGCTGGCAGAGCACATCCGCTGCACGGCGGCCCAGTTCAAACTTCTAGCATACCCAGGAAGGTTGACATTGGCCGCAGCTATTGAGCTCGCCCAACAGTTCGAGGCAGCAGAGATCATCGCGAGAGGCCTTACTGAAGGGGCTTCTCTGGACGAGGGTGAGTCTTGCACTAAGGCACTGTTTTTGGACCTTGGTGATGGTGATGATGGAGAGGACGAGTATGCCTCCGTAGTTAAAGTAAGGTCTGCCCCAGCTACACCACGTTGTTATGGTTGTGGGTCCCCTCTTCACCCCTATAAGTCCAGTGTGTGCCCAGCAAAAGGAAAGCGTTGTGGCAAGTGTGGTTTGCTGAACCACTTTGCCAGGGCGTGCACAAATTTCGAACGCAGGAACCGTAGGGAAGAACCAGGTGCTGCGCATAAGACTCCAACAGTAGTGCACACGGTTTCCTCGGAAACTACGGGGAGGATCGGGTGCAATGTCATGCTCGATGGCATTGAGGTTCCACTGCTGGTGGACACTGGAGCAGTTATCTCCGTTTTAAACCTGGCAACCATGAAAAGTTTGTTTCCTCACCGACAGATAAGACAGCAGGAAAGACACTATTATGGCTATGGATGGAACAGACTGGCAGTCTTGGGATTTGTGAAGATGGAGGCCCGGTATAAGTCTGTTGTTGTGCCCCAGGCCCGCATTCACGTCACCGCTGCGGGGGTTAACATCATGGGGTGTAACCTCTTTTACAGCCTGGGTTTCTCCATCGCCAACGTGTCGGGTGAGGAGTGGTCGGGATGTGGACTGTGGAGCCTACCGACATTGGTGGATGGTGTGGAGGTGTGGGAATCAGACTGGCTGGACACAAATGCAAAGGGAGAGCACGCTCGGCGCCATGCGACGCCACCTCAGAACAGACTCAATGCTGGTTCTTCTGCTGCCCTGGATGAGGGTGCAAAACGGCACAATGGGACCCCATGGGCGCCCTTTAAGGACGAGGTGCCCACACCGGATGCTGAAGGGGCGAGACCGGAGAGCATGTGGATAAATCGCTCGAGACGACGGTCTACCATGGATGGCACGAACCGGACCCGCGAGTCGACCAGATCAGTGATGGAGGCCAGTCGCGACCAGGGTGATCCAAGTAAGAAGAAAAGGGCTTCCCTTGGGGTTGGAGACGTGGTTCGGCCCAGGGTTGAGGTCCGGATGAGAGGGGATCACAGTTCATGCGCACTGCGTGATGACCAGAGGCGATTTCGGGTGGAGGCTGCTCGGAGTGATGGGTATCTGCGCTTGTCTGACCAGACCTGGAGGCATCCAAATGAGCTGCGTTGGACGTTGGAGGAGAAGAGGCGGCGCAGCGGAAGCCCCGAGGTCAAGAGATGGAAGCAGTCGGAGGAGGACCCGTCAAAGGACTGAGGATGCTGTTTTGTCTTTATTTTGCTGTTTTGTCATTTGTATGTGTTTATACCCTAGTCCTGATGTGTTTGATTTGCTACTGCGTGGTACCCCGGTCGATTTCAAAAGAAGAACAGAGAAATGTGCTAAGTAATGTGATTTGGGGTGATCAATGATATCTATGAGTGAAATTTTAGTGGTCTATATTGTAAATGTGAGATTTTATTGGCTCAATGGAGGTGGGTTAACAATTTGTAGAATTGACATATGCTAAGATTTGTTTTACTGTTAAGTTGGTTTTAAATGCCCGAGTTTGGGTGGTAGGGTGCGTTTATCCTGTTTAATTGACTATTTGAGCGAATTTACATACCCAACGTTGATTGTTGTATAGTGTGCCCATTGTGGGGTGGGTGTTGGGGGGGCGCCAGTAGTCTATGTGTGTATTGTAATTTTGTCTGTCCTTTCATGTGGAGCTGTTTTGGGGTTTGTTTTAGTTTAGAACACGGCTTTATTTTTCTTTACATGTTTGGCGGCAGAATAATCCTCCCAGCCGTGTGGGAGTGCTGGCAGTCTACCCGGCCCCCCAGCCTTAGTTGCATGCATGGATAGGAGGTTTATTTGTTTCTGTGATTATTTTGTAGAGTGTGAGTCGGGAAGCAAATTTGGGCGGGCTATCCATGCGCTTGCCATCTTTTTGAAGGGGGGTGGTGTTGTGTATGTAAATAGGCTGTAGTAGTAAGATGGCAGCCGGGTTGGACGTGGGATAGACTGGGGTGGTTAACTACTGGTTTCCGGTGGTGACGCCACCTCTAGTATAAAGGAGGGGGGCAGAAGAGGCAAATTCTCTTTCGTCGTGGGAGCCACCTGGCCTGCAGGCAAGTGCCGTAAGCCTATATACAGTGGGGAAAAAAAGTATTTAGTCAGCCACCAATTGTGCAAGTTCTCCCACTTAAAAGATGAGAGAGGTCTCCAATTTTCATCATAGATATACCTCAACTATGAGAGACAAAATAAGAAAAAAAAAATCCAGAAAATCACATTGAAGGATTTTTAATGAATTAATTGGTAAATTCCTTGGTAAAATAAGTATTTGGTCAAAAAATTGGTGAAATTTGATGAAAATTGGAGACCCCTCTCATCTTTTAAGTGGGAGAACTTGCACAATTGGTGGCTGACTAAATACTTTTTTTCTCCACTGTACGTATGTGACTAGTATTCTAATAAAGCTCCGTTAACTGAGTCAGTTGTGCATTTGTCATTGGCCAATTATGGATGTAATAGTTCCCACCTGATTAAGGACCTTTTGACCAACTATACGGGGGGGGGGGGCTGAAAAGTTCATGGGCTGAAAAGTTCATAGTGGTCAAATTTGACCGAATGTGGTTTATTTTTCACCATAGTCACCCCTTCAGTCCACACACTTCTTCCATCAGTGTTGCAGCACTTGGATCTCTGTGGTTGAAAAATAAACCACATTTGGTCAAATTTGACCACTATGAACTTTACAGCCTATGAACCTTTCAGCCCCCGCCCCCATATCTTTTTAAATCGGACAATAAGAAAAATTTTCAGCTCTTAATTTTTCTATTTGAATTTCTTTTGTGCTATATAGTTTTTTGGAATATTTTTTCTTTTTTTTATTAAACAGGAATGAATTAAAAATTTAAAAAAAAATTTTTTATGTAAAATTAATTTATAACAAGGATTTATTTTTTGTATTTATAAAAAAATTTATTTTTGTATTTCCCATATAGAGGGTATGCACCGGAACTAAACTCTTGGCAGTTACAGGGCAGTTACCGTTGTTACACAGCACTGAGTGGCAGCTTTATGGTGCATTCAGACCATAGACTGTATTTTTTTTTCTAGACCATTGACTGTGTAATGAGAAGTTAGTTCTTTGTGCAGTGTGATTACATATTAACTCAATGTAAACACTCAAATACATGCAAATTTTCATCCAAGGAAGCATTTAGTGATAGCTAATCAGCCTTGAAATTCCACCATCACAGGAGTAAAAATGTCAATGCTGGTGAGTAAACTAGTTTGAAAATTAGACTGCCACTCACCTGCAGACAGATAAACCGGGAGCTCTGCAACTGACGCAGGATCAAGAGTTTATTCACCCACATTCTCCTGCTATGGATGTGCTGATGAGGGCTAGCAAGCTAGCAGTGTAAACAACCATCATCCAGGTGCAGTTTCTGGAGGAGGCAGTGACATTTTCCCAACTGTGTGTCCTACTGGACATTTTTTGGATTTCCACAGCAAGTGGAAAGCAGCTGCAGAAGTTATGAAGGCAACCCTGCCCCTTTGCAGCTGGCTCTGATAAGTCTTGCATTGTGTTTTTGCACTGAGTTATGTAATCGCACCACATGAAAAATTTGCACTTTCAGGTTTGATCTGAATGGACCCAAACATAAAAAACACAAAATATTTACTAGTCACGGGAATACATGGTATGCCTTTTTTTTATTTACTTTAAATGTTAATACCACAGAGTTTACTTGACTGTAGTGATGTGCATGGCTGCCGTAATGAACGGTCTAGGCTGGGCTGAAGCCCAGGGGCCTACAAAGATCAGGGGCCTATCATGACCCAATAAAAAAGATCACATTGTTGTTAGTTGGTCAAATTCTATGTCCATCACTTAATATTCATGTGTGGCTGGCTGCTGATTGGTCCAATTTACATGAGGCCCATGTCGGTACCATGTAATAATAGCCTATTACATCAGACAGCTGTGCATGGGACAGTAGACTCGGATCCTGGTAAAAAGTAGGCTAGATGAAGCGTGCTGCTGAAACAGACTGTAACCTCATACTGATGTCCATAAAGTATGACATTATTTGTGAGCTGGACTTAAAGGATATAATGAAGCATTTATCGTTAAAGAAGGCCAGAAGAAAGCACTTTACAAAAACGGTAAGACATGCTATTTGTAGTTTTCCAGTCACCTGTGTACATTTGTTTTTAGAAATTTAGTCATACTTTGTTGGCAGATATTTTTTCTAATTTTAATTAAAATTATCTATTGCTGCTCCTCCACATTGAAAGGAGTCAGTTGAGGTGGTATAAGATAAGATAAGATAAGATAATGTGACTGAGATCATCCTGCGCAGTTCGCCCACTCGGGACACGAACCCGCGACCTACCAGTCAACTACACAGTTCGAGCATGGGAGACACAGCACGATCGCGCTGAGCTAAAGGTCCGACCGATAGCTCAGCGCTACCGATACTGTATGAGGCTTTTTCGGGAGGGAGGTTTTTACTAACGTTCTACGCCGAACAGTGCTAGTTGGCATCCGTTACACTCCCATGTCGGTACCATGTAATAATAGCCTATTACATCAGACAGCTGTGCATGGGACAGTAGATTCAGATCCTGGTAAAAAGTAGGCTAGATGAAGCGTGCTGCTGAAACAGACTGTAACCTCATACTGATGTCCATAAAGTATGACATTATTTGTGAGCTGGACTTAAAGGATATAATGAAGCATTTATCGTTAAAGAAGGCCAGAAGAAAGCACTTTACAAAAACGGTAAGACATGCTATTTGTAGTTTTCCAGTCACCTGTGTACATTTGTTTTTAGAAATTTAGTCATACTTTGTTGGCAGATATTTTTTCTAATTTTAATTAAAATTATCTATTGCTGCTCCTCCACATTGAAAGGAGTCAGTTGAGGTGGTATAAGATAAGATAAGATAAGATAAGATAAGCCTTTATTAGTCCCACAATGGGGAAATTCCAAGATTGCAACAGCACAGGGATAGCAACACTCAGAGCAATAATTAAGAAGATACGGAAGATATAAATAAGAGCAGTGGATATACATACATACACATCAATATATAAATATATATATACAAAGTGCGGAGCATTGTAGCAAGATGGAATAAACCGCATAACCGTCTACTTAGTTATCCTACATAGTACGAATATGTACCCATACATATTGTCACCCTCCGTAGCAACCGATACTGTCCTAGTTGTATATACTGGAGGGGACCATTGTGTAAGTCTGTTGCGTCTTTTGCATTCAATACTATTAGGTCGTCACGTATTTTTGCTATCTCTGCGAGCAGCCCTGCTTAGGTTATACAGTCTGACTGCTGTAGGTAGGAAGGACCTGCGAAACCTCTCGGTTGCGCATCTAGGATGATGTAGTCTGCTGCTAAATGAGCTCCTCAGTGCGTTCATTATGTCCTGCATAGGGTGGGACTCGGACTCCAGCAGAGATGACAGTTTAGCCACCGTCCTTCTCTCTCCTATCTCCTCCACTGTGTCAGGACAGAACTAGCGTTCTTGATCAGTTTGGTCAGTCTCTTCCTATCGGCTGCTGTAATGCCACTGCCCCAGCAGACCACTCCAAAAGTGATGGCTGATGCCACCACCGTGTCGTGGAATGTCTTCAGCTGCGCCCCTTGTACACCAAAAGACCTGAGCCTCCTCAGTAGGAACAGCCTGCGCTGTCCCTTCTTGTAGAGTGCATCGGTATTGTGTGACCAGTCTAGTTTGTTGTTCAGATGAACACCCAGGTACTTGTAGGATGTCACCATCTCGATGTCTGTTCCCTGTATGTTTACTGGTGCTGTGAGGGGTTGTCCTTTCCTGCGGCAGTCCACCACCAGCTCCTTAGTTTTCCTCGCGTTGATCTGGAGGCAGTTCCGATGGCACCAGTCCACAAAGTCCTGGATAATTCCTCTGTACTCAGCTTCATCTCTGTTGGACATGAGGCTGACGATTGCAGAGTCGTCAGAGAACTTCTGTAGATGGCAGTGTGTTGTGTTGTGTGAGAAGTCCGCAGTATAAAGGGTAAACAGGAAGGGAGCCAAAACCATTCCCTGGGGGGCCCCCGTGCTACCGATGATCGTGTCGGACACACAGTCCCGGGTTCTCACAAACTGTGGCCGGTTAGTGAGGTAGTCCGGGATCCATGATGACAGGTGCTGGTCCACCCCTGCGCACAGCAGCTTGGCTGTTTATTCTTGCTGTGCAGTTTATGTGTGAGAAAATTTTACATGCTTTCAGATGGTTTTAACTTGTTTTAAACAGTTTGATAAGTCAAATCTTGCTCTGTTGGCGGATAATTTTACTTAAAATAAGCAATGTATGGGCATCTGATTAGGATGCCTCCTGGACGCCTCCCACTTGAGGTGTTTCAGGCACGTCCCACTGGGAGTAGACCCTGGGGAAGACCCAGTACTCGGTGGAGAGACTATGTCTCCCAGCTGGTCTGGGAACACCTTGGTATCCTCTCTGAAGAGCTGGAGCAGGTGGCTGGGGAGAGGGAAGTCTGGGCTTCTCTGCTTGAACTGCTGCCTCCGCTACCCAGACCTCTGGAAAAGCGGTAGAAGATGGATGGATGGATGGATGGATGGATGGATGGATGGATGGATTATCTATTGCCAGAATTTTTTGCTTATTTTAAGTAAAATTATCTGCCAACAGAGCAAGATTTGACTTATCAAACTGTTTAAAACAAGTTAAAACCATCTGAAAGCATGTAAAATTTTCTCACACATAAACTGCACAGCAAGAATAAATATCTTGTCAGACAAAGAGACAAGCATAAACAGCCTTAATTTATTTCATTTTTCATATATTTGACTTTTTGCAGTGTAGTTGTGTTTTCTAACTCACAGTTGCATTATTTCTCAAATAGAAACAAAAATGAGGCCGTAGTGGCTCAGGAGGTAGAGCAGGTCGCCCAGTGACCGGAAAATTGGCAGTTTGAATCCCACTCCCCCCACCTTGCTGTTGTGTCCTTGGGTAAGACATTTTACCTACCCTGCCTCCAGTGTGTTCATGGTTCATGACACTGGTGTATGAATGTGAATAAATGCTCAGTTGGCATGGAATAATGAATGCAATTCATTATTTAAAGTATAGCTATTGCATATTTATAAACTGAGATTCTTTTTTTTGGGGGGGGGGGGGCTACAAAACCTCTCAGCCCAACTGCTTAATGGCAAGTTAAGATGGCCCTGGTGATGTGTGAGTAAAGAACAAGGAGCTCACAAAAGTGAAGGACTGGTTCTGAGCCTCTGACTATTTATTTAATTTTTTTGTCAATAAATACAAGATGGAATGATAGTATTACCTTATTTCATTCTGTGCTCTGCTGTAATTGAATACTGGATTTGTTTTTGTGTTTTACTGTATTCAAGCTAATGCTGCCACTCACTGTTTTGCAACTGCCATGAGTTCTGCTCCATGACATCATGAGCATAAACTTTATTTATTATATTGTGGAGAATGTGGAAGGACGAGGCTGAGTTTATTTCACAAGTCAGATTTATTAACATTCTCCAACATCATCCAAAAATAGAAAGAGGACGAATCCCCCAACATCTGTCCCTTTTCTACCCAGGACATCAAAACACACAGTCACATGGTGCTTAATCCCCAGTAACAATGTAACTTCCTCCCGATCTTAACACCCCCACCTCCAGTCTCTGGCCGCTGGGCGAAATCCCCCACGGCTGTCTCCTTGCATGCCAAAGACTAAACTTTCACATCCTCGTGTTATCTCCAGAGCGGCTCAGTCCTTTGTTCCGTCTCAGATGTGAAGCCTAAGGTGGTATACGTATGAATCATGCAATGATATACATATGTGCATAATTGTGTCCCACATGACCCCCCCCAAATGTCTAAGATGGAACAACGTAATAACAGTCTGCAAGTCATGGTAAAACTATTACACATCAGTCCACGTGTCGCTTGGGCCTCAGTCGCCTCCCATATCTGCTGTAAGCGGGCTTAACCACTTTCGCAGCGCCTTCCTGCTGGGGAGCTGCTGTCTGAGGATGAGAACTGTTAGTCAATCCCTGTGGGTGTTCTGATGAATGCTCCTTAGGGGGTCTGCCGCGCCGAGGAGCCGTAGCCAACAGCACATCCTCATCGGCCAACACAAAGGCGGGTTTGAGTCTGTTTATGCCAATCTTTTTTTTCCTGCCCCCCAAATCTAGCAAAAAATTCAATTCAATTCAATTCAACTTTATTTATATAGCGCCATTTCACAACAACAGTCATCTCATAGCACTATCAACTGTAGGGGGGGACCCCCACAGTTGCAGGAAGACCCCAGCAATCAGGCGATCCCCTGTGAGCAAGCACTTGGTGACGGTGGAGAGGAAAAACTCCCTTTTAACAGGAAGAAACCTCCAGCAGAACCAGGCTCAGGGAGGGGCAGTCATCTGCTGCGACTGGCTGGGGGGTGAGGGGATAGAGAAGAAGAAAAGAACAGACATGTAGAGAGCAAACAGCACGATGGGGACTCAATCTATGGGAGAGAACAAACAAATGTTAATGACCAGCAAAAAAAAAAAAATTCAGAGAGAGTGAGGAAAGGAGTGAGGCCCAGTGCAATACTGGAGGTCCCCCGGCTGACTAAACCTATTAGCAGCATAACTAAGGGAGGGTTCAGAAACACATGGTCCCTCCGTAATTGTAGGCTATATCAAAAAGGTAGGTTTTAGCCCTATTCTTAAAAACAGAGATCGAGTCTGACTCCTGAATCCAGATTGGCAGCTGATTCCACAGGAGAGGAGCTTGAAAACTGAAGGCTCTGCCTCCCATTGTACTTTTGGAGATTCTAGGTATTACAAGTAATCCTGCATTTTGGGAGCGTAGTGCTCTGTTAGGATAATACGGTAGTATCAGATCTTTTAAATAAAAAGGAGCCTGATTGTTTAGAGCTTTGTAAGTAAGAAGAAGGATTTTAAACTTAATTCTAAATTCTATGGGAAGCCAATGAAGGGAGGCCAGAACCGGAGAGATATGATCTCTCTTTCTAGTACCTGTTAAAACTCTTGCTGCAGCATTTTGGATCAGCTGAAGACTTTTTAAAGATGTTTTAGGACAGCCTGATAATAAAGAATTACAATAATCTAATCTCGAGCTAACAAAAGCGTGGATCAGCTTCTCAGCATCACTCTGAGACAAGATGCTCCTAATCTTGGCAATATTACGCAAATGATAGAAGGCAGTCTTAGAAACAAATTTAATATGTGAATTGAAGGACAAATCCTGATCAAAAATAACTCCAAGGTTCCTCACAGAGCTATTAAGAGAAAGAGTAACTGCACCCAAACTGAAAGTTTGATTTGGAAAGGAATTTCTAAGGTTTTTTGGACCAACAAGAATGACTTCAGTCTTATCTGAATTTAATAGCAGGAAATTACAAGTCATCCAAGCTTTGATTTCCTTAAGACAGGCTTCTAACTTGGCTAATTGATTACTATCATCTGGCTTCATTGACAGGTATAATTGTGTGTCATCTGCATAACAATGAAAATGTATACAGTGCTTTCTAATAATGTTGCCTAATGGAAGCATATATAAACTAAAAAGAGTAGGGCCTAGCACAGATCCCTGTGGAACTCCATGACTAAGCTTTGAGTTGAAAGAAAACTCATTATTTACATGAACAAACTGGAACCTATCAGATAAATAAGATCTAAACCACTGCAACGACGTTCCATTAAGTCCAACATAGTGTTCTAATCTATCAAGTAGAATATTATGATCGATAGTATCAAAAGCTGCACTAAGGTCTAAAAGGACAAGTACAGAGACTAGTCCATTATCAGATGCAATGAGGAGGTCGTTAGTGACCTTCGCTAAGGCTGTTTCAGTGCTATGATGGATTCTAAACCCCAATTGAAACGCTTCAAGTAAACCATTTCCCTGCAGGTGGTCAAATAATTGCGTAGCAACAACTCTTTCTAAGATTTTTGAAATGAAAGGGAGATTAGAGATTGGTCTATAGTTAGCTAAAGCTCCTGGATCTAGCATTGGCTTTTTGAGTAAGGGTTTAATTACAGCCGTTTTAAAAGCCTGCGGTACATGGCCTAAAGTTAATGAAGAATTGATTATATGAAGAATAAAGCTACCAACAAGTGGGAAGACTTCTTTAAATAACCTGGTAGGAATAGGGTCTAAAAGACAAGTTGAAGGTTTGGATGAGGAAACTATTTTGTCTAACTCACAAAGGTCGATTGGAGTAAACTCATCAAGACAGACATCAATAGAAGGAGTTGTAGTAGTTAAAGTATTTAAGTTAACTGTGGGAAGAATCTGATTGATTTTATCTCTGATGGATGAAATTTTATTATTGAAAAAGTTCATAAAGTCCTGACTAGTAAGCTCTAAGGGAATGCTAGGATTGACAGAGTCTTGACTTTTTGTCAACCTGGCTACAGTACTGAAAAGAAACCTGGGATTATTCTTGTTCTCTTCTATTAATGCAGAGTAATAACTCGTTCTAGCTTTTCTAAGAGATTTTTTTATAAATTAAAAGATGATTTCTCCAGGCTAAATAGATTTCATCTAAATTAGTAGAGCGCCATTTTCTTTCTAATTGACGAGTCTTCTGTTTTAAGCTACGAGTTTCTGTGTTGAACCAAGGAGTTAGAAATCTCTGATTAGACTTTTTCTTTTTTAAGGGGGCGACCAAGTCTAGAGCCTGATGCAGAGAAGCTGAAACACTATCCACCATGTTATCAATTACAGAAGGAGCAAGCTGTCTATAGCTTATTTCCGTTGTGTTGACACATGGCATAGAGGAAACAATCTGCATAAATTTGGAAACAGCATCATCTGAGAGGCATCTACTGTAATAATATTTTTCTTTAGGAGCCAACTAGTCAGAAATAGTAAAATCAAAGGTTAACAGACAATGGTCTGACAGTACAGGGTTATGAGGAGACACTACAAGATTTTCTATTTCTATGCCATATGTCAGAACAAGGTCCAATGTATGGTGGAGGTAATGAGTAGAATTTCCTACTTTCTGAGAAAACCCAATCGAGTCTAAAATGCTTATCCCCTGTTTCCAGCACTCTAAATGGTCCATCATAAGGTGGTCGCAACGGAGGGCGATGTGCATCGTGTCTGACAAAAACAAACTCCGCATTTTTTAGAGCCTTAGGCACAAAAACGCACGGAAAACTGTGGTGAACGGGGCCGGGAAGCATGCCCGCTTCCGCGTCACTCTGCAACCGCTGAGCCGGGAAACATTCTGGCGCAGGATTATCTGGGAGAAATTCCCCGGGCAGCCGGAGTGGCTGCACAAAAACTAATTCAGCCGGGGAGGCTTCTAAATCCTCTTTAGGTGCAGAACGCAACCCCAATAAAACCCATGGTAGCCTGTCCACCCAATTTGCATCCATAAGCGACGCTCTGAGGGCCGCCTTCAATGACCTATGGAAACGTTCGCATAACCCATTAGCCTGCGGGTTGTACGCAGTAGTGCGGTGGATCATTACCCCCAGGCTGCGGGCCATCGCTGACCAAAGCTCGGAAACAAATTGAGGACCTCTGTCGGCCGTAATGTCCGACGGAACTCCAAAGCGCGCTACCCATGCCGTTAAAAACGCGCGCGCCACCTCCTCGGCTGTGGTTGATGACAGTGGGACCACTTCTGGCCAGCGAGTGGTGCGGTCTACCATTGTCAGATGGTGTGTGCACCCCTGCGACGGCGGGAGGGGGCCTACGAGGTCCATGTGAACGTGATCAAACCTCTTAGCTGGGATATGAAATGGCTCCAAGGGAGCTCTCGTGTGCTTGTGAACCTTGGCTCATTGGCAAGCCATGCAGGCTGCTGCCCACTCTCTAACTTGCTTGCGCAGGCTTGACCATACAAATTTCTCTCCTACCATTTTGACCGACGCGTGCGCCAGAGAATGAATCAAGTCAAAAACGCGGCGGCGCCACACAGTCGGTACCACTGGGCGCGGTCGTCCCGTGGAGACATCGCAGATTAGGGGGGGCATACCATCTTGCAGCACCCTGTTCTCCAGCCTTAACCCTGTTGGTCCAGACTGGAGCGCGCGCACGTCCGCGTCGCTCGCCTGCTCCGCGGCCATGGTTGCATAATCTATCCCTACGCGGACTGTGGCAGCGCGCACTTCCACGTCGCTAGCCTGCTCCGCGGCCATGGTTGCATAATCTATCCCTATGCGGACTGGGGCCACTACGGCGCACGAGAGACAGTCTGCCACTACATTAAGTTTACCCGCTACATGCTGAATATCGGTAGTAAACTCTGAGATTGCAGCCAGCTGCCTCTGCTGCCGGCCCGACCACGGTTCTGAAACCTTGGCCATCGCGAAAGTCAGCGGCTTGTGGTCAACGAACGCGGTGAAACGGCGTCCTTCCAGCCAGAACTGGAAGTGGCGAATGGCCAAGTGGAGGGCTAACAACTCCCTGTCAAATGCGCTGTATTTTCGCTCACTATCGCGCAACGTCCTGCTGAAAAAGGCGAGCGGCTGCCAAGCCCCGGCTACATGCTGCTCCACAACCGCCCCTATGGCCACATCTGACGCGTCAGTAGTGAGCGCTATGCGGGCCGTTGGGTCTGGATGCGCTAACAACGCAGCGTTTGCCAGGGCTGTTTTGACCTCCGCGAATGCTCGCTCTCGCTCAGGGGACCATTCGATTTTGCTTGTGGGTTTTTGTTTTTTTAGCGCGGCATACAATGGTTGCATGAGCTGCGCTGCGCGGGGGAGGAAACGGTTATAAAAATTTACCATTCCCGACTTCCGGTCTGGACGCCATGGCGACTGCAGCTTAACACTGAAGTTCTCAGACCCAATCCAGGATAACACATTGAAAATCAAACTTAACGGATTTTTGGAGGAGTGAAAATCAAAAGACAAAATCATCATGTCTAAAGGAAAACAGAAGAAACTGAAATTCTCCAGGCCAGGACACGTATCGGCCGGAGAATCCGAACTGGAAGATCTCCGTTCAGAAGACGAGGAACTGGTGATAGCTAACAAAAGGGTTAGCCTGAAATCACTATTTGAGGAGCTACGACGATTTCGCCGAGATGTTACGGCCGAATTTCGGGAATTCAGAGAAGAATTGAAAAGGACAAACAGCAGAGTGGACCAGGCCGAGAACCGAATCTTGGAAACAGAGGATCGAATAAAAGTGCTCGAAGATTCTGTGCTAGACCTACGCAAAAGACAAGCAGCTATAGAGGCTAAGCTAACCGACCAAGAAGGAAAACAAAGAAGAGACAACATAAGAATTCATGGTCTGATAGAAGGAACCGAAAATGGTTTTAACTCAATGGCAGAATGCGTGGAATCCTTACTAAGAGAGAAATTGAATATTCCACAAACCACCGACTTGAAGATAGAAAAGGCACATCGTTCATTAGCCGCTAGGCCGGCGGCGGAAGCGCCCCCACGTTCGGTGTTGGTAAGATTTTCCAATTTCAAAATAAAACAAGAGGTTGTAAGACTGGCCTGGCAGAAAAAAGGATTTATGCACCAGGAGAGAAAAGTCTACGTGGAACACGATTACGCCCCGGAGGTCCTTAAAAAGCGCAGGGAATACAATGACGCGAAAAAGGTGTTAAGAGAGAAGAAATTGCGCTTTCAGACACCATTTCCTGCGAAGTTAAGGGTCTTCTACGGCGATGAAACGTGTCTCTATAATTCGGCGGAAGAAGCAACAGCTGACATGGCGAAAAGAGGCCTCCCGGTAACGGTATTTAAACCC
This sequence comes from Pholidichthys leucotaenia, assembly GCA_020510985.1. Lineage (NCBI taxonomy): Eukaryota > Metazoa > Chordata > Actinopteri > Cichliformes > Pholidichthyidae > Pholidichthys > Pholidichthys leucotaenia. Next base: position 445,488,451 of record CM035836.1, on the reverse strand, counting down.
ACCGCAGACCCGAGTGAGAAGATCAAAACGCAAACATGGACAACACAAAGACCTTCAAAATCCACGGACCAGCAGCGGGAAACCCAGCACCAGAGCGTCGCGGATAAACTATCCGTTTTCAGGTTGGAATAGCGACCTTTTTTTTTTTTTTTTTTCTCTTGAATCAATCCGCACATCCAACCCCCCTCATACAAGGTAACAAACATTAAAGGAGATGCATATTCAGCATGTGGTAAAACATTTCATGGAACAATCATATTATTTGAAACAAATAAGTCTTTGTAATAAAAAAAAAAAAAAAACTTGTTAAAATAGAAATGTGATAATAATCCACATGTTCTCCTCATACTAACAAATACTGTTTTTGCGTGAATGTTTGATGTGATGGGGGTGGGAGGGTGCACACAATTTCACAGGGTTTAGGCATAAAAGGAAAAAAAAAAAATCATTACAAGTTTGGATTGGGTTCTGAAACTCACGTTAAAAGCATGGGACTACTTTCAGTGGTAAGAGAGGGCCCTCAACACGTAACAGAGTTTGAGGAATTTCCCTCAGAGCCTTCACTCCATCAAGGCTCTTACAGGGTCTTTAAAAAGACCTCAGCTCAGGAAGTTCTTATGACAGCTTTTTGTTTTAAAGTTTTTTACACTATGTTCTTAATGTTTTTCTTGTTTTTAATGTTCTTTCAGTTTCTGAGTAGCACAAAAGAGGGCCACCACACAGTTATACTAAACAAAACAACACAATGGAGAAACAGGGTGTAACCAAAATAATTTCATATAATGTAAAAGGAATCCTGAATCCAGTTAAAAGATCCAAGATTCTAGGCAAAATGAAAAAAGACAAAGCAGGAATAATACTTTTACAAGAAACCCACCTAACAGACGTGGAACACAATAAACTCAGTAGACAAGGGTTTAAAATGATCTCTTCATCTTCATATAAATCAGGGAGGAGGAGGGGAGTAGCGACATTGATATCAACCAAAATTACATTTGAAAAAAAATCAGAACACAAAGATAAAGAAGGGAGATACAGTTTGGTAACTGGGCGGCTAGAGGGAGAAGATATCACCCTGCTGAATGTGTATGCTCCCCCAGGGGCTAACTGGAAATTTTATAAAAATGTATTCGACCTAATGATAACTAAAGCTCAAGGTTTAGTGATATGTGGTGGGGACTTCAATCTTAGACTGAATCCATACTGGGATGCTTCTGGTAATTCCCCACATCAAAATAACACCCAAAACAGGAAGACTCGGATGCTACTAAAAGAATTGGGAATCTGTGACGTGTGGAGGGAACTCAACCCCAGTGTAAAAGACTATACATTTTACTCAACTCCACATTCATCTTACTCAAGGATTGACTATTTTTTTTATGTTTAATAGAGACATTGGAAGAGTAAAAACATGTAAAATAGGACTGATGGATCTCTCCGACCACAGTCCGATCTACATGGACTTAAATATCCAAAAATACACAAATAATACATTTTCTTGGAGGTTAAATTCAAATGTCCTGAAAGGACCATTGAAAGATGAATTGGAATCAGATATTCTCAGATATTTGGAAGATAACGATAATGGAGAAGTATCCCCTTTAATACTGTGGGATGCATGTAAAGCTGTAATAAGAGGAAAGATTATTGCAAAACTGGCAACCCAAAAGAAACTAAGACAAGAAAAACTATCCACATTAGAGTCAGAACTTAGGAACCTAGAAAAAGAACACAAAGGCAACACTCATTCTACTGACTCGCTCAAGATTAAGGAAATTAAAAACCAAATAAATGAGATCTACACAATAGAAATCCAGAAGAAACTTACATTTCTGAAACAAAAATACTATGAAGCAGGCAGTAAATCGGCAAAATTGCTAGCCTATAAATTGAGGAAACATCAAACAGAAAGAGCAATCTACAAAATCAGAGACCCAGTATCAAAGGAAATAAAATTCAGAATTCAGGATATTCTTAAAAACTTCGAGAATTACTATAAGAACTTATACTCCCACAAAAAACATAAAAACGCATCCGAGGCATTCCTAAACACATTAAACCTTCCCCAACTTACGGAGTCACAAAATAAAACACTACTGTCAGAAATACATCCTAAAGAATTGGAAAAAGCAATTATGAAACTTAAAGCTAACAAATCCCCAGGAGCTGATGGCTATACAGCAGAGTGGTACAAAACCTTTAAACAGCAACTATCTCCTCTCCTCCTGAAAACATTTAATTATGTCCTCCACACAGGGGAAATCCCCCCCCTCCTGGAGAGAAGGGGTCATTGCAGTTATACCTAAACCTGAAAAGGATAAACTAGAGTGCTCCAACTACAGACCAATCAGTGTACTAAATCAGGACTATAAGCTTTTTACCATTATCCTTGCCAAAAGGTTAGAAAATATACTGACAGACCTAATTCATTTAGACCAAACAGGTTTTATAAGACAAAGACAGACACAAGACAACATTCGACGCACTTTACACATAATTCATCATATAAAAAAATATAACTTAAATGCAGTCATATTGGGATTAGATGCTGAAAAAGCATTCGATTCGGTTGACTGGTCTTTTCTATATAGAATCTTATCCAGTTTCAATTTTCATAACAACTTCATTAGAACTATACAGGCATTATATAAAAAACCAACAGCTAAAATAAGGATTAACGGTAATTTATCATCATCTTTTGAACTGGAAAGAGGATGTCGTCAGGGCTGCCCCCTGTCTCCACTGCTCTTTGCAATCTTCATAGAACCTCTGAGCCAATGGATAAGACAAAACCAAAAAATTCAAGGTATTACACTTGGTCAGAAGGAACATAAAATAGCACTCTTTGCTGATGACATTTTAATATACCTAGGGCAGCCGGACACTTCTTTACCAGAACTAACCTCAGTTTTTTCAGAGTATGGAGATTTATCGGGGTACAAATTAAATATGCATAAAACCCAAGTTTTAACATTCAACTATGACCCAAATCATTATTCACTAAGCAAACTCAAAACTAACTGGGAGTCGGAATCTATGAAATATCTGGGGGTCAATATCCCGAAACAACTCAACAAAATTATATCACTAAACTATGATCCACTGGTGACAAAAATAAAATCTGACCTAGCAAGATGGAATATGATACCATTCTTGGGTACTGCACAAAGAATTGAAGCAGTCAAAATGAATATACTTCCACGTCTTCTATACCTTTTCCAAACAATACCGGTAGAACCTCCCAAAAAAACATGGCAGGAGCTGGACAGAAGAATCTCAAGATTCATATGGCAGGGCAAGAGACCTAGAATCAGATATAGAACCCTACAGCTAAACAAAGACAAAGGTGGGCTCGCGCTGCCAAATATCAGGGACTACTTTAAAGCCGCACAAATTAAAACTTTAGTAGAGATATGTAACCCAGTCTACACTGCACAATGGAAGGAGATCGAATGCCAAATAACAAGTGACATCCCCCTACAGGCGATAATAGGGAACAATGTCTTACCTAAGCTTTTGAATAACACTAACCCGTGGATAGAGACCCCGCTAAAAATTTGGTTTAAGATAGTCAGAGAGAATCAAACTAAAGAGCCCTATCGACTTCTGCAATGGATCGCCTATGATCAGGACTTTACTCCTAATAAAACAGACACCAGATTTAAAAAGTGGAAGGAGAAAGGGCTGATAAAATATTACGATTTTTTTAAAGGGCAAATCTTAAGAAGTTTTGAAGATTTGAAAAAACAAGGCCTAATAAATCAAGACCTTTACAGGTTCTTCCAGCTTAGACACCACATAAACAATATACTTAAAAAGGAGGTTTTGGAAAGGGCCCAGTCAGGTGTTCTGAAGGTCTTCTTAATGGCATATAAAGGGATCCCAGGGATCAGATACATTTCTAAAATATACCAAGGTCTCCAAGACTTAAAAGGAGACAACACATCTTATATAAAAGAGAGATGGGAAAAAGAGGGGAATTTCACTTTACAACTGGAAATATGGGAAAAGCTAAATAAACAGCAATGGAAAAGTACCTCATCCCTGCAGTGGAGAGAATTTGGATGGAAAAACTTGGCAAGATTTTTCAGAACACCTGCACAAAACAAATTTACCCATAAGGGATTGAACTGTTGGCGCTTGTGTGGTGAAAAGACTGCAAATCATTTTCATGTGTTTTGGTCATGCCCAGTTATCCACCAATATTGGACCGAGGTACAGACAATATTGGGGAAAATATTCAAAATTACAGTTCCCTTTTCTTTTGTAACTTTGTATTTGGGTTTACTACCGGACTCACTGGAAAGACGAGGAGAAAAATACTTATTCAATGTTTTAATATTGGCAAGCAAAAAAGCTCTAACTAAAAAATGGATGTTGAAGGACTGTCCTACACCTGAAGATTGGACTAACGTGATCCAAGACATTTACTCGATGGAAAAGTTGACATTCGCACTGAGACAGGACATGGATGTGTTCATGAACTTTTGGCAACCCTGGACCGCATATGTGTCTTCCATTAGATCTAATCTTTGACAAATACCATTTCAATAATGGTTCCGCTCTTTGTTCCAACGCTACTCAGATGCTCTTTTATCTTTATTTACTTACTTTTTCTTTTTGTTTGTTTTTTACTGGTTTTTTTTTTTTTTTTTTTTATTTGTTTCTTGTTTTTTTTTCTCTTTAATTTCACTTTTTCTTTCACTTTAAAAAAAAAAAAAGGGGTGTTGTAAGAATTAATCTTCCAATGTTGTCAGATATCAGAAAATAAGGGAACATGTGATGAAAATGTAAACACTGCATTGCTGTAACGACCTGTATACCCTTTACAAAAACTTAAATAAATTTGTAGCTTTTCTCATAAATGTAACATTTCTCAATTTCTGAATTTCTGTCATGTAAATTTAAATCTATGTATTTGCAAATTTCTACATATAAATCTGACTTTTTGGTAAAAAAAAAAAAAAAAAAAAAAAAAAAAAATTTACCATTCCCAAAAACTCCTGTAACGCTTTGACCGTTTGTGGCTGAGGAAAATTTGTTACTGCGCGCACTTTGTCAGGCAGAGGAACCGTTCCTTCTGGAGAGACGCGATGCCCCAAAAAATCAATCTGTGTCACCCCGAACTGACACTTCGCTGGGTTGATTATTAATCCGTGCTCTCCCAACCTCCGGAAAACTGCCGTGAGGTGGTTTTTGTGTTCGTCTTCGGACGCGCTGGCTACCAAGATGTCATCCAGGTAGACGAACACGAAGGGGAGATCGCGCAACACCGCGTCCATCATGCGTTGGAACGTCTGCGCAGCGCCTTTAAGCCCAAACGGCATGTGCAAAAACTCGAAAAGGCCAAACGGAGTTATTACCGCTGTTTTGGGTATGTCCTCAGCGCGTACTGGGACTTGATGGTACCCAGGGATCAAGTCTATCTTAGAAAAAATGCACGCCCCCGCCAAATGAACGGAAAAATCTTGGATATGCGGGATCGGGTAGCGGTCGTGTGCTGTAGCGTTGTTCAACCTGCGGAAATCTCCGCAAGGGCGCCACGAACCGTCAGCTTTAGGGACCATGTGAAGCGGGGAAGCCCATGGGCTTTTCGAACGCCTGATGATGCCCAACTTTTCCAGGTTGGCGAACTCCTCGCGCGCTATGGACAGTTTAGCTGCATCCAAACGCCGAGCTTTTGCAAAAACGGGCGGTCCGGTGGTAGTAATAAAATGTTCCACTCCGTGTTTAGCGACAGCTGCTGAAAATGTGGGAACCGTGAGTGCTGGGAACTGAGTGAATAGTGTGTGGAACTTACCACCTGCCGTTGCGATGTTGGCTTGTGCTGTGGGCGGGGTCACTCGGGCTGCACAGGGAATAGAATAAAAAGAAAGTGCATTAACCAGGCGCCTATTAGCAAGATCAACCAACAAACCATGTGAGCACAGAAAATCAGCGCCTAACATATTGAAGCTCACTGCAGCTATAACAAAAGTCCACTCAAATGTACGGCCGTGCAGGGACAGAAGCAGAGTCTTCTCACCAAAGGTCTTAATCCTCGAGCCGTTCGCTGCTGACGCTCCGTGACCTCTGGGACCCGCCAGCCGGTCAGCATATGTAGGCATGACAAAACTCACTTGGGAGCCTGTGTCCACGAGGAATTGCCTCCCCGAACGCACGTCCGTCAAGTAGAGCAGCTTGTTCTCTTCCCCGAGGGCCGCGGCTGCTACCGACCCCCGGTCTTGGCGTTTCCCGAGCACTTGAACTGGCACGGTGGTATACATTTGCATGCCCTCTCTGCAAAGCGGCGATGGTAGAAACAGAGGTCATCTCCTCCGCTATCCCTGGCCCTCGCCACTGCCGTTGTCGGTGGGTCTGCTACCGCCGCCTCTGGGCCCCTGCCGTCTCGGGCCGTCGCACTGATCTCCGTCGCTGCTGCGGTGGCCACACACTGTCTGCTGGCGTTGAGAATCCGTTGTGCCTCCTGGGCCAGCGCGCGGAAGTCCCGCTGGGCCAACAACGATGAACCGGCCAGGGTCGCTCTCATGGCCGACGGAGGGTTCTCAGGAAAATGTGGGTGAAGAGGAAGTCGTCGCCGTCTGAGCCCCTCAGCCTCAGCATGTCCTCCATCAGGTCGACGGGCGTGCTGTCTCCCAAGTCGTTCAGAGCCAGGAGCCTCTCCGCTCTCTCCTGGACTGAGGGAGTGAAACGCTGGATGAGCGCAGCCTTCAACCCACCGTATTTGTCGTCGGCCGGTGGGCGCTCCAAAAGGCTCTGCACATGTCGAGCCGTGCGGTTGTTGAGCTTGGCAATAACATGGTAGAATTTCGTGTCATCTACCGTTATCCCCCGGAGGGCGAACTGTGCTTCAACCAAGTGGAACCAGGAGCACGGGTTGTCTTGCCAGAAGTCTGGTAGCTTGACTGTGGCTGCGTTCGCCTGGCTGGTTCCTGACGAGTCCGGCTCGGGAGAATTACTTCTGCTCATGATACGTCTTAGGGTCACCAGTGTGGAGAATGTGGAAGGACGAGGCTGAGTTTATTTCACAAGTCAGATTTATTAACATTCTCCAACATCATCCAAAAACAGAAAGAGGACGAATCCCCCAACATCTGTCCCTTTTCTACCCAGGACATCAAAACACACAGTCACATGGTGCTTAATCCCCAGTAACAATGTAACTTCCTCCCGATCTTAACACCCCCACCTCCAGTCTCTGGCCGCTGGGCGAAATCCCCCACGGCTGTCTCCTTGCATGCCAAAGACTAAACTTTCACATCCTCGTGTTATCTCCAGAGCGGCTCAGTCCTTTGTTCCGTCTCAGATGTGAAGGCTAAGGTGGTATACGTATGAATCATGCAATGATATACATATGTGCATAATTGTGTCCCACAATATAAATAATGCTTGTTCAACTTTTTTAATTCTGAGAAAAAATATATGTGTAAATATCACTTAAAATTGGTACTTTACTATGATATTTTTGATCTCGAAGCTTTTCCATTGCAGTATTAATTAAAATGGATATTTGTTGGGCGCACTTGATTGGGCATTGTCAAATCACTTGTTTTGGACATTTTAAAATTTTCAAGTATCGAACAGTTTGTTAGTCTCGCAAGATCTGGCAACAATGGACGCAGTGTACCCTGCCGCAGGAGAGACGCTGTGGTGGACTTCGTATAAACTTTGTATTTAAAAATGCCCCATGGTAGTGAGTATTATTGCTCAAAAGTTAATGTAATGTAGCCGATTCATCCAGCTAATTACTCCTAGTGTGTTGTTAGCTCAGCTAGCATGAATCCCTGTTAACTTACACGTTACCATGCAGACGGAGCAGCAGTGTTTTTACTGAGCAGAATTGGTTCAGGAGACACCTCATTAACTTAATAGTACTGTTGTGGAAGATGAAAGCAGACGAGGCAGCAAGCTGAACGACACACAAACTTTATTCCTCTTCCAACATAAAACACAGAAACTCTCAAATCCTGTGTGCCTGAGTGAACTCCTTTATACACTTTAATTCCCTCCTCCGGCACACAGGGTAAACACAATCATATTCAGACTGCAAGACATGTACACACATTCACATAACATTGACCCACACCTCACAGACAAGGTCTTGCTACAATACATTCACACCCCTGTGTCCTCAGGTGTCAATCTGGTGTGGCAGGGGGCGAAAGGCACATCTATCTTCTCCCCCACCAACCCCCTTGTCCTGGGTGGAGTGCCATGTGTATTGTGTCCACCACACTGTTTATACAGACGTGGACAAAATTGTTGGTACCACTCTGTTAATGAAAGAAAAACCCACAATGGTCACAGAAATAACTTGAATCTGACAAAAGTGGTAAATAAAAATTCTATGAAAATTAACCAATGAAAATCAGACAATGCTTTTGAATTGTGGTTCAACAGAATTATTTTAAAAAACAAACTCATGAAACAGGCCTGGACAAAAATGGTGGTACCCCTAGAAAAGAATGAAAATAATGTGACTATAGGGACATGCTCAACCAAGATGTGTCCTCTAATTAACATCACAGGTGTCTACAAACTTGTAATCAGTCAGTCGGCCTATTTAAAGGGTGACAAGTAGTCACTGTGCTGTTTGGTGACATGGTGTGTACAACACTAAATATGGACCAGAGGAAGCAAAGGAGAGAGTTATCTCAGGAGATTAGAAAGGAAAATTTTAGACAAGCATGTTAAAGGTAAAGGCTATAAGACCATCTCCAAGCAGCTTGATGTTCCTGTGACTACAGTTGCACACATTATTCAAAAATTTAAGATCCACAGGACTGTAGCCAACCTCCCTGGATGTGGCCGCAGGAGGAAACTTGATGAAAAATGGAAGAGACGGATAATACGAATGGTAACAAAAGAGCCCAGAACAACCTCTAAACACATTCATGGTGAACTCCAAGGTCAAGGTACATCAGTGTCAGATCGCACCATCCGTCGTTGTTTGAGCTAAAGTGGACTTCATGGGAGACGACCAAGGAGGACACCACTGTTGAAAACAAATCATAGAAAAGCCAGAGTGGAATTTGCCAAACTGCATGTTGACAAGCCACAAAGCTTCTGGGAGAATGTCCTATAGACAGACGAGACAAAACTGGAACTTTTTGGCAAGGCACATCAGCTCTATGTTCACAGACGCAAAAATGAAGCATACCAAGAAAAGAACACTGTCCCTACTGTGAAACATGGAGGAGGTTCTGCTATGTTCTGGGACTGCTTTGCTTCTTCTGGCACAGGGTGTCTCGAATCTGTGCAGGGTACAATGAAATCTCAAGACTATCAAGGTATTCTAGAGAGAAATGTGCTGCCCAGTGTCAGACAGCTTGGTCTCAGTCGCAGGTCATGGGTCTTGCAACAGGATAATGACCCAAAACACACAGCTAAAAACACCCAAGAATGGCTAAGAGTGAAATACTGGACTATCCTAAAGTGGCCTTCTATGAGCCCTGATCTAAATCCTATTGAACATCGGTGGAAGGAGCTGAAACATGCCATCTGGAGAAGGCACCCTTCAAACCTGAGACAACTGGAGCAGTTTGCTCATGAGGAGTGGGCCAAAATACCTGCTGAGAGGTGCAGAAGTCTCACTGACAGTTACAGAAATCGTTTGATTGCAGTGATTGCCTCAAAAGGTTGTGCAACAAAATATTAAGCTAAGGGTACCATCATTTTTGTCCAGGCCTGTTTCATGAGTTTGTTTTTTAAAATAATTCTGTTGAACCACAGTTCAAAAGCATTGTCTGATTTTCATTGGTTAATTTTCATGGAATTTTTATTTATTACCACTTTTGTCAGATTCAAGTTATTTCTGTGACCATTGTGAGTTTTTCTTTCATTAACAGAGGGGTACCAACAATTTTGTCCACGTCTGTATTTCTGGAATCTGGAATTTCCCCATTGTGGGGCTAATAAAGGCTTATCTTATTTCAACAGATGACCCGTTACCCGCGCAGTTAGTATATTAGATGGTTACATTTGTTAAGTTGGTTATTTGTATTTAATTGATGGTATTATGTGCACAGCAAGTAAGCGCTCGACAAATGTGTGACATTTATTTTGAATTGTGTGAATTTCTCTCAGATAGATTAAGTGATATTACCATAGATATTGAGCAATGCAAAAATGTTTAGGCAGTGGCTATGGATACAGAGCTATACTCATAGAATTGCTGTTACAGATACAGCTCGAATCTGATTGGCTAGTACTAGTCTAGTGCATATCTTAAAAGCAGCAGGCTACAGATATGGAAATCTGAGGCATTTATTTGTTTCAGAATTTTAATTAATATCTATTTACAATCTTTTTAACCTGACCCACTCTCAAATCCCCAGGCTTGCTGTGATATATAAAATGGCACCTTATTGTGAAGTGTGGTGCAGTGAGGTGCACTTCCTGTTACGCCACTGCATCCTATGTAAGGCAGAGGGCATCCATATTCTGCCTCTTTTGATGGATGCCTCTGTGGGTGCATACTATGTGCCGTACTGTAAATAGTTCATTTAATGAAGCTGTGTTCGCCAGCCATCATCCTTCCCCCTCCTTCACCCAGGTATTTCCATACAAAACATTTGACGATTGAGGATTAACTCATGGAGGTGTGCATGACCCCGCTTCGTCCCTTTCTCGAGCTCCCGAGTGAACCATCGATTTCATGGCCGCACTGGTGGGAGGTCTATCAAACGTATGTTACAGCGCTGAGCCACGGGAATCTAGATGGGGTGAGAGTGTGGGCACTTCTTGTTCACAAACTGGGTATGGAGGGCTGGAGGGTCCTGTAGACACTTGGCAAGGACTCATGTGAGGACATTGTGAAGCTGCTTGCTAAACGTTTCTCCTCCCCAGACAACGTGACTGTCCGGAGGATTTGTTTTCGGCAACAACATCAGTGGGTAGTTGAGCCTATCCGCCAGTACGTGATTGACTTGAAGCAGCTGGCCAGCGAGTGCTGTTTTGGACCGCTTGAAGATGAAATGATTTACGATCAGCTAGCAGAGCACACGTGTAATGCTGAGCTGCGTGCTAGGCTAATAGTGGTGCCTAATGACTTGATGTTAGCCAAAGCAGTCAAGCTAGCTCTCCGGTGGGAAGCCATTGATAAGCCAGCTGTGGAGCTAAATTGTCGCCAGTCACAGAGGCCACGGGAACCGCTCGCCTCAGCTAATGTTGCGGACCCTGATAGCGAGGATAGCTCGGACGAACATTTTTGGGAAGTCACTGCTGCCAGCCAAAGGTCTGCCCCAGGAAAAGCCCTTTGCAAGGGTTGTGGGTCCTCAACGTACCGCCATAAAGCTAAGAATTGCCCAGCTAGAGGAAGACATTGTAGCAAATGTGGACTCTTGAATCACTACACCAGGGTGTGCTGTTTGTCTTACTCGGGCAACCCATGGGAGAAATCACCCCACTCACCTCCGACGGACACTGGGAGCGAATGGTACAAAGAGCAAACGGATGCCCTTGTTTTCAAGTCGACCAGTTCTCGCTCAGGGTCGGTGTCCATGCTGATGAGCGACACCATGCTCGCCCCAGATGCCTCTGGTTCTTGGCCACAGTTGGGTGGGGGGTCTGCAGCTACAACGGTGAACACTACAATGTTTATAGAAGACAATGGGGCCAGACCGTCGAGCATGGAGTTACCACATGCTCAACAGCACACATCGGGCCGAGTAAATCAAAAGTCAATGAATGTGTGGTTACATCCAATGAATCATTTTTTTAAAATCTAGAATTGGCACTCCTGACTATTAACTCTTATTTGAGGCTCATTCTTGCAGCAGGCTCTCCACTTCAGAACTACCAAACTTAGTTTTATTTTCACCAATCTAAGAAAAAAAGATGCGTGTGGATCTGTGGTTTAAGAACATGTTCATGAATCTGAAATAGAACTTTCTTAAAATGTTCTAAACGACAACTTGAGAAAGAATTTAAGAAGACACTGGAGAATGAGGCCAAATGATTTCAAATCTGATAAGCTTGATTCAGGCTCAAATAACTAGTGGAAAAAAATAGACGAGAAAAAGGAAATGACTGCGTGGGACTGATGCCACTAAGTTGCCAATTAGAAGGATGCAGTCCCACTCAATAAGCAGCACCACCTCAAGCTCAGCATGATTTGTTGATGCAAGATCTTGACTGAGTATACGCTGATCCAGAGCATCCCATAGATGTTCTGATGTTCAAAGGAGCGACTCTGTCCCCGGTTCGTCTCACCGACCCGGCATTGGCCCCGTAGATGACGGCTGAGCCTCCCGCACAGATTCTTAGAATCTTGTGATTGGGGCTTGGCAAAGGAGCTAACCAAGGCCCCAGCTGGATAGGAGCCAGATTGAAGCTCAACTACAGCAGCGGTGGGCAGCGGGGCTTGGTGGAGGAGCAAACTGAGGCCCCAGCTGGATAGGAGCCGGATCGGAGCTCAGCTACAGCGGCGGAGCTCAGCGGAGGAGCTAACCAAGGCCCCAGCTGGATCAGAGCTCAACTACAGCGGCGGTAAGTGGCGGGGCTAGCAGCGGAGGGGCTAGCTGAGGCCCCAGCTGGATCCGAGGTCAGCTGGACCAGATACCAGCAACACCAGCAGAAATTATCCTGCTATCATCAGGTCAGTAAAAAAATGACACCAAAGAAAAAGGAAATGGAAGAGATTAAAAAATCTCTGAACTTAATGTCAGAAGAACTTACCAAAGTGGCCAATCAACAGTCCAAATTATTAGGGCTAGTGGAGGAAGTCCGAGAGCTGAAACTAAAAAATTAAGGAGAGAGACAAAAAAAATTGCAGACTTGGAGCGACGCATCAAGGATCTTGAACAATAGACTCCTTTGGATGATTTAATCATTAGTGGACTACACATTAAATATCACGGAGGCTCCCCCAAGTGAATCAGTCTCCTTGGAAAACCAGGTGCTTCAGTTCCTTGAAAGCAGAAACATAAAAGTTGAAGTAAATGCAATTTCAGCCTGCCATACTCTACCCAGAAAGGATAAAAAAACAAAGAAATCAATTGTGATGTGCTTTGTGAACAGAAGAGTAAAAAATGACATACTGAGGCAGGCCAGAAAGCTACAGGGAACAGAAGTTTACCTAAATGAACATTTAACAAAGACTAATGCTGAAATAGCACGGCAAGCACGGATGTTGAAAAGACAAAACAAGATACAGGCAACATGGACAAGAAATTGTAGAGTCTGGATTAAACTAAATGGAACCCCTGAGGAAGCAAAGGCCATAATAATAAGAGATCTCACTGATTTAAATAAATATAGATGAACACTGATTAAGAAAATTAAGAGACTACAATAATCCATACCCACACACATGGCAAGAACAGTCCTTTTGTGACATAACATGATAATGTACTTTAAAAAAACAAAACAAACAAATTAAAAAAAAAACCTCATGAGTGACTTTAGTAGACATCAATCATCCCCAACTGGAAGAAGTCATCTGACAGAGAGAGAGGAAATTCAGACTTTGAAAATATCTCATTATGCTGAACATAAACTACAAGAGATGGAGAATGATATTGATCCTGATAACCACCTCTTCAATAATATTCATAAACACTGTGAATATTACACTGAAAAGCAACTCAAAAGTCAAGTGCAAGTAGATGGTAAACTATCATTAATACACTTTAACAGCAGAAGTCTTAACAAAAACTTTCCACAGATTCAGGACTATTTAAAACAGCTAGATAGAAAATTTACAGCTATTGCAGTCTCTGAAACTTGGCTCAATGAAGAGCAGGCTTCTTTGATGGTAATAGAGGGATATCAGATGTTTCATATTAACAGATCTCAAAAAAAGGGTGGCGGTGTTGCACTGTATATTGATGAACTGTATAGGTGTAAATTTGTAAATGGAATGTCCTTTGCACTACCAGGGATTCTGGAATGTGTTACTGTTGAGATTGACCAAGATAAAACAAAAAAATCTAATTATAAGTTGTATATATAGAATGCTGGGAACTTGCGTTGAGACATTCAGAGATAAGTTAGTCGAGCTGTACAAAAATATAACTAATGAGAAAATGGTTGCAATCTGTGGAGACTTCAATATTGATTTACTAAATCCATTTCAACAAAATGTAATTACAGAGTTCATGAATTCTATGTACAGTATGAGTCTATATCCCACAATAACACATCCCAGTAGAATCACAGTCCACACTGCTACACTTTTTGACAACATGTTTGTTAATATTATTGATAAGAAAATAGAAAGTGGATCATTGACAAATGACATAAGTGACCATCTGCCAGTCTTTGCACCTATCCACGGCCACATGGGGGCCAATACAGAAAAAACTTTAAAATCTTTCAGATACAAATCACAAAATGCAATCAGTTCTTTTAAAGAAGACCTGCTGAAGCAAGACTGGACAAAAGTCTATGTATCAGTTGTAAATGAAGCCTACGATACATTCATGAACATTGTAACCGCTCTTTATGAAAAAATTGTCCATTAGTAAAGATAAAGCTTAAACAAAAATTTGTCGACAAGCCATGGTTAACCAAAGGATTACAAAAAGCGTGTAAAAAGAAAAATTCACTATATAAAGCTTTTCTAAAGAAAAGGACAAAAGAAGTAGAGCAGCAGTATAAAACATACAAAAATAAGTTAATATATTTAATGAGATGTAGTAAAAGAGACTTTTACAGTAAAGAACTGGAGAAAAACAGAGAACACTAAAAATACATGGACAATACTTAACAATATTCTTGGAAATAAAAACAGAAATACAAGCTACTCAACCAATCTTTCAAAAAAAAAAAAAAAATGACTCAGAGTGTGAATGCAGTCTCACCTGCAGATGAATTTAAAAATTTTTTTGTTGACATTGGTCCTAATTTGGCATGAGAAATACCCATTACGGCACCTACATGTGATACAATAAGCAAAAACATTGACAAAGACCCCATCTTCATAAAGAACACAAATGAGAGAGACGTCATTGAAATTGTTAAATCGTTTAAAAGTAAAACATCTACGGACTGTGATGGTATTGACATGCTTTTAGTCAAAACTATCATTGAATGCTTAGTGAAGCCACTGACGTATATCTGTAACCTGTCTCTCCAAACAGATATATTTCCCAGTGCAATGAAAATAGCCAAAGTAATGCCGATATACAAGACGGGTGACAGAGGGGAATTTTCAAACTATAGGCCTATTTCACTATTGCCGCAATTTTCAAAGATATTTGAAAAAATATTCTATGAGAGAATTGACAACTTTATAATGAAGAATAATTTATTGTGTGAGCAGCAATACGGGTTCAGACACAAGAGGACAACTGCATTTGCTCAAATGGAATTTATAGAAAAAATATCAACTGCTGTAGAAAATAAAGAGTATTCAGTTGGGGTATTCCTGGATCTTAAAAAAGCATTTGATACAGCGGACCATAAATTATTGTTAAAGAAACTACAAAATTATGGTGTTAGGGGGGTAGCACTGTCCTGGTTATGTAGTTACTTACAGAACAGATATCAGTATGTATGTGTTGGCAGCAAAAACTCGCAGTTACTGAAGGTTACTTGGGGAGTCCCACAAGATTCAGTTTTGGGGCCATTGTTATTCGATATGAATATAAATGATATATGTAAAGTTTGGGAAAAAATGGATTTAATATTGTTTGCAGATGACACTAATTTATTATGCAGTGGAAGCAATTTGGAACAACTTTTGGATACACTCGGAAAGGAATTAGGGAGCTTAAACTGTGGTTTGATTCAAACAAATTAACGCTCAATTTAAGTAAGACAAAATTTATAATTTTTAACAACCATCACAACAACTTAGTATCTAAACTCAGTGTAAATGGTGTAGAGATGGAAAGGGTGTCTGAAATTAAATTTCTTGGAGTAATAATTGATAATAATCTGTGTTGGAAGTCACATATTAATTATATTAAAGGTAAAATATCCAAATCAATCGCAATACTACACAGAGTGAAATATTGGCTGAATCAACCCACACCATATACTTTGTATCATTCATTCATACTTCCATACATGACATATTGTACTGAAGTATGGGGAAATATATTTAAAACAAACATATATCCAGTCTATGTTTCAGAAGCGAGCTATTAGAATAATAAACAAAGCTGCTTACAGGGAACCTGTTACGACCCAAGCGTCGATCTTGTCCGCGCTCGGGCCATGTATCATCTCTGCCGGCCTTGACAGCTGTGGATTACATTCTGGCTCCACCGGGCTCTTATTGTGACAGCGCTCGGTGAGGTTTCCGGCTGTCAAGGTCAATCAGCTGTTTGGCATCACTGCTCGTTAGCGATCGGCTTTATTAGCGGGCGCTGGCAGCAGTTGATTGCTGGAGTATCGTCTAACTTTCCTGGTCCTCGCTCATGTCTGGTTCGTGTTTTTGTTCTTGTTCATGTTCATGGTTAAGGTCGTAGTGGCTGGGGTTAGCCCTACGATCCCTTGTGTTCTGTAGTGTGTTTTTTCCCCCACAGCAGCTCATAGTCTTGTATTCGTGTCTTGTGTCTTGTTAATTAAAACATCAAATGCAAAACTCACTGGAGACTTTTGGCGTCTTATGGTGGCCCGCGAGGGTCACCGCATGACAGAACCAATAAACCCACTTTTTCTTAAATTAAAAGCGCTCAAGTTGAAAGATATGGTTGATTTTAAAACTGCAGTAATAATAGTTTTTTTTTTTCTTTTCTCTTCCTCTTTTTTCCCTTTCTTTTCTTTTCTTTCCCTTTTTTTTCAGGGTAAATTCAACAGCTTTATTCAGCAACAGGGGTGTATGGTTGCGTGTCTGTGATATGTAGATATACTGGTGGTGGACGTCTGCGTCAGGCACGGGGACAGGAAACCGTACAGCCGGACAACCTTGGCAGGGCAGGTGGCAGGCGTGCACAAGGGCGAGCCCGGGAGACAGTGACCTAATGATGCACCTGACAGCAGCGGGGAGACGGCGATGCAGAGACGGGGTCCGTCGCCGGAAATTCCTCCTGTGACAGCAGCAGGCAGACGGCGATCTTGAAAGATCTGGTTGACTTTAAAACTGCAGTAATAATGTTTAAAGTGAAGAATCTATCAGTGCCCGCAAATATTCAAAAGTTGTTCCAAATAAGGGAGAAACAATATCATTTCAGAGGAACATGTATATTTCAAAAACCTTCAGTGAGAACTACCACCAAGCAACACTGTGTCTCAGTGCAAGGAGTCAGACTATGGAATGCTTTTGGACCTGAATTAAAATCATGTACAACGCTTGGACAATTTAAACAAAAACTAAAGGAAGAAATACTCCAAACATATATACAAAACAACATGTAAAATCACATAAGGATTATCATATCCAGTCTGTGTTGTGCTGTTGCTTAGTTTTGTTTTGCCACGTTTTGTCTTGGCTTTGTTCTGATTTGTAATCACTTTTATTTTATTTTATTTTTGAATTCTTAGATGGAACATGGGTGGGCAATATCAGCTATGGCTTCAGCCATCACCCATTTTGGATAACTTATGTTGAATTGTATAACAATAGCTATACAATAACTATACAACAGAATTGTATAACAATAACTCCAAGGAGCTATTGTTTAAGTTGACCTTGTTGGATTTTTTTCCCCCTTGTTACATTATTCTATTCCTTTCTTTTTTTTTTCCACAATATTTTTTATTGAACCTTTTTTTACAAACATGGCACAAACAATCAAACACTAACACTAAAGTAATTAAAAAAAAACACTAACTACAAAAAAAAAAAATGTACTAAAAACACCAACAACCACTAACAAAGGCAAGTCAACAACAATGCTCCTCTGTTTAGTCTAGGTAATCTATTACATAAGTATACATATTATACATTCACCAATTTGGAATTTGCAAGGTCCACACACATCATTCACCTTCTTCTTCAGAAGTTATGTTTAATTTCTTTACATAATCAATGAAAGGTCTCCATATATTCTCAAACACATTTTCCTTTGATTTCAGTATGTATGTTATTCTTTCTAGTGGAAGGTTTGTTAACATCTGTCTTAACCACTGAGTCACATCTGGTCTATGAGTCTTTTTCCACAGTAGTGCAATACATTTTTTGGCATTAAGCAAACTGATGTCTATGAATGCTCTTTCACTCTTATTAAAGTTATGCTTTTCTGGGTACAGACCCAACAAAAACAGTTCAGGGTTCAATGTGAATTGTTTTGAAATTATTTTTTTCAATTGTTACCCTCACCTCTTCCCAAAACATTCTAATTTTTCTACATTCCCATAAACAGTGAAATAGGGTTCCTTTACTTTCCATACATTTTGTGCATGTATCTGGTATGTTTTTGTTATATCTATTTAACTCCACTGGTGTAACATACATCCGCATTAACCATTTAAAATGTATCAATTTAAGACGTACATTTATTGATTTGGTTTGAGCTTCTGTACAAGCCAGTTCCCATTGTTCCTCTGAAATTTCAATTTGCAGGTCTTCTTTCCAATAATTCAGTCTTTTCTGTGAGTTTTCACTTGAGGATAGTGTCAATGAGTTATAAAACTCTGAAATAATACCCTTTCTCTTACTATCTTTCATCAAAATTTTTTCCAAGGATGAATAAGTAGGTCGGGTGAGAGCATTATTTTGATTTGATCGAATAAAATTCCTAAGCTGAAGATATTTAAAAAAAATGTGTTCTATTAAGATTAAATTTGATCCTCAGTTCTTCAAAAGACATTGTGTTATCTGAACGTGACAAATATAAGTCTTGAATCTTTTGAATCCCTTTTAAATTCCATATTTTAAATACAGCATCCGCTCTCCCTGGTGTAAAATATTGATTACCCCATATTGGGCTAAACTGTGACAATAAGTGTGGTTCTTTTAAATATTTTTTGGTTTCACACCATATTTTGATCATATGCTTTACAATTGGATTTTTAACTTGTTTCTGTAATTTTTTAGCCGAGTCTGGGTATATGAATAAGGGAAGAGGTAAAGGTAAATTGTATGATTCCATTTCAGTCCAGTGAGGGAGATCATTTGATGAAAAATAATATGTCATAGACCTCAGTTGTGCTGACCAGTAATACAACATAAAGTTTGGACATTTCAGACCTCCACGATCAAATGGTAAATATAGTAAGGACAGACGTAATCTAGCCTTCCTATTGTTCCATATAAATTCCACTAACTTTTTTTTAATTCTTGAGAATAGATCTAAAGGTGGTGGTAAAGGAATGTATTGAAATAAATAAAGTATTTTGGGTAAGATATTACTTTTAAGTATATTAATTCTCCCGATCATCGACATAGGTAGTGACATCCATCTCTGAAGTAACTCATTAATATCTGTCATTAAGGCTTCATAGTTGGCACTGGCGACTGATTCTAGCTTAGGCACAATTTGAATTCCTAAATATTTAAACTGATTTACAACATTGAATTGATTTACCTCAGGCGCTGGGTGATTTCTCTGGGTCTCATTTAGCATTAATATTGAAGATTTAGTTTCATTTATTTTATATCCTGATATTTCCCCAAAGTTCTTTATTAAATTTAACAAGGTCGGAATTGATTTTTTAAAATTCGACATAAACAAAATTATGTCATCGGCATACAGAGAGATTTTATGTTCTGTTGGTCCTACTTTAATTCCATATATTTGTGGATGTAAACGTACTGCCATCGCTAAAGGTTCAATTGCCATAGTAAACAATAAGGGTGAAAGTGGACAGCCTTGTCAACATCCTCTATTGATTTTTATTGATTTTGAGATATTGCTGTTTGTTAGGATTTCTGCTGTAGCATTATTGTATATTATCTGAACCCATTTTATGAAATTATTTCCAAGTCCAAACCTTTGTAGGACTTCAAAAAGATAGGGCCATTCGACCCTATCAAAGGCCTTTTCGGCGTCCAATGATAGGAGAGCTGTATCCAGTGCTTCTTTATTGGAATAAATAATATTAAATAGTCTTCTTACATTATGGAAGCCTTGTCTTCCCATTATAAAGCCATTCTGATCTCGGTTAATAATATTTGGTAATATTTCTTGTAGTCGTCTTGCTAAAATTTTACAGATTATCTTAAGGTCAGCATTTAATAGGCTTATTGGTCTCATGTTTTCACATTTATTAGAGGGTTTACCTGGTTTTGGCAACAGTATAATTAAGGCATTATTCATGTATGGTGGTAAATTACTATTTTGAAATGCTTCTAAAACCATTTCCAAAAGTGGTTTTATTAATTTATTCTTAAATTTTTTATAGAGGTCAACTGGAAGACCATCTGGTCCTGCACTTTTTCCTGATTTCATATTATCAATGACTAGCCCAACTTCTTGACTAATTTTAGACTCCAGTATCTCCCTATTTTCATTTGGAATATACGGTATAGATAATCCGTCCAAAAACCCATTTAGTTTTGTTAAGTCAGTTTCATTTTTTGTATCATATAGTTTTTCATAATAATCTCTAAAGGCACTATTAATTTCTAAAGGATCTACAACTGCCTGTCCGTTACTTATAATACTGATAATTAGTGTTTTAAATTCTAATTGTTTAATCTGCCATGCCAATAATTTTCCTGATTTTTCACCTTGTTCATAAAAAGTTTGCTTCAATCTTAGACTCGAGGCAGCTCTATTCGCTGATTTTTTGTCATATTCAGCTCTCAGAATCAGTAATTCGTTCTCTAACTTTGGGTTACTTCCTGCATACACTTTTTCTTGAAGAATTTTTATTTTACGTTCCAATTGGACTCTCTCCTCTTGAGTCTTCTTAGATTTTGAACCTGTATAACTAATAATATGCCCCCTTATAAAAGCTTTGAAAGCCTCCCACTTTATACATGCTGATGTTTGTGTAGTATTGATATCAAAGAACTCATCTGTTTTTCTATGTACTTAACAAATTCCTCATCCTGAAGCCATTTATGCTGAAAATGCCACCTACCTGGATCCTTTGTCAATTTCTTATCTACATATATTAGACAGCAGGGTGCATGTTCAGAGATCATGATGTTATCATAGAAACAGTTTTGAATCTTGGACCTTAATTCTGTGGAGATCAAAAAATAGTCAATACGTGAGAATGTCTTATAGGTATTAGAATAACAAGAATAGGCTTTGACTTGTGGTTTCATTTCTCTCCATATATCTAGCAATCTCAATTCTTTCATAAAATGATTAATGGTCTTCCTGCATCCATTGTGCGTACAGTCCAGTCCTGTTGATCTATCTATACTGGGATTCAATGTACATTTAAAATCCCCTGCTATTATATGTTGCCCTGTAAGTGATGATAAAGTAAGAAATAAATTAACGAAGAAGTTTTGATCATCTATATTGGGACCGTATAAGTTCACCAGATTTATATTTTCTAATAACAAAGATCCTTGGATGATTAGATATCTTCCTAATTTGTCTCCAATTACATTTTTCACTTGAAATGGGACTGTTTTATGTATGAGAGTCATAACTCCCCTGGCTCGGGATGAAAATGATGAGGTGAACACATTTCCCTGCCATCTTCTCCTAATTCTTTTTACATCCTCCTCTATTAGATGAGTTTCTTGTAAAAACACAATTTTTGAATCTATGTCTTTTATTTTATTCATAACTTGTTTAAGTTTTTTTTTAGATTTTGTAGACCTCTGCAATTCCATGAAGTTAAATTAAGATTAACGCTTTGATCTATGATCAATAAGGAGTTTGAGATTACCTTGCAATATAAGCATGCTCATACAGAGAAGCAAAAACATGGATGGTTGAACATTCATCCTACAAACTACACAAAAACAAATTCCCTTTCCCCACATTCATGGTAATCCCCCCAAAATCAAAAAAAAAAAATTCCGTCTCCCGTTATAGCTAGTGACTGTTCCACACCTGCGAGGATCAGTCAAACCACTCTCTCTTTCTCCTCTCAATCACCCTGACTCTACTACTTTTTTAATGACATTAACTCTCTTCTGTAGTTTTTCCAACATAACTTCAAAGTTTTATAGCAACTTTGTACATCATAGCTTCTTTTTTTTTTAATATAATACAATCTGTATTTTGTTGACATGTTATATGTTTCAGATCAATCAGATGCCTGTACAAATGCTTAAATGTTCTACCTTTATCATGTTCATGCTTAGCTCCCACCAGTTTCCTCCTGGATCTGCTTAATGAGCTCCTGCGCCTCTTGAGGGGTCTTAAAGATGTGGGTTCTGCCCTTATATGTGACCAGCAGTCTTGCCGGATGAATCACTCCCTGACGAATCCCGAGGTTGCGCAGCTCTTTACGGGCGGGGTCGAACTGCCTCCTTAATTGTTGAATTCCTGTGGCCAAATCTGGGTAGAACCGCACCTGCTGATCCTGGTATTTAATTTCTCCTTTAGCTCGCGCCGCGTTGGTGACCGTCATCTTGTCTCTGTAGCTGAGGAACTTCATAATCAGCGTCCTCGGTGGTGTCTTATTATCTCTCGGTGGGCCGATTCGGTGAGCGCTCTCTAAGACGACCAATGACTGCAGATCCGCGTTGTTCAGCGCTTCTGGAATCCACTTTTCCAAAAAGGAACATGTGTCCCATCCCTCCGCTCCCTCCGGGAGGCCCACCAGCCTCAAATTATTCCGTAGCGAACGGGATTCTAAGTCCAGGACATTATCCTCCAGACGTTTATTTTTTAATTTCAATGTTTGCACCTTTGATTGTAGGCTGGTGACGTCATCTTCAGCGCTTGAGATTCGGAGCTCTGCCTGCGATACTCGCTCCATACAGTCGCTTATTTCTTTTCTCATTCCTTCTATCGCTGCTATAATCCCATCAAATTTAGACGAAAAGTCTGCTCTCATGGAGCTGATGGCAGCAAGCACCGCACTCGTCCCCTCCTCAGCAGTCACCGCTCTGCCGCTAGCTCCCTATTCCTTTCTTTTAATCTAATCTATTCGAAATAAAGATTCATTTATTCATTCACTGATGGGGAGTTTTATGCATTGAGCTGACAGATTATTTTATTAGACATGCATTAACACTGCAAAAAATTAACAACAGTTTTAAAGCACATAATTATTACAAAGATATACAGGATTTTGTTTTGTTTGTATGTTGCATTTTTAATGCCTCAGTATACATTGCTGATGCTTTCCAATGGAACTTAATAGGTATGGCTAGAAAAAAATATCCCTCCCTCATTGGCCTTTTACACTCACTAACTCCTTCAGGAAATCTATAGACAAGCACCCAGTGGAAACAGATTAAGTCTATGCTAAAGGTTTCCCCAAGCACTCAGGCCAATTGAGCTTGGCCTAACCTTTATGAGAGCAGTGCAGAGGCCCATTCCTGGCATCCAGAGAGCGGAGGAGTTGGAGCGAGGTGTCAGGGCTGGGACCAGATCCAAGAGATCACCAACACCATTCAGGAAGTGGATTGCAAATGTTGATCGAGGCTGGGCAGAAAGAAAAGAGCAAGCGGTGAGAGATAAATGAAATGATACTATGACAACTCTCTCATCACCTCTCCAACACACACACACACACAGACCTCTCTGTGTTTGCTTTTGGCCCACTGAGCAGCTCCAGCATGGAGCCCATCCAGCTGAGCCAGGATCAGTCCCAGATGTTTCCACAGGGGATCGCTGTTTCTCTTCAGCTTCACCTGCTCTCTGGCCCACTGGTCCTGTTTACTGAGAATTATGAAAGCAAAGACAGTTGGCACTTTGTACTCAAGTGGTTATTTTGGTTCTTGGATGCCCTATATCTTTTTTTCTAGAAATAAAAATCTGAATGAGCAGGGCCAGACTCAGACACCTTATATGGTTCATCCTCAGATTTTCTCACCTAGTAGGACATTCATTGTGAGATATCATCAGATTTTTCTACTCTAAAAGGTACATCATAATAATTTATTGCTCAAAAGGCCATAACAAAGTACCCATTATGATTTTTCCCATGTGTAGGACAGCCAATGAGGAACTTTGTCTTATTTAACCACTCTAAAGATCTTTTTGGTGATGATTTTTCATCAGGTTAGGGTTAGGGTTAGGGTTAGGGCTGCTCCCCCATTGCTTCCCCTCTGAATCCATCAGTTTGAATGAAAAATTTTTCTATAGGTAAAGTATATAAAGCCACTGTTATACTGGTCTTAGTCATTATAGACAGGATTATTTGTGTCAAAAGCCAAGTAGACTGTTAACTGTACAGTACCTCAGAAAGTTTTTCAAGGGATTCAAAACCTTGTCATCCTTTATAAGCTGAGGGTACATGTTGGAGTAATGGCTGAACATCCGTCTGCAAAAAAGAAAGAATGAAAATATTAAGGATTAAAGCTACTTCTTTTTATCCCATTCTGAAATGCCCAGATGCTCCATCAACAAGGCTAACTCCAACTTTCAGAAAATACATTAGGACTTTTTGAGGGGAAAAAAGAAGTGCTTACAGAGGTGGGTAATAACTAGTTACATTGCTACTCAGGTAACTTTTTTTCTTTCTTTTGCCTGCTCCTACATCTCCTTGCCCTATAGGAAAACCTCTTTTGGACTCTCACCTCTTCAGAACTGGAAGTAAGCCAAATGTCAACCATTCATAACTCAAAATTCAACTCTTACTCCAGACCCCTCTCCAGCCCACGCCCTACCGGTTGGAAACTCATCTTGACTCTCTCTCGCTACTGGCCTCCCAACTAAAACTCACCTGCCTCTATCCACTACCCCACCTTTCTCTCAGAACCCTTCTCTGGCTCAGCAACTTGTCAGTCTGTTAATTAATTACTCACCTCCAGCAATATTGTATTCAGTTTTCCACCAGTACAAATTCTGCCACTCGTACCTCGCCTCTTCTCCTCCTTACAGGAGCCAATCCTTCTGCTCTGCATGCCAAACATTTTCCAAAATTGTCAATAAAAACATGTATTGCTTCTTAAGCTTGGTCTTTTTCTGTGATTGGGTACGAAATCCATGTGTTATCTGTGTTATCATGACACATCCAGTACATTTGGTGTTACTCTTTGAGTCGTGTCAGATTTCATAAATTTAATAACTGGTTGAAAATGTTCTTGCTTAGATTACAGTAAACAGAAATTACTGCATCTCTAGTCATCTTAGTGAACTTTATTTCATATATAATTTCATTCCTAATCTTATTTTTTTTTTTTTTGTATTTTAGAGATGAAACTAATGTTCTATTCACACTTTGCAAATCTATCAGTAAAAGTTGTAACTGTAAGTGAAAAAGTCAGTTTAACCACAAACTGTTTCAACTGTATTACAAACCCAATTCTGGTGAAATTGGGACATTGTGTAAAATGTAAATAAAAACAAAATACCTATATTCAGCTGAATACACTTCAAAGACAAGATACATAATGTTCAAACTGATAAACGATATTGTTTTTTGTAAATATTCACTCATTTGGAATTAGATTCCTGCAACATGTTCCAAAAAAACTGGGACAGGGCCAAGAAATGCCTGGGAAAGTTGAAGAGTGTTCAAAAAACACATTTTTGGAACATTCCACAGGTGAAAACAGGTGAATGTCATGACTGGGTATAAAAGGAGCATCCCCCAAAGGTTCAGTCATCCACAAGCAAGGATGACGTGAGGTTCACCACTTTTTGAACAACTGTGTGGGCAAATAGTCCAACAGTTCAACAACAATGTTTCTCATTGTACAATTGCAAGGAATTTGATTTCACCACCTACAGTCCAGAATATCATCAAAAGATTTGCAGAATCTGGAAAAAATTTTGCATGTAAGCGGCAAGGCCGAAAATCAACATCGAAGGCCTGTGACCTTTGATCCCTCAGGCAGCAGTGCTTTAAAAACTGACATCATTCTGGAGAGCATATTATCAACTGGGCTCAGGTACACTTCAGAAACCCATTGTCAGTTAGCACAGTCCATCACTACATCTACAAGTGCAAGTTAAAACTCTACCGTGCAAAGTGAAAGCCATATACCAAAAACATCCAGAAAGGCCGCCGGTTGCTCTGGGCCTGAGCTCATCTGGGATGGAGTGACGCAAAGTGGAAAAATATACTGTGGTCTGACAAGTCCACATTTCAAATTGTTTTTAGAAATCATAGATGTTGTGTCCTCTAGGATAAAGACGAAAACGACCATCCAGATTGTTATCAGCGCAAAGTTCAAAAGTCAGCATCTGTGATAGTATGGGGATGTGTTAGTGTCCATGACATGGGTAACTTGCACATCTGTGAAAGCACCATTAATGCTGAATGGTACATACAGGTTTTGAGGCAACATATGCTGCCATCCAGCCGTCTTTTTCAGGGACATCTCTGCTTATTTCAGCAAGACAATGCCAAGCCACATTCTGCATGTTACAACGGCGTGGCTTTGTCGTAAAAGAGTGTGGGTGCTAGACTGGCCTTTCTGCAGTCCAGACCTGTTTCCCATTGAAAATGTGTGGCACATTATGAAGTGTAAAATATGACAACGAAGACCCTGGGCTGTTGAGCAACTGGTCGTACATCAAGCAAGAATGAGAAAGAATTCCACCTACAAAGCTTCAACAATTAGTGCCCTAAATGCTTACTGAGGGTTGTTAAAAGGAAAGGTGATGTGATACAGTGGTAAACATGCCACTGTCCCAGCTTTTTTGGAATGTGTTGCAAGCATTAAATTCAAAATGAATATTTGCAAAAAGCAAATAAAGTTTAACAGTTTGAACACTAAATAGCTTGCCTTTGTAGTGTATTCAATTGAATATAGGTCAAAAAGGATTTTTAAAACATTATATTTTGTTTTAATTTATATTTTGCACAACATCCCAACTTTACCAGAATTAGGGTTGTAGAAAAACATTATAGATTTATGATGACAAGATAAATTTAGCAGTAAAAAAACCCCAACTCTACAAGAAAAAATTGATACATTTTTAAGAGCCAGACGGTCAGTGACAGAGTAGCTAATTCCAGCCTGATGAACTCACCCCAAGAGTGCTCAGATCTCCTGCCTCTTGACCTTGAGCATAGCCTAGATGCAGACCCACTTGAGGATCATTGTGCATGAGTTTGCAGAACACTGGAGCAACTGCCTAGGAGGAGTAATTTTTTTTGTGAAACTAGTGCCTACCTGTGCATACCTGTAGAAAGCAGGTGTAAGCAAGGGTGTAAGCAAGCACATCAGCACTCGTTCAGTGATGCCTGCCTTTGATCTTTGATGGTGTCATAGCGAGTCCTATGATCTTTGATGATGTCATTGCAAGTCCTATGACCGTGAGTGATGACTGCCTTTGATCTTTGATGATATCATAGTGAGTCCTATGATCTTTGATGATGTCATAGCAAGTCCTATGATGCCTGCATTTGATCTTTGCTGATGTCATAGCGAGTCCTATGATCTTTGCTGACGTCACAGCGAGTCCTGTGATTGCGAGTGATGCCTGCCTTTGTTACATAGGAACATCATAGGACATTTCACACATAAGGAGTCGTCATCATGCAGACCTATGATGTCTGCATGATGTCCTATGATGTTCCTATGTATTGTTATACATAGAAACATCATAGGGTCCTATGATCTTTGGTCGTGACACACACACTGACACACTGCATCTGATAAATGACATGTTTCAGGACCCAAGAGACAGACACAGACACGGGCAGATACAAAATAGTTATTCTTTATTGTCAAGTGTAAGTGAGTGTAGTGCAAGTGTGAGTGCAGATATCGTAGCCTGGTCACCGGAGCTGATCGATACAGAAGACGACCTGGCAACCTTGAGGTTGTCTCTGACTGTATCTGGCTGTTCCCCGATGTCCGCGTGCTGTAGTGATTCTGGTGCTTGGAGCTGTGACGGTGATAACTCCACTTCCCGTGGTGGAGTTTGTGGCGAGAGCAATGACTGCACTGACAGCTGTGACGTTGACTGTTCCCGTAGCCATGACAGTGATAATGTCCGTAACTGTGATGACAATGACTCCTGTGACTGAGGGAGTGACAGTACCTGCAGCTGCAGTGGAGAGAATTCCTGAATCAGTGAAGGCCAGGAGGAGCTCCGGAAGGGAAAGGGTAATTCTCCGTCCGTTGGTGATACCGGTCCGCCGCCTGGGAGGTCCACCTGTGCACAGGGGTAAAGATTAGGCGTAGAAAAGCAAATAGCCTTCTTACGTGGTAGGTCTTGTCATGGCGTTCTTGACTTGACTGTGAAACGAAGCTCTGGCTCCGTAGGCCAGGAGGAGCGCCGGAAGGGTGAGGGTAGTTCTCCTTCCGTTGGAGACACCGGTCCGCTGCCTGGGAAGTCCACCTGAGCACAGGAGTAAAGATTAGGCGTAGAAAAGCAAATAGTCTTCTTACGTGGAAGATCTTGTCGTGGTGTTCTTGGCTTGGCTGTGGAACGAAGCTCTGGCTCATACTCAGTCGACGTAGACAGACGACTCCGTGCCGAGCTGTCCATGACGCTGGCTTTTAAGAGCCGCTGATTAACACCTGTTAGTCTGTGTGCGGCTGGAGCTGATGAGCTGGATGACGGCCCAGTGGCCGCCATGACAATAAATGCTCAGATCTCCAGACCTTTGATCTTTACATTGACCTTGAACACAACCTGGATGCAGACACACCTGAGGATCATTGTGAGTGGTTTGGTGAGCATTGGGGGAAATGCCTTGGAGGAACAGTAATTCCTGTGAAATGCTGATGGACAGACCATGGACACTGCATCATCGCATTAGCTCTTTTTGGCTTAGTTGGAAAAATGTGTGAAAATTATGAGAAAAACTTCAAATTTATGAGAATAATAAAGTTCCAAGTATACAAGAAAGTAGTCAAATATTTACAAGAAAAAAATATTTGGAAAAAAGTCACATTTATGATGGGGAGCTGAAAAGTTCATAGGCTGACTAAAGCTGGATTCATGCTGCACCTCCGCTGTCCACGAATGTGCAACCAGAAACCTCGTGTGGCGAAATTTACGTCATCGTCTCCACTCCACTAGTGTATGCAGGACTCTACTGTGGACGGCCGCGTGCAGCCCAAATTTTGTGACCACGCAGCCTGCCCACGACCTGAATACGCTGACAAAGCATACGCAAGACTCAACATCCCATTCATGAGGTGGTGCTACCACACAACATGCAAAGACAAAGTACACGAGGAAGACAACGAGGAGGCGAAGATGGGAATAAACATACATGGATCCTTTTGCAGCAGCAGCAGCTTGAGTGGAGAAGAGGACTGGAAAACAGTAATTCCTCCTTTTCCTTGAAACAACGCCATTGCTGTTGCTACAAAAAAAAAAATAAAAAAATGTGCGTCTCTTGTGTGTTTATAGCCGGTGAACAAACTGGCATGTAAGCGCATTTGCGCTACCCATAGGGTTGGGGCAAAACTACAAATAACAGTTGTGCGCATGCGGCAACTGCTTGGCCTGGTAGATGAAAAAGGTGAGCATGTACAGCGCCGCGTGCGCATCGGGCTCTTCCAAAGCGCACAAGGACCAAAGGAGACCAGAGGGGAAATGCAGCATGAATAAGGCTAAAGAAGGTATACATAGTATAGAGTGATTCAAGAAAATCTGTGTCTGTATGTGATCAAAGGCAAGCATCACTCACGATCATAGGAAATCAAAGATCAAAGACAGGCATCACTCATGATCATAGGACTCGCTATGACATCATCAGAGATCAAAGACAGGCATCACTCATGATCATAGGACAGCAAATATCAAACGCAGGCATCACTCACGATCAAAGGACTCGGTGACATCATTAAAGATCAAAAACGCAGGCATCACTCATGATCATAGGACTCGCTATGACATCATCAAAGATCATAGGACTCGCTATGACACCCTCAAAGATCAAAGGCAGGCATCACTGAACGAGTGCTGATTTGCTTGCTTACACCTGTTTTCTACGGGCATGCAGAAATATTTGCTTACACTTGGTTTCTACGGGCATGCACAGGTATGCACTAGTATATATAAATTATGCTTATATTAAATTATGTTTATCTTGGCATGTTTAGATTCATGAAATGTGGAACGAGTGGTGATGCGGAATTATATAGTGATATATGGAGTGAGTGATGTCTGAAGACAGAGTTGAGGTTCGACTGGACACTTAGCAATGATGATAGGACTACAGCTCCTGACCAGATAGAGTGGTGATGTAGAGTGAAGTACGTGGCGGTAATTCACCTGTAAGCTGGTTGCCAACCGCCAATCAAATCTAAAAGAAGAAGAAGAAGATTCATGAAATGCAAATGCTATATCATGACATGACAATCTATGTGCTTCAGCATGATATGTGTAAAACATAACTGAAGCTCCTTAGTTTTATCTACATGATTTTATGTGCACCTACCTCTCTGTTTAGAAAACTGCATGAACAAGCAGGTGCACAGGTGATCTTACCTAAAGTTCAGTCAGAATTGATTTCTGATCTATAACACACACTTAAATTGAACTACTTGCCAATATTTTAGATTCTGTTACTATGCTTTTATTATGCCTTGGTGAAGGAGGCATACAAGTAGTCTGTAGATGCGTCTGTGTGTGGGTGGTTACTTGGTTGGTTATATCTGTCTGTCCGCCTGTCTGTTTCAACTTGCCCGATCAAAATCAGCAGGCAGACCTATCTCAGGATGGGTAAAGACCTAACCAAGTTCAAGTTCAGTCAAAATCAAGTGGAACTAAAGGCTTGTATCATTGTATCACCATATTTTCTTGACTTTTAATTTGCCGCAATTTCCAGATAAGCCTTTGTTTTCCAAAATAAACACATATTTTACTCACCACTGACATGTAATGGAGCTGGGAAAAAAGGTACTGTAATAACTATGCCGGGCCAGTAGAGGCAGAAGTGCGACAGATGCAGACACATCTGAGGATCATTGTGAGTGGGTGAGTGCAGCAGTGCGATGAACAGCACATGGATGACTTCCTGTCACAACTGATCTCTCGCTGAACTGTTATAAAATAGTGGTCACTAAAAAAAAAACACATATTCAGCAACTACACCATTTATTCATCACATCAATTGTTTTCACACTGCTACTGTTTATTTTTGCAGAGGAAGGGCAACATATTTTCTTTCTGGAGTTTTCAGTTCATTCCTCACCTCAAAAACATGGCGGACCACAGCAGACAGTGGAACCGGAGCAAAAAACCTTTAAAATTAAGATTTGTGCTTAAACTATGCAGCAATTTCAGTATTAAAACACTATTAACTGTCATGAATGGCCCCTTGGGGCAAAGAGACAGACCCACACGCTGTGTGGCATCATCACTCTATAAATTCAAGAAATCTCTGTGTGTCTTGTGTGTCTGTCTGTGTCACGTTTATAGGACATCATAGGCCAGCCTATGATGTCTGCCTGATGTCCTATGATGATCCTATGATCTCAGGCATCATAGGACTCGTGATGCCGTCATAAAGATATGCGATGCCGTCATAAAGATATGATGTCTATATGACGGCACATAGACAGAGCACATGACTCCCAGAATATGACGGCACATAGACAGATCGGCCTATGATGTCGCAGTACCATCATAAAGATATT
This sequence comes from Pholidichthys leucotaenia, assembly GCA_020510985.1. NCBI lineage: Eukaryota > Metazoa > Chordata > Actinopteri > Cichliformes > Pholidichthyidae > Pholidichthys > Pholidichthys leucotaenia. The sequence goes on along the minus strand of CM035836.1, from coordinate 445,456,977 downwards.
CGCGATGCTGTCATAAAGATATGTCTATATGACGGAACATAAACAAATGTGTCTTTATGATGTCATATAGACCATCACTCACGATGCCTAGACTAATGTGTCTTTATGATGTCATATGGCTCAAAATTGGCAAGGTGAATAAGTCACAGGGCCAGTCTTTCCAGTGATTTCATGTTTTCTGCACAACAGATTTCTGTAGCCATGGCCAATTCTACGTTGCCGCAAGCAGAGTTGCCAGATCAAGCAGTCTTCGTACTGTTGCTCAAGATGAGTGAAAGCGTTGCTTTCTCTGCAATGTTGTTTTTAAAGAGGTGCTGACACAGTAAGTGTGTAACCTTGAAGAATGCCAGTCTACACTACAAATGCATAAAATGCCAAGCAAAGCGTTGATTTTCTCCGGGTGCTCCAGATTATTGGTTTCTATGGGGATGCACGGGCCTTCCTGAACAGGGTCAAAAGCCACTTTTTGCTCAGATCTATTTTCATGATCCTGCCCATGAACTGGAATTATGACGCACCTATCCCTCAACCAATGGTCTGAACGAAGAAGAAGAAGACCCACCAGAAGGAGAGCAATAGAATGAGAACTGCTGCACGTCAGAAAATATGCTGTGAACATGAAACACCTCAGGTTCCAGCAGTACGCCACAGGCATGACTGTGAACAACACAGCTGCCTGAGACAGGAAGAGACCCTTCAGCAATGGGCATGCAGAAATACTTGCTTACACTTGGTTTCTATGAGCATGGATGGGTACGCACGGGTATGTACTAATATACAGTATATAGACACAGGTAAACAACATAACACAGAACAGTGACAGGCAGGAGAAGAGGTAACAAGCAGGGGCCAAACAGCCCCAGATGGCAGGGCATGGTTACAGAAAATGCGATGGGCGGGGCTGCACAGATAATCACACACAGGGGATAGGTCACACACAGGGGATAGGTCCTATCCCCTGTGTGTGATCAGATCACACACTGGGTGGAGGTAAAACCTGCAGGGTCTTGGCCCTCCATGGAATGAGTTTGACACCTATCCGATAGGACATCATAGGATGGCCTATGATGTCTGCCTGATGTCCTATGATGATCCTATGATCTCAGGCGTCATAGGACTCCTGATGCCGTCATAAAGATATGCAATGCCATCATAAAGATATGATGTCTATACGATGGCACATAGACAGAGCACATGACTCCCTATAAGACATATACTGTATATAGACACAGGTAAGCAACATAACACAGAACAGTGACAGGCAGAAGAAGAAGTAACAAGCAGGGGCAAACAGCCCCAGATGGCAGAGCATATTTTGTGTGTTTTTTTATGTTTTGCTGCTTACAAAAGCCATCACATGTGATTGCCACTCAGTGCTGTGTTGCTATAGCAACTGTCCTGTAACTGACAAGAATTCTGTTCCAATGCATCCCCTCTACGGGCATGCACAGGTTTCTACGGGCATGCACGGGTATGCACTAGTTTATTAACAAAACACAAAGTTCCAAAGTGCACCAAAGCAAAAATCCAAACCGATGACAAGGTGACTTACAGATATAGTAACAGCACAAACTCACCAGAACGGGGAAGGGGTTCTGGTGGCGAGGAGGAAGGTAATTAATTAAGACTGTGGTGACATGAAATGAAAATGCTGCCCTTAAATAGGGTCAGAACAAATCAGGTCTGGGGTCACATGAGCGGGCAGAAGGTAGTAATGATTCATAATTTGGATCAGCTGGAAGTAATGAGAGGAACTCAGAACTCAGAACTCAGAACTCAGAAAGGATTTATTGCCAAGTACATTAACAGTAAACAACTGATAACATACGAGGGATTTGACTTGACACAGAAAACGACCTGCATTTCCGGTGACGCGGCAGCGTCTGAAAAACGCGCCTGTCATCAGATGGGTACAGGATGCATAGGGAGGAAAAGGATAACACAATAGGAAAGAGCAAAAAACCATTGATTGTCAGAATACCAGTCATATATGATCAATATTATGATTACAAGAAAAAAAGCCCTCAATTAGCAGACAAGAATGTACACAAAGACACAAAGGGAGCAGTGAGTGAATGATCTTTTTCATCAGTTTTTTTGAGTCAGTGTGGGTGTAGTGTTGAGTGTAGGTGTTTGTATCAGTTAAGAACAACAAAGTCTCTTGGCAGGAGATGTTTAGTCTTAGCGGCTGGCATTTGTCCTTGGCCATGCAGCTGGCTGTCCGTAGAGTCAATGCAGCTCAAATGTTTTGGAAACAAAAAACTGCAGATAATCTGGAGAACTTGTGTGAGGGGGTCAGATTAGTCGAATAGTACTGATCACAGAGAAAGAAACTTTATATTCTCTACAGTTCAGTACTTTAATCCTTCAGTGCTGGACGTTGAATCCTTCATGGACGGCTCTCAGCGTGATCATGATGTAATCCATTTTCCTAGACAGTTCTCCATTTGCCGCTGTCAGAGTCCTCTCCATTTTTTCAATTTGATGGTTAAGCCTCGCCTGGCCAGCATTTTGATAGGCTATGTCCATCTTCATTAATTTACGGTACACCAAGACAATCCCAGATCCAATCAGAACGATCCCGATGACCATTACTACGAAGACGTACAAATCTTTGACATCTTTGATGGAAAGATCAGACAGGCACAAGAGTTTCCAATTACTTGTGTCCTTCAAATAGCCCGCAGCAGCAGTTCCTGCGGGGCAAACAACCTCCCCCGGGGCACTTTTCCTCGTTGAAAAAATAGTGTCAATTGCGTTCAAAGCCCAGCTTATTAAATCCATAATTTCGTTCGATAATCAGCAGTAGAGACACGCAGACAGACGATAGCAAGCTGGGATCCAGTCAGTTAGAGGAGAAAGGAGATAAAAAGTCAGAGCTGGAGAGAAGAAAAAAGCGTCTGCTCTCTTCGGGAGGCGGAAGTGAGAATCCGCCTCCCAGAGCGACTGGCTGACAGCTGACAGGGCTACGCCCACACGGAGCACCAACCAAGAAATGCCCTGACAGCTGTCAACCACAACAATAAGGAATAGAAGAATAAAATATAAATAAGTACAAACTGAGAAATAGATACCAATTGATACAGAATCAGAACATGGTAAAACTAAGACATTAACAGGAAAATATTAAAAACATTGCAGGGGAAACAAAAACCAAAAGGCACAAAAATACAACAAATATATAAATACATAGAAAAAGCCACGAGACTGAGCATGGTGGAACCTCCACTGCTCAGCTCGTGACATTAACTCCTGCAACTGCAATATTTGATTCTTAAAGTTTATGTTACATCACATTTTTTTCTAATGTCCGATTTTTTTTTCCATATGGGGACTGCTTGGTTACATTAATTTAACCTGTTATATGGGTTTTTCTAAAGTTCAGCAGATTTTTATAAGTCTTAATACTAATGTCAGTAATATAAAAACACCACGGTGTGACATGGTTCATTCACTCACTTTAAAATGATTCACTCACAAATCAAGCAATTTATTAAGCTCAGGAGAAACATGACATCTATATTTTATATACTAGTGCATACCTGTGCATGCACATGGCACTTCGCTGGGTTAATTATTAACCCGTGCTCTGCCAGTCTCCGAAAAACTGCTGTGAGGTGGCTTTCGTGTTCGCCTTCGGACATGCTGGCTACTAAAATATCATCCAAATAAACGAACATGAAAGGAAGGTCGCGTAAAACTGCATCCATCATACGTTGGAAAGTCTGCGCGGCCCCCTTGAGGCCAAAAGGCATGCGCAAAAACTCAAAAAGGCCGAAAGGAGTTATAACCGCTGTTTTAGGTATATCCTGCGCGCGCACTGGAACTTGGTGGTAACTGCGCACCAAGTCTATTTTAGAAAAAATGCGCGCCCCCGCCAAATGAACAGAAAAATCCTGAATGTGTGGAATCGGGTAGCGGTCATGTGCTGAAACGTTGTTCAACCTGCGGAAATCGCCACAAGGTCGCCACGAGCCATCAGCTTTTGGGACCATGTGTAGCGGCGAAGCCCAGGGGCTTTTGGAGCGTCTAATAATGCCCAGTTTTTCCAGGTTAGCGAACTCCTCGCGCGCGATGGCCAGTTTAGCTGGGTCCAAGCGCTGAGCTTTTGCAAAAACGGGGGACCCGGTGGTGGTGATAAAATGCTCCACCCCATGTTCAGCCACTGTCGCCGAAAACGTGGGGACTGTGAGTGCTGGGAACTGAGCGAGCAATGTGTGAAACTTACCACCCGCAGCTGAGACGCTGGCATGTGCAGTCGGCAGGGCCACCCGAGCTGTGCAGGGGATAGAATGGAAAGACAGTGCATTAATCAGACATCTATTAGCAAGGTCAACCAATAAACCATGTGAGCACAAAAAATCGGCCCTTAACATGTTGAAACTGACTGCTGCTACAATAAAAGTCCACTCAAATACACGGCCCTGTAAGGACAGAAGCATGGTCCTCTCACCGAAAGTTTTAATCGTTGAGCCGTTCGCTGCTGACACTGACACCCAGGGAGCTTTAGACGGCATCAGCCATTCCGCGTAGGTGGGTGTGACAAAACTCAGCTGGGAGCCTGTGTCCACGAGGAACTGTTTCCCTGAGTGCGCATCCGTCAGGTAAAGCAGCTTGTTCTCATCGCCAAGGGTCGCAGCTGCTACCGGCCCTCGGTCTTGGCGTTTCCCTGGCGCTTGAAGTGGCACGGCGGGACACACTTGTGTGCTCTCTCTGCAAAACGGCGGTGGTAGAAGCACAGGCCGTCCTCCGCTCCGCGCCGCCTGGTCCCCATCGCCGCTGTCGTTGGTGCGTCTGGCGCCGCGGCCGCTGGTTCCGAGCCGTCTCCAGACGTCGTTCCTGGGCTAGCTGCCACGGCTGAAACCGCGTTCCGCTTGTGGGCGTCGACAAGCCGCTGCGCCTCCTTGCTCAGCCCATGGTAGTCTCGCCTGGCCAATCGGGGCGACTCTGCCAGGGCTACTCTCACTGCTGGTGGCAGGGTCCGGAGGAAAAGGTGGGCGAAAATAAATTCGCCATCCTCGGAGTCTTTCAACCTCAGCATCTTCACCATCAGGTCCACGGGTCTATCGTTCTCCGACTCCGTCAACATCAGGAGCCCCTCTGCTCGCTGTTGGACCGAAGGGGTGAAATGGCTGATCAGCGTGTCCTTCAATGCGCTGTACTTGTCGCTGTCCGGTGGATGATTAACCAGATCCTCCACTGTCTGGACCGTGTGGCTGTCCAGCTTCGCTACCACATGGTAGAATCTTGTGTCGTCGTTAGAGATTCTCCGGAGGTTGAACTGCGCCTCGACCGTGCTAAACCATGAGCGCGGGCTGTGCTGCCAGAAATTGGGCAGCCGGATCGTGGAGGCGGCCATCAGGCTGGCTTCCGCCGAGCCCCGCTCGGGAGAATTCTATCTGCTCATTTTTAGTCGTAGGTCACCAGTGTAGAGGATGCGTTCCAATGATGAGGCTGAGTTTTATTTCTCAGGTTCAGCTTTATTGACAAAACACATTCTCTAGCATTCTCAAAGCAGGAAGAAGAGAAAGAATCATATCACATCACCCTTTTATATGTTTCCAGCATCAGAACTCAAGTCACATGGTGCTTCAGCAAACATACAGTCACAAAGCATCTCTTTGAACCTTCACCATTGTCTCTCATTCATTGATGAACCGGAAATCCCTCCGGGGCATCTTCTTTGGGACAAAAAGGCAAATCTCACACCTCCTCGTTATCTTCTGCAGATTCGAGTCTTTTGTCCTTCCAGACGTGAAGCCCCCAGTACACATGCAGTCATACCTCTGTGGAATATGTGAGCCCAACATATGTGTCACCCACACTCTCTTTTATGGATTGATTTATAATTTTTGTTAATACTGGTGTTAAAATTTCTTTGTGTTCTTTCAGAAAAGCTGTATCCATTCCAAATATGTCTTTAGCTTTACTATTGTTAAGATTGGATATGATTTTAGAGATATTCCCTTCATCTACATTACTCAATTTAAAAGAATGAGCATCACAGTGGAATTCATGAGTGCAGTCTGGCTTAGAAAAACTCTTTGCCAATTGTGACATAGAGTTAAAAATAATCATTAAAATGTTTTGCCAGCTCAGTGTTGTTATTTTGGATAACAGAATTTATTTTTAGCTTTAAGTCATCACATCTTGGTTTTTCTTTTCCCAATAGTTTATCCATGCTTCTCCAAATAAGTTTATTGTTTCCTTTTGCATCCTTTATTATATTGAGAAAAAAATTAGCCTTTGCTTTTCGAAGTTGTATAGTGACTTTATTTCTCAAGCTTCTATAAGTGTAATGATCAGGGGTTAGCCCTGACTTAAGAAATTTTTTGAGGGTCATATCTCTTTGTTTCATGAGGCCCCAAAGAGAGGTGTTAAACCATGGCAGTGTGGCACCTGGGGAGAGCCTGATTGTGTACCATCTCAGACAGGAACAAAGAGCAGGGGTTCCCTAGTGAGATAACAGGGAGGTGTTAAGGATGAGGGGGTTGAATGCGATGTGACGCGAAGGTCATCTGTTGTGTGTTAGAAAATGCTAGAAGAATGCCATGATATATAAGAGAGGAGTTTCTGTTGGAATAGCATTCTGTCTATGCTTGAGATGTGAGAGTGTGTAATAAATCGTCTGAAACGAATCTGCCTCCTCATTTACACGCTCCACACTGGTGACCCAAGACGTATCATGGAACACGAGTCAAGATCCCCGGAGCCGACCTCGACGGGAACCTCCAGCCATGCATGTGCGGTCGCAGTCAAGCTACCGGATTTCTGGCAGCACGACCCGCGCTCTTGGTTCCACCTCATCGAGGCGCAGTTCGCCCTCCGGGGAATAACGGCAGATGACACTAAATTCCACTATGTGGTCGCAGTGCTCGACGCCCGCACAGCTCGGCACGTAGCGAGCCTGCTCGATCAGCCACCAACCGGCAACAAGTATGAGGCGCTAAAGGCTGTGCTCATCCAGCGCTACACACTCTCGGATAGTGAGAGAGCAGAGAGGCTCCTGACGCGGACCGAGTTGGGAGATGGGTCGGCCATAGACCTCATGGAGAAGATGCTGACGTTAAGGGGCACGGACGACGACCACTTTCTGTTTACCCACCTCTTCCTCCGGAACCTTCCGACAGTGGCGAGAGCGACCCTGGCCAATTCACCGTTGCTGGCCGAGCGGGACTATCGTGCGCTAGCCCGGGAGGCAGACCGGATCATCATTGCCACCAGGGTGTTCACGACCATCGCGGCAGCGACGGAGCTCAGCGGGACGACCAGAGGAGGCGAGGAGCCACCGACGGCAGCAGCAGCGGGGGCCAAGGAACGCGACGGAGACACGCTTTGTTTCTACCACCGCCGCTTCGGAGAGAAGGCACGCAGATGTACACCACCGTGCCAATTCAAGCGCTCGGGAAATGCCAAGACTGGGGGTCGGTAGCAGCCGCGACCCTTGGGGAGGAGAACAAGCTGCTCTACCTGACGGACGCACGCTCGGGGAGACATTTCCTCGTGGACACCGGCGCCCAGAAGAGTTTCATCCAACCGACCTACGCTGACCAGCTGGCAGGATCTAGCGTCCCCGAGATGGTGGCAGCAAACGGCTCGGAGATTAAGACCTTTGGTGAGAGGACTCTACTCTTGTCTCTACACGGCCGTACATATGAGTGGAATTTTGTCATAGCAGCATTGAATTACCATGTACTGGGGGCTGATTTTCTGTGTGCACATGGTTTACTGGTTGATGTTGCTAACAGGCGCCTAGTTAATGCACTGTCCTTTGACTCTCTACCCTGTATAGCTCGAGTGACCCGGCCAACAGCCCAAGCCAACGTCACAGCAGCAGGCGATAAGTTCCACACACTGCTCACTCAGTTCCCAGCACTCACAGTCCCGACGTTTTCGGCAGCCATCGCTAAACACAGGGTGGAGCATTTTATCACCACCACCGGGCCGCCCGTTTTTGCACGACCTCGGCGCTTGGACGCAGCTAAACTGGCCATAGCGCGCGAGGAGTTCACCAACCTGGAAAGGTTGGGCATCATCAGGCGCTCAAACAGCCCATGGGCATCCCCGCTACACATGGTACCTAAAGCTGAGGGTTCGTGGCGACCGTGCGGGGATTTCCGCAGGTTGAACAACGCCACAGCGCACAACCGCTACCCAATTCCCCACATACAGGATTTTTCCATTCACCTTGCTGGAGCGCGCATTTTTTCAAAAATAGATCTGGTCCGCGGTTACCACCAAGTCCCAGTGCACGCTGAGGACATACCCAAAACAGCGGTAATAACTCCGTTCGGTTTATTTGAGTTCCTGCGCATGCCATTCAGGTTAAAAGGAGCGGAACAGACGTTCCAGTGCATGATGGATGCAATGCTGCGCGATCTCCCGTTCGTGTTCGTCTACCTGGACGATATCCTAGTAGCCAGCGCGTCCGAAGACGAACACGAAACCCACCTCACAACGGTTTTCCGGAGGTTGGAAGAGCACGGGTTAATAATCAACCCAGCGAAATGTCAGTTTGGAGTGACGGAGATTGATTTTTTGGGGCACCGCGTCTCTCCCGAAGGAGCAATCCCACTGCCTGACAAGGTGCACGCAGTGGCGGATTTTCCCCGGCCTCAAACGGTCAGGGCGCTATAAGAATTTTTGGGAATGGTGAACTTTAATAACCGTTTCCTTCCCCGCGCAGCACAGCTCATGCAACCATTGTACGCCGCGCTCAAAAAACAGGAACCCGCGGATAGGGTCGAATGGACCCCGGAGCGAGAGCGGGCGTTCTCGGAAGTCAAAGCAGCCCTGGCAAGCGCCGCATTGCTGGCACATCCAGACCCAACGGCCCGCATAGCGCTCACCACTGACGCTTCAGATGTGGCCATAGGGGCTGTTGTGGAGCAGCGCGTTGCCAGGGCTTGGCAGCCGCTCGCCTTTTTCAGCAGGACTTTGCACAACAGTGAACGTAAATACAGCGCGTTCGACAGAGAGTTGCTGGCTCTCCACCTGGCCATTCGCCACTTCCAGTTCTGGCTGGAAGGGCGCAGTTTCACCGCGTTCGTTGACCACAAGCCGCTAACATTTGCGATGGCCAAGGTTTCAGAACCGTGGTCGGGCCGGCAGCAGAGACAGCTGGCCGCGATCTCAGAGTTTACTACCGATATTCAGCATGTGTCGGGTAAACTGAATGTAGTGGCGGACTGCCTCTCGCGCGCCGTGGTGGCCCCGGTCTGCGTGGGGATAGATTACGCAGCCATGGCCACGGAGCAGGTTAGTGACGCGGACGTGCGCGCGCTCCAGTCTGGACCAACAGGGTTAAGGCTGGAGAGCAGGGTGCTGCAAGACGGCATGCCCCCCCTAATCTGCGATGTCTCCACGGGTCGCCCGCGTCCCGTGGTCCCGGCCGCGTGGCGCCACCGCATGTTTGAGTCAGTTCACTCTTTGGTGCACCCAGGAGTGCGCGCGTCAGTCAAAATGGTAGGAGAGAAATTTGTGTGGCTGAGCCTTCGCAAACAAGTGAAAGAGTGGGCGGCAGCCTGCGTGGCGTGCCAACGAGCCAAAGTACACAGACACACGAAGGCTCCCTTGGAGCCGTTTCGTATTCCGGCTAAGAGGTTCGACCATGTTCACGTGGACGTCGTGGGCCCCCTCCTGCCATCACAGGGGTGCACACACCTCCTGACAATGGTGGACCGCACCACGCGCTGGCCAGAAGCGGTCCCGCTGGTGGCAACCACGTCCGAGGAGGTGGCATGCGCTTTTTTAACAGCATGGGTGGCGCGTTTTGGAGTCCCGTCGGACATTACGTCCGACAGGGGCCCTCAGTTTGTTTCCGAACTCTGGTCAGCGATGGCCCGCAGCCTGGGTATTACAATTCGCCGCACAACCGCGTACAACCCACAGGCTAATGGGTTATGCGAGTGTTTTCATAGATCATTGAAAGCGGCTCTCAGGGTTTCATTGACGGATGCAAATTGGGTAGACAGGCTACCGTGGGTTTTATTGGGGTTGCACTCCGCGCCTAAAGAGGATCTGGAAGCTTCCCCAGCAGAACTCGTTTTTGCGCAGCCACTCCGGCTGCCCGGGGAGTTTCTGCCAGATAATCCCGCGCCGGGCAGCTGCCCGTCTCAGCTTTTGCAGCGTAGCGAAGACACAGGCACGCTGCCGGGCCCTGCCCACCACAGTTTTCCGCGCGTTTTTGTGCCTAAAACTTTGAAGAACGCGGAGTTTGTGTTTGTCAGACACGACGCCCACCGCCCTCCACTGCGCCCACCCTATGATGGACCGTTCAGAGTGCTGGAAACAGGGGATAAGCATTTTTTGCTAGACTTGGGGGGTAGGAGGGAAAAAATTGGCATAGACAGACTCAAACCCGCTTTCGTTGTGGCGGACGAGCAGCTGCTGTTGGCGAGGGTCCCTCGGCGTGGAAGACCCCCACGGAGAGCTCCCCAGGGGAACGATTCCCCACAGCAACCACACGGACAGACAGAAAGGTTTTCCCCCCAAACAACAGCTCCCCTTAGGCATGGCAGCACCGCGGAGGCGGTGAATTCCGGTTACAGCAGATACGGGAGAAGACTGAAGCCCAAGTAGCATGTGGACTGATGTTTAATTGTTCTATCACAGCATGTGGACTGTTATTCTATTGTCCTATCTAAGATGCTGGGGGGGGGGGGCACCTGGGGAGAGCCTGGTTGTGTACCATCTCAGACAGGAACAAAGAGCAGGGGTTCCCTAGTGAGATAACAGGGAGGTGTTAAGGATGAGGGGGTTGAATGCGATGTGACGCGAAGGTCATCTGTTGTGTGTTAGAAAATGCTAGAAGAATGCCATGATATATAAGAGAGGAGTTTCTGTTGGAATAGCATTCTGTCTATGCTTGAGATGTGAGAGTGTGTAATAAATCGTCTGAAACGAATCTGCCTCCTCATTTACATGCTCCACAGCAGCCTCTTTTTATTGAACTTTCTTTGTTTCAATTCTGTATATTTTGCAATAATATCTGTTATAGCTGTTGTAATATTTCTACATGACTGGTCACAGGTTTTATCATTTTGAAACTCTGTGTTTATTTTGCTTAAGTCATTCTCAAGGAAGATTTGATTTTTCTTTGGAATGTAAGAAATTTTAGATGATTTTTTAATTTGCTGTTGATCCCTATACCTTAGTTTGTTTAATTTTCTGGCTACTAAAGTAAGGTTATGGTCTGACAAACCTGTTATCAAATTATATGTTTTGGTTACCCTATCCGGCTTATTACTAAAAATGAGGTCAATCAAAGTTTGTGAATTTTTAGTCAGTCTTGTGGTTTATTTATTAATTGTGTCATTTGTGTAGAATTGGTAATATCTTTCAGCTTTTTCCTTCATGGTTTATCAAGCCATCTTACCACTGTTTTTCATATGTTGTGGGGAACCCACACTGGGATATTCATCTCTGACTAGAAGCAGAGGTGAGGCAAATAGTCCCTCTGCTGGTAGAGCGTGGGGGAATAAACAGATGAGGACAATAGATATTTTATTGCTTTATTGCACTCTCCACACTGGTGACCCTTGACGAATTATGGAACACGAGGCAAAAACCCCGGAGCCGGCCCAGACGGGAAGCCCCAGCAATGCAGCAAGCACCCCAGAGACGGCCCGGACGGAAAGCCCCAGCAACGCGTGCGCCGTTTCGGTCAAACTACCGGACTTTTGGCTGCATGACCCGCAGTCTTGGTTCCTCCACACCGAGGCCCAGTTCACCCTCCGGAGAATAACGGCAGTAATAACTCCATTTGGCCTGTTTGAGTTTTTACGCATGCCCTTCGGATTAAAAAGCGCGGCACAGACATTTCAACGCATGATGGATGGGGTGTTGCTGCGATTTGTGTTTGTCTACCTGGATGACATCCTGGTGGCCAGCGCGTCCGAGGACGAACACGTAGCCCACCTCAGGATGGTTTTCCGGAGGTTGGAGGAGCACGGGTTAATAATCAACCCGGCGAAATGCCAGTTCGGCGTGACGGGGATTGATTTTTTGGGACACCGCATCTCACCGGAGGGAGCGATACCCTTGCCGGACAAGGTGCGTGCCGTGGCAAATTTTCCACCGGCCTCAGACGGTCAGGGCGCTGCAAGAGTTTTTGGGGATGGTTAACTTTTATAACCAGTTCTTCCCACGCGCAGCTCAGCTCATGCAGTCATTGTACGCCACGCTCAAGAAAGGGAAACCGGCGGACAGAGTCGACCGGACTCCGGAGCAGGAGCAGGCATTCTCTGAGGTTAAAACAGCCCTGGCAAACGCCACACTGTTGGCGCACCCGGACCCGGCGGCTCAGATAGTGCTCACTACCGACGCCTCGGATGTGGCCATAGGGGTCATCGTGAAGCAACGCGTCGCCGGTTCTTGGCAGCCGCTCACTTTTTTTAGCAGGGCTTTGCGCGACAGTGAGCGTAAATACAGCATGTACGACAGAGAGTTGCTGGCTCTCCTCCTGGCCATACACCACTTCCAGTTCTGGCTGGAAGGGCGCAGCTTCACTGCATTCGTGGACCACAAGCCGCTAACGTACGCGATAGCCAAAGTTTTGGAACCATGGTCGGGCCGGCAGCAGAGACAGCTAGCCGCGATCTCGGGGTTTACGACCGATATTCAGCATGTGGCCGGTAAACTGAATGTGGTGGCGGACTGCCTCTCACGCGCAGTAGTGGCCCCAGTCTGCGTAGAGATAGATTATACAGCCATGGCTGCAGAGCCGATTGGCAATGCGGACGTGTGCGCACTCCAGTCTGGACCAACAGGGTTAAGGCTGGAGAGCAGAGTACTGCAAGACAGAGGCCCCCCCCTAATCTGTGACGTCGCCACGGGACACCCGCGCCCGGTGGTCCCAGTTGCTTGGTGCTGCCGCGTGTTTGAGTCAGTTCACACTCTGGCACACCCAGGAGTGCGCGCGTCAGTCAAAATGGTGGGAGTGAAGTTCGTATGGCCAGGCCTGCGCAAACAGGTAAAAGAGTGGGCTGCAGCCTGCATAGCGTGCCAACGAGCCAAAGTGCACAGGCACACAAAGGCCCCTTTGGAGCCGTTTCGTATACCAGCTAAGAGGTTTGACCATGTTCACGTGGACCTTGTGGGCCCCATCCCGCCATCGCAGGGGTTCACGCACCTTCTGACAGTGATGGACCGCACCACACAATGGCCAGAAGCAGTCCCGCTAGCGGCAACCACGTCCGCGGACGTGGCGCGCGCCTTTTTGACAACATGGGTGGCACGTTTTGGCATCCCTTCGGGCATCACGTCCGATAGGGGCCCTCAGTTTGTTTCCGACCTCTGGTCCACGATGGCCCGTAGCCTGGGTGTCGCAATTCATCACACAACTGCGTACAACCCACAGGCCAATGGGTTATGCGAGCATTTCCATAGGTCACTGAAAGCAGAGCTCAGGGCTTCGCTTACGGATGCAAATTGGGTAGACCGATTACCATGGGTTCTGTTAGGGTTGCGTTCCACACCAAAAGAGGATTTGGAGGCTTCCCTGGCGGAGCTTGTTATTTCTCAGCCGCTGCGGCTCCCCAGGGAATTTTTACCAGATAACCCCGCGCTGAACAACCATCTGTCCCCATGTTCACAGCATAGCGCGGACACGGGTACGCCACCTGGCCCGGCCCACCACTGTTTTCCATGCGCTTTTGTGCCAAAAACTTTGAATAACACAGCGTTTGTGTTTGTTAGACACGATGCCCACCGCCCCCCGTTGCGCCCACCCTACAATGGCCCGTTTAGAGTGCTGGAACCAGGGGACAAACATTTTGTGTTAGACTTGGGGGGTCGCCGGGAGAAAATATGTATAGACAGGCTTAAGCCCACCTTTGTGGTGGCGGAGGAGCAAGTGATGTTGGCTCGAGCTCCTCGGTGTGGAAGACCCCCACTGAGAACTCCCCAGGTAAACGATTCATCAGAGTAGCCACACGAGCAAGTCGAATCCCCCCCCCTCGCCATTGTCCACCCGCAGACAGACACACCCCCAGGAGCCTCCCACCGGAACAGCAGCGCCGCAGAGCCGAAGAACCCTCGTTACAGCAGATATGGGAGGAGGCTGAAGCCAAAAGGACGTGAGGGCTAACACTCAGTCTGAGACCCTGGGGGGAGGGGGTGCGGTGTGGGGAACCCACGCAGGGATATTCATCTCAGACTAGAAGCAGAGGTGAGGCAAATAGTCCCTCTGCCAGTAGAGCGTGGGGGAATAAACAGATAAGGACAATAGGTATTGTGATGGGAGAAGGTATGGTGATGTAGAACCCCAGGCAGCAGGAAGGAGCAGCTGCGGGGACAGTAGGAGGGTGATGGGTTGAATGTATTGTGATGCAAGATCTCAGACAGCAGGGGGAATGAGTCGGGTGATATAAAAAGAGAGACCCTGGTTTATTGAGTTAATGCTTTTTCTGTGTATGAATGAAGTGACAGAGTGAATAAAGTTTGTCTGCCGTGCAAGTCTGGTTTCTTTATTGCACTCTCAGCAATGTAACAGATAGGCCTGTATATTTATTTCTTTACATATGTGTTTTGCTGTTAGTGTACGAGTTTGGGTTTAAATTTGGGAGGGCGTAATTGGCGTGACTAACATTTTTCTACGGGGGGGGGGGGTAAAATGTGTTGCGGTAATATGGCACTGGGTACATCCTGGGTGTACTGGGGGTAATGGCCCTGCCTTTCCAGTTCCGTCATCACTCTGGGGTGCACCTGTAAGCTGGTTGCCAACCGCCAATCAAATCTAAAAGAAGAAGATGAAGAAAACATGGTCTCTTCGCCGTCGACCCCTTGGCCTGTATGGCGCACCTGTGAGTTGGTTGTTGTTTATAATAAAGTTACGTTCGCTGCACCTCCAGTCTGGTTATTTGTCAATAACCACAGGTGATACAATAAGCAAAAACACTGCTATAAAAGACTCCATTTTCATAAAGAACACAGACGAGAGAGAGGCCACTGAAATTGTTAAATCATTTAAAAGTGAAACATCTACGGACTGTGATGGTATTGACATGCCTTTAGTCAAAACTATTATTGAATGCTTAGTGAAACCATTGATGTATATCTGTAACCTGTCTCTCCAAACAGGTATATTTCCCAATGCAATGAAAATAGCTAAAGTAATTCCAATATACAAGACGGGTGACAGAGGGGAATTCTCAAACTATAGACCAATTTCACTATTGCCGCAATTTTCCAAGATACTTGAAAAAATATTCTATGAGAGAATTGACAACTTCATACTGAAGAATAATTTATTGTGTGAGCAACAATATGGGTTCAGACACAAGAGGACAACTGCATTTGCTCTAATGGAATTTATAGAAAAAACATCAACTGCCGTTGAAAATAAAGAGTATTCAGCTGGGGTATTCCTGGATCTTAAAAAAGCATTTGATACAGTGGATCATAATTTATTATTAAAGAAACTACAAAATTGTGGTATTAGGGGGGTAGCACTGTCCTGGTTATGTAGTTACTTAAAGAACAGATATCAGTATGTATGTGTTGGTAACAAAAACTCACAGTTACTGAAGGTTACTTGTGGAGTCCCACAGGGTTCAGTTTTGGGGCCATTGTTATTCAATATGTATATAAATGATATATGTAAAGTTTCGGAAAAAATGGATTTAATATTGTTTGCCGATGACACTAATTTATTATGCAGTGGAAACCATTTGGAACAACTTTTGGATACACTCGGAAAGGAATTAGGAAAGCTTAAACTGTGGTTTGATTCAAACAAATTAACGCTCAATTTAAGTAAGACAAAATTTATAGTTTTTAACAACCATCACAACAACTCAGTATCTAAACTCAGTGTAAATGGTGTAGATATTGAAATGGTATCCAAAACTAAATTTCTTGGAGTAATAATTGATAATAAACTGTGTCGGAAGTCACATATTAATTATATTAAAGGTAATATATCTGTGGCGGATGATAAAATAGGCAGCGAACTGAGGGTTTTAAGTAGGTTTATTAAATCATACCGCCATCACGGAGCTCGCCCCGGCGCCGTGCATGCGCGCCAGAGCGAGCCCAGAGGCTCTTCAGCAGATAGGCAATGCGTGCAGTAGAAGGGAGTGAGAGGATGAGTTACAGAGCAATGCAGCTTATATACCCAACTACAGACAATACATGAAAGGCATTCACAGCAGTAGGTATGGGCATTTGCATTTGAGAGACACACATAACAATAAGGAGATTACTGGCCGGAATTCGCCTCTCCTCCGGAGCTGCAGGACAAAAGAGGTTACAAGGCACATCTACATATTGTTATCAGTCTATAGACACAGTAAGGGCAGGAAGCATGAACACAATGCATGAATGGCACATTAACATCACAGTACTGAGCAAGGAAAAGCTAGACGAAGCTGGGCTGCCTGTTGACATTAATACACACATTTCACTGTTATGTTAATTGCTCTAGTCGAGTGCTGTGCTTGTCCCAGTCTGTTGTGGGGGTTATCCCACACTACTCCCCCCCCCCCCAGAGGGCTCAGCTGGCGGCTGAGGCCTCGATAGTCCGGCTTTGGCAGCGAGCAGGGAAAGCTCTGTGCAGGCGGAGGTGGAGGGGTGGGGGGTGGGGGTAGCAAGTGCCAGCCCGGGACGGCGAAATCGTCTGGGCCGTGCAAAAATTGCTTGTGGATCCGCGATGTTGAGGGGGGCTGTCCCGTTGAACGTGCGGAGATCCACAGCGGCTGTAAGAAAAAAAAATTAGTCACTGACTCCTCTCGCGATTAAGTCCTGCAAGGATTAATAGCGGCCATGAAGAAAAACAGGAGCGGCAAGGGTTAACAGCGGCCATGAAGAAAAACAGGAGCGGTGAGGCTGCGTAGCGGCTGTAAGAAAAAAAAAACAAAAGCAAAGGGACTTGGCGTGTTGACTTTAGGTGCGGGCACAACCTTAAAGCCTTCTGGGACCACAGACTGCTGAATTCCCTATGTGCGCCATGGCTAAGACCATTAGAAAATCCTGTGAGCAAGCTGCGTGCGTGCTTCAGGTGTACGAGCAACCCTGACGGCTCTGTGTGCAGCGGCGAAGGACGATGGCGGTCTGTGGAGCCGTATGTGTCCCGTGCGTGGTGCGCCGTCCTCGTAACTCCCCGGTGCGTGTGCCGGGGTTCCGTGCGTGGGTGGGCCTGCTGGAGAGGAGAGTCAGGGTCAGGGAGCTTAATCATCCCTGTTGTAGTTGTTGCGGTAGTTCGCTGTGCTGGGTCATGGTGCGTTCAGGTCCACGTGCTGCGTTCTCCGTCGGCCCTGGAGGTCGCCGTCGTGGAGAGAGGACGAGGTGCGTGCGCTCTCGTGTGGAGGAGTTGTGAGAGCGGCCGGTCCCAGCATGGATGTGCAGATCTCAGGCGTGCAGATCTCACCATGAAGCTTGCTGCGGCTTTCCCGTTCGTGGGTGATGTCCGGAGAGTTCGCCTGGTAGTGGCTCTGCGTCGAGGTCTCCCTGAAGCAGAAGGGAGGGCAGATCATTTGCATCAGGCTGCTGTGTTTGCTTGTCGTCGGAGCATCACCGCCGGGTGCTGCGTTCGCTGGCAGCGTGTTCTTTTCAGCGTCGGGTCACCAGTGTGGCGGATTCAATTCAATTCAATTCAATTCAACTTTATTTATATAGCGCCATTTCACAACAACAGTCATCTCATAGCACTATCAACTGTAGGGAGGACCCCCACAGTTGCAGAAAGACCCCAGCAATCAGGCGATCCCCTGTGAGCAAGCACTTGGCGACGGTGGAGAGGAAAAACTCCCTTTTAACAGGAAGAAACCTCCAGCAGAACCAGGCTCAGGGAGGGGCAGTCATCTGCTGCGACTGGCTGGGGGGTGAGGGGATAGAGAAGAAGAAAAGAACAGACATGTAGAGAGCAAACAGCACGATGGGGACTCAATCTATGGGAGAGAACAAACAAATGTTAATGACCAGCAAAAAAAAAAATATTTCATAGAGAGTGAGGAAAGGAGTGAGGCCCAGTGCATTACTGGAGGTCCCCCGGCTGACTAAACCTATTAGCAGCATAACTAAGGGAGGGTTCAGAAAACACATGATCCCTCCCTAATTGTAGGCTATATCAAAAAGGTAGGTTTTAGCCCTATTCTTAAAAACAGAGATCGAGTCTGACTCCCGAATCCAGATTGGCAGCTGGTTCCACAGGAGAGGAGCTTGATAACTGAAGGCTCTGCCTCCCATTGTACTTTTGGAGATTCTAGGTATTACAAGTAAACCTGCATTTTGGGAGCGTAGTGCTCTGTTAGGATGATACGGTAGTATCAGATCTTTTAAATAAAAAGGAGCCTGATTGTTTAGAGCTTTGTAAGTAAGAAGAAGGATTTTAAACTTAATTCTAAACTCTATGGGAAGCCAATGAAGGGAGGCCAGAACCGGAGAGATATGATCTCTCTTTCTAGTACCTGTTAAAACTCTTGCTGCAGCATTTTGGATCAGCTGAAGACTTTTTAAAGATGTTTTAGGACAACCTGATAATAAAGAATTACAATAATCTAATCTCGAGCTAACAAAAGCGTGGATCAGCTTCTCAGCATCACTCTGAGACAAGATGCTCCTAATCTTGGCAATATTACGCAAATGATAGAAGGCAGTCTTAGAAACAAATTTAATATGTGAATTGAAGGACAAATCCTGATCAAAAATAACTCCAAGGTTCCTCACAGAGCTATTAAGAGAAAGAGTAACTGCATCCAAACTGAAAGTTTGATTTGGAAAGGAATTTCTAAGGTTTTTTGGACCAACAAGAATGACTTCAGTCTTATCTGAATTTAATAGCAGGAAATTACAAGTCATCCAAACTTTGATTTCCTTAAGACAGGCTTCTAACTTGGCTAATTGATTAGTATCATCTGGCTTCATTGACAGGTATAATTGTGTGTCATCTGCATAACAGTGAAAATGTATACAGTGCTTTCTAATAATGTTGCCTAACGGAAGCATATATAAACTAAAAAGAGTAGGGCCAAGCACAGATCCCTGTGGAACTCCATGACTAAGCTTTGAGCTGAGAGAAAACTCATCATTTACATGAACAAACTGGAACCTATCAAATAAATAAGATCTAAACCACTGCAACGAAGTTCCATTAAGTCCAACATAGTGTTCTAATCTATCAAGTAGAATATTATGATCAATAGTATCAAAAGCTGCACTAAGATCTAAAAGGACAAGTACAGAAACTAGTCCATTATCAGATGCAATGAGGAGGTCGTTAGTGACCTTCGCTAAGGCTGTTTCAGTGCTATGATGGATTCTAAACCCAGATTGAAACTCCTCAAATAAACCATTTCCCTGCAGGTGGTCAAATAATTGCATAGCAACAACTCTTTCTAAGATTTTTGAAATGAAAGGGAGATTAGAGATTGGTCTATAGTTAGCTAAAGCTCCTGGATCTAGCGTTGGCTTTTTGAGTAAGGGTTTAATTACAGCCGTTTTAAAAGCCTGCGGTACATGGCCTAAAGTTAATGAAGAATTGATTATATGAAGAATAAAGCTACCAATATGTGGGAAGACTTCTTTAAATAACCTGGTAGGAATAGGGTCTAAAAGACAAGTTGAAGGTTTGGATGAGGAAACTATTTTGTCTAACTCACAAAGGTCGATTGGAGTAAACTCATCAAGACAGACATCAATAGAAGGAGTTGTAGTAGTTACAGTATTTAAGTTAACTGTGGGAAGAATCTGATTGATTTTATCTCTGATGGATGAAATTTTATTATTGAAAAAGTTCATAAAGTCCTGACTAGTAAGCTCTAAGGGGATGCTAGGATTGACAGAGTCCTGACTCTTTGTCAACCTGGCTACAGTACTGAAAAGAAACCTGGGATTATTCTTGTTCTCTTCTATTAATGCAGAGTAATAACTCGTTCTAGCTTTTCTAAGAGATTTTTTATAAATTAAAAGATGATTTCTCCAAGCTAAATAGATTTCATCTAAATTAGTAGAGCGCCATTTTCTTTCTAACTGACGAGTCTTCTGTTTTAAGCTACGAGTTTCTGTGTTGAACCAAGGAGTTAAAAATCTCTGATTAGACTTTTTCTTTTTTAAGGGGGCCACCAAGTCTAGAGCCTGATGTAGAGAAGCTGAAACACTATCCACCATGTTATCAATTACAGAAGGAGCAAGCTGTCTATAGCTTATTTCCGTTGTGTTGACACATGGCATAGAGGAAACAATCTGCATAAATTTGGAAACAGCATCATCTGAGAGGCATCTACTGTGATAATATTTTTCTTTAGGAGCCAAATAGTCAGAAATAGTAAAATCAAAGGTTAACAGACAATGGTCTGACAGTACAGGGTTATGAGGAGACACTACCAGATTTTCTATTTCTATGCCATATGTCAGAACAAGGTCCAATGTATGGTGGAGGTAATGAGTAGAATTTCCTACTTTCTGAGAAAACCCAATCGAGTCTAATATTGAATTAAAAGCCACATTAAGGCAGTCACTATCTACATCCACATGTATATTAAAGTCCCCTACTATAATTATTCTATCAGATTTCAGCACTAAATCAGCTAAGAAATCAGGAAATTCGGATAAAAATTCTGAATAGGTTGATGGGGGACGATAAACAATGGCAAATAAAATTGGGTTTAACCTGGAATTGCTAAAGTGCCCAACACTGAGGACCAGGTCCTCAAAGGAATTATAACATGTTTTTTGCTTTACATTAACTAGTAATTTGGAATGGTAAATTGCTGCTACTCCTCCTCCACGACCAGAACTTCTGGGATTTTGACAGTTTAAATAACCAGAGGGAGTTGATTCATTTAAACCAACATAATCCTCTTGCCCTAACCAAGTCTCTGTAAGGGAAATTAAATCAATCTGATGATCAATTGGCAGCAAACTGAGGGTTTTAAGTAGGTTTATTAAATCATACCGCCATCACGGAGCTCGCCCCGGCGCCGTGCATGCGCACCAGAGCAAGCCCGGAGGCTCTTCAGCAGATAGGCAATGCGTGCAGTAGAAGGGAGTGAGAGGATGAGTTACAGAGCAATGCAGCTTGTATATCCAACTACAGGCAATACATGAAAGGCATTCACAGCAGTAGGTATGGGCATTTGCATTTGAGAGACACATAACAATAAGGAGATTACTGGCCGGAATTCGCCTCTGCTCCGGAGCTGCAGGACAAAAGAGGTTACAAGGCACATCTACATATTGTTATCAGTCTATAGACACAGTAAGGGCAGGAAGCATGAACACAATGCATGAATGGCACATTAACATCACAGTACTGAGCAGGAAAAAGCCAGAAGAAGCTGGGCTGCCTGTTGACATTAATACACACATTTCACTGTTATGTTAATTGCTCTAGTCGAGCGCTGTGCTTGTCCCAGTCTGTTGTGGGGGTTATCCCACAATATCCAAATCAACTGCAATACTACACAGAGTGAAATATTTGCTGAATCAACCCACACTTTATACCTTGTATCATTCATTAATACTCCCATACATGACATATTGTACTGAAGTATGGGGAAATACATATAAAACAAACATATATCCAGTCTTTATGCTTCAGAAGAGAGCTATTAGAATAATAAACAAAGCTGCTTACAGGGAACCAACAAACCCACTTTTTCTTAAATTAAAAGCTCTCAAGTTGAAAGATCTGGTTGACTTTAAAACTGCAGTAATAATGTTTAAAGTGAAGAATCTATCACTGCCCGCAAATATCCAAAAGTTGTTCCAAATAAGGGAGAAACAATATCATTTCTGAGGAACATGTATATTTCAAAAACCTTCAGTGAAACACTGTGTCTCAGTGCAAGGAGTCAGATTATGGAACGATTTTGGACCTGAATTAAAATCATGTACAACGCTTGGACAATTTAAACAAAAACTAAAGGAAGAAATACTCCAAACATATATACAAGATGACATGTAAAATCACATAAGGATTGTCATATCTAGTCTGCGTTGTTGCTTAGTTTTTGTTTTGTTTTTTGTCACATTTTGTCTTAGTTTTGTTCTGAATTGTAATCGCTCTTGTTTTGCTTTTCTTCTGAATTCTTGGATGGAATATGGGTGGGCAATATAAGCTGCGGCTTCAGCCATCACCCATTTCGGATAACTTATGTTGAACTGTATAATCAGAGGAGTTATTGTCTAATTTGACCTTGCTGGATTTTCTTTCCCCCTTTGTTATTTCTTTGTTATTTCACCCTTTGTTATTTATTTTTTAATCTCTACTTTTAATCTATCCGAAATAAAATAAAGATTCATTCATTCATTCAGTACGAGTTATGGACGTAACAGGATGCACAGGATGCTTCTCTGTTTCTCCATGTCATCTCAGTGCCCGTCGAGCATTAATCTCGTCCCATAGATATGAGAGAGGACGGCTTTTGTCATCAGGGTAAACGGCTGTAATAGCCGTCTGTTTTCCGTAGACATCGATCGTAGACATTTTCTAAAAACAAAATTTGTGCATTAACAATGGAAAAAAAAAAAAAAAGACAACCACCCCAGATGGGACTCGAACCCACAATCCCTGGCTTAGGAGGCCAGTGCCTTATCCATTAGGCCACTGGGGCTGTGTGTTTTAACATGGGGCAGAACTACCTTTGTTTTGTTTCCGGGTTGCTACTGTCTATTGTATGTTAGTGATTGTATGCAACAAAATCGTGAACTCTTTATTGCCATGGACCTAATCGAAAATGTACATTGCGTAATGACAATCACAATTTCTATAAGATAGTAAAATTGACTATAGAAAATAGCGTTTCACGATTACCATGGTGATGCGGTCACGTCGTACGGGTCGTTCCATAGTTGAATCAAAATAGGGGGTTTTGTGTCACTTTAATCCATGCAAGATTAACCGCGAAGTACTCTGTAGGGATGGTATGAACTGTGTGTCGATTGTTATAATTTCCTTAAAAATGCAAATATTTAATTCGTTGGCAAACTAAATTGTCTCGTAGCCGTGCATTATCTCACGCGTTTGTGACAAGTGGAACATTCATACTTATGCACTGGCACTGATGGTGGGGAAGAAAACATCAATCTCATCATTAAGGGCGTAAATAAATAGTCTGTATGGAGGTAAATATCTTAGGTATTTGTTTTCAGTTGATTAGCGGTTGGCAACCAGGTACAGGTGCGTTACCGCCACATACTTCACTCTTTCGTGTCTGTCTGTCTGTCTCAAAGATCATAGGACTCGCTATGACTTCATCAAAACATCAAAGGCAGGCATCATAGGGCTTGCTATGACATCAAAGATCAAAGGCAGGCATCACTGAATGAGTGGTATGACATCAAAGATCATAGTGTGGCACATATGTTGGGTTCATATTTTCCACAAATGTATGGCTGTATGTTTATTGGGTGCTTCATGTCTCGAGGGACAAAGAGGTCTGGATCTGCTGAAGTCTGCAGGAGATAACGAGGAGGTGTGAGATTCGGCCTTTGTCTCAGAGAAGATGCCCCAGAGGGATTTCCGGATCATCGAAGAATAAGACAATGGTGAATGATCAAAGAGTTGCATTGTGACTGGGATTAAGTACCATGTGACTGTATGTTTGTTAAAGCACCATGTGACTTAAGTTTCGATGCTCCAGAAGTATAAGAGGGTGATGGGATATTGTTCTGTCTCTTTTTTCCTGCTTTGAGAATGCTAGAGATGTGTTCTGTTAATAAAGCTGAACCTGAGAAATAAAACTCAGCCTCATCCTTTGAGCACATTCTCTACAATAGGACTCGCTATGACATCATCAAAGATCAAATAACTCACTATGACATCATCAAAGATCATAGGACTTGCTATATATATGGTGTCTATATGATGTCATATAGACATCATTGGCACATTATAGGCTCAGTGATGCACGGGTATGCCCTAGTTAAACTAATGCTCATTATCATTGTTGCCATGTCTAATACAGGACCTTAAGAAGTCATTGAGGATGCCTCTCTTTGGAAACCCATTCAGTCCGAAGAAGACTCCTCCTCGCAAATCCGCATCTTTATCCAGCCTTCACACGGTGGGTTAAACTAGAATGGAAATACTGCTGAATTTGGCTCCCTCGTTTTGATCAGGTTAGCTTAAAGGTACCTATCATATTGTGCATTGCCAGGGATTAATTTCAAGTTTTGACGGCTTTAAGGATACATATGTAGTTTTAAAACCCAAAATTATATTTTGTGTTGTTTTTACAGGTCCTCAAAAAAGCGAAACCACAGAGATATAATAGGCTACAGTGCTCACTGCTAGTCACCAGAGAAGTAGAATTAAGAAAGCCAGGATAAGTGAAAAATCGTGGCTTGACATAGTTGGACCTGCTTATCCTGGCTTATTCAGTTGTGTGGCGGCATGAAATAACAGCTCTCTGACTGCTCATCCGACTGCACGCATTGCCTATCTGTTGGAGAGCCTCCGGGCTCAGTGCATGCGTGCCAGAGCGAGCCCGGAGGCTCTCCAACAGATAGGCAATGCGTGCAGTCGGATGAGCAGTCAGAGAGCTGTAGTCAGAGAGAGAATGAGCATATGATATTCAGTCACTTAAATACCCAGTTACAGACAATACATGAAAGGCATGTTATCATCAAAGAAACTGCAGGAAGGCATGGGACATTTGCATTTGAGTACAGAGCAGGAAGTCATACATAACAGCAGGATACTGGTGCCTGAACTAGACAAAGAGAGGCTGCCTATTGATATCAGCCATTGTTCTGCCAATTGCTCCAGCTGAGCGCTCTGCTTGTCCCAGTATGTTGTGGGGGTTACCCGCACTACTCCCCCCCAGAGGGCTCAGCAGGGGGCTGAGGCCTCGATCGTCCGGCTTTGGGAGTGAGCTGCTGGGAAAGTCTGTGCCGGAGGAGGGGGAGGGAGGAGGGTGGGGGGTAGCAAGTGCCGGCCTGGGACGGCGAAATTGTCTGGGCCGCGCAAAAATTGCCTGTGGATCCGCGATGTTGAGGGGCTGTCCCGTTGAATGTGCGGAGGTCCACAGCAGCTGTAAGAAGAAAAATTTGTCTCTGACTCCTCTCGCGGCTATGAAGAAAAAAGGAGCTGCAGCAGTGTGGGACTTGGCGTGTTGACTTTAGGTGCGCGCGCAGCCCTAAAGTCCTCGGGGACAGCTGACGGCTGAATCCCCTTGTGCGCCGTGGCTGAGACCATTAGAAAATCCTGTGAGCGAGCTGCGTGGGTGCTTCAGGTGTGTGAGCAGCCCTGAAGGTTCTGTGTGCAGCGGCGAAGGACGATGGCGGTCTGTGTGGAGCCGGTATTGTCCCGTGCGTGGTGCGCTGTCCTCATAACCGCCCGGTGTGCGTGCGGGGTTCGGTGCATGGCAGGTCCGCTGTAGAGGCGAGTCAGGGTCAGGGAGCTTGCTGGAGATCAGCGTCGTCGGCGCCGATGGTAATCCCTGTAAGCTGTTGCGTCGTTCGCTGTGTCGGGTCATGGTGCGTTGGAGCGGTGAGAGGAAATAGACGATCTTTGTCCCTCGGGCTCGTGCAGATGCGTTGGAGCGGTGAGAGGGAGTAGACGATCTTTGTCCCTCGGCTCGCGTAGATGCGTAGGAGCGGTGAGAGGGAGGAGGCGATCTTTGTTCCTCGGCTCGTGTAGATGCGTAGGAGCGGTGAGAGGGAGAAGACGTTCTGTGTCCCTCGGCCGGTCCAGCGTGGATGTCCCGATCTCAGGCGAGGGTCGCACCATGACGCTTTCTGCAGCCTTCACGGTCGTGGGTGATCTCCGAGGGAGTTCGCCTGGTGGTGGCTCTGCGTCGAGGTCTCCCTGTAGCAGAAGGGAGGGCAGATCATGTGCGTCAGGCTGCTGCGTTCGCTTGTCGTTGGAGAGTCACCACCGGGGGCTGCCAGCGTGTTCTTTTCTTGGTCGGGTCACCAATGTGGCGGCATGAAATAATAAGCAGCAAACTGAGAGTTTTTGAGGGAGTTTATTAATCATACCGCCATCACAGACTCACTCCGGCGCCGTGCATGTGCGCCAGAGCGAGCCCGGAGGCTCTCCAACAGATAGGCAATGTGTGCAGTCGGTTGAGCAGTCAGAGAGCTGTAGTCAGAGAGAGAATGAGCATATGATATTCAGTCGCTTAAATACCCAGTTACAGACAATACATGAAAGGCATGTTATCATCAAAGAAACTGCAGGAAGGCATGGGACATTTGCATTTGAGTACAGAGCAGGAAGTCATACATAACAGCAGGATACTGGCGCCTGAACTAGACAAAGAGAGGCTGCCTATTGATATCAGCCATTGTTCTGCCAATTGCTCCAGCTGAGCGCTCTGCTTGTCCCAGTATGTTGTGGGGGTTACCCACAAGTTGCACCATTGTCAAGCCAGGATGAGAAGAAGAAGCTATGTCAAGCCAAATGTAGATAGTTGGGATAAGTGCATGTTGGCAAATTTAAATGGATTGCAGGATTGATCACAGAATCACTGATCCTGCTGCAGATAAAGACGGTAGGCAAACACAAGCAGCATATTTCTCACCAGCAGAACAGCATCTTCTCATGGAAACCTATGAGGTGGTGAAGCATATATCTAAAAAAGGAAAAATGCCTGCTGTAAATAAAGAAGAGAGAAATATTGTACCATTCTGGGGAAATGCAACCACAAAGGCTGATGGGAAATGTTTAATGTCTAAAAGTGAGCATATTCTCTTTAAGCAAATTGTAAAATCAAGTTACATGGTCAGTTACTGTAGTAAAGTTTCTTGGCTGAGATATTTTTTGTTGCAATTTTTATGTTGGCACCATCTGTTGTGGGGAGAACCCCCCCCCCTTCCCTTGTACCACTGAAAACAGAGAATAAAAGTAGATTAAAATGGATGCTATTTTAGTATTTTAGTAATAAAGTTGTAATTTTTTATCTGTCCTTCAAAGGGAACAAATGTGTCCAAAAGGGACGTGGCAAATGTGCTGAATGTCAGAACTGTTAATGCAAGTTCTATTGAATATGGTGGGGAAGGCATAGCTGCAAGAGTCAAGTGCACATCTGCAGATGAAGAGACTGCTGCTGGACTCAAGAGCGTCCTTCATCTGGGGTAGCTGCTCTTACCTTTCGCAGACGGCTGGTATGCCATCTCAAACCATCGGTCATCTGGAATGTGGCTGCCCCAACTGTGCAGTGATCATCATTGGCGGTGACTGGAGTGTTGTGGGTCCAGGCGTTCGGATCAGCAGGCCAGAACCCAATCAAGCACTGCAAGTGGCGACCTGTTTGGCTACACTTGGCGCTGCTGCTCTCTCGTCCCGGATGCTGGCTGCTGTTGTGGTGGCGTGCCGTGCTCTGGATTGGTGTTACTCTGATGGGTCCTGCTCGGCTATGAACTCGCTCTCCTGCAGCACTACGGCGGCTCCCTGAGGCTTATGCCAGGCGAGGGTCTGAAATAAGTCCAATTTATGCCCTCTCTCTCTCAGTGCTGGCTGTAGTTGCAGTGGTGTTCTGCTCTCGCCAGCGACAGGATGCGCTCTGGGTTGTTGTTGTTCACCAGGGTCCTGCTTAGCTACGAACCCTCTCTCCTGCAGTGCTGCGGTGGATCCCTGAGGCTTATGCTGGGCGAGGATCAGAGACGAGTCTGGTTTCTGCCCTCTCTCCTTGTTGTGTTCTTCATGCTGTGTCAAGCTTGGAGCGGCTGTACCCATGTCTGGGTATGATGTGCTCTGGCCATCAGTGGTTGGATAATCATAAAGCTCAGCCGTGTTTTTCCGGATTGGATGACAAGGGAAAAGTCTCTTAAACATGACCCAGTTCATCATTAATTTCACAGCAGTGATGTCCAGTAATAATGGCAAACTGACGTTGTCGAGCCTCACCATGCACCATTTGTACGCCGCTCCGCTGGAGTCCACTGCATGGATGGTGGTTGTCAGTGGTGGTTCAGCTGAACTGGGTGGCTGGTTTGTTGTTAACTGTGTTGTGCGGCACACTTTGACAAAATAATTAGCCTTGCCACAGCATTGGCGTCACTGCTCCTTGGCCAGGCAGGAGTGTGCTCTTGTTCGGTGTGTCGGGGAACCATAGTTACCGCACATTTGGCATCCCATGATGTTTCATTGTCCTGTAACATTCACCTCGGCATCATCCAAGAAGGTCGCAGTGTAGTTGGGTTCTTCTGCCGGGGTAACTGCTTGTGCTAGTGGGATCCGTTGTTGTTGGTCACCTAGCTGTGATGTTAGCTTGTCGGCGGCCATCCAGCTGGAATGCTAACTCCGCCGCCTTTGCCAGCGGCAGGCTGTCTGGCGTCACTGACAGCTTTGCCCGCAGCTGTGGGTTGCTGGTGTGCTCCGCTAGCTGGTCCTGCACCAATCCGTCCTCTAGCTGCTCAAACCTGCACATGCTTGCCAAACAGCAGAGGTCCGCAACATACTGTTAGGTTATCTCTCCCACTCCTTGTCAGTGTTGGTGGAGCTTGATTCACCTAGCCATCTCACTGTCTGGCCAGGGTACCAGACACGCTTCCATCTTCAAGAAAAATGCTGTATTTTCCTCCAGAAGACCAACTTTTCTCCTCGTCGCCATTGTGATGTCTGTAAATGGGGCACAACGGAGGCGGTGGCTGTGCTGAACGGTGGTTTTATTAATACAGCTGGTAGCACGTGGAACACACAAACATTAGCTAGAAAGCTAGCAAAACAGGGGTACAGGCTATGTAGCAGGCTAGAGGTGGAGTAACAAAGAGGAAGAGCTTCTTCTTCTTCTTCTTCTTTTAGATTTGATTGGCGGTTGGCAACCAGCTTACAGGTGCATTACTGCCACGTACTTCACTCTATATCATCACTCTAGCTCTATCCCGTCGCCGCCAACAGTCCCTTATTAGAGGCACAGCGTGATGACGTCACTCGTGCCTGCGCCATCACGTCCATGCTGCGTGTTGTTATTTATGGGAATACTGTACATAAATTAATTCACCCTTATTGTCATTCAACTGTACAACCAATCATGTACAGTAGAACGAGATTGTGCTTTACCTATCTACAGTGTAAATCACACACACCCCAAGTGCAGAATCAGAGGGCCGCTGCCATGCAAGGCGCCGCCACAGAGTTCCCTCCTCCATTCCATTTATTGCTGAGCACCAAGCTGGACGGCAGGAAGTTCCACTTTTATATGGTCTTTGGCATGACCCGGCCGGGATTTGAACCCCTGCCTCCCAGGTGTGGGGCGGATGTTCTACCAACTGAGCCACCACTCCGATAACAAGGCCTTCACAGGATTTCCGCATCAATGCAGGAGTTTTGTTATTTTTCTGACTTTAAACAATGCTTCTTCTCTGAAAAAGATATAATAAAAAAGACTATGCACATGCTTTCCTTAGAAAAATGACCATTTATGCCTTGTAACATTTATAATGTTTAAATACTTAAAAGCAATATAAATAAAAACAGTATGAATGAAATGCTGAAATGATTAGAGACAACTGCACAATTATGTTATTTTAGCAATTGCAAAAATATACATACTGTACTCGGGTGTCATTTTTGTATTTTTACCTCCGCCAGGCCGCAGGCCGCAGGAGGTAATATTTTTGCCGGGGTTTGTTTGTCTGTCTGTCTATCTGTTGGTTAGCAAGATAACTCAAAAAGTTTTGGACGGATTTCGATTAAACTTTCAGGCGTTGTTGGAAATGGTACAAGGAAGAACTGATTAAATTTTGGGGATGATCTGGATCACCGTCTGGATCCAGGAATTTTTTAAAGGATTCTTTAACATTGTGAGATAGGGCCATTTTCAACATGTGTGCAGGCGCAATGGAGGGCGCTGGTCGTCATGTCTGACGAACACGAACTCCACGTTCTTCAAAGTTTTAGGCACAAAAGCACGTGAAAAACAGTGGTGGGCCGGGCCCGGCAGTGTGCCTGTGTTTGCGTTACGCTGCAAAAGCTGAGACGGGCAGCTGTCCGGCGCGGGATTATTTGGCAGAAATTCCCCAGGCAGCCATAGGGGCTGCGCAAAAACGAGCTATCTGCCGGGGAAGCTTCCAAATCCTCTTTTGGTGCAGAGCGCAACCCCAATAAAACCCACGCCAACCTGTCTACCCAATTTGCATCCGTCAGTGAACCCCTGAGTGCTGCTTTCAGTGATCTATGAAAACGCTCGCATAACCCATTGGCCTGTGGGTTGTACGCGGTTGTGCAATGAATTGCAACACCTGCAGCCTGGGAGTTTGGAGATGGAGGAGATAGACACAACAGCAACACTTGAGTTTATTACCTCCGCCAAGGAGCTAATGCTTTTACTGGCATTTGTCTGTTTGTCTGTCTGTTTCACCAGAGGTGGTTCTTGGCCTAGAGAGGAACCCACTACATTTTTGGGATGATCTGGGAATGCATACCTCAGCCAAGGCTCTTCTCACAGTGTGTCAGCCACAAAACTCCAAAACTAATACACAGACTTGGATGCAATTTTCACCACAAGTGGCGATAGGCCTACACACAAGCCCATTACATTTTGGAGGTGATCCATGAGAAACGGAAGGAGCCTTGGCGGAGGTATGCGCTCTATGAGTGCTTTTCTAGTCTTATATATTTTACAGTATACTGTATATGCGCAGTGTATATACACATACATGCATACAGTAAAATGCTCAGTTGTATATTAGCAGACTGGTGAAACCTCAAGACATGGTAGAGAGTCTAGCTCAGTATTAATCTATAACCTACATTACACGTAACACCTGCCCAGACTACAACTGCTCTACGGTCATGAATAGATGCAAGCCTTTAAATTCAAACTTCATTACATCTCCGTATGTAGCTAGCATCCATGGGTTTTCCTGGCAAGGACTGGAGAGCAAGTAGGTTGGTAAAACCTCAGAGCTACCTGTTGTCGTCATCATCTAAAAAAGAATGAGCTCATATTTAAAAATCAGTCGTTTTTTGTTGGGTTTTGTGAGTTAAAATATGGATTAAATTTAGCCTGCAAGGCTACTAGCATTGCCCTAATATCACTCTATAAATTCAAGAAATTTTTGTCTGTCTGTCAGTGTGTGTCTGTGTGTGTCACAGCCAAAGATCATAGGACCGCCTATGATGTTCCTATGATGTCTGCATGATGTCCTATGCTGTTCCTATGTATAACGACTCCTTATGTGTGAAATGTCCTGTGGTGTTCCTTCTTCTTCTTCTTTTTGATTTGATTGGCGGTTGGCAACCAGCTCTCAGGTGCATTACCGCCACTGACTAATCATCACTCTATATCTTTGTATATCAACATCATCATCATAGCAGTCTGTCAGGGGCGACAATGACTGTTTCATTTAGGTCCAGTCAGACTCCTCCACACAGCTCCGCCCTCCACCCTGCACCGCCAGGAACTCCTGGCCCCATCAGCCCAGGCAACGTCCAAGCCGGTATGAGTTCCTTTCTGACTGACCATTTCATGAAACTGCTTGTAAAGTATTTGACTACCACTAGCTTTTGCTGGACTAGCGGCACATTTTTGGCAGATAGAGGTATTAACAGTGGCAAGGACAGGCCAAGACAAACTGACTCCAGTATCTGTTGCAGTGACTGACCAGATGATAGAGGTTTGTTTATCTCTGCTTTGTGTAGTGCATGTCACGATGCACCAATTGGAAAAAGTCCACCACAGACCTTGCGACAAATGTGGGCGGTGCGGTGGCACAGTGGTTAGTACTGTGGCAGCACAGCAATTCTCCTTTGGCCATGGGATCCCTGGTTCGATCCCAGCCCCTGACCAACAGTGATCTGTGTGGAGTTTGCATGTTCTCCCCATGTCTGCATGGGTTTACTCCAGGATTTCTCTGGTTTCCTCCCACAGGCCAAAAACATGCAGGTTAGGTTAATTGGAGACTGTAAAGTGGCCCTAGGTGTGAATGTGTGTGTGAATGGTAAAGGGATAGTGCCGTACCATGGCTGCTTCATCCATCCAGGTGGATGCCCTCAATTTCCCCTCTGGGGATCAATAAAGTATACAAAATCAAAAAAATCAAAAAATCAAAATGTGCTTATCTGCCAGGATATCCAGTCTCACCCCGTGTAACTGGGAGTGGTCCACCACAGACCTGTGACAGATATTTTTAGTTCCGTCAGGATGCCCAGTTTCACCATCCACACCCTCGGAAGGTTGGGGTTGCCGGTTGAGTCGCTGATGGCCTGACCCATGAGACAGGTAGTACCAGTTTTCATGGTTATCCGGTAGCAAGCAAACCAATGCCTGACCTGATATGGATCTTTAAATAAGTTCTTATAAGGAGTTCTGAACAGCTCCTTACGTGTGAAAAAATTATGTAAATGGTCCGCAACCATTTGTAAATGGTCCGCAGGTAGTACCAGTTTTCATGGTTATCCGGTAGCAAGCAAACCAATGCCTGACCTGATATGGATCTTTAAATAAGTCCTCTCGGCGCCACACCAGTCGGCTGCCTTTTGCAACAGCGGCTCGATTCCGAGTTTTTTTTCCCTTCCTCTCTCTTTTGATCACTTTTTTTTTTTTCACCCCACTTATATCACGGACACACAGATCGTCCCAAATGTCTCCTGAGCCGGTGGACGGAGCCACTGTTTATAGCAGGATACGATATAACAGGGAAGAGCTGCTAGCATTTAACCGCCACCCGGTCCCACTGGAAAAACTCGACATACCGAGAGAACTGAGGCGAAAACGCCGCGGCTGCCGGGCTGGAGTAAGGCGGAGGACAAAAAATATAAGGTACAGACCCTCCCTTCCATCTGTTGTCATGGGAAATGTACGGTCGATACTGGGAAAGTTAGATGAGCTAGCGGCTATCTCCCGTTATGATAGCACTTACCGGGAGTGCTCTCTCCTTTTGTTTACTGAGACGTGGCTAACTGAACTAGCAGCAGATGCTAACATTGAGCTGGAGGGTTTTCACATGATACGAGCTGACCGAACACCAGAGAGTGGCAAAACTAGGGGCGGTGGAGTGATAATGTATGTTAACAACAACTGGTGCAGACCGGGACATATCACTGTTAAACAACGACACTGCAGCAAAGACATTGAGTTGCTAGCTGTTAGCATGAGGCCTACATATCTCCCGAGAGAACACTCACACGTGATCTGCATTGTTGTTTATGCAAATCCGACGGCGAACGCTGGGACTGCGCGTGACGTCATCCATTCAGTAACCAGCAGGCTGCAGACAGAACACCCAGATGCTCTTCTCCTCATCTCAGGCGATTTCAACCACGTTTCACTGTCTCCCATTCTGCCCACTTTCACCCAGTATGTCACATGCCACACTAGAGACAATAAAACACTGGATTTGTTCTACGCAAACACTAAGGAGGCGTACACCTCATCACAACTCCCCCCACTTGGGAGATCGGATCACAACTTGGTTCATCTCCGACCGGTGTACAAACCCCTAGTGCACAGACAACCTCCGGCCATGCACACTGTGGAGTTATGGTCTGAGGAGACAATGGACACTCTAAAGGACTGTTTTTGAAGCCACTGCCTGGAAGCAGCTCTGCGATCCACATGGTGAGGACATCGATGGCCTCATTCACACCTTCACGGGCTACCTCAGCTTCTGTGTGGACAAATCCGTTCCCACCAAGACCATACGGCGTCACTCAAACAACAAACCCTGGATCAACCCTGAGATAAAAACACTTCTGAGAGAGAAGAAGAGGATCTTCAGGTCGGGGAACAGGGAGATGCTGAAGTCCGTACAGAGGGAGCTGAGGAGAAAGATCAGAGAAGGCAAGGACAGCTTCAGGAAGAAGATGGAGGACAAGCTGCAACAGAGCGACATCAGCGGGGTCTGGAGAAACCTCAAAACCATCTCGGGGCTCCAGAATACCTCCCCCCAGGCCACGGGGGGCAGGGAGTGGGTGAACAACCTGAATCTGTTTTTCAATAGATTTGACCAACCGCCCTCCCCCCTGTCTGCACAACAACCACTGCTGCCTCTAAGAAATCAAGTCCTGCTACCCACTCCCCACTCCACCGACACCCCCCCCCACTCCCAACACACAGCCCCCCATCCTGACCCTGACCAAGACCCAGGTGAGGACGGAGCTGAGGAAGATCAAGGCGAGGAAGGCGTCGGGACCGGACGGCATCAGCGCAAAGCTCCTCAAGTCCTGTGCAGACCAGCTGTGTGGGATTGTGACGTATATCTTCAACATGAGCCTGAAACTGGGGAGGGTACCACAGCTGTGGAAAACATCTTGTGTGGTACCTGTACCAAAAACTTCCCACCCCAAAGACCTGAACAGCTTCAGACCGGTGGCCTTGACGTCCCACTTGATGAAGACCCTGGAGAGACTGCTCCTTGCTCATCTCCGCCCCCTGGTGGAACCAGCGATGGATCCACTCCAGTTCGCCTACCAGCATGGCATTGGGGTGGAGGATGCGGTGATCTTCCTCCTTCACCGTTCTCTGTCCCACCTGGAGAAGCCCGGGAATATGGTGAGGATCATGTTCTTTGACTTCTCCAGTGCTTTCAACACCATCCAACCGATGATCCTGAAGGACAAGCTGCTGCGCGCAGGGGTGGACCAGCACCTGTCATCATGGATCCTGGACTACCTCACGAAACGGCCTCAGTTTGTGAGAACCCGGGACTGTGTTTCCGACACGATCATCAGTAGCACGGGGGCCCCCCAGGGAACGGTGCTGGCTCCCTTCCTGTTCACTCTTTATACTGCGGACTTCTCACACAACACAACACATTGCCATCTACAGAAGTTCTCTGATGACTCTGCGATCGTTGGTCTCATCTCCAGCGGAGATGAAGCTGAGTACAGAGGGCTTATCCAGGACTTTGTGGACTGGTGCCATCGGAACTGCCTCCAGATCAACGCGAGGAAAACTAAGGAGCTGGTGGTGGACTGCCGCAGGCATGGGCAGCCCCTCACAGCACCAGTAAATATACAGGGAACAGACATCGAGATGGTGACATCCTACAAGTACCTGGGTATTCATCTGAACAATAAACTAGACTGGTCACACAATACTGACGCACTCTACAAGAAGGGACAGCGCAGGCTGTTCCTGCTGAGGAGACTCAGGTCTTTTGGTGTACAAGGGGCACTGCTGAAGTCATTCTATGACACGGTGGTGGCATCAGCCATCACTTTTGGAGTGGTCTGCTGGGGCAGTGGCATTACTGCAGCCGATAGGAAGAGACTGAACAAACTGATTAAGAAAGCTAGCTCTGTCCTGGGGCAACGCCTTGATCCGATGGAGGAGATAGGAGAGAGAAGGACGGTGGCTAAACTGTCATCTCTGCTGGAGTCCGAGTTCCACCCTATGCAGGACATACTGGATGCACTGAGGAGCTCATTTAGCAGCAGACTACATCATCCCAGGTGCACAACCGAGAGGTTTCGTAGGTCCTTCCTACCAACGGCTGTCAGACTGTACAACCTAAGCAGGGCTGCTCGCAGAGATAGCAAAAAGACGTAACAAACTAATAGTTTTTTTTTTTTTTTTTTTTTTTTTTTTTTGAATGCAAAAGATGCAATAGACTTACACAATGGTCTTCTCCGGCATACAACTAGGAACATACCGGTCGCTATGGAGGGTGAGAATATGTATGGGCACATAATCATACCATGTAGGATAACTAAATAGACGGTTATGCTGTTTCATCCCACCTAGCAACAATGCTCTGCACTGTGTGTGTTTATATATTTACATATTTATTCCATCTAGCTACAATGCTCTGCACTGGGTGTGTTTATATTTATATATCTATATATTTATTCCATCTAGCTACAATGCTCAGCACTGGGTGTGTTTATATTTATATATCTATATATTTATTCCATCTAGCTACAATGCTCCGCACTGTGTTTTTATATATCTACATATTATTCCATCCAGCTACAATGCTCTGCACTGTGTGTCTGTGTGTGTGTGTGTGTGTGTATATATATATTTTATAGTAATATGTACATATGTATATTAGCTGCTCTTGCTTGCTTGTTTTTTTTTTTTGTTTTTTTTTTCTTGCCTTCTGATTGTTGCTCTGAGTGTTGCTATCCCTGTGCTGTTGCAATCCTGGAATTTCCCCGTTGTGGGACTAATAAAGGCTTATCTTATCTTATAAGGAGTTCTGAACAGCTCCTTACGTGTGAAAAAATTATCCGTCCTTGGACTGGACTCCTGAAGAGTTCCTGGTCCACTGTGATGTTCCTATGTATAACAACTCCTTATGTGTGAAAAAAATTATCCATCCTTGGACTGCATCACTCACGATCATAGGATTCGCTATGACATCAAAGATCAAAGGCAGTAATCACTTTCGCACACTCACGATCATAGGACATCAAAGATCAAAGACAGGCATCACTCACGATCATAGGACTCACTATGACATCAACAAAGATCATAGGACTCGCTATGACATCAAACATCAAATGCAGGTATCAAATGAGTCGCTATGACATCATCAAAGATCATAGGACTCACTATGACATCTTCAAAGATCAAAGGCAGTCATCACTCACGATCATAGGACTCGCTATGACACAATCAAAGATCAAAGGCAGGCATCACTGCAGTTCGGAATCTTGATCGTCACTTCCATGTGGTAACGTATCGTCACTTCCTGTTTTGCTGTCTGCCTGTGTGGTTTGCTCTCCAGCCACTAGCTATGGCTGCTAGCTCTCTTTCCTCTCCTCCTGGTGTGCTCTCTCTGTCAGATGTTTAGCTACACCTCTGCCTCTTTTAGTGATAACGGTAAATGTAATAAATGTTGTCTTTTTGAGGCGCTCGAGGCGAGGTTGTCTGATTTGGAATCCCGGCTCCGCTGCATTGAAACACCGTCTGCGCCAGTTACTCTTGACGGACGCCCATTAGCTGCAGCGGAGCTAGCTAGCATAGCTAACCCCGTTAGCGGTCCCCCGGCTCTCCTCAGCAGCCAGGAGACTGGGTGGGTGACGGTGAGAAGGAAGCCTAGTCGCAAAGCCCCAGTACACCACCAACCTGTTCACGTTTCTAATCGTTTTTCCCCTCTCAGCGACACACCCGCTGAGGAAAAAAACTCTGATCATTGGCGACTCTGTAGTCAGAAACGTGAACCTAGAGACTCCAGCGGCCATAGTCAAATGTATTCCTGGGGCCAGAGCAGACGACATCGAGTCAAATTTGAAAATGCTGGCTAAAAGTAACTGTAAATATTCCACAATTGTTATTCACGCCGGCATTAATGACATCCGTCTCCGGCAGTCGGAAGTCACGAAACTTAATATAGAATCGGTGTGTGACTTTGCAAAAACGATGTCTGCCACTGTAGTATTCTCCTGGCCCCTCCCCAATCTGACCAGTGATGACATGTTTAGCCGCTCGTCATCCTTGAACCGTTGGCTGTCTGTGTGGTGTCCTAAAAATGACGTGGGCTACATTGACAATTGGAGCTCATTTTGGGGAAAACCTGGTCTTATGAGACGAGACAGCATTCATCCCACTTTGGATGGTGCTTCTCATTTATCTAACAATCTGGCATCTTTTTTATCCAAATTTCCAAAACCCTGACAACTCAGAGTTGGGACCAGGAAGCAGAGTCGCAGTCTTACACGCCTCTCTGCAGCTCCTCTTCATCTGCCACCCCTCAACTTAGCCCCTGATTTCCCCATCAGAGAATCGTTGTCTGCTCCCTCCAAAGTAAATAAAAATATAATGTATAAGCATCCCAAAGTGATTAAGCAAAATTTTGGTAAAACTCAAATTAAACATAAAGCCTCTAAATTGAATGATTTGGCCTCTGTTCCTCCTCATAATTTAAAAATTAAATGTGGTTTATTAAATATTAGGTCTCTAACTCCCAAGTCTCTGTTAGTCCATGATCTGTTAATTGATCATCAGATTGATTTAATTTCCCTTACAGAGACTTGGTTAGGGCAAGAGGATTATGTTGGTTTAAATGAATCAACTCCCTCTGGTTATTTAAACTGTCAAAATCCCAGAAGTTCTGGTCGTGGAGGAGGAGTAGCAACAATTTACCATTCCAAATTACTAGTTAATGTAAAGCAAAAAACATGTTATAATTCCTTTGAGGGCCTGGTCCTCAGTATTGGGCACTTTAGCAATTTTAGGTTAAACCCAATTTTGTTTGCCATAGTTTATCGTCCCCCATCAACCTACTCAGAATTTTTATCCGAATTTGCTGATTTCTTAGCTGATTTAGTGCTGAAATCTGATAGAATAATTATAGTAGGGGACTTTAATATACATGTGGATGTAGAAAGTGACTGCCTTAATGTGACATTTAATTCAATATTAGACTCGATTGGGTTTTCTCAGAAAGTAGGAAATTCTACTCATTACCTCCACCATACATTGGACCTTGTTCTGACATATGGCATAGAAATAGAAAATCTTGTAGTGTCTCCTCATAACCCTGTACTGTCAGACCATTGTCTGTTAACCTTTGATTTTACTATTTCTGACTATTTGGCTCCTAAAGAAAAATATTATTACAGTAGATGCCTCTCAGATGATGCTGTTACCAAATTTATGCAGATTGTTTCCTCTATGCCATGTGTCAACACAACGGAAATAAGCTATAGACAGCTTGCTCCTTCTGTAATTGATAACATGGTGGATAGTGTTTCAGCTTCTCTGCATCAGACTCTAGACTTGGTGGCCCCCTTAAAAAAGAAAAAGTCTAATCAGAGATTTCTAACTCCTTGGTTCAACACAGAAACTCGTAGCTTAAAACAGAAGACTCGTCAATTAGAAAGAAAATGGCGCTCCACTAATTTAGATGAAATCTATTTAGCTTGGAGAAATCATCTTTTAATTTATAAAAAATCTCTTAGAAAAGCTAGAACGAGTTATTACTCTGCATTAATAGAAGAGAACAAGAATAATCCCAGGTTTCTTTTCAGTACTGTAGCCAGGTTGACAAAGAGTCAGGACTCTGTCAATCCTAACATTCCCTTAGAGCTTACTAGTCAGGACTTTTTGAACTTTTTCAATAATAAAATTTCATCCATCAGAGATAAAATCAATCAGATTCTTCCCACAGTTAACTTAAATACTGTAACTACTACAACTCCTTCTATTGATGTCTGTCTTGATGAGTTTACTCCAATCGACCTTTGTGAGTTAGACAAAATAGTTTCTTCATCCAAACCTTCAACTTGTCTTTTAGACCCTATTCCTACCAGGTTATTTAAAGAAGTCTTCCCACTTATTGGTAGCTTTATTCTTCATATAATCAATTCTTCATTAACTTTAGGCCATGTACCGCAGGCTTTTAAAACGGCTGTAATTAAACCCTTACTCAAAAAGCCAACGCTAGATCCAGGAGCTTTAGCTAACTATAGACCAATCTCTAATCTCCCTTTCATTTCAAAAATCTTAGAAAGAGTTGTTGCTACGCAATTATTTGACCACCTGCAGGGAAATGGTTTACTTGAAGAGTTTCAACTGGGTTTAGAATCCATCATAGTACTGAAACAGCCTTAGCGAAGGTCACTAACGACCTCCTCATTGCATCTGATAATGGACTAGTTTCTGTACTTGTCCTTTTAGACCATAGTGCAGCTTTTGATACTATCGATCATAATATTCTACTTGATAGATTAGAACACTATGTTGGACTTAATGGAACTCCGTTGCAGTGGTTTAGATCTTATTTATCTGATAGGTTCCAGTTTGTTCATGTAAATAATGAGTTTTCTTTCAACTCAAAGCTTAGTCATGGAGTTCCACAGGGATCTGTGCTAGGCCCTACTCTTTTTAGTTTATATATGCTTCCGTTAGGCAACATTTTTAGAAAGCACTGTATACATTTTCATTGTTATGCAGATGACACACAGTTATACCTGTCAATGAAGCAGAGATGATAGTAATCAATTAGCCAAGTTAGAAGCCTGTCTTAAGGAAATCAAAGCTTGGATGACTTGTAATTTCCTGCTATTAAATTCAGATAAGACTGAAGTCATTCTTGTTGGTCCAAAAAACCTTAGAAATTCCTTTCCAGATCAAACTTTCAGTTTGGATGCGGTTACTCTTTCTCTTAATAGCTCTGTGAGGAACCTTGGAGTTATTTTTGATCAGGATTTGTCCTTCAATTCACATATTAAATTTGTTTCTAAGACTGCCTTCTATCATTTGCGTAATATTGCCAAGATTAGGACCATCTTGTCTCAGAGTGATGCTGAGAAACTGATCCACGCTTTTGTTAGCTCGAGATTAGATTATTGTAATTCTTTATTATCAGGCTGTCTTAAAACATCTTTAAAAAGTCTTCAGCTTATCCAAAATGCTGCAGCAAGAGTTTTAACAGGTACTAGAAAGAGAGATCCTATCTCTCCGGTTCTGGCCTCCCTTCATTGGCTTCCCATAGAGTTTAGAATTAAGTTTAAAATCCTTCTTCTTACTTACAAAGTTCTAAACAATCAGGCTCCTTTTTATTTAAAAGATCTAATACTACCGTATTATCCTAACAGAGCACTACGCTCCCAAAATGCAGGACTACTTGTAATACCTAGAATCTCCAAAAGTACAATGGGAGGCAGAGCCTTCAGTTATCAAGCTCCTCTCCTGTGGAATCAGCTGCCAATCTGGATTCGGGAGTCAGACTCGACCTCTGTTTTTAAGAATAGGGCCAAAACCTACCTTTTTGATATAGCCTACAATTAGGGAGGCATCATGTGTTTCTGAACCCTCCCTTAGTTATGCTGCTAATAGGTTTAGTCAGCCGGGGGACCTCCAGTAATGCACTGGGCCTCACTCCTTTCCTCACTCTCAATGAAATTTTTTTTTTTTTTGCTGGTCATTAACATCTGTTTGTTCTCTCCCATAGATTGAGTCCCCATCGTGCTGTTTGCTCTCTACATGTCTGTTCTTTTCTTCTTCTCTATCCCCTCATCCCCCAGCTAGTCGCAGCAGATGACTGCCCCTCCCTGAGCCTGGTTCTGCTGGAGGTTTCTTCCTGTTGAAAGGGAGTTTTTCCTCTCCACCGTTGCCAAGTGCTTGCTCACAGGGGATCGCCTGATTGCTGGGGTCTTTCTGCAACTGTGGGGGTTCCCCCTTCAGTTGATAGTGCTATGAGATGACTGTTGTTGTGAAATGGCGCTATATAAATAAAGTTGAATTGAATTGAATTGAATCACTAAACGAGTGCTGATGTGCTTGCTTACAGCTGCTTTCTACGGGCATGCACAGGTAGGCACTAGTTCTAATAATAATAATAAGCAAATATTACCATCACTAACTGCGGTGCTGCTGTTTGGGAATCAACTGCGGGCACACTTCATAGACTGTCAAACATATTGCAGTCTTTCATCGTATCTCATGCTGCCGCATTAAGAGATGCTTCAACTTGTTTACTATATGCTGCTCGTGTTTACACATGCTTTTGCCATTACCCCGCGGCAGTGACAGCATCATGGTGTTGCTTGGAAATGGCAGCATGTGCTGTCATGACACATGCCATTTTTAGAAAAAACACAGAAGTGTTTAAACCCACAGCATCAAAAAGAGGAATTGATAACATCAGCAACATACGGTTCCAGGGGCTCGAAAAAGTTAGAAAAGGAACCGGTTCTCAGTTCCAATCCCTAATTGTAGGATATTTTAAGGGTTAAATAATAATAATAATGGATTGCATTAATATAGCGGTTTTCATGACACCCAAAGACGCTTTACAATGAGTCCATTATTCATTCACTCACAGACGATGGTAGGGGTAAGCTACCTCTGTAGCCACAGCTGCCCTGGGGCAGGCTGACGGAAACATGGTGGCCAATACATGCCAACGGCCTCTCTGACCACTACCAAACATTTTTTCACATTCACACACACCAGTGT
Source organism: Pholidichthys leucotaenia (assembly GCA_020510985.1). Lineage (NCBI taxonomy): Eukaryota > Metazoa > Chordata > Actinopteri > Cichliformes > Pholidichthyidae > Pholidichthys > Pholidichthys leucotaenia. The sequence continues at coordinate 445,415,236 of CM035836.1, read as the reverse complement.
GGCAGACACTGGAGGCAAGGTGGGTAAAGTGTCTTGCCTAAGGACACAATGGCAGGGAGGGGGGAGCGGGATTGAAGCCGCCAACCTGTCAGTTATGGGATGACCTGCTCTACCTCTTGAGCCCCTACCGCCCCAAATAGACAGAAATGCTGTACAACCTGTATAGTGACTATGAAGTGATTCTGGGAACAGAAAAAAAAAAAAAAACTGAAGGCAGGGCTTATTGTTTTGTGACATCATAAAACCCAGGAAGTACAATTTGCTCATTTAAGAGCTAACTAAATAAAGTCAGTGTGTATTGCTGTGAAAAGTGAGTGCTTTAGTATTTTAGGTGGGGTACATGTGAAGCATGTCTGTATTTTATAAGGTCAAAACCCCCCAAAACACCATTTTGCAAAATATGGGACCTTTAAATATATGCAATGTGTCTCAGTGTAACTAAATATAATGTTCTCACCTCCTTCAGTTGGATCGTTCAACAAGAGAAATAGAGCTGGGTCTTGAATATGGACCTCCTACGATGAACCTTGGGGGTCAGGTCTTGAAATTTGAAGAGGGACAGTGGATAACAGGTAATGGCTTTTTCTAATACTGAGTGCAAGCTTGCACATGTATCTGTCTCTGAATGCCTAACACAGATTTCTGTCTTTCTTTCCTGGTTTGATGAAACTAGAATCTGGCGGGAATGCGTCTGGTAGGGAACTGCAGCAACTTAAAAAGAGAAATGTCCAACTGGAGGAGGAGAATAATCTTCTAAAACTGAAGATTGAAGTTCTTTTGGACATGGTGGGTCCTGCAGTTATCAGTATGTCCTTTCATTATCAATAACTAGTGCATACCTGTGCATGCCCGTGCATACCCGTGTATGCCCGTAGAAAGCAAGTGTAAGCAAGCATTTCTGCATGCCCGTAAAAATGAAATGATGATACCTGCCTTTGGTCTTTGATGTCACCACTCATTCAGTGATGACTGCCTTTGATCTGTGATGGCTGCCGTTGATCTTTGAAGATGTCATAGCAAGTCCTATGATCATGAGTGATGCCTGCCTGTGATCTTTGATGAAGTCATAGCAAGTCCTATGATGTCATGAGCCGAGCAGGCCTGGTTTTTCCCAGCTCGGCCCTGATCTCTCTGTGGGTTTTGGCTCCACTGTTTAGGTGCACTTTGTGTATTTCCATATCCTTAGCCACTGCCTGACCGGCAGCTGTTAGTCAGCATTGTGACCTACTTTCTCTCACGCTGCTGACAGTCTGTTGGTCCAGCCACGCCCCCTTGCTCTCCCTCTGACTCCATCAGCTGTTTCCAGCCCCTGTAATTATCCTTCCCGTGCCTCGCCCAGGTGTTCCCAATTTGCCACGCCAGCGGCGTTTGTTCGTAAGCAGCTCTTTGCTGGACAAACACCGCTGGGTCATTGAATGAGTCACTCCTGCTCTCCACAGTGTGATTGTCATGTCAGGAAAGACTTGTGTGTTTGCTCACCGAGAAAACCGGACTTTATGGGACTGCTCCTTCTCGTGAGTAAATTGTTAGCATTTCTCTGTGAGGTCAGCTGCTATGTTGGGCCAGAAGCATTTCTCTCGTTGCAGTAATCCTGCTACGCTTCTGGCGGCGTTTCTCCCCGCAGCATGACTGCTACGCTTAGGCTGTGCCCAGTTTGTGTTACCCCCGAGTTAGTAGAGCTTCCCGTTGTCTTCCTGTTCTCCTGAGCTCACCCCTATTGTATATAATTCACTTGTTCGTCTGTTCCTATATACACTGGTTGTCAATAAATGTGTGTTTGGTGAATCCTTGCATTTAAATCCTCATTCTTCCTTCTCTCCACCGTGCGCAATGAAAGAGCACATGGGGAGTTTATGACAGATGATCTTTTAGTGAGTCCTATGATCTTTTAGCGAGTCCCATGGTCTATATGACGCCATATAGGCATCATGTAGAGGTCATAGGTGACATAACGTTCGGCTCAGGAGACGCACACACACAGGCTCAGAGTAGTTCAAACTGTTTATTAACAACAGGGATGTTTGGGTGCGTGTCTGCGGAATGTTAATGTGTTGGTGGTGGCGTCTGCTTCGAGCACAGAGGCAGGAGACCGTTCAGCCGGCAACCCTATGGGAGAAAACAGATACAGGGTGATGGGCACACACCAACACAGGAGGAGAATAGGCGAGGGAGAGAAGCTTACTTGTACGGGGCAGATGACTGGCACTTCAAGGACGGGACCCCGGGAGACAGCCACCTGCAGGACTCGGTGCAGCAGCAAGGAGAGATGAGGGACGGGATTGTCCGCCGCCGAGGAATCCACCTGTGCACAGGGGAGCAGACTGGAGAGATGAGGTAAGTGGTCTTCTTACCGCTTAACGAGATGCTGAAGAGAGTGTGGTTGATTCCCATGGAAGGGGAATGAAGTCTAACGGCTTCAGGCCGAAGCTCAGGGCGAGGCGGCTTTTATCCCTCGCCGCTGATGATTAGCAGGTGTGTGAGCAGGTGGCGCCGTTGATGAGCGGCGCGGCGTGACAGTACTCCCCCCTCTAGCAGCGCCTCCTGGCGATGGCTTATCCGGGTGCGCTCGGTGGAAGTCCGCGATGAGCAATGGGTCCAACACAAACGACGGGGGCACCCACTGTCGATGCTCGGGCCCATAGCCCTCCCAGTCCACCAAGTATTGCAACCCACGACCCCGGCGCCGGGAGTCCAGGATGGAGGAGATGGACCAGGTCGGATGGCCACCAATCATCCGGGGCGCGGGTTGCGCTGCAGGAGGAGGACAAAGGGGGTCGGTGACTGCCAGCTTCACCTTTGACACGTGGAAAGTGGGATGAATGCGGAGGGAGGGGGGAATAGCCACGCGCACAGCCACCGGGTTGATGATCCGGGTGATGGGATAGGGACCCATGAAGCGCTGTGCCAGCTTTCTCCTCTCGCCTTTTAAAGTGACGTCCTGGGTGGAAACGTAAACAAGTTGCCCAACTCTGTACGCCGGGGCAGGTCTTCTACGCCGGTCCGCCACAGTCCTGTTGCGCTCCGCTGTGCGTAAGAGCGCATTGCGCGCCGCAGTCCAGGTGGAGCGGAACTGCCTGAGATGGGCCCTAACTGATGGGACAGTTACCTCACTCTCCTGCTCCGGTAACAGCGGGGGGTCGTAACCCAGGGACGCTTTGAAGGGGGACATCCCTGTAGCAGAAGAGCGAGCGGTGTTGTGGGCATATTCAACCCAGGCAAGATGGTTTCTCCAGGACGTGGGTTTGGATCTGGACACACAGCGGAGCGCAGCCTCCAGCTCCTGGTTGGTCCTCTCACACTGCCCGTTGGATTGGGGGTGATGGCCGGAGGAGAGGCTCACCTTGGCTCCGATGGCGTTGCAGAAAGACCTCCAAACCTCAGATGAAAACTGGGGCCCCCGGTCCGAGACCACGTCCACCGGAATCCCGTGCAGCCTGACCACGTGTTGGACGAGGAGGTCCGCCGTCTCCAGGGCAGTAGGGAAGCCTTGCAGGGGGACGAAGTGCACGGCCTTGGAGAAGCGGTCCACGATGGTCAGGATGGTGTCATAGGAGTTGGAGACGGGGAGTCCGGTGACGAAATCCAACGCGATGTGTGACCAGGGCCTGCCAGGGACGGGCAGGGGCTGGAGCAGACCCGCTGGAGGGGCATTTCCCGACTTGCAGGTGGCACAGATTGGGCAAGCCCGGGCGTAGCGGGCTGCATCCCTCCGCAGGCCTGGCCACCAAAAGGACCGTTGGAGGAGGTCTATCATCCGGGAGGTGCCAGGGTGACAGGTGAGCTTGGAGATATGTAGCCAGTGGATGACCTCTCCTCGGACCGCGGATGGCACGAACAGCCTCCCCTCAGGTCCGCCGCCAGGGTCAGGTTCCACCTCCTGTGCCTTCCGGATCTTGCCCTCGATATCCCACGAGATGGCTCCCACGACGCACGACCTGGGCAGGATGGAGTGGGGCGTCTCCTCCGACTCCACGGGAGTGAACTGCCTAGAGAGGGCGTCAGGCAGGCCGTTCTTAGAGCCAGGCCTGAAGGTGATCGAAAATTGGAACCTGTCGAAGAACAAAGACCAGCGCGCCTGGCGGGCGTTCAGGCGTTTGGCAGATCGTAAATATTCTAAGTTCTTGTGGTCCGTGAGGACCACGAACGGCAGGTTCGCCCCCTCTAGCCAGTGGCGCCACTCCTGCAGGGCGAGCTTGATGGCCAAGAGCTCTCTGTCCCCCACATCGTAGTTCCTCTCCGCCGGGGACAAGCGCCGGGAGAAGAAGGCTCAGGGCCGTTTGGCGCCATCGTCCGGCGACCGCTGGGACAGTACTGCCCCCACTCCCGTGTCCGAGGCGTCGACCTCAACGATGCACTGCAGCGCGGGGTCGACCTGGCGAAGGACCCAGGAGGAGGAGAACTCCGCCTTCAGCGCCTCAAAGGCGGCAGCGACCTCTTCGGTCCACCGGAACGGGACCTTCGGGGACGTGAGGCGGGTCAGTGGCCCAACGATGGAGCTGAAGTTGGGGACAAAGCGGCGGTAGAAATTGGCGAAGCCGACGAACTGTTGCACCTGCTTCCGGGATGCAGGTGTAGGCCACTCCACCACCGCTTTCACCTTCTCTGGGTCTGGGAGCACCTTGTCGTGGGCGATGATGAACCCCAGGAAGGACGTGGTCCTGGCGTAAAATTCACATTTTTCTGCGCCGCCAGGGGGCGAGCCTGGAACAGGTGCGGCGAGACTCCACGAGGGCGAGAAGAAGAAGACTTCCGCCCCGAGGAGCGTTCGCGCAGCCTGTTATCCAAACTTACCGCTAAGGATGTCAGCTCCGCTAGCGTCCCAGGGATATCCCGTCCAGCCAGTTCATCCCTCAGATCATCATTGAGGCTGCGGAGGAACAGGCCACAGAGGGAGCGTTCCCCCCAGCCCAATTCCTCCGCCGCTACCCGGAAGTCGACCGAGTAGTCCGCTGCCGACCGGCTCCCCTGCTGGAGAGCGAGAAGCCGATCGCCTTGGACCGTCTCGGTTTGAGAATGATCAAAGACCTCCAGGAAGCGCCTCACGAATTGGTCATAGGTGAGGGTGGCATAACTGGGCCTCGCCATTACGGCGTAGGTCCAAGTTAACGCACGCCCCTCCAGAAGATTCCCTATGTAACCAATTCGGCTGTGATCCAAAGGAAAATCTCCGGGCACACGGTGGAACACGGACTCACACTGCATAATGAACCCCCGCGCTCCGCCGAGCTTACCGCTAAAGCGGGCGGGGGTCGGAATCGGTGTGAGCCGAACCGGTGCCACTGGAGCCGGCTGGACGGCCACTGGAACAGCAGGAGCCGCGCCACCCTGGTGAGCCGGGGGGAACGGCTGTTGGGGGTCCAAGCGGTTCAACCGGTTAGTTAGATTTACTAATTGATTTAGGATTACCTGTTGCTGATAAACAACCTGATCCACTCGAGCCTCGAGGATGGTAAACCGGTGTGCGAGCCCGCCGTCTGCCGAGCCGCTCTGCTGAAGCCGTACTGACATAACGTTCGGCTCAGGAGACGCACACACACAGGCTCAGAGTAGTTCAAACTGTTTATTAACAACAGGGATGTTTGGGTGCGTGTCTGCGGAATGTTAATGTGTTGGTGGTGGCGTCTGCTTCGAGCACAGAGGCAGGAGACCGTTCAGCTGGCAACCCTATGGGAGAAAACAGATACAGGGTGATGGGCACACACCAACACAGGAGGAGAATAGGCGAGGGAGAGAAGCTTACTTGTACGGGGCAGATGACTGGCACTTCAAGGACGGGACCCCGGGAGACAGCCACCTGCAGGACTCGGTGCAGCAGCGAGGAGAGACGAGGGACGGGATTGTCCGCCGCCGAAGAATTCACCTGTGCACAGGGGAGCAGACTGGAGAGATGAGGTAAGTGGTCTTCTTACCGCTTAACGAGATGCTGAAGAGAGGGTGGTTGATTCCCATGGAAGGGGAATGAAGTCTAACGGCTTCAGGCCGAAGCTCAGGGCGAGGTGGCTTTTATCCCTCGCCGCTGATGATTAGCAGGTGTGTGAGCAGGTGGCGCCGTTGATGAGCGGCGCGGCGTGACAATAGGAACATCATAGGACATCATGTAGACATCATAGGAACATCATAGGTGGTCCTTGTCACAAGCCTGAGCACTGGTTCTACCGGGCTCAGCCTCTTCTTCTTCTTTAGATTTGATTGGCGGTTGGTAACCAGCTTACAGGTGCATTACCACCACGTACTTCACTCTATATCATCACTCTAGCCTATCACTATGTTATTTATGTATTTTTCTTGTATTTTCTCCAAGCTTTGTGGTGTCTTTTTGTGTTTTGTTTCCTGATGATATATCATTCTGTTTATTATTTATGTTTCAGTATTGTTATTATGTCATCTATTCATGTACACTACCGTTCAAAAGTTTGGGGTCACTTAGAAATTTCCTTATTTTTGAAAGAAAAGCACTTTTTTTCAATGAAGATAACTTTAAACTAATCAGAAATACACTCTATACATTGCTAATGTGGTAAATGACTATTCTAGCTGCAAATGTCTGGTTTTTGGTGCAATATCTAGATAGGTGTATAGAGGCCCATTTCCAGCAACTATCACTCCAGTGTTCTAATGGTACAATGTGTTTGCTCATTGCGTCAGAAGGCTAATGGATGATTAGAAAACCCTTGTGCAATCATGTTAGGTCTGCAATGCTGTAATTGCTGCAAATGGAGGATTCTTTGACGAAAGCAAAGTTTGAAGACAAAAATTATTATTTCAAATACAAATCATTATTTCTAACCTTGTCAATGTCTTGACTATATTTTCTATTGATTTTACAACTCATGGTGGTAAATAAGTGTGACTTTTCATGGAAAACACAAAATAATTGTCTGGGTGACCCCAAACTTTTGAACGGTAGTGTATTTTGAGACTGTTTTGCCTTTCTCTGTGACAGGGCTATTATTTCTTCTACTCCCAAACTCACCCATCTTCCTTATTCTTCTTTTAGATTTGATTGGCGGTTGGCAACCAGCTTACAGGTGCATTACCGCCACTGACTTGATTATCATCACTCCATATCTTTGTATAAGGAGTTCTGAACAACTCGTGTGAAAAAAATTATCCGTCCTTGGGCTGTGTCCAAAGTACGGCCAATCCTCCTGAGGGTCACAGCCTGTTTCCCCAGTTCACTTCAGACGTGAGTGATTTTGGAATTTGGTCACTGCCCGCTCCTGGCCGCACCTGCTGCTCACCATTTACCTCTTGTATTTGAACCTTGCATTTTCACTGTGTGTTGTGGCTAACTTGCATTAGGTTTGATTATTTCCTACCTGCACATGTCAGCCTCTGAAGTGTTTCCTTCTCTAGAGCGCGTCTAGCTCTGAGGCAACAGTGTAAGTTATTCTTGTTTGCATTTTTGTATTGTGGGCACTTTTTGATGTTTATGTTGCTTTTGTGAATAAATGTCTTCAACACAATCCAGTGCTTGGATCTGTCCTTCCGCTCCGAAGGAGCGCGCATGACAGTCCTATAATCTTTTAGCAAGTCCTATGATCGTGATAGACAAATAGACAGACAGACACACACACACACACACACAGACAGACATTTCTTGAATTTATAGAGTGATGTTAAAGTTGCATTGTGAGGTACTGGATAGGAATGACTTTTTTTTCTCTACAAAACTCTCCTGCAATGTAAAAATCTTTAAAATATCTGTAGATATCATCAAAGCCCTATATAACCATCATTATAGCAGGTTTAGCCTACATGTAATATTTTGGCTAAATCTATGTTGTTTTATAATTCTGCTTATTGCATTTGTATTACTCTCTGTCTGATTACCGGATGCCTGTCAAACAATATATTTTTCTCTTCATTCTAGTTGACAGAGACCACAGTAGATTGTCACCTGATGGAGGAAGAATTGGAAGATATCAAGACTCGACACCAAAGGAAAAAATGACACATTTTATTTGAAACCATGTCATGAGTGTGCAGTTATTAGTTTTTTTTATCCATAGATTGAAAAAGTTTGTTGATACATTAAAAAAATTCTATAAATCCTGATGCCTTTTCAAAAGGTCTGTGTGTACTTCACTCTATTGTCATGAGGGCGCCTGTTTAAGGGCACAAAATAGGACACCACACACTCACTGTAGGCTTGCACATTTATTAACAAAACAAAAAGACATGCACAATGCTTGTGGAAAAGGTTTGTAGGTTGGCAAAAAATAGTTTAAGCTAAGGTGACAATGATCATGGCTAACCTGGGGCAAGCACAAAGGAACAAGCAGCAAAATAGCCAAACTAAGGCGAGCATAATTGCCAGCCCACCTGCAAATTACCAGTAATACATGCAGCAAAGAACTGAGCACTACATGTAGGAAAATGGCCTGAGAGTGAGTTGAATGTTGGAGGTTATGCCAGACAATGGTGCAGCCTCCTTAAATATGCAGCAGCACACACACAAAAACGAATAATACAAACACCATAAATGAAATGGGAATACACAAATGCTGGAGGCAAGTTGGGCTCAACATTCATGGTGCCAAACACAGGGAATGCCTGAGCAGGAGAAAAAAGCTCAGCCGGGAAACCCCAAGAGCAATGGGGAATGACGGCTGAGAAAAAACAGGAGAATAGACACCAAGACGGAGCACGCCAACTTACCTCAACAGCAAAACCTAACCATGAGAATAGGTCACGGCAGGAAGAGAGTAGTAAGACACAGCGATGAACAGGAGTCGTCGTGTCTCTAAAATACCCACACATAATTACAGACAGGTGCAGCTCATGAGTAGTCAATTGGCAGCAGCTGTGCAGCCCCGAAGGAACGAACAGCTGGAAGCTTCACAGCGCTGTCAAAATAAACAAAACCAGAAACAAAATACAAAAGTAACAAGGCTCAAAAACATCCTAATCAACTAAGAGATAACAGAAAGTAAACAGCAAAATGTTCACTGGGCAGACTGGGCCCGGCTCTAACCCGTGCCCCAGGAACATGACATCTACATATCTACATATATCTACATATAAACATTTTGCTGTTTATTTTCTGTTATCGCTTAGTTGATTAGGATGTTTTTGAGCCTTGTTACTTTTGTATTTTCTGTTTCCGGTTTTGTTTATGCTGTTTTAAGCTGTTAGGCTGTAAGTCAGCATTGTGTTGTAATAAATTCTGTATTGTTTTTTTTATGTTTATGTATATACTAGTGCATCCCCGTGCATGCCCCTAAAAACCAAGTGTAAGCCAAGTATTTCTGCATGTCCGTAGAAAGCAAGAGTAAGCAAACATTTCTGCATGCCCATAGAAAGTTACTGTTACCATGACAACAGTAACCATGGTGATGCCTGCCTTTGATCTTTGACATGGCTACCATGGCAACAGTAACCATGGTGAAACTGCCTTTGATCTTTGGCATCACCACTCGGTTCAGTGATGCCTGCCTTTGATCTTTGATGATGTCTTCCTGACAACAATAGCCATGGCATCATCTGTGTATCTATGATGTCATAGCTATGAATGCCCATAGCTCCACTATGGACATTCAATAAAGATTTCCCCTCTTAAACGTCCGCATATCCGGGGAGGCTGAAATTCGAGGATGCACACCTTTGTAACCTGAGCACAGCATGCATCAAATCTGAGGCCAGACTGACAAACGGTTTGGGAGATACATGTGAAACACACACACACACACACACACACACACACACACACACACACACACACACACACACACACACACAGATTTCTTGCATTATATGATACTTCTGCACACCTGTAGAAAGCAAGTTTAAAGCAAGCATTTCTGCATGTCCGTATCATGGTGAAACCTGCCTTTGATCTTTGACGTCACCACTCATTGAGTGATGCCTGCTTTTGATCTTTGATGATACTAGTACATGCCCGTCCATGCCTGTAGAAACCAAGTATAAGCAAGTATTTGTGCATGCCCATGGCTGAAGGGTTTCCTCCTGTCTCAAGACGGCCGTGTTGTTCACAGTTATTCACACACACATTCTGTCTTGCTTCCACTGACTTTCATTCCTCTTCTCTCCAGAGCATACCTACACCTTCCCAGGTTCTTGGAAACTCCTGCCTGACCTCGTCTATCAGCCTGGCCATTACCATAGCAAACAAGAAAGGGCTCAGAGCTGATCCCAGATGTACTCCCACCTTGAATCTGTCACTTCAGCACACCTCATGAGTACTGTCCTACATGTCCTGCACAACCCTCACATACTTCTCTCCCACTCCTGACTTCCTCATACAATACCATACTTCCTCTCTTGGCACCCGATCATATGCTTTCTCTAGATCCACAAAGAGAATTTCATTTCAGTTGCTATTTCATTAATTGCTATGCTAATTAACCTTAAGCAAAATCAGTAAAAACTAAATATGACTTTATATAATAAAAATATTATTTTCTTACTGTGTAGTATTGATAACATACAGTAGTAATATTAAGATGAACTGTCTCACCCTAATGGGATTTAATAGAATTCATCAACCACAAAAAGTACTGTTGGAAAAATATATGATCATGAATTAGGTGGATGTAATAAACTGATTAATTTTACAAAGTTTTTAGAACTTTTAACAATTTCTGCATGATCACCTCTGCACATGGATGCAGGCTCAGCTGTAGTTGCCAATTTTGTGTATTTTCCGTCTCTCCTGGCTTATTTTTATGTATTTTTAAGAGTTACTGATGAATATGAACAAGTCACCAGCTGCGATGTTTTGGGCTTGATTTGAAGGCTTTTCTTATAAAAGTTCTAAGACTGACCAAGATTACTGTGACTTCTCAAATGTTCCTGTTGTGTATGTAAATAGGCTGTATTAGTAAGATGGCGGCCAGGTTGGACGTGGGATAGACTGGGGTGGCTAACTGCCAGTTTCCGGTGGTGACGCCACCCCTGGTATAATGGAGGTGAGCGGAAGAGGCAAATCCTCTTTCGTCTTGGGAGCCACCTGGCCTGCAGGCGAGTGCCGTAAGCCTATATACGTATGTGACGAGTATTCTAATAAAGCGCAGTTAACTGAGTCAGTTGTGCATTCGTCATTGCCCAATTATGGATGTAACATCTGGCGATGAGGTACAGTAAAAGCAGTAATGGAAAGATCTGTTGCCAGTTTTCGGCCGTTTTTGGAGGCCCCTGGCAGGCCGCCCGTGCCGTGGCCTCGCTGGTTTGCTGCTTTTACCAACTACCTCATAGTTTTGAACCTCGGCGAGCGTGAGAGGCTTCACGCAAGGGCTGTGTTGGTCCATAATATGGGCACTGAGGGGCAGAGAATACTGGAGAACCTTGGGGGGGCTGATAGCTTTGATGGTGTTGTGAAGTTAATGGTACACTACTTTCGCGTGCCGGAAAGCGTCACGGTCCAGCGCATCCAGTTTTGACAGCGCCGCCAGCAGTCAGGAGAGCCAGTAAAGAAATTCATAGAGGATCTCTGGGAGTTGGCAAAGGGATGTGGATTTGGACGCCTGGAAGATGAGATCATTTGGGACCAGCTGGCAGAGCACATCCACTGCACGGCGGCCCAGTTCAGACTTCTAGCATACCCAGGAAGGTTGACATTGGCCGCAGCTATTGAGCTCACCCAACAATTCGAGGCAGCAGAGATCATCGCGAGAGGCCTTACTGAAGGGGCTTCTCTGGACGAGGGTGAGTCTTGCACTAAGGCACTGTTTTTGGACCTTGGTGATGGTGATGATGGAGAGGACGAGTATGCCTCCGTAGTTAAAATAAGGTCTGCCCCAGGTACACCACGTTGTTATGGTTGTGGGTCCCCTGTTCACCCCTATAAGTCCAGTGTGTGCCCGGCAAAAGGAAAGCGTTGTGGCAAGTGTGGTTTGCTGAACCACTTTGCCAGGGCGTGCACAAACTTTGAACGCAAGAACCGTAGGGGAGAACCAGGTGCTGCGCATAAGACTCCAACAATAGTGCACACGGTTTCCCCAGAAACTACGGGGAGGATCGGGTGCAATGTCATGCTCGATGGCATTGAGATTCCACTGCTGGTGGACACTGGAGCAGTTATCTCCTTTTTAAACCTGGCAACCATGAAAAGTTTGTTTCCTCACCGACAGATAAGACAGCAGGAAAGACACTATTATGGCTATGGATGGAACAGACTGGCAGTCTTGGGATTTGTGAAGATGGAGGCCCGGTATAAGTCTGTTGTTGTGCCCCAGGCCCGCATTCACGTCACTGCTGCGGGGGGTTAACATCATGGGGTGTAACCTCTTGTACAGCCTGGGTTTCTCCATCGCCAACGTGTCGGGTGAGGAGTGGTCGGGATGTGGACTGTGGAGCCTACCGACTCCATTGGTGGATGGTGTGGAGGTGCGGGAATCAGACTGGCTGGACACAAATGCAAAGGGAGAGCACGTTCGGCGCCGTGCGACGCCACCTCAGAATAGACCCAATGCTGGTTCTTCTGCTGCCCTGGATGAGGGTGCAAAACGGCACAATGGGACCCCGTGGGCGGCCTTTAAGGACGAGGTGCCCACGCCAGATGCTGAAGGAGCGAGACCGGAAAGCATGTGGATAAATCGCTTGAGACGACGGTCTACCATGGATGGCACGAACCGGACCCGCGAGTCGACCAGATCAGTGATGGAGGCCAGTCGCGACCAGGGTGATCCAAGTAAGAAGAAAAGGGCTTCCCTTGGGGTTGGAGACGTGGTTCGGCCCAGGGTTGAGGCCCGGATGAGAGGGGATCACAGTTCATGCACACGGCGTGATGACCAGAGGCGGTTCCAGGTGGAGGCTGCTCGGAGTGATGGGTATCTGCGCTTGTCTGACCAGACCTGGAGGCATCCAAACAAGCTGCGTTGGACGTTGGAGGAGAAGAGGCGGCGCAGCGGAAGCCCCGAGGTCAAGAGATGGAAGCAGTCGGAGAAGGACCCGTCAAAGGACTGAGGATGCTGTTTTGTCTTTATTTTGCTGTTTTGTCATTTGTATGTGTTTTTACCCTGGTCCTGATGTGTTTGATTTGCTACTGCGTGGTACCCCGGTCGATTTCAAAAGAAGAACAGAGAAATGTGATAAGTAATGTGATTTGGGGTGATCAATTATATCTATGAGTGAAATTTTAGTGGTCTATATTGTAAATGTGAGATTTTATTGGCTCAATGGAGGTGGGTTAACAATTTGTAGAATTGACATATGCTAAGATTTGTTTTACTGTTAAGTTGGTTTTAAATGCCCGAGTTTGGGTGGTAGGGTGCGTTTATCCTGTTTAATTGACTATTTGAGCGAATTTACATACCCAACGTTGATTGTTGTATAGTGTGCCCATTGTGGGGTGGGTGTTGGGGGGGCGCCAGTAGTCTATGTGTGTATTGTAATTTTGTCTGTCCTTTCATGTGGAGCTGTTTTGGGGTTTGTTTTAGTTTAGAACACGGCTTTATTTTTTCTTTACATGTTTGGTGGCAGAATAATCCTCCCAGCCGTGTGGGAGTGCTGGCAGTCTACCCGGCCCCCCAGCCTTAGTTGCATGCATGGATAGGAGGTTTATTTGTTTCTGTGATTATTTTGCTTTAGAGTGTGAGTCGGGAAGCAAATTTGGGCGGGCTATCCATGCGCTTGCCATCTTTTTGAAGGGGGGTGGTGTTGTGTATGTAAATAGGCTGTAGTAGTAAGATGGCAGCCAGGTTGGACGTGGGATAGACTGGGGTGGTTAACTACCAGTTTCCAGTGGTGACGCCACCTCTAGTATAAAGGAGGGGGGGCGGAAGAGGCAAATTCTCTTTCGTTGTGGGAGCCACCTGGCCTGCAGGCGAGTGCCGTAAGCCTATATACAGTACGTATGTGACTAGTATTCTAATAAAGCTCTGTTAACTGAGTCAGTTGTGCATTCGTCATTGCCCAATTATGGATGTAATAGTTCCCACCTGATCAAGGTCCTTTTGACCAACTATACGAGGAGGCGGGCTGAAAAGTTCATGGGCTGAAAAGTTCATAGTTGTAGAGGAGCTGGAAATGACGAGGCGATTTTGTTTAAAAACAGCGTTTTAATGATCAGCTCTCCTAACTTGTCTCATCTGGTGCAGAGCGTGGCAGAAGGTGAAAGAGACAGAGTTCTGCCAGCTCGCTGGTTAAATACAGGCACACATCAAAAGACAGGCATTACAAAGGCTGATACCCCTCGTTATCTTAATCCCCCCATTGTCCTATTATCTCCTCTCCTCTTCTTGGGAGGTGATGGAAATTCCCCTCCTCGCCTTGGGGGGTGAGGGTGACTCCTCGGTGTCCGCCGTCGCGTCCTGGGACGTCTTTGTTCTTCACACGGCGGGTAAGATTCCTTTGTCCTTTCGGAGGTGTGAAGTTCCTTACATATGCAGTCACTAAGCATTTCACATGTTCAGACATATGTAGGTATGGAATATATGAGTAATATAGACCACAGGCCCCCCAAACAACTAGGAAAGGACAACAGAAAGATTCACAGTCTAGAACAGTTACTACGACATACTACGTGTTACAGCTATTGCCACAGACGAACTTTCCCGCAGCCATGCTTCTAAGATAGTTCAGTGGTAATCATAACAGTATAGTAAAATCATAAGTCAGTCCTAAACTGTTGCAGTACAATTAGAGAATAATTGTGGAGAGGCTGGTATCAGTCCCTGTGCAGCTTGGGTTTAATTCTTCTCCCAAAACTGCTGTAGGTTGGTTTAGGCGTCCTGCTGGGACCTTCTTGTGAGGGATCTGCAGTGTGGGAAGGGGAGAGATTATTTGTTCCCTGCCTGGGGGCTGAAACTTTTCCCTTGGGGGGTCTACCTCGCCGGGGTGCTCTCGCCAACTGTGCAGGTTCGTCTTTCAACAAGAAGGCAGGTTTAAGTCTGTCAATGCTGACTGTTTCTTTTCTGTCCCCATAATCAAGCACAAAGTGTTTGTCACCATGTTCCAGCACTCTGTAAGGGCCATCGAATACTGGGCATAACGTTGGTTTTAGGGCTTCATGCTTAACAAAAACAAACTCAGCTTTTTTTAAAGTTTGAGGGACAAAAACCCTTGGAAAGGAGTGGTGAGCTGGACTGGGTAGGGAGTCCGGTCCATTGCTGCCTAAAAACCTTGGGACTGGTTCTGGATTCTCTGGTAAAAATTCACCTGGGAGTCTGAGAGGTTGGGCAAAGACTAATTCTGCAGGAGAAGCGTCTAGATCCTCTTTAGGTGCAGCGCGCAACCCCAATAAAACCCAGGGAAGTTTATTTACCCAATTTGTGTCCGTTAGTGAGGCTCTGAGGGCGGCCTTTAAGGACCTGTGAAAACGCTCGCATAACCCATTAGCCTGAGGGTGATAAGCGGTGGTGCGATGAATTGTTGCTCCTAAGCTGTTGGACATGGCTGACCAGAGCTCTGAGACAAATTGAGGCCCCCTATCAGACGTGATGTCCGATGGAACGCCGAAACATGCCACTCAGTTTGTCAGAAAAACGCGAGCGACTTCCTCCGCTGTAGTTGCCGTTAGAGGAACTGCCTCTGGCCAGCGCGTGGTGCGGTCTATCATTGTTAGTAGGTGTGTGAAACCTTGGGAGGAAGGCAGTGGCCCAACTAGGTCGACATGGATGTGGTCGAACCTTCTAGCAGGGATTGGAAAAGGCTCCAGAGGGGCCTTTGTGTGTCTGTGTATTTTGGCGCGTTGACAAGAAATGCACGTTTTTGCCCACTCTTTTACGTCTTTGCGCAGGCCTGGCCACACAAATTTTTTAGCAACCATTTTGACCGAGGCGCGCACACCTGGGTGCGCGAGGGAGTGAATTGCGTCAAAAATGCGGCAGCGCCAAGTGGCTGGCACTAACGGGCGAGGTCGGCCGGTTGAAATATCGCATATTAGGGGGGGCACGCCGTCGCGTAACCCTTTTTTCTCCAGCCTTAACCCTGTTGGTCCAGACAAGAGTGCGCGCACGTCCGCGTCGCTGTTTTGTTCTTCTGCTATGGCTGCATAATCTATCCCTTCATGGATAGGTGCTGCGTATGTGTATGTGTTAGTGAAGAGTTCCGCTGCTGAGGCAGTATAATCTGTCTCCTCGCGCTCTGGCGGTGCCACAGCGCGAGAGAGACAGTCCGCTACTACGTTAAGTTTGCCTGCTACGTGTCGAATGTCTGTGGTGAACTCTGAAATCGCAGCCAGCTGTCTTTGTTGTCTGCCCGACCATGGTTCTGAAATTTTAGCCATAGCAAAGGTGAGCGGCTTATGGTCTACAAAAGCCGTGAAACTCCGCCCTTCTAGCCAAAACTGGAAGTGGCGGATGGACAAATGAAGCGCCAACAGCTCTCTGTCAAACGTGCTGTATTTGCGTTCAGTTGGGTTTAGCGATTTGCTAAAGAATGCTAAAGGTTGCCAGACCCCGCTGACAAGTTGTTCTACAACTGCCCCTATGGCCAGGTCCGAAGCATCTGTGGTTAGTGCGATGCGGGCCGCGGGATCTGGGTGAACTAACATTGTGGCGTTAGCTAGGGCGTTTTTAACCTCCTCGAAAGCGCGTTCGCGCTCCGGGGTCCATTCGACCGCGTTGGAAGCCTTCTTTTTTTTGAGCGCGTCATATAGGGGCTGCATGAGCTGAGCTGCATGGGGGAGGAAGCGGTTATAAAAATTAACCATCCCCAAAAATTCCTGTAGCGATTTGACCGTGTGGGGCCGTGGAAAACCTTCTATCGCACGAACTTTGTCTGGGAGCGGAACTGCCCCCTTCGGGGAGACTTTGTGTCCCAAAAAGTCAATTTGCGAAACGCCGAATTTGCATTTAACTGGATTGATTATTAGCCCGTGCTCCTCCAGCCTCTGAAAAACGGTAGTGAGGTGCTGCTCGTGTTCCTCTTCTGACGAGCTGGCTACCAGCATGTCGTCGAGGTAGACGAAGACAAAGGGGAGGTCGCGTAGGACCGCGTCCATCATGCGTTGAAAAGTTTGGGCCGCACCTTTGAGGCCGAAAGGCATTCGCAAGAATTCAAAAAGGCCGAAAGCGGTTATAACCGCCGTTTTAGGAACGTCTTCAGCTCTGACAGGGACCTGGTGATAACCGCGGACTAAGTCTATCTTTGAAAAAATGCGCGCACCCGCTAGGTGCAGTGAAAAGTCTTGAATGTGAGGGATTGGGTAGCGGTCATGCGCTGTAGCGTTGTTTAATCTGCAGTAATCTCCGCACGGTCGCCAAGAACCGTCGGATTTCGGAACCATGTGAAGTGGTGAAGCCCAGGGGCTCTTTGAGCGTCTAACAATGCCCAATTTTTCGAGAGTTGCAAACTCGTCACATGCTATGTTGAGCTTGGCCGCGTCTAAGCGGCGAGCTTTGGCAAAAACGGGAGGTCCCGTTGTTGGAATGAAGTGTTTAACTCTGTGTTTAGCTACAGTGGCTGAAAATTTGGGGGTTGTGAGTGCTGGAAATTGGGTGAGGAGTTGCTCAAACTTACCTCCTGCCGTGGTGACGTTGGCCTGCACA
Organism: Pholidichthys leucotaenia; assembly: GCA_020510985.1. Classification (NCBI taxonomy): domain Eukaryota; kingdom Metazoa; phylum Chordata; class Actinopteri; order Cichliformes; family Pholidichthyidae; genus Pholidichthys; species Pholidichthys leucotaenia. The sequence continues at coordinate 445,397,783 of CM035836.1, read as the reverse complement.
GGTGGTGGAGAAACTCGAGCTGAGCATGGAATAGAAGCAAAAGATAGTGCATTAACCAGGCGCCTGTTTGCCAGATCCACTAATAACCCGTGTGCACACAAAAAACCTGCGCCTAACAAGTTAAAACTCACCGCTGCTACAACAAATGTCCATCTGTAGTTGCGGCCGTGGATGAGGAGGTGCAGGCTCTTTTCGCCGAACGTGTCGATGTCAGAGCCGTTGGCTGCCACTGCTCCGTTGCCCCGGGTACCCATGGCTCGATCTGCGCGGAAGGACATGACGAAACTCAGCTGAGCTCCTGCGTCGATGAGGAACTGCTTGCCTGTGTGTCCGTCCGTCACGTACAACAGCTTATTTTTCTCGCCGAGAACCGCTGCTGTTAACGGCCCTCGGCTTTGGCGTTTCCCGACATCGTGAATTTGCAGGGGGGGAACGCATTTGCGGGCTTTCTCAGCGAAGCGGTGATGGTAATAACAGATGTCGTTCTGTTTGTTACGTTTGGTCCGCGCCGCTGTCACCGTGGGCTGGGTCTGCTCCGTGGGTTGTGGCTCTCCATGGCTCGGGGCGTCAGTTTTGAGGTATGCGGATGCCGCTGTGGGTGTCAGCTCCTTGCAGGCGTTGACGAGCCGGTAAGCCTCGTTGGCCAGCGTGCGGAAGTCTTGGTGGTTGTTGCACTTCATGCTGGCGAGTGTCCCTCTCATGTGTGGTGGCAGCGTGCTGAGGAAAATAAACTGGAAGAGGAAATTGTCATTGTCCTCTTCCTTGAGCTGCAGCAAATCCTCCATGAGGGTCTTCGGATTGCCCCCTCTGTGGCCGTAGACCGCCAGGATCTTCTCGGCTCTTTCCTCCGCTGACGGGACGTAGTTCGCCACGATGGTCGCCTTGAATGTCTCGTACTTGTCCCGGGTCGGTGGTTGCCGGATCAAGCTCCGCACACACTTCGAAGTGGCGGAGTCGAGTTTGGAGATGATGTGATAGAACTTCGTATGGTCTGCCGTGATGCCCGCCAGTATAAATTGTGCTTCAGCCTGCTGAAACCAAGAGGCGGGGTCTTCTCGCCAGAAGTCTGGCAGCTTGACAGCGACGGCGTTAGTGCACACCATCACTGTTGTGCCCGCCGGGTGAGGGTGCCTTGCTTCGGCTCTCACGGCGGTGCTGGAGCTCGGTTGAGCTCTCTCAATTCCTTCTGCTGGAGGGAACGGTTGTTCGTCCGCTCCCTCGTCTGCGTAGTTGCTGGCGTCTGCCTGAGTCGCCACGGATGAGTCGCTTGAAGAAGAACGCCTCCGGTCCATACTCGCGTCAAGGTCACCAGTGTAGAGGAGCTGGAAATGACGAGGCGATTTTGTTTAAAAACAGTGCTCTCCTAACTTGTCTCATCTGGTGCAGAGCGTGGCAGAAGGTGAAAGAGACAGAGTTCTGCCAGCTCGCTGGTTAAATACAGGCACACATCAAAAGACAGGCATTACAAAGGCTGATACCCCTCGTTATCTTAATCCCCCCATTGTCCTGTTATCTCCTCTCCTCTTCTTGGGAGGTGATGGAAATTCCCCTCCTCGCCTTGGGGGGTGAGGGTGACTCCTCGGTGTCCGCCGTCGCGTCCTGGGACGTCTTTGTTCTTCACACGGCGGGTGAGATTCCTTTGTCCTTTCGGAGGTGTGAAGTTCCTTACATATGCAGTCACTAAGCATTTCACATGTTCAGACATATGTAGGTATGGAATATATGAGTAATATAGACCACAATAGTGGTCAAATTTGACCGAATGTGGTTTATTTTTCACCATAGTCACCCCTTCAGTCCACACACTTCTTCCATCAGTGTTGCAGCACTTGGATCTCTGTGGTTGAAAAATAAACCACATTTGGTCAAATTTGACCACTATGAACTTTACAGCCTATGAACCTTTCAGCCCCCGCCCCCATATCTTTTTAAATCGGACAATAAGAAAAATTTACAGCTCTTAATTTTTCTATTTGAATTTCTTTTGTGCTGTATAGTCTTTTGGAATATTTTTTCTTTTTTTTATTAAACAGGAATGGATTAAAAATTTTAAAAAAATAAATAAATTTCATGTAAAATTAATTTATAACAAGGATTTATTTTTTGTATTTATAAAAATATTTATTTTTGTATTTCCCATATAGAGGGTATGCACCGGAACTAAACTCTTGGCAGTTACAGGGCAGTTACCGTTGTTACACAGCACTGAGTGGCAGCTTTATGGTGCATTCAGACCATAGACTGTATTTTTTTTCTAGACCATTGACTGTGTAATGAGAAGTTAGTTCTTTGTGCAATGTGATTGCATATTAACTCAGTGTAAACACTCGAATACATGCAAATTTTCATCCAAGGAAGCATTTAGTGATAGCTAATCAGCCTTGAAATTCCACCATCACAGGAGTAAAAATACCAATGCTGGTGAGTAAACTAGTTTGAAAATTAGACTGCCACTCACCTGCAGACAGATGAACCGGGAGCTCTGCAACTGACGCAGGATCAAGAGTTTATTCACCCACATACTCCTGCTATGGATGTGCTGATGAGGGCTAGCAAGCTAGCAGTGTAAACAACCATAATCCAGGTGCAGTTTCTGGAGGAGGCAGTGACATTTTCCCAGCTGTGTGTCCTACTGGACGGTTTTTGGATTTCCACAGCAGGTGGAAAGCAGCTGCAGAAGTTATGAAGGCAACCCTGCCCCTTTGCAGCTGGCTCTGATAAGTCTTGGCATTGTGTTTTTGCACTGAGTTATGTAATCGCACCACATGAAAAATTTGCACTTTCAGGTTTGATCTGAATGGACCCAAACATAAAAAACACACAATATTTACTAGTCACGGGAATACATGATATGCCTTTTTTTGTTTACTTTAAATGTTAATACCACAGAGTTTACTTGACTGTAGTGATGTGCATGGCTGCCGTAATGAACGGTCTAGGCTGGGCTGAAGCCCAGGGGCCTACAAAGATCAGGGGCCTATCATGACCCAATAAAAAAGATCACATTGTTGTTAGTTGGTCAAATTCTATGTCCATCACTTAATATTCATGTGTGGCTGGCTGCTGATTGGTCCAATTTGCATGTGGCCCATGTCGGTACCATGTAATAATAGCCTATTACATCAGACAGCTGTGCGTGGGACAGTAGACTCGGATCCTGGTAAAAAGTAGACTAGATGAAGCGTGCTGCTGAAACAGACTGTAACCTCATACTGATGTCCATAAAGTATGACATTATTTGTGAGCTGGACTTAAAGGATATAATGAAGCATTTATCGTTAAAGAAGGCCAGAAGAAAGCACTTTACAAAAACGGTAAGACATGCTATTTGTAGTTTTCCAGTCACCTGTGTACATTTGTTTTTAGAAATTTAGTCATACTTTGTTGGCAGATATTTTTTCTAATTTTAATTAAAATTATCTATTGCTGCTCCTCCACATTGAAAGGAGTCAGTTGAGGTGGTATAAGATAAGATAAGATAAGATAAGATAAGATAAGATAAGATAAGATAAGATAAGCCTTTATTAGTCCCACAATGGGGAAATTCCAGGATTGCAACAGCACAGGGATAGCAACACTCAGAGCAATAATTAAGAAGATACGGAAGATATAAATAAGAGCAGTGGATATACATACATACACATCAATATATAAATATATATATACAAAGTGCGGAGCATTGTAGCAAGAAGGAATAAACAGCATAACCGTCTACTTAGTTATCGTACATAGTACGAATATGTACCCATACATATTGTCACCCTCTGTAGCGACCAATACTGTCCTAGTTGTATATACTGGAGGGGACCATTGTGTAAGTCTATTGCGTCTTTTGCATTCAATACTATTAGGTCGTCACGTATTTTTGCTATCTCTGCGAGCAGCCCTGCTTAGGTTATACAGTCTGACTGCCGTAGGTAGGAAGGACCTGCGAAACCTCTCCGTTGCACATCTAGGATGATGTAGTCTGCTGCTAAATGAGCTCCTCAGTGCGTTCAGTATGTCCTGCATAGGGTGGGACTCGGACTCCAGCAGAGATGACAGTTTAGCCACCATCCTTCTCTCTCCTATCTCCTCCACTGGGTCAGGGCGCTGCCCCAGGACAGAACTAGCTTTCTTGATCAGTTTGTTCAGTCTCTTCCTATTGGCTGCTGTAATGCCACTGCCCCAGCAGACCCCTCCAAAAGTGATGGCTGATGCCACCACCGTGTCGTAGAATGTCTTCAGCAGCACCCCTTGTACACCAAAAGACCTGAGTCTCCTCAGTAGGAACAGCCTGCGTTGTCCCTTCTTGTAGAGTGCGTCGGTATTGTGTGACCAGTCTAGTTTATTGTTCAGATGAACACCCAGGTACTTGTAGGATGTCACCATCTCGATGTCTGTTCCCTGTATGTTTACTGGCGCTGTGAGGGGTTGTCCTTTCCTGCGGCAGTCCACCACCAGCTCCTTAGTTTTCCTCGCGTTGATCTGGAGGCAGTTCCGATGGCACCAGTCCACGAAGTCCTGGATAAGTCCTCTGTACTCAGCTTCATCTCCGTTGGACATGAGGCCGACGATTGCAGAGTCGTCAGAGAACTTCTGTAGATGGCAGTGTGTTGTGTTGTGTGAGAAGTCCGCAGTATAAAGGGTAAACAGGAAGGGAGCCAAAACCGTTCCCTGGGGGGCCCCCGTGCTACCGATGATCGTGTCGGACACACAGTCCCGGGTTCTCACAAACTGTGGCCGGTTAGTGAGGTAGTCCAGGATCCATGATGACAGGTGCTGGTCCACCCCTGTGCACAGCAGCTTGGCTGTTTATGCTTGCTGTGCAGTTTATGTGTGAGAAAATTTTACATGCTTTCAGATGGTTTTAACTTGTTTTAAACAGTTTGATAAGTCAAATCTTGCTCAGTTGGCAAATAATTTTACTTAAAATAAGCAATGTATGGGCATCTGATTAGGATGCCTCCTGGACGCCTCCCACTTGAGGTGTTTCAGGCACGTCCCACTGGGAGGAGACCCCGGGGAAGACCCAGCACTCGGTGGAGAGACTATGTCTCCCAGCTGGTCTGGGAACACCTTGGTATCCTCTCTGAAGAGCTGGAGCAGGTGGCTGGGGAGAGGGAAGTCTGGGCTTCTCTGCTTGAACTGCTGCCTCCGCTACCCAGACCTCTGGAAAAGCGGTAGAAGATGGATGGATGGATGGATGGATTATCTATTGCCAGAATTTTTTGCTTATTTTAAGTAAAATTATCTGCCAACAGAGCAAGATTTGACTTATCAAACTGTTTAAAACAAGTTAATACCATCTGAAAGCATGTAAAATTTTCTCACACATAAAATGCACAGCAAGAATAAATATCTTGTCAGACAGAAAGACAAGCATAAACAGCCTTAATTTATTTCATTTTTCATATATTTGACTTTTTGCAGTGTAGTTGTGTTTTCTAACTCATAGTTGCATTATTTCTCAAATAGAAACAAAAATGAGGCCATAGTGGCTCAGGAGGTAGAGCAGGTCGCCCAGTGACCGGAAAATTGGCAGTTTGAATCCCGGTCCCCCCACCTTTCTGTTGTGTCCTTGGGTAAGACACTTTACCTACCCTGCCTCCAGTGTGTTCATGGTTCATGACACTGGTGTATGAATGTGAATAAATGCTCAGTTGGCGTGGAATAATGAATGCAATTCATTATTTAAAGTATAGCTATTGCATATTTATAAACTGAGATTCTGTTGGGGGGGGGGGGGGGCTACAAAACCTCTCAGCCAAGGGCTTAATGGCAAGTTGAGGCAGCCCTGGTGATGAGTGAGTAAAGAATAAGGAGCTCACAAAAGTGAAGGACTGGTTCTGAGCCTTTGATTATTTATTTAAAATTTTTTGTCAATAAATACAAGATGGAATGATAGTATTACCTTATTTCATTCTGTGCTCTGCTGTGATTGAAAACTGGATATGTTTTTGTGTTTTACTGTATTCAAGCTAATGCTGCCACTCGCTGTTTTGCAACTGCCATGAGTTCTGCTCCATGACATCATGAGCATACACTTTATTTATTATATAAATAATGCTTGTTCAACTTTTTTATTTCTGAGAAAAAATGGTTTGATAGTGCATACACATGAAGAGTTCATGTTGAAAATCTGGAGACAAAATGCAAAAAAGTAATTAATCTCATAAAAGCTGTAGCTGGACATGAATGGGGTGCAGATAAACAGGCATCAATTGACATTTACAGAGCACTAATGCGATCAACAATAGACTACGGATGCATGATTTATGGAGCAGCGGCAAAGACGACTCTGGAAAAAATAGACCGAATGCAGAATAGAGCGCTTCGCCTGTGCATTAGAGCCATCAAAACAACACCAAACAATGCAGTTTTAATAGAAGCAGGAGAAATGCCAATGGATTTGAGAAGAGATAAACTCACATTATCATACTGGGTCAAGCTGAAAGGAAGTGATGAAGCAAATATTTCAAAAACAACACTACAAGACTGCTGGGAATACTCTAATTTCCAGGGACATGGGTTTGGGTGGACAATTGAAAAAAGGACCAGGATGTATGGGCTGCACACTATTGATATAGCTAACACCAGTCCAGTGAGTAATGTTCCCCCTTGGCTGTTTTCGGGAATAGAAGTAGACGCTAGTCTGCTAATGAGGAAAAAGGACTGGCATATGAGTGAAGTTGGTGTTAAAACAAGCATGTATGGGATGCTGGGATGTATACTCCAACAAGAGTTGGAGTATACATCCCAGAATTTAAAGTGACCATTGCAAAAAGACTCTCCAACAATACATCCGTGTTTACAGCAAAGATGGTGGCAATAATTATTGCTTTGCCGTGAGTGGAGGAGGTCAGACCGGACTGGGTGGTGGTGTGCACAGACTCACTTGCAGCGCTAAAAGCCATACAGACACTAAAATCTACAAGGGAAGACTTAGTGATTGAGCTATATCACAGTTTATTTAGGGTACACAGAGGTGGTGGAGATGTTCAGTTTTGTTGGGTTCCTGCACATGAAGGGTTGAAAAGGAATGACTGTGCAGACAAATTATCAAAAAGTGCTCTTGGAAAAGAGATAACTATACCATTGTCTCTTGGAAAAGGTGAAGGAAAAGCAGTAATCAAGAAAAAATGAACTGAGCTATGGCAAAAAAGATGGGATGAAGATCATAGAGGTAGATCGTATTATAAAATACAAAAATCTATTGCAATAAAGAATTTCATAACAACCAAAAGGAGGGAAGACATCATTATGACAAGACTCAGACTGGATCACACAGGTTTAAATGGCACTTCACCATGGGGAACAGCGAAAGTGACAAATGTAAAGAATGTGGAGTAAAAGAAAATGTCGAGCACATCTTATTACACTGTTGTGGGAATGTGAAAAGGATGAGACTGATCTCTCTCAAAACAGCTTTATTCACATTCGCCATCATCTCAACGAAGAAAGAGGATATCACAGGAAACTCTCGTCCCTTAAATACCCGGGACTCTCACAGCTCACAAGTCAATTTGCATCACAAGTCACATTGCATTATAATCACGTCACTTTGCATCACAAGTCGCATTGCATTATAATCACCAGTAACAATGCATCTCCTCTATAATCTCTTAATATCACCCCCACAGTCTCAGGCCCTGCATACCAAAGATAACACCTTCCAGCTTCCTGTTATCTCCAAGGAAATTCTGTCTTTGTTCTTATCTCAAATGTGAGGCCTTAAATAAGTCACAAAGTAGGTCACATGTGTGGCCACACTGTCACAAATACGGAAAGGAAAGACAGATAATGGAAAATGAAGTTCGAGAGGCCGGTAGGGAATGGGATTTAACTGGGATTCTGGGAATGAATGAATGAATGAATGAATGAATTTATTTATTTCGGATAGTACATTACAGGTTAAAAGAAACTGTATAATATAACAACAAGGTCAAATTAGACAAAGACTCCTTCTACTATACAATTCCATGTGAGTTATCCGAAATGGGTGATGGCTGAAGCCGCAGCTTATATTGCCCACCCATATTCCATCCAAGAATTCAAAGGAGAAAAAAGAGAAAACAAGACAAGAGCGATTACAATTTAAAACAAGGCTAAGACAAAATATGACTGAGAGAAAAAGAAAACTGAGCTAGTCTAAGTTAAGCGGTTACTATTCAAAAACAAATCTAAGACATAGTGTCACAGAGAAAAAAGAAAAACTAAGCTATAACACAACACAGGCTGGAAATGTCAATCCTTATGTGAGTTTACATGTCGTCTTGTAAATATGTTTGGAGTATTTCTTCCTTTAGTTTTTGTTTAAATTGTCCAAGCTTTGTACATGATTTTAATTCAGGTCCAAAATCGTTCCATAATCTGACACCTTGCACTGAAATACAGTGTTGCTTGGTAGTTGTTCTCACTGTAGGCTTTTGAAATATACATGTTCCTCTGAAGTGATATCGTTTCTCCCTTGTTTGGAACAACTTTTGGATATTTGCGGGCAGTGATAGATTCTTCACTTTGAACATTATTATTGCGGTTTTAAAGTCGATCAGATCTTTCAACTTGAGAGTTTTTTGTTTAAGAAAAAGTGGGTTTGTTGGTTCCCTGTAAGCTGCTTTGTTGATTATTCTAATAGCTCTCTTTTGAAGCATAAAGAGTGGATATATGTTTGTTTTATATGTATTTCCCCATACTTCATTACAATATGTCATGTATGGGAGTATTAATGAATGATACAAGGTGTATAGTGTGGGTTGATTCAGCAAATTTTTCACTCTGTGTAATATTGCAATTGATTTGGATACTTTACCTTTTATATAATTAATATGTGGCTTCCAACACAGTTTGTTATCAATTATTACTCCAAGGAATTTAGTTTCGGATACCCTTTCAATCTCTACACCATTTACACTGAGTTTGGGTACTGGGTAGTTGTGATGGTTGTTAAAGACTATAAATTTTGTCTTGCTTAAATTGAGCGTTAATTTGTTTGAATCAAACCACAGTTTCAGCTTTCCTAATTCCTTTCCGAGTGTATCCAGAAGTTGTTCCAAGTTGTTTCCACTGCATAGCAGGTTAGTGTCATCAGCAAACAATATTAAGTCCATTTTTTCTGAAACTTTACATATATCATTTATATACATATTGAATAATAATGGTCCCAAAACTGAACCCTGTGGGACTCCACAGGTGACCTTCAGTAGCTCTGAGTTTTTGTTGTTAACACATACAAACTGATATCTATTCTTTAAGTAACTTCTTAACCAGGACAGTGCTACCCCTCTGATACCACAATTTTGTAGTTTCTTTAATAATAGATTGTGATCTACTGTATCAAATGCTTTTTTAAGATCCAGGAATACTCCAACTGAATACTCTTTATTTTCAATGGCTGTTGATATTTTTTCTGTAAATTCCATTAAGGCATATGCTGTTGTCCTTTTGTGTCTGAACCCATATTGCTGCTCACACAATAAATCATTCTTCAGTATGAAGTTGTCAATTCTCTCATAGAATATTTTTTCAAGTATCTTGGAAAATTGCGGTAATAGTGAAATTGGTCTGTAGTTGGAGAGTTCCCCTCTGTCGCCTGTCTTGTAAATCGGAATTACTTTAGCTATTTTCATTGCATTGGGAAATATACCTGATTGGAGAGACAGGTTACAGATATACGTCAGTGGTTTCACTATGCATTCGATAACAGTTTTGACTAGTAGCATGTCAATACCATCGCAGTCAGTAGATGTTTTACTTTTGAACGATTTAACAATTTCAATGACCTCTCTTTCGTCTGTGTTCTTTATGAAGATGGTGTCTTTTACAGCAGTGTTATTGCATATTGAATCACCTGTTGGCACCGTAGTGGGTATTTCTCGGGCCAGTTTAGGTCCAATGTTAACAAAAAAATTATTAAATTCATCTGCAGGTGAAGCTATATTCACATTCGGAGTCGATTTATTATTTTTTGGAGTGTTAGTTGGGTAGCTGGTATTTCTGCTTTTATTTCCAAGGATACTGTTGATTATTGTCCATGTATTTTTAATATTGTCTTTGTTTTTTTCCAGTTCTTTACTGTAATAGTCTCTTTTACTACATCTTATTATATATGTTAACTTATTTTTGTATGTTTTATACTGCTGCTCTGCTTCTTTTGTCCTTTTCTTTATGAAAGCTTTATATAATAAATTTTTCTTTTTACACGCCTTTTGTAGTCCTTTGGTTAGCCATGGTTTGTCAGTAAATTTGTGTTTAAGCTTTTTTTTAACTAATGGGCAGTTTTTTTCATAAAGAGTGGTTACAATGTTTGTAAATGTGTCATAGGCTTCATTTACATCTGATACATAGACTTCTGTCCAGTCTTGCTTCAGCAAGTCCTCTTTAAAAGAACTGATTGCGTTTGGTGATTTGTGTCTGAACGATTTTTAGATTTTTTCTGGGTTGGGCCCCGTGTGGCCATGGATAAGTGCAAAGATTGGCAAGTGGTCGCTTATATCATTTATCAATAATCCACTTTCTATTTTCTTATCGAGAACATTGATAAACAGGTTGTCAATAAGCGTAGCAGAGTGAACTGTGATTCTACTGGGATGTGTTATTGTGGGATATAGACTCATGCTGTACATAGAGTTCATGAACTCTGTAACTACATTTTGTTGATGTGGATTAAGCAGATCAATATTGAAATCTCCACAACAGAAGGAGATGGAAGGAGGGAACAGAAGGAGATGGAGAGGCAATAAGAATCACGAGAAGGGCTCTTTTCTCTTTTTTAAATAACACAGAATTAAGTCATAGAATTTAGGGGTCGGGCTCAGATGACATAATGTTACACACTTTTGTACAGTAGGTGGCGGTATGCACTTTTCAGTTGTTTGCTATCCGCCAGTAACTGAGAGAAGAAGAAGAAGAAGTCTCGCAAGATCTGGCCTGGACGTAGCGTACCCTGCCGCGGGAGGGACGAAGTAGTTCTTGTCTTGTAGCACTTTAAATCGTCGGGCTTTAGCCTATAAACTGTCTTATTACTCCGAGACGCCGTGGTGGACTTCGTATAAACATCGTTTTTAAAAATGCCTCGTGGTGGTGAGTATTATTGCTCCAAAGTTAACGTAATTTAGCCGATTTATCCAGCTAATCACTCCTAGCGTGTTAGCTCAGCTAGCACGAATCCCTGTTAATTTACACGTTAGCATGCAGACGGAGCAGCAGTGTTTTTATTGAGCAGAATTGGTTCAGGAGACACCTCATTAACTTAATAGGACTGTTAATATTTCAACATATGACACGTTACCCGCTCAGTTAGTATATTAGATGGTTACATTTATTGTTTGGTTATTTGTGTTGAATCGATGGTACCATGTGCACAGCAAGTAAGCGCTCGACAAATGTGTGACATTTATTTTGAATTGTGTGAATTTCTCTCGGATGGATTAAGTGATATTACCATAGATATTGAGCAATACAAAAATGTTTAGGCGGTGGCTATGGACACGGAGCTATACTCATAGAATTGTTGTTAGGCTGGATTCACGCTGCACCTCTGCTGTCCTTGTGCGTGTATTCGGAAACCTCGTGTGACGTCATTGAATGAATCTTTATTTCGGATAGTACAGGTTAAAAGAAACTGAATAATATAACAAAGGGGGAAAGAAAATCCAACAAGGTCAAATTAGACAATAACTCCTCGGATTATACAATTCAACGCAAGTTATCCGAAATGGGTGATGGCTGAAGCCGCAGCTTATATTGTCCACCCATATTCCATCCAAGAATTCAAAAGAGGAGAGAAAAAAAAAAAAAAAGACAAGAGCGATTACAATTCAAAAACAAAGCTAAGACAAAATGTGACAAAAAAAAAACTAAGCTAAGCGATTACAATTCAAAAACAAAGCTAAGACAAAATGTGACAAAAAAAAAAAAACTAAGCTAAGCGATTACAATTCAAAAACAAAGCTAAGACAAAATGTGACAGAAAAAAAGAAAAAAACTAAGCTACAACACAACACAGGCTGGATATGACAATCCTTATGTGATTTTACATGTCATCTTGTATACATGTTTGGAGTATTTCTTCCTTTAGTTTTTGTTTAAATTGTCCAAGCGTTGTACATGATTTTAATTCAGGTCCAAAATCGTTCCATAATCTGACTCCTTGCACTGAAACACAGTGTTGCTTGGTGGTAGTTCTCACTGAAGGTTTTTGAAATATACATGTTCCTCTGAAATGATATTGTTTCTCCCTTATTTGGAACAACTTTTGGATATTTGCGGGCAGTGATAGATTCTTCACTTTAAACATTATTATTGCAGTTTTAAAGTCAACCAGATCTTTCAACTTGAGAGCTTTTAATTTAAGAAAAAGTGGGTTTGTTGGTTCCCTGTAAGCTGCTTTGTTTATTATTCTAATAGCTCTCTTCTGAAGCATAAAGAGTGGATATATGTTTGTTTTATATGTATTTCCCCATACTTCATTACAATATGTCATGTATGGGAGTATTAATGAATGATACAAGGTATATAGTGTGGGTTGATTCAGCAAATATTTCACTCTGTGTAATATTGCAATTGATTTGGATATTTTACCTTTAATATAATTAGTATGTGACTTCCAACAGTTTATTATCAATTATTACTCCAAGAAATTTAGTTTCAGATACCCTTTCAATCTCTACACCATTTACACTGAGTTGAGATACTGAGTTGTTGTGATGGTTGTTAAAAACTATAAATTTTGTCTTACTTAAATTGAGCGTTAATTTGTTTGAATCAAACCACAGTTTAAGCTTTCCTAATTCCTTTCCGAGTGTATCCAGAAGTTCCAGATTGCTTCCACTGCATAGTATATTAGTGTCATCAGCAAACAATATTAAGTCCAAACTTTACATATATCATTTATATACATATTGAATAATAATGGCCCCAAAACTGAACCCTGTGGGACTCCACAAGTAACCTTCAGTAACTGTGAGTTTTCGTTACCAACACATACATACTGATATCTATTCTTTAAGTAACTACTTAACCAGGACAGTGCTACTCCTCTAATACCACAATTTTGTAGTTTCTTTAATAATAAATTATGATCCACTGTATCAAATGCTTTTTTAAGATCCAGGAATACTCCAACTGAATACTCTTTATTTTCAATGGCAGTTGATATTTTTTCCATAAATTCCATTAGAGCAAATGCAGTTGTCCTCTTGTGTCTGAACCCATATTGCTGCTCACACAATAAATTATTCTTCAGTATGAAGTTGTCAATTCTCTCATAGAATATTTTTTCAAGTATCTTAGAAAATTGCGGCAATAGTGAAATTGGTCTGTAGTTTGAGAATTCCCCTCTGTCACCCGTCTTGTATATCGGAATTACTTTAGCTATTTTCATTGCATTGGGAAATATACCTGTTTGGAGAGACAGGTTACAAATATACGTCAGTGGTTTCACTAAGCATTCAATAATAGTTTTGACTAAGAGCATGTCAATACCATCACAGTCCGCAGATGTTTTACTTTTAAACGATTTAACAATTTCAATGACCTCTCTCTCGTCTGTGTTCTTTATGAAAATGTAGTCTTTTATAGCAGTGTTTTTGCTTATTGTATCATCTGTAGGCGCCGTAACGGGTATTTCTCGAGCCAAATTAGGACCAGTGTTAACAAAAAAGTTATTAAATTCATCTGCAGGTGAAGCTGCATTCACACTCTTGAGTCGTTTTATTATTTATTGAAAAATCAGTTGGGTAGCTTGTATTTCTGCTTTTATTTCCAAGAATACTGTTTAGTATTGTCCATGTATTTTTAATATTGTCTCTGTTTTTCTCCAGTTCTTTACTGTAATAGTCTCTCTTACTACATCTTATTATATATGTTAACTTATTTTTGTATGTTTTATACTGCTGCTCTGCTTCTTTTGTCCTTTTCTTTAGGAAAGCTTTATATAATAAATTTTTCTTTTTACACGCCTTTTGTAATCCTTTGGTTAACCATGGCTTATCGGCAAATTTATGTTTTAAGCTTTTTCTTTACTAATGGACAATTTTTTTCACAAAGAGTGGTTAAGATAAGATAAGATAAGATAAGATAAGCCTTTATTAGTCCCACAACGGGGAAATTCCAGGATTGCAACAGCACAGGGATAGCAACACTCAGAGCAACAATCAGAAGGCAAGGAAAAAAAAAACAAGCAAGCAAGAGCAGCTAATAAACATATGTACGTATTACTATAAAATATATATATATACACACACACACAGACACACAGTGCAGAGCATTGTAGCTGGATGGAATAAATATATGAATATATGAACACACAGTGCAGAGCATTGTAGCTAGATGGAATAAATATGTAAATATATAGACACCCACAGTACGGAGCATTGCAGCTAGGTGGAATAAATATGCAAGTATATAAACACACACAGTGCGGAGCAATGTAGCTAGATGGAATAACATGTAGATATATAAATATATAAACACCCACAGTACGGAGCATTGCAGCTAGACGGAACAAATATGCAAATATATAAACACACACAGTGCAGAGCATTGCCGCTAGATGGAATGAAACAGCATAACCGTCTACCCAGCTATCCTGCATGGTATGATTATGTGCCCATACACACTCTCACCCTCCATAGCGACCGGCATGCTCCTAGTTGTATGCCGGAGAGGACCACTGTGTAAGTCTATTGCATCTTCTGCATTCAAAAAACTATTAGTTTGTTACGTCTTTTTTGCTATCTCTGCGAGCAGCCCTGCTTAGGTTGTACAGTCTGACAGCCGTTGGTAGGAAGGACCTACGAAACCTCTCGGTTGTGCACCTGGGATGATGTAGTCTGCTGCTAAATGAGCTCCTCAGTGCATTCAGTATGTCCTGCATAGGGTGGAACTCGGACTCCAGCAGAGATGACAGTTTAGCCACCGTCCTTCTCTCTCCTATCTCCTCCATCGGATCAAGGCGCTGCCCCAGGACAGAGCTAGCTTTCTTAATCAGTTTGTTCAGTCTCTTCCTATCGGCTGCAGTAATGCCACTGCCCCAGCAGACCACTCCAAAAGTGATGGCTGATGCCACCACCGTGTCATAGAATGACTTCAGCAGCGCCCCTTGTACACCAAAAGACCTGAGTCTCCTCAGCAGGAACAGCCTGCGCTGTCCCTTCTTGTAGAGTGCATCAGTATTGTGTGACCAGTCTAGTTTATTGTTCAGATGAATACCCAGGTACTTATAGGATGTCACCATCTCGATGTCTGTTCCCTGTATATTTACTGGTACTGTGAGGGGCTGCCCATGCCTGCGGCAGTCCACCACCAGCTCCTTAGTTTTCCTCGCGTTGATCTGGAGGCAGTTCCGATGGCACCAGTCCACGAAGTCCTGGATAAGCCCTCTGTACTCAGCTTCATCTCCATTGGAGATGAGGCCAACGATCGCAGAGTCATCAGAGAACTTCTGTAGATGGCAGTGTGTTGTGTTGTGTGAGAAGTCCGCAGTATAAAGAGTGAACAGGAAGGGAGCCAGCACCGTTCCCTGGGGGGCCCCCGTGCTACTGATGATCGTGTCGGACACACAGTCCCGGGTTCTCACAAACTGAGGCCGGTTCGTGAGGTAGTCCAGGATCCATGATGACAGGTGCTGGTCCACCCCTGCGCGCAGCAGCTTGTCCTTCAGGATCATCGGTTGGATGGTGTTGAAAGCACTGGAGAAGTCAAAGAACATGATCCTCACCATATTCCCGGGCTTCTCCAGGTGGGACAGAGAACGGTGAAGGAGGAAGATCACCGCATCCTCCACCCCAATGCCATGCTGGTAGGCAATGTTTACAATGTTTATAAAAGCGTCATAAGCTTCATTTACATCTGATACATAGACTTCTGTCCAGTCTTGCTTCAGCAAGTCTTCTTTAAAAGAACTGATTGTATTTGGTGATTTGTATCTAAACGATTTTAAAAATTTTTCTGTATTGGCCCCCGTGTGGCTATGGATAAGTGCAAAGGTTGGCAAGTGGTCACTTATATCATTTATCAATAATCCACTTTCTATTTTCTTATCAATAATATTAACAAACAGGTTGTCAATAAGTGTAGCAGTGTGAACTGTGATTCTACTGGGATGTGTTATTGTGGGATATAGACTCATGCTGTACATAGAATTCATGAACTCTGTAATTACATTTTGTTGATGTGGATTTAGTAAATCAATATTGAAATCTCCACAAATTACTACCATTTTCTTACTAGTAATATTATTGTACAGCTGGACTAATTTATCTCTGAATGTCTCAATGCAAGTTCCCCGCATTCTATATATACAACTTATAATTAGATTTTTTGTTTTATCTTGGTCAATCTCAACAGTAACACATTCTAAAATCCCTGGTAGTGCAAAGGACATTCCATTTACAAGCTTACACCTATACAGGTCATCAATATACAGTGCAACACCACCCTTTTTTTGAGATCTGTTAATATGAAACATCTGATATCCCTCTATTGCCATCAGGGGAGCCTGTTCTTCATTAAGCCAAGTTTCAGAGACTGCGATAGCTGTAAATTTTCTGTCTAGCTGTTTTAAATAGTCCTGAATCTGTGGAAAGTTTTTGTTAAGACTTCTGCTGTTGAAGTGTATTATTTGATAGTTTACCATCTAGTTGCACTTGACTTTTGAATTGCTTTTCAGTGTAATATTCACAATGGTTATGAATATTATTGAAAAAGTGGTTATCAGGACCAATATCATTCTCCATCTCTTGTAGTTTATGTTCAGCATAATGGCATATTTTCAGAGTTTGAGTATCCTTACTCTGTGTCAAATGACTTCCTCCAACTGGGGATAATTGATGTCTACTCAAGTCAGTCATAAGTTTTTGTTTGTATTGCTTTTTTTTTTTTTTTAAGTACTTTGACATGGTATATCAAAAGAACTATTCTTACCGTGTGTGTGACTATGGATTATCATTGTCTCTTAATTTTCTTAATTAGTGTTCATCTGTATTTATCTAAGTCAGTAACATCTCTGATCATTATACTCTTTGCTTGCTCGGGTGTTCCATTTAGTTTGATCCAAATTCTACAATTTCTTGTCCATGTTGCCTGTATCTTATTTTGTCTTTTCAGCATCCGTGCTTGCCGTGCGATTTCAGCATTTGTTTTTGTTAGGTGTTCATTTAGGTAAACTTGTGTTCCCCGTAGCTTTCTGGCCTGCCAAACGTCATTGTCTCCACTCCGCTAGTGTCAGCAGTGCTCCACAGCAGACGACCACGTGCAGCCCAAATTTTGTTACAGCGCCACCTGCGCAAGACTGAACGTCCCATTCACGAGGTGGCGATATTGGCACTGCATACCAAGACAAAGTAGACGAAGAAGACAGCGAGGAAGCGGAAGACGAGAATAAACATACATGAGTCATACATAAATACTGCAGCAGCAGCAGCATCTTCATGAAAAAGTGAAAACCGGGAAGTCAAGCAGCAGAAAGCAAGCAGTGTTTCTTTGTTGGTGAAAATCCTGGCGCATTGGCGCTACCTATCGGGCGGGAGTGAAACTACAAATGATTATGCGTCAACTGCTTGGCCTGGGTAGATGAAAAAAGTGAGCATGAACAGTGCCGTGTGCGTGTCGGGCTTGTCCAAAGCGCACGCGGACTAGAGGGAAAATGCAGCATGAATAAGGCTTTACAGATGCAGCTCAAATCTGATTGGCTCGTACTAGTCTAGTGCGTATATTAAAAGCAGCAGGCTACAGGTACGGGAATCTGAGGCATTTATTTGTTTCAAAATTTTGATTAATATCTATGTACAATCTTTTTAACCTGACCCACTCTCAAATCCTCAGACTAGCTGTGATATGTAAAATGGCACCTTATTGTGAAGTGTGGTGCAGTGAGGTGTACTTCCTGTCATGCCACTGCATCCTATGTAAGGCAGAGGGCATCCATATTCTGCCTCTTTTGCCGGATGCCTCTGTGGGTGCATACTGTGTGCTGTACTGTAAATAGTTCATTTAATGAAGCTGTGTTCGCCAACCATCATCCTTCACCCAGGTATTTCCATACATAACATTTGACGATCGAGGATTAACTCATGGAGGTGTGCATGACCCTGCTTCGTCCCTTTCTCGAGCTCCCGGGCGAACCATCGATTTCATGGCCACATTGGTGGGAGGCCTATCAAACGTATGTTACAGTGCTGGGCCACAGGAAGCTAGATGGGGCGAGAGCGCAGGCACTTCTTGTTCACAGACTCGGTATGGAGGGCCGGAGGGTCCTGCAGATGCTCGGCAAGGCGGACTCATGTGAGGACATTGGCTGTGTTTACATAGACACAAGTAGCCCGATTAAAAGCCTGATCGGAATAAAAATGCTTCATGTAAACATGGCAATCTGAATATTTAACCCGATAACGCTCATTCGGATCAAAATTTCATTCTGATTGAGAGGGGTGGGTTATGCCGATTGTTAATCCGAATGGTGCGCATGAAAACACTTATTCCGAACGTAGGGCAGAAAATATGTTTACTGCGCATGTCTGTACACCAGCCGCACATCGACGTGACGTATTTCCGCCTTAGCAGCAGCTAGCGGAAAACACAGCGGGAGTAAAACAAAACTGGTCTGTATCGTCCTGCTGTCTCCCTCTGTTCGTCATATGCAGAAGTATGCACTTGTAGCTTCATTACGGAGACTAGCAGAAGCAAAAATACAGTCTGAATAACACAGTACAGGTCAATTTCGACACGAAGCGGGCCTTGCTAACACCGGAAGTTGCTTCTTCAACTATTTTTGGAATGTCAAAATGTCGACGTGCGCATGTCAAAATGATTTATTCCATTCAAACGTGTGACACATGGAAACGCATGTCCTAATCAGATTAGCTTTTTCAGGATCCATATAAACAGTAAAATTCTGATCTGAATTGTAATCAGATTGAAGAAATTTTGCCCATGTAACTGTGGCCACTGTGAAGCTGCTTGCTAAACGTTTTTCCTCCCCAGACAACGTGACTGTCCGGAGGATTCGTTTTCTCCAACGACATCAGCAGATATGAGCCTATCGGCCAGTATGTGATTGACTTGAAGCAGCTGGCTAGCGAGTGTCGTTTTGTACCGCTTGAAGATGGAAGGATTCGCGATCAACTAGCAGAGCACATGTGTAATGCTGAGCTGCGTGCTAGGCTAATAGTGTCGCCTAATGACTTGACTTTAGCTGAAGCAGTTAAGCTAGCTCTCCGGCAAGAAGCCGTTGATAAGCTAGCTGTGGAGCTAAATTGGCGCCAGTCACAGAAGCCGCGGGAACCGCTCGCCTCAGCTAATGTTGCGGATCCTGAGAGCAAGGATAGCTTGGACGAAGATTTTTGGGAAGTCAGTGCTGCCAGCCAAAGGTCTGCCCCGGGAAAACCCCTTTGCAAGGGTTGTGGGTCTGCAACGTACCGCCATAAAGCTCAGAATTGCCCGGCTAGAGGAAGACATTGTAGCAAATGTGGACGCTTGAATCACTACACCGGGGTGTGCTGTTTGTCTTACCCGGGCAACCCATGGGAGAAATCACCCCCGACGGACACTGGGCGCAAACGGATGGCCTTGTTTTCAAGTCGACCAGTTCTTGCTCAGGGTCGGTGTCCATGCTGATGAGCGACACCATGCTTGCCCCAGATGCCTCCGGTGCTTGGCCACAGTTGGGGGGGGGGGGGTGCAGTTACAACGGTGAACACTACGTTTATAGAAGAGGACGGGGCCAGACCGTCGAGCATGGAATTGTCGCATGCTCAACAGCAGCACATCGGGCCAAGTAAAATCCCACTCCGGGTTATGGACTCAGTGTGGGTTCGGGGTGAAGGATGTCCACTGCGAAGATGGGCCGAGCGACAGCCAGCAAAACATTGAGGATGTCTGTGCATTGTGGCTAAGCTGGGTGCAGCGTGCTTCAGGTTGTCTGACAGCTCACCAAGGCACACCAGTCAGCTTCGGCGTTTCCCGGAAAGACGCTCCAGGTGGTGAGGCTGGACAGGAGTTGGTGATGGCGGTGTTGGATCCAGGCTCTGTCATTCAGAGGGTCGGCCATCGCTCTGGCAGTCTGCAGTCTCCAGGGGCACGCCTGCTGAGGGGCTGCCCTGGACCCCCCCCTTCCTCCATGGAAGTTCGAGTTTTTCCACCCCAGTGACTATGCGGCAGCACTTTGTTCATAGTTTTTGTGTTTTTTGCGTGCATGTTATGGTATGGGAGCTATTTTATGTGTTTGTGTTTTAGTTTAGGAGCACAGCTGAGATTTTTTTTTAGTTTCAGTAAAGACCTTTAGTTACCAGTGCCAGAATAATCCACTGTGCCGTGCAGGCTGCACGGTAGTCCACCTGTCAGCCCTATCTTAGTTGTTTTGTGTGAATGTGTTAGGCCATTTTAGTACATCAGTTCCCATTATTTTAGAGCATGATTTGGGTTCCAAATTGGGGTGGGTTTCAATTGTGTGTGTGGTTTTGGACTTTTCTACAGGGTGAAGAAATGTGATTTATAAAATGGCACCTCATTGTGACTTGTGGTGCAGTGAGGTGCACTTCCTGCCATGCCACTGCACCGCATTATGTAAGGCAGAGGGCATCCATATTCTGCCTCTTTTGTTGGATGCCTCTGCGGGTGCATACTGTGTGCTGTACTGTAAATCATTTAATAAAGCTGTGTTCGCCAGCCATCATTCTGTCTCATCCTTCACCCAGGTATTTCCTTACATAACACTAACCTTTTAATTTTAAGTGTAAATTTCATTTTGTATCAAGTAAAATGGTCTGGACAAGGTGCTGATAGCAGGATGTAAACCAGCAACCTTGTGATTACAGGCCCAACACATTATCTACCGAAGCCACAGTAGCAGCTGGCTTGGAATTTATCTGAAAGGATTTTGACGGATTGTCAACTCTTCAGTGCCAATAAAAATTTTGTATAGGGATACAGCTTCTGTATCCATAGCCACTGTCAAATGGGCTTATGTCAAAGCATTATTGCTCCATACAGGGATGTTTTTGATTGTGTCTTTGGTAACATTTAGCAGTGGTATTTGCTGTCAGCGAATGGGGCTGGATCCTCAATGAATGTCACTATATCATCAAATGCAATTTCTTCTGCTACTGACACTTAATATAGGATTCAAAGATTTTATTGTCAATACTACTATATGTGCAGGACATACAGGAGAATTGAAATGGCGTTTCTCTTTACATTGGTGTGCATTTTATAAAAAAGGAGTTAGGTTGGATTAAAAAAAGAAAAACAAGAACAGACAGTGACAGCAGCAGTCTATGTACAGTCTATATACAGTGATGCAACCCGTGGTGCCAATGGCAATCAGAAGGACTCTGACCTCCTTAGAGGTAAACACTTAGTTTAGGTAAACGATTAGTGGTAATAAACCCAGCAGTCTTATATTCAGACAGCTAGAGATGAATACCCGTAGTGCATTTCAGTGCGGTAGTGGAGGTCTAGATAGTGACAGATATGACTGCACATGACCAGTATTGCAGTGATATATAGACAGCAGCAGATATGGCACTTGTGCAAATGCGGTTGAAGTGCAGAGACATAGCTGCAAAAGTACAACAGTATTATTGTTGGTGTGCCAGTCTTTTTGTGCCAACATCTGAGGTAGTTATTGTGCAGGTGTTACCGTCTTGGGAGGGAGAGTGAACAGAGTTCAGGGTCCTGATGGCCTGATGAACGAAGCTGTTCAGCAGTCTTGTGGAGCAGGCCCAGAGGCTACGGTACCTTTTCCCCGAGGGCAGGGAGCTGAAGAGGGAGTGTAGGGGATGGGAGGTATCGCCTGTGATGTTGATGGCTCTGCTGGTGAGGCGGGTGAAGTAGATGTCGGGGGGGGGGCAGAGGGGCACAGTCGAGCTTGCTGGCAGCTTTCACTGTGCATTGTAGTGTCTTCCAGCAGGAGGTGGTGCAGCTTCCATTCCACACCGTGATGCAGCTGGTGAGGATGCGCTCAATGGTGTCCCCGTAGAATGAGCACATGATGGGGGGTGGGACTTGTGCTCTCCTCAGTTTGCGGAGGAAATGGAGGCAAGTTTGAGACTTGTTGGCCAGTGATATAGTGTTGTTGTTGGACCAGGAGAGGTCCTTAGAGATGTGCACCCCCAGGAACTTGGTGCTGTTCACCCTCTCCACAGCTGCACCGTCGATGATCAGAGGGGGATGCTGTGTGTGACTCCTGAAGTCGACCACAATCTCCTTGGTTTTTCCCACGTTCAGGAAGAGGTTGTTGTCTTTACACCACTAGACCAGTTGGCTCACCTCGTTTCTGTAGTTGACCTCATCGTTGTTGGTGATGAGGCTCACCACTGTTGTCTTCCGCAAACTTGACAATGTGGTTGGTGTTGCAGGCTGGCACGCAGTCATGGGTCAGCAGGGTGAAGAGCAGCGGGCTGAGCACGCACCCTTGTGGGGCCCCTGTGCACAATGTGATGGTCTGGGAGGTGCTGCTGCCAACTCGCACGTCCTGTGGCCTCCCTGTGAGAAAGTCCAGCACCCAGTTACAGAGAGAGGTTTTGAGTCCCAAGTGTCTGAGTTTTTGTATTAGGTGCTGGGGGATGATTGTGTTGAATGCTGAGCTGAAGTCCAAGAACAGCATGCGCACATACGAGTTTTTTGAATCCAGGTGGGTGAGGGCTGGATGGAGAGTAGCAGCGATGGCATCTTCACCTGTATGTAAACTGGAATGGGTCGTGAGAGGGAGGCAGGGTGGACTTAATGTGCTGCATGACTAGCCGCTCAAAGCACTTCATTATAAGTGGGTCAGTGCTACCAGCCAGTAATCATTGTAGCTGGATGGGACAGATGTATACAAGAAAGTCAGATGTAGCGATGAATTGCTTTTGTATTAGTGTGCATGGTCTGTGCAGTTTGGGTTTAAATAAAGTGATTATCTAATTTAAACATCTCAGTTCTCATTATCAAAAACTTGCTCAGTATTTAGTCAAGTCAGAGGAATGGTATGATATTGCCCAATTTTATTTTTTAATCCTTGCAGGTTTTATTTTTTCTTGTAATATGTATATCTCTAATGGCTGTTAAATGATTAGTAAAAGTTTATTTTAATGGGATATTTTTGCTTATTGTGGGGCAGGGAAAAAAGGCCATAGAGGCCGAGGGAAGCAGTTCAGCAACCCTGAGGAGATTGACCGACAGATGCGGGCCCAAAAGGAGATGGTGAGTTAATAGCTTTATATACAAGGTGTCCCGTAGGTCTGGACCCAAAGGGATTTCTTATATTTTTTATGTTACAGGTAATCCATGTCACTGTAATGTAACGATGGACACCTTGGACACATTATGGAGTTAAACTTTGGACACATTATTTAATAAATTTTGAGACTATTTTGTAATTTTATTGTTTTTCCCTATGAATCCAGATTTGTGGGACACCCTGTAGAAAATTGTACATCTGCATAAATCAACTTAAACAGATTTCATGTGTACATAAACAGGAACAAAGTGCTGGAGCAGAGAAGGAGAGCTCATCAGAGTCAGAGCAGGAAAGCAGCAGTGATGAGTCTGATGTAAGTAAAATCACTCCAGAGTTTCTTGTTCAGTAAATCTCTTTTTGAGATTTAAAGTAGAACTGAACCCACCTTTTGGCGCAAAAAGTAGAATAGCAGATTAATTCCTTATTACCTATTGTATTTTTCAACACATAAAAGAAATTTTTAGGCCGTGCGATGGCCAAGCTATAAGCCGATAAACTTTTGCCTCTGGCTGGCAGTGCCAAACAAACCAGAAGTAGTGCAGACGACGCTGCATGACGTCACGAGTGTGATCCCTAAACAAAACAACAATGGCAGATGATAGCAGTTCCAGCAGTCAAGAAAACCAGAGTTTTCAGAGTGAAGAGGCATTCAGGATCGGTGACGAGACAGAGGAGGATGCAGGAGTGTGGCAGGTGGCAGGCGGGCACAAGGGCGAGCCCGGGAGACAGAGACCTAATGCACCTGTGACAGCAGCTGGCAGACGGCGATGCAGAGGTGAGGTCCGCCGCCGGAGAATACAGTGATCCCTCACTTATCGCGTTTAATGGGGACCAGAACCGACCGCGAAAAGTGAAAAACCGCGAAGTAGTGTCACCCCCCCCCCCCCAAGGGCGTCACAAGCACTATTTTGCACAAAAAGGCACAAGAGAACAGCGAAAAGTGCCACTAAGCAACACGAGTGATAAAGAACAATGAATGCGGTCTTCCTTTGCTGGGTATGTGCGCTCTGCAGGGAGAGAAGCTGGGTAAAACGTCTCGGCCAATCAGCTTGCGAGATTCCCGAACGGTGAAGAGGTGGGTGGAGAGGAGTGGAGCGGTGGTCAGAGAGGTGGATTTTGAGTTGTGCGGGCTCTCCGTGCTGATACCTGATGTTCTAGAACATCAGGTTCTAGAACCTGATGTTCTAGACCACCGCTCCACTCCTCTCCGCCCACCTCTTCACCGCTCGGGAATCTCGCAAGCTGATTGGCCGAGACGTTTTACCTCGCAAGCTGATTGGCCGAGACGTTTTACCCAGCTTCTCTCCCTGCAGAGCGTCCATACCCAGCGAAGGAAGACCGCATTCATTGTTCTTTATCGCTCGTGTTGCTTAGTGGCACTTTTCGCTGTTCTCTTGTGCCTTTTTGTGCAAAATAGTGCTTGTGACGCCCTGGGGGGGGGGAATGCTACTTCGCGGTTTTTCACTTTTCGCGGTCGGTTCTGGTCCCCATTAAACGCGATAAGTGAGGGATCACTGTAATATCTATATCTAGAAACGCATCGCTTCCCGGTCGCTTTTCCTCCCCCTTTCTTTTCTTTCGTCGCCATGACAGCTTTCCTTGGCCACTGAACAGATCTTCCCAGGTGTTGGAAGTATTTTGTAGTCGACTATCACGACAAAATGCACCAAAAGCAACCAGTGTCGACGTGCTCGCAATGGTAAACATGGAGGACTGTGTCACACTCGTGACGTCACACGGAACTCCGGCTGCACTTCCGGTTAATCGGCGGATTTGTCTGATTTTTCAGGGCGGGAAATTCAAAATCGCGATTTTCTCCAAGATTCCGGGATTTGTGAAGGGGGTGCCAATGATAAATTATCTTTATAATTGTATGTACTATCACCCAGTGCCGTTCAATGCCGTTCAGTTCAGTTCTACTTTAATGTTTTGGGGGTTGTTATATCAGTGCTATTGTAGCAATTTAAGATAAGCTTAAAGTTAAAAATTGGTGTAATATCCAGTTTATTTACAGCTATCTTCGTACTTTTAAGCAGTTTTAAGTTTATTGAAGGTGTTTTCTTTTTGCCTTCAGACCAAGAGGAGGAGTGGGGTGGAAGGCCTTATAGAGATTGAGAATCCCAATAGAGTGTCTCAGAAGAGCAAGAAGTTGACTGAAATAGACATCAGTGCTCCAAAAGAGTTGTCTCGAAGAGAGAGGTGGGTATCAAGTGAAAAGATTGCATAAAGCAGCAGTGATCATGAGTCTGATGTAAGATCACTCCAGAATTACTTGTTCAGTAAATCTGTTTTTGAGATTTAATGTTTGGGGCAGTGGTGGCCTAATGGTTAGGGATATGGATTTGTGATTGGAGGGTCACTGGTTCAATCCCAGGACCAGCAGGATCAGATGTGGATGGAACAGATGACAAAGCAGTGTTTGCCCCACCCTCAGTAACCCCACAGGTCAGTCTGGTTGTACTGGGCTTCTTCCAGGTGTGGATGTGAACAGGGTGTCCTTGAAAAAGAATGGTCACCCTTTCAATGGACCTCCCCTGAATAAATAAAGATTAAAAAAAATGTATGTGTTTAGTCCTTGTGTTTCTGGAGTGTCTTTTAATATTTCAAGATCAGTTTATCAAACAAGTCTGTGAGTTCCTCCCATCTCTTTCAGAGAGGAAATAGAAAAGCAGAAATCAAAAGAACGCTACATGAAGCTCCATCTGGAGGGTAAGACTGAGCAGGCCAGAGCTGATCTGGCCAGATTGGCCATCATTAAGAAACAAAGGGAGGAAGCTGCAAAGAAGAGAGAAGAACTCAGGAAAGGTGAGAAATCTTGTCTCAGAAGAGGTTAATTTCATAGATGACTATTGATCTGCTTGCCTGCCTGCTAACAGGGAATGGCAATTTTCCGCTGATCTATTTTCAAATTGGTCATTTCTGTGAATCGTCTAAATCCATTGAGAAAATTTTAGGGGGGGTAAGATACCTTATTGTTACCGATTTTAGCGAAAATCAACACGATTACATAAGCGCTCGGCGCTTCCCCGGGTCAAATCTCCCTCGATAACCCGGATGTTTTGTACTCAAGCTACTGCTGTATTGTAAACAGCCCTGCAATTGGATAGTTGCAAACGATTGGACCAATCAAATGGCTCGTTGTATGCTTTGTCAAAAATTCATGGCGGCGTTC
Organism: Pholidichthys leucotaenia; assembly: GCA_020510985.1. Classification (NCBI taxonomy): domain Eukaryota; kingdom Metazoa; phylum Chordata; class Actinopteri; order Cichliformes; family Pholidichthyidae; genus Pholidichthys; species Pholidichthys leucotaenia. The sequence continues at coordinate 445,371,411 of CM035836.1, read as the reverse complement.
GTGTTGGAATTCTGACCTTTCGGTATCATTTTCAGTGGAATTATGAGATTTTTATCGAAGGATCAGGAGTCATCAGTGCTAGAAATAGACAAGTGTCAAAAATAAGTTCCGATGGAATTGGCGTGAGAGAAAAGTGACGGTAAAGGTGAAAATTGGCTCAAAGTTCGACGAGGTAACAGAAACACTCGGGACAATTTCTGAAGAAACCAGAAAAGGAGATGAAGGTCAAAGTTCAGAGACTGACACAGCTTGCTGCCTAAAGGAGGAAAGTTTCACATTAGAAGTGACTTGGTGACCAGTGTAAATAGTGTAATAAACTCTTATAGAACTGTTAAATATGTTGGACTAAAGACAGTGAGACAACATTGAAGAAGTAAGTTAACTTTTCATTAAATTTAATTTATCTAAGTCTAGTATTTCATTTTTTTTTAATCATTTTTTTCAGTCTAAATTACTTCTGTTTTACTGAAAACCTCCCAGCTTCAGGGGGGCTGCGCCCCCCCAGCCCCCCCATAGGTCAATCGACCAAATTAGATTTCAGCTGAAATCAGAATTTCCTTTTGCCATCCCTGTGCTAACCAGAGTCAGAACTGTTCAGGATGTTGTGCATTATCAAGTCAGCAAGTTGTGAGCATTCTCTCCTACATCTGCACCCCTTTTTATCTTTATTATTTAGAAAAAGAAGCCGAAGAAGCCAAAGGAAAGCACTAATCCTTAAAAGCTGCAACCTGCACTTCAGTCTCTGAGAGTGGACCAGTATGAATGGTGTCGGGTGAGAGCTAATGCTAACTCCTGTACCTCATTTTGACTCAGAGGATCATGGGTCCTTCATGATGCTGTGGCAGGGACAAGAGAACGTGGCGCCCAATGCAATATGAAAAGGACTGTAACATTTGGGATGCCTCCATGTTTTGTTTAGTTTTTTTTTAATTCCATTGATGGTTCAAGAGGAGACAAACTCAGGCTTTCCAAGTGTTTCACAACCTCATCACTCATCTTCACCCTCCAGGGTTTCAATTCTGACGCTGCTGAAGTCATTGCCATTTCTTTGGTTTGTATGTTTTAACAATGCAAATATGTAGAAGTTTACATATATTACAAAGAGTGTGCTTGAGGGTTTCTTTGGTGCTTTATTTTCCTGTTTTAAAAAAGAAAAAAAACTGGTCAGTGGAGAAAATATGGTTGTTACAAGGATAAACACAAGAAATATGGCATGTTACACCACAGCTTTTAATTTCATCAACAGTAGAGAGGTCGTGGTTTAAAGTAAGTTTAAAAAAAAAATGTTTTTCCACTAACCTTTTTTGTTGTCCTAGCTCATGTCTTGGAATTATGTGAAGGCAGTATTTCAAGATAATAATTGGCAGTTAAACTCACTTTTGCAGTAAATAGTCTTCAGTACTTCTTTTCCTATATTGACATGTTGCTACACTCACTGAACTAATTGATGTATAAAAATTGTGTCAGTTAATAAAACAAATCTTAATTGTGATTAATCTCAAACCATTTTTTGATTAATCGTGATTAAAAGGGTCACCCATCCACCCACCCATTGTAATTCACCTTAAACTTGTCATCTTTCAAGTTTTCATACTCTTATTTTCATGGGAGTGAACAAAAGCGCCTTCACCTTCGATGTGGGTTCCAGTAATAGACAGTCCAGTCCTTCTCCAGAGAGTGAACATCCATAAACAGATGATGGAAGTGGCGTTCGCGCAGAGCAAGCCTCTTGCTTTTCTGGTAGCCTGTAGCGAAGCGGTCAGTTCCTTTCACGTCTGCTTTTTCACAACAGCTGTACCCTTCTCAGCTTCGCTGCTTTAATCACAGAGCAGCTCCCATCTTCAGTGAGACTCGCCACTGGAGCATTGCCATGTACAAGCTGATCCCAGAACCCCCAGGCGATTTAGTTTTAGAATAGTGATGTTGGTGGCAGTTGCCATGGCCAGGATATATAGAGTGAAGTATGTGGCGGTAATGCACCTGTAAGCTGGTTGCCAACCGCCAATCATTTCTAAAAGAAGAACAACTCCCAACCATCAGGTCCTGCAGCAGTGGGGAAATGCCCCCCCCCCCCCCCGCCCCCCGGCAGCGGTCTCCCCTCTTCTCTCCTGGCTGGGGCTGTGCACTGACATATAGCACAACAGCAACACTCGAGCAGACCGGCCCAATCACTCAAAACTAAACAAGATGAGGAGTCTGTGCCACAAAAACTGTTTTGACTGTCTGACTGGAAACTACTACTTCTTCACAGCTTACACCCACTGCAGACCGTTAAGTGTATCGACATTTCGAGAGTTGAATTGTGCATTGATATGGTCCATATGTCCACATACAGTGGTGTGAAAAAGTGTTTGCACCCTTCCTAATTTCTCATTTTTTTATATGTTTGTCACACTTAAATGTTTCTGATCATCAAACAAATGTAAGCAAATTTTTTTTTAAATAAAGGTGTTTATTATTAAAGGTACAAAAAAAAAAAATCCAAACCGACATGGCCCTGTGAAAAAGTGATTGCCCCCTAAACCTAATAACTGGTTGGGCCATCCTTAGCAGCAACAGCTGCAATCAAGCATTTGCAATAACTGGCAATGAGTCTTTTACAGCGCTGTGGAATAATTTTGGCCCACTCATCTTTGCAGAATTGTTGTAATGTCATTGTTGTCATGCCACAGCATCTTAATTGGATTCAGGTCAGGACTTTGACTAGGCCACTCCACAAGCTTCATTTTGCTTTTCTTAAGCCATTCAGAGGTGGACTTGCTGGTGTGTTTTGGATCATTGTCCCTCTACAGAACCCAAGTGCGCTTCAGCTTGAGGTCACGAACAGATGGCCGGACATTCACCTTCAGGATTTTTTGGTAGACAGCAGAATTCATGGTTCCATTTACCATGGCAAGTCTTCCAGGTCCTGAAGCAGCAAAACAGCCCCAGACCATCACACTACCACCACCATATTTTACTCTTGGTATGATGCTCCTTTTCTGAAATGCTGTTACGTTTATGCCGAATGTAATGGGGCATCATCATCATAGCAGTCTGTCGTGGGCGACAATGACCGTTTCATTTAGGTCTGATCAGATTCCTCCACACAGTTCTGTCCTTAGCCTTCCGCTGCCAGGAACTCCTGTCTATATCTAACTTCAAGTTTCTTTTTACAGTGTCTTTAAATCTGAGCCTTGGTCTACCCTGATTGTGTTTGCCCTCGCATAACTGTGAGTAGAGTAACTGCCGAGGGAGATGCTGGTGGTCCATCCTCTCAACATGTCCGAGTCATCTCAGGTTCATCTTTATTAGCATGTCCTCCATTGATGGCAGACCAGCTTGTTTCAACACTTCTATGTTGGTTATCTTGTCTTTCCATGAGATTTTCATTATGGCTCGAAGGTGAATCATCATGTACATGTGGAGTTTCTTCACCTGCACTCTGTAGACAGTCTTAAGTTTCAGCACCGTACAATAGAGTAGCCAGCACTGTCGCTCTGTACACTTTGCATTTCACACGGATTTTTTTTTTTTTTTTTTTTTTTTTGTTACTTATTTGTACCCGTAGGTAGACTTGGTTTGCAGTCTGGTGACAAGCCACTGGCTGCTGGTCGCTGCGTGCGCGAGCGCCCTAAACCTACATGTTTTTGGTGTGCGGGAGGAAACCGGAGAAATCCCGGAGTAAACCCGCGCAACACGGGGAGAACATGCAAACTCCACACAGCTCACTGTTGGTCGGGGGCTGGGATCGAACCCACGATCTCATGATCCCCGCGGTCCCCCGGCCGAGGGTAAAACTGTGCTGCCACAGTGCTAAACCACTGCGCCACCGTGCAGCCATAGATAGCCACGGATAGACACATGTCGGTTGTTCCACAGTCTCTCCCTCAAGTTTCCAAACACAGCACCCACTCTTTCCATTCTGAGAGATAGTTCATCCTCCAGCCTAGCATTCTCTGAAACAGTACTCCCTAGATACTTGAAAGTCTTGCACTTGACTAGTGGCTCTGTACCAATGCTGATCTCTTCTGGTAGTGATGTTGATAATTGGAACTTTGGTGGTTGATAAAGGCACTCTGTCTTCTTGATGTTGATTTTGAGGCTGAATTGGCTAGCTGCTCTTGCAAATTTCTCCACTAAAGATTGCATATTTTCCACACTGTGCAACTAGAGCACTGTCGTTGGCAAAGAGCATTTCTCTTACTACCTTTATCGATGTCGTACTCTTGGCTTTAAACTGTGCCACATTGAACAAGTCTGCTTCTTTCTTTGTTTGAATGTATACTCCTGAAGTCTCTTTGAAGGCCACCTCAAGCATGGCTGCCAGATATAGTGAGAAGAGTGTAGGTGCCAGCACACACCCTTGTTTCACCCCTGTTAACCCCACAAACGTAATAACTCCCACAAACGTAATAAAAATTTGCAGCTTTAAATGTAATAATCCCACAAATGTAATAACTTTCCCACAAATGTAATAGCAGTCGCCTACCACAAACGTAATACCTAATTTCCCACAAATGTAATAATTATTACGTTTGTGGGAATTTATTACATTTGTGGGATGGTAAAAATCTTCACCTTTTAAAATTGTAGTAACTTCCCACAAATGTAAGAAATTAGTAAATCACATACATTTAAGTCACGCATGCATGAATATTCATTCATCTTTCTTTTTCTTCCTGTTTATTGTCATCCTTTGGATACTTGCCTCTTTAGAATGATAAAATGTTCCAGTTACACATGGTACTAGTTCCAGATTAAATGGGTGTTTGATTACAAATACAAGTGGAGGAAAAACACAGAATTAACTATATAATTAACTATATCAACTCTATAAAAAAAGCTTCAGTATGAACTGGATATTATTTATTCTAATTAAGTAATGTAAATAAAATATCTGGATATGATAATAATTGTGATTGAAGTATTATTTCGAATAGGAATATGAATGATATCAGTTGAGGGAGTAAGAACACACACTAGCAGAGGTGCTGATAACACTGAAGTATAAGTGTACAGAAACAAATTCACATACTCAGACACACCGCATGAACGTATTTTTATTAATAACATAATCGATATTCAGACACACCTGTCTTCCTGAGGGCACACATGTATTTAGAACATATATGTCTTCTAATATTTGACACACAAAAAGAACATTTCTGAACCTTCTCAATTTAAAGCTCCTGAGCTTGTAAACAAACTAGCCAACATTTGGCTTATTTTTCAATAACTTTTCTTTAGCTTGTAACAACAGTCCAGAGGAAATAATTACTGTGACTTCCAAAAAAAAGTCTTTCACCTTGTAGTGCCCAAAGGCGAGGTGCGTCAGAGTCATCCAAGCTCTCATCCACTGTTTATTGTTTGAAAAAAGTTCCTTAATTCTTAGCGCTAGACCGCTGTTCTGACCTGCTGTTTTATACAGCTTCATGACACTGATATCTTGGTCACAATTTGTGTCTATACCAAGACTGTTACACAATGGATTCCTGATATATATCTTGGGAAGGTGTCTTCCAGTAAGTTCTCTGAACAGGGGAGACACTCTGTTGAAAGCACCAATCATGGACATGTCCAAGTTTAGGGCATGTTCAGTAATCATGGACAAGATCTCTGCTGGAAGTGTGGGAGTTCCCTTTTGAGATATGTCAAAATGATCAAAATGGCATGCATCAACATCATCATTGTGGTCTACATTGCCTTGATTAGAAAATATCGCCACTGTACTATCAGACCTTTCAGCCTGACTAGATTAGAGAGTTCAGGCTCACTGAGATTAGAGAGTATGACCTCTTGGAGATTGTTGATGTTGGCATTACTTGGACTGGCAGGGTTGGAAAGGTCACATAGAGTTCTCCTGTGGGAGGGCAATCTTTCATTTTCATCCTCCTGAATTGAGTTAATGATATGGCTTACTGATCCGCTTCAACTAACATAATGCTCTCCATGTCCTTCCGCAATATAACCTACAATTAACAAGGGCAAATCTTCCTCGTAAATGTTTGAAGGTGATATGAGAGTTGTTACATCTGGACCAAGGGTTGAAACTATCAGCAATTGAACATTGAACATTTCAGAGGCTCTTTGCAATGTGATATGGTCTCCATGTGTTCCTTGCTGACTCATGCTGTGTAGGTAAGCATCCCAGGTACCTTCCACATAATTAGCAAGTGGAGTTCCATGCATTGTTTGGGGTTTGACTGCAAGTCCATGACAATTTGATCCCTAAGGAATGTTGTCCGAAATATCCCAACGCTCCTCAACTGGTCTGCCAGTGCTGCAAACTGGCAATCACCATCAGGCTGTGGATCCAGTTGTATGTGGAAATTGGATGAGCTAAAAGACTCTAACAAGTCTTTGGGCTGCATGGTGGCGCAGTGGTTTAGCACTGTGGCAGCACAGTTTTACCCTCGGCCGGGGGATCGCGGGGATCATGAGATCGTGGGTTCGATCCCAGCCCCCGACCAACAGTGAGCTGTGTGGAGTTTGCATGTTCTCCCCGTGTTGCGTGGGTTTACTCCGGGATTTCTCCGGTTTCCTCCCGCATACCAAAAACATGTAGGTTTAGGGCGCTCGCGCACGCAGCGACCGGCAGCCGGTGGCTTGTCACCAGACTGCAAACCAAATCTACCTACGGGTACAAATAAGTAACAAAAAAAAAAAAAGTCCTCGTGTGTAAGGAATCCAGAAGTTTCTTTTTTTTTACTTCTGTCACCTGCGTTCTTCATCTCTGGTGACACTACTAATGTCTGTGACTGAAAACCACCGTACCCTAAAACCTGATTTTTCAAGTGGTGTGAACCTAACCTTGTACTTTGACAGTCTTAAGTTCTTCTTGACAATGATTCCATTCAAAACAGCATGTTTCTTTGTAGATGGATGGAGGATTTTGCAGCACATGCTCGGCGAATCATTTGTTCATTACAACACTTAGTTGCCTTTTTTGCTCTTTTTCTCACTCTGGTTCTCTGCTTTTCAAATAAATCTCTTTGTTTTCTTGAAGGAAAATATATGTTTGCACCATCAGTAGTGTTGATCAAGTCATGTGATGGAGGGGTGCTTTGAGCCAGCAGAACATTGTTAGTTTGACGGCCATAATATACATGGAATGGTGACATCCAGCCCAATTGTTTTTTGGGATCTTCATTAAGGACTTGGGCATATTTAGGTAAATGACTCACCCAGTTCACCCCGCCTCTCTCTACATTTATGAGATCATAATGTATCTTCTTTCGCAAAGACCTGTACATTATTTCTACCTTTCCCTGGCTTTGTGGGTGATATGGTGAGCTTTGGATCACTCTTACCTTCATGCTTTTCATAAGTCTTTTCACAGCTCCTTTAAACTCACATCCCTGGTCATGTTGCAAAATTTTAGGTGGCGCATGCTCCATGTAAATATTTGCCAAATGCTGAGCTATTTCATGACTGGTTTTCCCCCTTAGTGCTCTTAGCCACACATATCTACTGAATACATCCTGTACCGTGAGGACATATTTGTAGGTCTTTCTCCTGTGTGAAATTTTCCATCCTCTCATGTCAAGAAGGTCTATTTGGTGTCTGTCTTGAACCGGTTTAGCTGTAATTGGCTTCAAAGGTGGCCTATTAGAAAATTTTGCTCTCAGCAACTGGAACTGTCTAGATTGATCCAATTCCTGCTGAACTGCTTTTTCACTCATTCTGCAATACATCTCTCTGAGCCTGATGTATACTTTTCGAGCATTAGATCCTTTGGTTGCGTCAAATCCTCTCGGCAATTTCTGGTATAGCAGACATCTTCAGCACCAATTTCCCATTCCACAAAATAGACTCTCGGTCGTCACTTAGGGAATACTGGTTCCTGTTTCTCCATAGTTTAACCAAAGCAGACCGTTGACATTTCGTTCTGTCTGCAACAGGGACATCAAATTCTCCCTGGAGTACCTTCAGTATAACATCGTAGGTTTCATCATCCATTGGCCGGAGACCTTGTCCAGCACAGACCACACAGAGTGTAGTCAGCAGAAATATGCGCAGAAACATCTGTGAGAAACAACAATATGATGTCAAATACATATCTAACTGTGCTAAATGTGTAGAATAATTTTAGGTCTAATTGTAATTGGCAATCAAAATAGCCAGGGCTGGACAGCAGAAGAAATTTATTGACTCTTCAACGAATAATTAATTGACTCTGGTCACTAGTGATGTTAAAATGAGGCTTCATGAAGCATTAGTTGTTTTTTTTAGCCCTCTATATGGAGCTCTCTGTTCAACAAAGGGTTGAAATTGTTGAAACTTTCAACCCTTTGTTGAACAGAGAGCTCCATTTAAGGGGCTAAAAAAAACCTAATACTTCATGAAGCCTCATTTTAACATCACTACTGGTCACCCTTTTTGGCAACTACCTGTAGACTCAACAGATGGTTGCATGTTTCCTTTGCCTAGATTTTAATCTAGTTCACAAAATGAATAGCATTACACATTTATGTGGGATTAGAAAATTGTAGCATTAGTAGAGAAGCATGTGTGTGGAGCAAGATGTGGTAATACTGTAATTGCACACAGGGAAAACCTCTGATTAAAACATGTTTAGGCAACCAAAAACAATATCTAGTTGCCATACAACCACTTTAAAAAGTTAGTGTTGAGGCCTAGTCCATGGTTTTTGATTTCTCAATTATGACTGCTGACTGTTAGCTATTAGATGCCAACTAGTCAAAATGACTGTGTAAAGGATAAAGGGGAAAGAAACTGAATAAAATACCTGCCAAAGAGCTTTTTATGCAAAATTATAAAATAAGTGTCACACACCTGTCAGTGTTGCATGTGCTGCAGCTACACCACGGCAAGAAGCTTCTCCCAGCTAGCATCAACTCCATGTGGGATAATACCTGTATAACTTTCCCACAAACATAATAGCAAAGGATGATGATAAATATAATAAAGATGAATGAATATTCATGCATACCTCACTTAAATGTATGTGATGTACTAATTTCTTACATTTGTGGGAAGTTATTACAATTTTGGAAAGTAATGATTTTTGCCATCCCACAAATGTAATAAATTTCCACAAACGTAATAATTATTACGTTTGTGGGAAATTGGGTATTACGTTTGTGGTAGGCAACTGCTATTACGTTTGTGGGAAAGTTATTACATTTGTGGGATTATTACGTTAAAAGCTGCAAATTTTTATTACGTTTGCGGGTTATTCCTTTCCATTTCTCAGTGTCCGAACCAACTCTGGCATTAAAATCTCCAAGTATCAGCCTGTCATCAGTCGGTACACGCCTGATAGTCTCACGTAAATCACTGTAGAACTCTTCCTTCACCTCCTCTGTGTTGGTCATTGTTGGGGCATATATACTGATGAGTGTGGCATACATCTTCTGCTGTAGTGGGAGTCTCATAGTCATTATCCTGTCATTGATTGGCACCGGTTCCTCATCAAGCATTGCTATCTCCTTTCTAACTGCAATGCCCAGTCCTGCTTCTCTCCTTTCTTGAGTTGATCTCCCACTCCAAAAGAAGATGTACCCATGGTCTTCCAAGCTGTCATATCCAGACAATCTTGTTTCACTAAGTGCAGCTATGTCTACATTGTACCTGTTCATTTACAGGGCCACAAGCACGGTCTGTCTTTCTGGGCGCTGTGATGTTGTTCTGTCCAACAGAGTGCGTACATTCCATTCTGCAGCAAGAGTTTTAACAGGTACTAGAAAGAGAGATCATATCTCTCGGGTTCTGGCCTCCCTTCATTGGCTTCCCATAGAGTTTAGAATTAAGTTTAAAATCCTTCTTCTTACTTACAAAGCTCTAAACAATCAGGCTCCTTTTTATTTAAAAGATCTGATACTACTGTATTATCCTAACAGAGCACTACGCTCCCAAAATGCAGGATTACTTGTAATACCTAGAATCTCCAAAAGTACAATGGGAGGCAGAGCCTTCAGTTATCAAGCTCCTCTCCTGTGGAACCAGCTGCCAATCTGGATTCGGGAGTCAGACTCGATCTCTGTTCTTAAGAATAGGGTTAAAACCTTCCTTTTTGATATAGCCTACAATTAGGGAGGGATCATGTGTTTCTGAACCCTCCCTTAGTTATGCTGCTAATAGGTTTAGTCAGCCGGGGGACCTCCAATAATGCACTGGGCCTCACTCCTTTCTTCACTCTCAATGAAATATTTTTTTTTTGCTGGTCATTAACATCTGTTTGTTCTCTCCCATAGATTGAGTCCCCATCGTGCTGTTTGCTCTCTACATGTCTGTTCTTTTCATCTTCTCTGTCCCCTTACCCCCCAGCCAGTCGCAGCAGATGACTGCCCCTCCCTGAGCCTGGTTCTGCTGGAGGTTTCTTCCTGTTAAAAGGGAGTTTTTCCTCTCCGCTGTCGCCAAGTGCTTGCTCACAGGGGATCGCCTGATTGCTGGGGTCTTTCTGCAACTGTGGGGGTCCCCCCTACAGTTGAAAGTGCTATGAGATGACTGTTGTTGTGAAATGGCACTATATAAATAAAGTTGAATTGCTGCACACAAGGCTTCTGTTTTCCTCTTCTTTTGTCTTCCCGCTCCTAGCTTACTTTTCGCTGCCTGTCAGAGTGTGAACAGATCAGCGCGGACCTTGTAAGCCCGGGTGACGTCCGAGCTGGTATGAGTTGCTTTGTGATTGACCATTTCATGAAAATGCTTGTAAAGTATTTGAGTACCACTAGCTTTTGCTGGACTAGCAGCACATTCTTGGAAGATAAAGGTATTATCAGCGGCAAGGACAAGCCAAGACAAACTGACTCCACTATCTGTTGCAGTGACTGACCAGATGATAGGTTTGTTTATCTCTGCTCTTTGTGTAGTGCATGTCACGATGCACTGACTAGCACAGTCCACCACAGACCTTGCGACAGATGTTTATCTGCCAGGATGTCCAGTCTCACCCCATGTAACTGGGAGTGGTCCACCACAGACCTGTGGCAGATATTGTTTTTAGTTCTGCCAGGATGCCCTGTTTCACCTTCCACGCCCTCGGAAAGGCGGGGATGCCGGTTAAGTCACCAACGGCCTGACCCATGAGACAGGTAGTACCGGTTTTCATGGTTATCTGGTAGCAAGCAAGCCAATGTCTGACTCTTCTGATCTTCACTCTGGACTACTACTGAAGATTTAAAGCCCCAAAACTGCTGTTGTGGATAGACCTACAGGTTGAAGACCTTTAATTAGTGAGATCCAACCTAGGGTCCATGGAGCATATCTGGTCCACCACAGGGTGCTGACTGACCTCCTGACCTTTCCTTGATTAGAGAGGGGACCCCATTAACTGGCAACCATTCTGACTCCCAGTTTTGAGTTCAGGACACAACCATTCAGAATCCACAACTAACTCTCTTTAACAGCTCACAAACCAAATGTGCTCCACGGGCCACAGGTTGAACCTCACTGGTCAAAGGCTGTAAATGTGTAGGACTGTCCTCAGACCAGTGTTGGCATCTTCATTCAGCAGCAATCCAGAGTGAAGATCAGAAGATGCTGGATTCTCTTTCTTCTCAGTGGACTGCATCAGCATCAGTGTCTTCTGAAGGTTCTTCTTTAACGCTGACCCACTCGCCTCTCCACACTTCTGTCAGCTCTCCACCTCCTCAATGGTCTGCTTGGAGCACATCTTCACTTAGTCCAGGCTCACAAACCTCTACAACCAGCTTCAACATTTGGCCTTAAAAAGTGGCTCTGGAGGCATTTGGGGCCAAAAAAGTTCTGCATGTAGAGAGCAGTGAATTCTATTAAAGCTTTAAAATTAAGTAAATGACAGAAAAAACTGGCCTGTCAACATCCACAAGTTTTTTTTTGCTCTGAAATAAATCACATTTCTCTCAGAAAATTATGAACTTCTTTAACATAAACCTTCATTTTAACCGAAATTTGTCATTTTCTCTCATAAAATTAGAGCTTTTCTCATAATTTTAGACCTGGTTCTGATCATTTTTTTTTTTTTAATTTTACTGATAATTTCTTGTAGATGTTCTAATTTTATTCATAAAAAATTGATGTTTAAGTAATTTTTCATTTGTCACAGTAATTTCCTGCTTTTGTCCTTGTAAATGTGACTTTATGTAGTAAATTTATGAATTTTCTCCTCACACTATTTCTCATGAATTTGTGAGCATTTTTATAGTTTCTGTCCCAAGTCAGAGGGAGACACTGCTTCCTGGACAACAAAGACACGTGGACATGAGCTGCAGGTTGCAGAGCCCTGAACACACAACACACATGGACACAACAAAAATGAGGAGTCTGACCTCAGAGCTTCAAGTCTACAATGTGGACTCTCCAGAAAACCACACAGCTGCTTCACTCCTGAATCCTGCAGCAGGTTGTAACCCTAGTCCAGATGTCTGAGATAGGAGGGGTTGGACTTCAGAGCTGAGACCAGATAATCACAGCTGATCTCTGACAACCTGCAGCTCATCAACCTTAGAGAAGCTCTTGAATGGGACACACACCTTCCAAAAAGTTCAACTTTTGTCTCATCAGTCCACAGAGTATTTTCCCAAAAGTCTTGGGGATCATCAAGATGTTTTCTAGCAAAACTGAGATGAGCCTTTGTTCTTTTTGGTCAGCAGTGGTTTTCGTCTTGGAACTCTGCCATGCAGGCCATTTTTGCCCAGTCTCTTTCTTATGGTAAGAAATTTCCTCACTAATTTCCTCACTCTCAATGAAATATTTTTTTTTGCTGGCCATTAACATTTGTTTGTTCTCTCCCATAGATTGAGTCCCCATCGTGCTGTTTGCTCTCTACATGTCTGTTCTTTTCTTCTTCTCTATCCCCTCACCCCCCAGCCAGTCGCAGCAGATGACTGCCCCTCCCTGAGCCTGGTTCTGCTGGAGGTTTCTTCCTGTTAAAAGGGAGTTTTTCCTCCATCGTCGCCAAGTGCTTGCTCACAGGGGATCGCCTGATTGCTGGGGTCTTCCTGCAACTGTGGGGGTTCCCCCTTCAGTTGATAGTGCTATGAGATGACTGTTGTTGTGAAATGGCACTATATAAATAAAGTTGAATTGAATGGTGGAGTCATGAACACTGACCTTAACTGAGGCAAGTGAGGCCTGCAGTTCTTTGGCTGTTGTTGTGGAGTCTTTTGTGACCTCTTGGATGAGTCATCGCCGTGCTCTTGGGGTAATTTTGGTCAACCAGCCATTCTGGGAAGGTTCACCACTGTTCCATGTTTTCACCATTTGTGGATTATGGCTCACTGTGGTTCGCTGGAGTCCCAAAGCTTTAGAAATGGCTTTATAACCTTTTCCAGACTGATACATCTCAAATACTTTTTCTCATTTGTTCCTGAATTTCTTTGGATCACAGCATGATGTCTAGCTTTTGAGGATCTTTTGGTCTACTACTTATTATTATTATTATTTCTTCAGAGTTTAACGGCAGCTGGCATCCGTGCTGTTACATTGCTGCCACCTTCTGGTTTCCACACGCCTCTAATCATCCTGCTTTACATCTGACTGTCCAGTCTGGTCACTCTTAGGAACTGTATTATCCATTTCCTCTCCTGCACACAGTCCCCGTAGTCCAGTATGCTTTTTACAGTCTTTTCTACCCGTCCTATTTTCTGTAGCTGTTGAATCATTTCCTTCCTTTCCTGATTAAATTTCCTACAAGATAACATATACATGCTTTATTGACTCTGGTTCCTGACAGTTTTCACATGAGCCAGTTGGGTGCTTTCCTAAGATGTATAAGGTGCCGTTGAGAGAGCCATGCCCAATTCTCAGTCTACTTATTAGTACTTGTTCTTTGCATTTCGTTCCCCTGCCTCTTGTTTCACCTACTGTATTCTGAATGGAGTGCAAATGTCTGCCTTTTGTTTCTGTGTCCCACATCTGCTGCCACTGTTGTTTTGCTCTCCCCAACACTATGCTTTTTCCCTCCAACTTCTGACATCTTTAGTCTAGTGTCTACCATTTCCTTCCTTGTTGCCTCCTTTGCCAGCTTGTCAACTCTCGTTCCCTGGGACACCTGAGTGTGCTGGGACCCACAAGAATGTGACACTCTTTCCCCCCTCTCACTACTCCTGAGTACACATGCAGTATGTCATACACTAGGCCTTGATGACTTTTTGCCACACCTGACTTGATGCTTGTCAGAGCTGACACAGAGTCACTGCATATTAGAATGTTCCTGTAGCTTACAGCTACACTCCACTCTAATGCCATCAACATGGCATACAGTTCTACAGCATAAACACTTAAAAAACCAGTTGTCCTCTTGCTGATCCCCACCTGACAGCTTGGCACCACCACCGCTGACCCCGTCATCCCCATCTGAGGGTCCTTTGACCCATCAGTAAAAATCTGTGTCCAGTCTTTATACTTATAATCCATATAACTAAAATACTCACTTCTCATATCAGCACTCTTTCTATTCAGTTTTACTTTGAGTAACTCCATATCTACAATAGGACTTTTTAGTAGCCAAGCAGGTCTGACTGGCCATATAACCATATCACTAAATTCTCTATCATATACTCTCATGTCTTTTGCCACTTGATCCCCTATCCAGCCAGTGCTTCCTTTTTGAGCGGTTTCTTTCTCCCAGCAAGTCTGTAGTACCATTTTTGTTGGGTGGTTATCACCACATCCTCTCAGATTCACCCAGTAATTAGCCATTAGCTGTTTCCGACATATTTTTAATGGCATTTCATCCTCTTCCACCTGAATTGAACACACTGGTGAGGTTCTGGCTGCCCCTGTACATATTGTAAGAGCCCGGGTTTGTACAGCATCCAGTCCAGCCAATATAGATTTAGCTGCTGACCCATAAACAATACTTCGTAATCCAGTCGTGACCTTACTAATGCTACATAAATCTCTTTTAAAGAGACAAAGTCAGCTCCCCACTCAAGCCCTATCAGACACCTCATTACGTTTATGACTTTGTTACATTTACTAACCACCTGTCTAATGTGCTCTCTCCATGTTAGTACCTGATCAAAGAAAACTCAGAGGAATCGAAAACTCTCCACTCTCTCCAGAGTGTTTCCATAGAGTTTCAGACTGCACTGCTTAAGTTTCTTTCTTGTAAAGAACATTGTCTGTTTTTTCCACAGAGAACTTAAAACCCCACTTTGTTCCCCACTTTTCAACTTCATTAATACCAGCCTGCATCTTATTAACTATATGTTTGTTTCTTCCCCTTTTCAACAATACCCCGTCATCCACAAAAAGTGATCTCCCTATATCAATTGGAACATTTTCAAATATGTCATTTATCATAATCAGGAACAAAGTCGGCCTGATTACACTCCCCTGGGGTGTTCCATTTTCTACCACATATTGCTTTGACAGTTCTGTTCCTATCTTCACCTGAATAGTTCTTCCATCTAAGAAGTCCTTAATCCAATTAAACGTTCTCCCTCCTGTTCCCATTATATGCAGTTTAATGAGGAGCCCGTCTTTCCACAGCATATCATATGCCTTCTCAACATCGAAAAATACTGCTGCCACAAACAGTGTGGCAGCAGTGTGTTTACTTGAGCTTTCCTGATTTCGTCTTCCAAACACACCACTGAATCCATTGTACTCCTGCCTTTCCTGAACCCACTTTGGCATATAGCCACCATGTTCCTGCTCTCCAAAAAGTACATTAATCTTTCATTGATCATCCGCTCCATTATTTTACATATATGTGATGTCAGGGCAATTGGTCTATAATTTCCAGGTTTGCTGTCATCCTTCCCTGGTTTTTTAATTGGGACAATTACTGCTTCCTTCCAACTCCCTGGTACTTTTCCCTCCTCCCAAACCTTGTTATAGAGCTGCAGTAGCAATTCCATACTCCCTACACTTAAATGCTATAGCATACTTCATCTTTGCCAGGGGCTGTGTTTCCCATTTCCCCAAGCGCTTTCTTTAACTCCCCCATAGAGAAAGGAACACTTAATTCGTCCTCAGCATCAACTTTCCTGCCCAAGGCCTCCAAATTTTCCAACTTTGTCTTATTTCTGCCTCTCTTTCCCTCCTCCGACAGGTTACTGCTGCCATGAATCTTAACAAAGGCATTTGCCAACATCTCTGCTTTATCCTTGCTTGATAGTGCAGTTTTGCTTCCATTGCTCAGAACCAGATAACTCCACTCCCTTCTGTCACCTCCCATCTTTATCATTCCCCATATTTCTCCTATCTTAGTTGAGGTACCAATTGAGTCACAGTACCACCTCCAGAGTGCCTTTTTTGCCTACCTCATTGTCTTCCTTACTACTGCCTGTGCCTGTTTATACTGGACCATATGTTGAAAATTATGAGTTCTTTTGACTAGTTTATTCCTGCTTTATTCTGCTTTATTTCTTTTCTTTACTGCTTCCTTACACTCATCACTCCACCATGGAACCACTTTACTCTTTCTACTACCTTTACTTTTAGGGATGGATGCTAGTGCAGCTGAGATTATGCCTTCCTTTAATATTGCTGTCTAATGCATCAATGCTCATATTATAATCATTTTGCCTTAAATAGTTATTACTTTCTTCCATAAATGTCCCCCAGTCAACTCTCTCTAGCCTCCGTGTCCCACCTGCATTTGCTGTCTCGCTTGGAATGGCTATACTTATTTTGCACCAGATTGGGTAATGATCACTTCCTATTGTCCCTTCCTTATTTACTGTCCAAATGCACTTTGTTGCAATGGTGCTAGACACCAATGTTGGGTCCAAAGCAGACTCTTTCCCGGAGTTTATATCAATTCTTGTGCCACTGCCATTATTTATACACACCATATTCTTCACATCAAGCCATTCTTCAATTACTTGGCCTTTAGCATCTGTCTTCCCACTTCCCCATAGCGTGCTGTGTCCATTAGTCACCACACCATACAATATTTCTGCTGCTCTGTCCCTCCACTTCCTCGAGTTTGCTTAGTTCCAGTCTTTTGCATGGATTATAATAATTCACAATCACCACCTCTTTCCTTTCAGCCCACACTTTCACCACTATACTATATTCTTGGTCATCCCTGATTCCTGCGGGTTTATATGGAATACCATCCTTAATAAAAGTATTTCATCCTCCTCCCTTCTCCTGTCTATCTCGGTCTACTTTACTTTCAGGCAGGTCCTATTTATGTGATTTCTTGATTGAGAACAGGTGTGGCAGTAATCAGGCCTGGGTGTGGCTAGAGAAATTGAACTCAGCTTTCTAAAGATGCGATAAACCACAGTTAATTTATGTTTTAATGGGGGTGGATCACTTTTTCACACAGGGCCATGTAGGTTTGGATTTATTTTTTTTTTACCCTTAATAAGAAACACCATTTTAAAAACTGCATTTTGTGTTTACTTGTGTTATCTTTGTCGAATATTTGAACTTGTTTGATGATTTGAAACATTTAAGTGTGACAAACACAAAAAAAATGAGAAATCAGGAAGGGGGCAAACACTTTTTCACACCACTGTAGTATGACTGTGATACTGCAACAAACTGGTTTGAACACCCAGTACCCGGGTTTTGAAAGTTCTGCCTTTTTTTGGGGGGGGGGGGGGGGGGTTCCCGTGATTAACTGATTTTTTTTTTTTTTTTTTTTTTAAAGTCACCATTAAAGGGGCATGCTGTGTGACGGTGAGGTTAGCGTTAACACTAATAAAATTTCAAAATGCATCATTTTCTGAAAGCATGCAAATTGCCTAAAATCAACAGTTGTTTTATTGCTGGAAGTCATGGTCTCAAATTGTTATGCTGAGGCGGCATGAAAAAATAAGCAGCGATGCTGTGGTTTTAAGCAGATTTTATTAATCATGTCGCCTTCACGGGATCCTCTCTCCGGTGCATAGGGGAGCAGCCCGGAGCGGGATCCCTAGGCTCTCAGAGAAAGAGAGGCGGACACAGTGTGTGTCTACCAGTTGCAGGATCAGAGTGAGAGAGTAAGAGAGAGAGATTGCGTTACAGAGTTGCACCTTAAATACTTGATCATAACAATACATCAAAAAGACATACCCCACAGTCTAGAATGATCAAAGGGACAACAGAACAGGCAGGAGGTATTTGCATTTGTAAGCCATGATTCTTTTTTCTAAAGCCCATCCAGGGACAAGAGTTGCAAATTAGCTAATAGCTATACACTCTATGTGCAACACATCAGATTGATTGTCTTTGATTAATTGTCTATGTTTATTGCACTGTCCCTGTCAAATAAACTAATCTACTACTACTACATCACAATGGGCAGATTAGCTAGACCTCGCTCTAAGTGCAAGACAAAGAGGCTAACAAGCACATCTACATATTGATCTGAGTCTCTAGGTCACAGTAAGGACAGGACGCATGAGTACAAAGGATGAAAGGCATCGATTAACATCACATAGGTGAGACAGAAGAAACTCGTCTACCTGTAGACATTAATACACCAAAGCACATCTAAGATGCTCAGAAAAAGCACAGTAAGGACAAGCCATATGCACACTATACCGAATGGCGCATTACATCACAACACATGCATGTTTGCATCACAAATACATGAATGGCACATTGCTTCTCAGTAATGCAGCAGAAAAACAGAGAAAAGAGGGCTGAGTGTCCTTAGTCTGTTGTGGGGTTAAAACGAACCGCCACACACGCTCCCCCCCAAGAGGGAAACGGTAGGGAGCCGCGACCTCGATGATCCATCTGTGTGAGCGAGCTGTGGGAGAAGCTCGCTGCAGGCGGAGGGGGAGGGAGGGGAGGGGTAGTAAGTGCCGGCAGGAGCTGTGAAATCGTCCTGAGCCGCGCAAAAATTGCTTGTGGGTCCGCAATGTCGAAGGGCTGGTCCCGTTGAACGTGCAGCGGTCCACAAGAAGAAAAATTAGTCTCTGACTCCTCTCGTGGCCATGAAGAAAAGCAGGAGCGGCTGTAAGAGAAAAAGTAAACAAAGCATAGGGACTGTTGGCTTTGGGTGCTGAAGCAACCCCAAAGCTCCCGGGAACAGCTGACGGCTGAAATCCCGTTGTGCCGTGGCTAAGACCATTAAAAAATCCAGTGGCGAGCTGCGTGCTTGCTTCAGGTGAACGAGCAGCCCTGAAGGTTCTGTGGGCAGCGGCGGAGGACGATGGCGGTCTCTGGCGTGGCTGAGACTGTTAACAAATCCTTCGAGCGTGCTGCATGCGTGCTTCAGGTGAGCGGGCAGCCCTGAAAGGCAGCGGCGAAGGAGGAAGGCAGTCTGTGGAGCCGTTACTTGTCCCGTGCGTGATGCGCCGTCCTTGTAACTCCCCGATGCGTGCGCGGGGGTTCAGTGCGTGGGTGGGCCGCTGGAGTGGCGAGTCAGGGTGCAGAAACTTGGTGGAGAACGGCGCAGACGGCGCCGGTAAAATCCAGGTTGAGCTGTGGCTGTAGATTGGCCATGGTGCGTTGGAGTGGTGAGAGGAAATAGACGATCTTTAGTCCCTCAGGCCCGTGCAGATACGTTGGAGCGGCGGGAGGGAATAGACGATCTTATGTTCCTCAGGCTCATGCAGCTGCGTTGGAGCGGTGTGAGGAAGTAGACGATCTCCGTCCCTCGGGCTCGTGGAGGCGCGTTGGAGCGGTGCGAGGCAATAGACGATCTTTGTGCCCCGGGCTCGTGCAGCAGCGTTGGAGCGGTGAGAGGGAGGAGACGATCGTTGTCGCTCGTGCGGCCATGGTGCGTTCAGTTGCACGCGCTGCGCTCCCCGTCGGCCCTGGAGGTTGCCGTCGTGGAGAGAGGACGAGGTGCGTGCGCTCTCAGTGAGAGCGGCCGGTCCAGCGTGGTTGTGCAGATCTCAGGCGACGGAGCATTCATGCCCGGGTGTTGCGTTCGCTGGCCGCTCGTTTTTTTCAGCGTCGGTTCGCCAGCATGGCCATCCAAAACAGAAGGCTGCGTTGCACAAAACATGTGCGTCTTCAAGGGGCCACCAACGCAGCTGTGTGGCTGTCCAGCTCGGAAGGTTGCTTTCGCACAAAACGTGTGCGTGTTCGAGGGGTCACCAGTGAGGCGGCATGAAAAAATAAGCAGCGATGCTGTGGTTTTAAGCAGATTTTATTAATCATGTCGCCTTCACGGGATCCTCTCTCCGGTGCATAGGGGAGCAGCCCGGAGCGGGATCCCTAGGCTCTCAGAGAAAGAGAGGCGGACACAGTGTGTGTCTACCAGTTGCAGGATCAGAGTGAGAGAGTAAGAGAGAGAGATTGCGTTACAGAGTTGCACCTTAAATACTTGATCATAACAATACATCAAAAAGACATACCCCACAGTCTAGAATGATCAAAGGGACAACAGAACAGGCAGGAGGTATTTGCATTTGTAAGCCATACATCACAATGGGCAGATTAGCTAGACCTCGCTCTAAGTGCAAGACAAAGAGGCTAACAAGCACATCTACATATTGATCTGAGTCTCTAGGTCACAGTAAGGACAGGACGCATGAGTACAAAGGATGAAAGGCATCGATTAACATCACATAGGTGAGACAGAAGAAACTCGTCTACCTGTAGACATTAATACACCAAAGCACATCTAAGATGCTCAGAAAAAGCACAGTAAGGACAAGCCATATGCACACTATACCGAATGGCGCATTACATCACAACACATGCATGTTTGCATCACAAATACATGAATGGCACATTGCTTCTCAGTAATGCAGCAGAAAAACAGAGAAAAGAGGGCTGAGTGTCCTTAGTCTGTTGTGGGGTTAAAACGAACCGCCACAATGCCACCCGTTTTTGTTTTGTTTTTTTTTCTTTTAGCACATTTCTTCATTTGCCTCTAAAGTTTACACAAGACCATCTCACTGTTGATCTCATGTAATTAAAGTGCTGCAGAGTACATCAAATTTCTGCATACTGCAACATGAAAGCACCTCTACACACGGCTTCTCCGGACAGACACCACTGTCTCCATCGTGCAGATAGACTGAATGTTAAAAGCTCATCAGAAATGACATGCTGCAGGCCTTTTATCTTGTTTAGCAGGTTACATAATAAACTGGCAGCTCTGTATAAAGCGCGTTTGCCTTTGACATGAAGAGTGTTGTCTTAAAGGAAGCATTTCACTGAAAGTGTAAAATCTTTTCCATGTATTTGAAGGGATTTATTAAGAAATAAAATTGTCAACAGACGTGGTTCTTGTTGTGAATTAGCTCATTTGAAGTAGCTGTTGTGTACTTTTAGATACTGTATCCCTGAGGATGTTGTGTCCACCGCTGCTTTTTCTCACTGGAAATGATTAATTGGCAGCAGGAACAAACTGACATTGTGTATATTAAAAAGTTTTGGAAATCATGGTGGTTCTATGCATTTTGCTAATGCTGTCAATAGGGTGCAGTATGGACTAAAAAACAAGATTAATACAACTTTCACTAATATTTCTGCAACACCATTAAATTCTTGAAGAAAAACATCCCACACTGCAGTGAAAAAATGTAGGTCACATTTTTGCCATGATCTCATTAGCAGAAGTGGGTAGAGTACCCCCAAATTGTGCTTGAATAAAAGTGTCATTTCATGAAATTATTCAAGTGCAGGTAGTCACTAAAAGGGGAAAAACGTGCAAGAGAAAATCTTAACTCAGTTACTTGAGTAGTGAGTAATGACTCAAATTTGTGGCTAACACTTTGCATGATTTCTTAAACCTTTTATTTCATTTAAATTTGAAAGTTTTTAGTCACAAATTTGCATTTTTTTTAAATTGTAAGTTAGTTTTTCACGTATATTTGTCTTTATTCTCAAACCCTGAGGCATTTTTCTTGTAAATTTGCATTTTTGTATGTTTTTTATATAAAATTGTAGCTTTTTTGATTATAGTTTAGCACAATTTTTCAACTCAAAAAATTGGGAGTTTCTTCCTGTTTAAAGAAAATGCAATATAAAGTTCACATTTGATCTCTAATGTAATCCAAAATCTATCATGTAATGAAACGGTAATATTTCCTGCGCCAGAGTAGAACGACAATGTCAGCGTTGAGTTTAATTATATAAAAACTGCAAATTAAAAAAAGATGAAATCAGAAGTACCCTGGAGTACCACGAAATGTACTTCAAGTCATCACACGGTACACTGAATGACTACAGCTATGGTGACTATGACCACAGGCCAAACAGCCAATCACAGGGCACAACTGCAGGCACCATTATTTGTATACTTACTACACAAAGCAGAGGAAAGAAGAGACACTCGCTGGGGGGAGAAGAGACTCCGCAGACAGAGGAGACTGTCGAGACCCCCACTACACTGTGAAGAATTTATCTGCAACGGCTGCGGCAGGACCTGCAGATCTCGTATCGGCCTCTACAGCCACGCCCGATGGTGCAGCTCCCTGAATGATGACCCAAGGCACAAACCCCCCCCCATGATCTTTTGAGATCGATGGAGCCAATGACATGACAATGACACAAAGTATACTTGTTAAGTCCGGTTGAAACCAGAAGTTTACATGCACTGTATAAAAAGACATAACTCTTCATTTTGACATTAAATCAGACTAAATTTACTGTTTTAGGTCAATTAGGATTACCAAAATTATTTATATTTGCTAAATATATTTTTAGGTTTTTTATTACTTTCTTCAAAGTCAAGTTCATCTACATTTCCTCAGTATTTAGTAGCCTTGCCTTTAAACTGTAAGACTTGGGTCAAATGTTTCTGGGTATCCTTCCACAAGTTTCTCACAAGAGTTTGATGGAATTTTGGCCCATTCCTCCTGACAGAGCTGGTGTAACTGAGTCAGGTTTGGAGGGCGCCTTTCTTGCACACGTCTTTTCAGTTTTGCCCACAAATTTTCTGTGGGATTGAGATCAGGACTTTGTGATGGCCGCTCCAAAACACTGTGTTGTCCTAATGCCACTTTGTAACTAATATGGCAGTATGCTCAGGGTCCATTTGGAAGGCCTATTTGGTTTTTGTCCCCGTGTGCATTTGCAAACTAATCTGGCTTTTTTATGTTGCTTTTGGAGTAATGGCTTCTTTCTCGCTGAGTGGCCTCTTACCCCATGTTGGTACAGGACTGGTTTAACTGTGGATAATGACACTCGTACCAGCTTCAGCCTAAGTCTTCACAAGGCCTTTTGTTCTGGGGTTGATTTGCACATTTTGCACCAAAACACATTCATCTCTGGGACACAGAACCCATTTCCTTCGTGAGCGGCATGATGGCTGGACATTCCCATGGTGTTTACACTTGTGCCTTAAAATACTTCTCACAGATGTGCCGCTAGTTAACTCAGATGCTGTCACTTAACTTATCAGAAGCTTCCAAAGTCATGACATCATCATCTGGGCTTTCCCAAATTGTTTAGACACAGTAATCTTGGTGAAAATAAACTCCTGATTTTGAAGAATGTAATCAAAAATCCTCTAAAAATTATTTAGCGAATAGAAATAATTTTGTTAATCCTAACTGACCTCAAACAGGAAAATTTTTGTCTGGTTTAATGTGAGACGGTGAGAAACAAAAGTTTGTTTTTTAATACAGTATATAGTGCATCCGGAAAGTATTCACAGCGCTTCACTTTTTCCATATTTTATGTTACAGCCTTATTCCAAAAGGAATTAAATTAATTTTTTTTCCCCTCAAAATTCTACACCCAATATCCCATAATGACAACGTGAAAGTTCTTTTTTTTTTTTTTTTAGATTTTTGCAAATTTACTAAAAATAAAAAACTTAGAACTCACATGTACATACAGTCATGTGAAAAAATTAGGACACTCCATTAAATAATCAGTTCTTTAAGGAATGTTCACATACCTGTCTAACCTTGTTTTTGTTTTTATCTGCATTTTTTTTAACCTTTATTTTAGCCATTTAAGTGGGAATGAATGTGGGGGTGTCCTAAAAAAGATGGGGGGGTGTCCTAATTTATTGCTCACTATTTGTTTAGAATTACATTTTACAGAAAATTTGAAAAAAGTCTTTAATTTTTAATTGTTTACTTGTATTACATGAATCTCCCAGTATTTTTAACATTGATATTAAATATCCATATGTCCAAATATGTTAAAAAAAACACAGGCTTATACTTGGTGTCATAATTTTTTCACAATTGTAAATATTCACAGCCTTTGCCATGAAGCTCAAAATTGAGCTCAGGTGCATCCTGTTTCTACTGATCATCCTTAAGATGTCTCTACAGCTTAATTGGAGTCCACCTGTGGTAAATTCAGTTATTTGGACATGTTTTGGGTAGGCGCATCATCATCATCATAGCAGTCTGTCGGGGGCGACAATGACTGTTTCATTTAGATCTGATCAGATTCCTCCATGCAGCTCTGTCCTTCGCCTTCCGCTGCCAGGAACTCCTGACCTTGTTCACCCAGGCAACGTCCGAGCCGGTATGAGTTGCTTTCTGACTGACCATTTCATGAAACTGCTTGCAAAGTATTTGAGTACCGCTAGCTTTTGCTGGACTAGTGGCACATTCTTGGCAGATAGAGGTATTATCAGTGGCAAGGACAGGCCAAGACACCCGTCTATATAAGGTCCCCCAGTTGACAGTGCATGTCAGAGCACAAACCAAGCATGAAGTCAAAGGAATTGTCTCAAGGCACAAATCTGGGGAAGGGTACAGAAAAATTTCTGCTGCTTTGAAGGTCCCAATGAGCACAGTGGCCTCCATCATCCGTAAATGGAAGAAGTTCGGAACCATCAGGAGGATTCCTCAAGCTGGCCATCCATTTAAACTGAGCAAACAGGGGAGAAGGCCCTTAGTCAGGGAGGTGACCAAGAACCTGATGGACACTCTGTCAGAGCTCCAGGGTTCTCTATGGAGAGAGGAGAACCTTCCAGAAGGACAACCATCTCTGCAGCAATCCACCAATCAGGCCTGTATGGTAGAGTGGCTAGACGGAAGCCACCCCTTAGTAAAAGGCACATGACAGCCCGTCTGGAGTTTGCCAAAAGGCACCTGAAAGACTCTCAGACCATGAGAAACAAAATTCTCTGGTCTGATGAGCAAAAGATTGAACTCTTTAGCATGAATGTCAGGCATCATGTTTGAAAGAAACCAGGCACTGCTCATCACCAGGCCAATACCATCCCTACAGTGAAGCATGGTGGTGACAGTATCATGCTGTGGGGATATTTTTCAGTGGCAGGAACTGGGAGACTAGTCAGGATAGAGGGAAAGATGAATGCAGCAATGTACAGAGACATCCTGGATGAAAACCTGCTCCAGAGCACTCTTGACCTCAGACTGGGGTGACGATCCATCTTTTAGCAGGACAACAACCCTAAGCACACAGCCAAGATATCAGTGGAGTGGCTTCAGGACAACTCTGTGAATGTCCTTGAGTGGCCCAGCCAGAGCCCAGACTTGAATCTAATTGAACATCTCTGGAGAGATCTGAAAATGGCTGTGCACCAACGCTTCCCATCCAACCTGATGGAGCTTGAGAGGTGCTGCAAAGAGGAATGGGCAAAACTGCCCAAAGATGGGTGTGCCAACCTTGTGGCATCATTTTCAGAAAGACCTGAGGCTGTAATTGCTGCCAAAGGTTCATCAACAAAGTATTGAGCAAAGTCTGTGAATACTTATGTACATGCGATTTCTTAGTTTTTTATTTTTAATAAATTTGCAAAAATCTCAAAAAAACTTTTTTCACCTTATCATCATGGGGTATTGTGTGTAGAATTTTGAGGATAAAAATGAATTTAATCCATTTTGGAATAAGGCTGTAACATAACAAAATGTGGAAAAAGTGAAGCGCTGTGAAAACTTTCCGGAGGCACTGTATGTAAACTTCTGGTTTCAGCTATATACTTATCCATCCATCCATCTTCGACCATTTTTCCAGAGGCCCAGGTCGCGGAGGCAGCAGTTCAAGCAGAGAAGCCCAGACTTACCTCTCCCCAGCCACCTGCTCCAACTCTTCAGAGGGGACACCAAGGCGTTCCCAGACCAATTGGGAGACGTAGTCTATCCAGCGAGTCCTGGGTCTGCCCTGGGGTCTCTTCCCAGTGGGACGTGCCTGAAACCCCTCTAGTGGTAGGTGTCCAGGAGGCATCCTGGTCAGATGCCCAAACCACCTCAACTGGCTCCTTTCAATGTGGAGGAGCAGCGGTTCTACTCTGAGCCTTTCCCGGATGACTGAGCTCCTCACCCTATCTCTGAGGGTGAGTCGAGCAATTCTACGGAGAAACCTCATTTCAGCCACTTGTATCCGCAATCTCGTTCTTTTGGTCATTACCCCAAGCTCATGATCATAGGTGAAGGTAGGACCGGTAAATTGATAGCTTTGCCTTAGAGCTTAGCTCCCTCTTCACCACAACAGACCGGTACAACGTCCACATCACTGCAGATGCTGCTCTGATCCATCTGTCAATCCCTCGCTCTATTTTCCCCTCACTCATGAATAAGACCCCTAGATACTTAAACTCCTCCACTTGGGATAGGAGCTTGTCCCCAACACGGAGAGGACAATCCACCTTTTTCCGGCTGAGGACCTTAGACTAGGACTTGGAGGTGCTGATTCTCAATCCCAGCCGCTTCACACTCAGTGGCAAATCGTCCTAGTAAGACCTGTAGGTCATTGCTGGATGAAGCCAGCAGGACATCATCTGCAAACAACAGAGATGAGATCCTGTGGTCACCAAGCATGACACCCTCCATTCCCTGGCTGCGCCTAGAAATCCTGTCCATTGAAATTATGAACCGGATCGGTGACAAAGGGCAGCCCTGGCGGAGTTCAGCTCTCACTGGGAATGAGTCCGACCAAGTGTTGGCAATACGAACCTAACTCTCAGAACAGTTGTATAGAGACCGGATAGCTCGGAACAACAACCCAATACCCCATACTCCCGAAGCACCCCCCACAAAAAACCATGGGGGACACAGTCAAATGCCTTCTCCAAGTCCACAAAACTCATGTAAACTGGTTGGGCAAACTCTCACGAACCCTCGAGGATTCTTAAAAGGGTAAAGAGTTGGTCCAATGTGCCATGCCCAGGACGAAAAACACATTGCTCCTCCTGAATCCGAGGTTCGACCAACGGCCGGACTCTCTAGTACCTTGGCATAAACCTTCCCAGGGAGGCTGAGGAGTGTGATCCCGCTAATGTTGAAACACACCCTCCGGTCCCCTTTCTTGAAGAGAGGAACGACCACCCCAGTTTGCCATGCCAAAGGCATTGTCTCCAACCTCCACGCAATGTTGCAGAGGCATGTCAACCATGACAGCACTACAGCATCCAGGGCTTTGAGGTACTCGGGGCGAATCTCGTCCACCCCTGGGGCCCGGCCACTAAGGAGCTTTTTAACCACCTTGGCAACCTCAGCCCCTGTGATGGGTGAGTCGTCCCCTTGTCCACAAGCCCTGCTTCCTCTGTGGAAGGCGTGTCAGTTGGATTGAGGAGATCCTCGAAGTAATCCTTCCACCGCCCAATGATATCCCCAGTTGAAGAATACGCAAACCCCCCACCCAGTTATGGTGGGGGGTTTGCGTATTCCCTGTGTGCGTATTCCCTGTGTGCCCTGGTGATCCCAGGAGCTATATTGTCCAAGGCAATTTGCCTCTGGTAGGGTCACCCAAGATAAACTGGTCCTGGGTGAAGGGCCAGACTAAGAACGATCCAACAGACTCTCATGATGAATGTTAGAACAAGGATTCAGTGTACCCCACCCACTATGGGGTTACCGGGGCTCCATCCTGGAGCCAGGCCTGGGGGAGGGGCTTGATGGTTAGTGCTTGGTGGCCGGGTTTCTGTCCATGGGACCCGGCCAGGCTCAGCCCGAAGGAGTTACATGGGTCCGTCCTCCAATGGGCTCACCACCTGTAGGAGGGACCATGGGGGTCTGGTGCTATGTGGATCAGGTGGCGGTCGAAGGCAGAGACCTTGGCGGTCTGATCCCAGGCTTCCTTCCTTCCTATACTTACAGTGGTGTGAAAAAGTGTTTGCCCCCTTCCCGATTTCTCATTTTTTTGTATGTTTGTCACACTTGTTTCAGATCATCAAACAAATTTAAATATTAAACAAAGATAACACAAGTAAACACAAAATGCAGTTTTTAAATGAAAGTGTTTATTATTAAGGGTAAAAAATAATCCAAACCTGCATGGCCCTGTGTGAAAAAGTGATCCCCCCCCCCCCCCCCCCGTTAAAACATAAATTAACTGTGGTTTATCACATCTTGGGAAAACTGAGTTCAATTTCTCTAGCCACACCCAGGCCTGATTACTGCGACACATGTTCTCAATCAAGAAATCACTTAAATAGGAGCTGCCTGACAACATGAAGTTGACTCAAAGATCCTCAAAAAGCTAGGCATCATGCTTGGATCCAAAGAAATTCAGGAACAAATGAGAAACCAAGTAATTGAGATTTATCAGTCTGGAAAAGGTTATAAAACCATTTTTAAAGCTTTGGGACTCCAGCAAACCACAGTGAGAGCTATTATTCACAAATGGTGAAAATATGGAACAGTGGTGAACCTTCCCAGGAGTGGCCGGCCGACCAAAATTACCCCAAGAGCGCAGCAATAACTCGTCCAAGTGGTCACAAAAGACCCCACAACAACATCCAAAGAACTGCAGGCCTCACTTGCCTCAGTTAAGGTCAGTGTTCATGACTCCACCATAAGAAAGAGACTGGGCCTACATGGCAGAGTTCCAAGACGAAAACCACTGCTGAGCAAAAAGAACATTAAGGCTCGTCTTAGTTTTGCCAGAAAACATCCTCATGGTCTTGAATTGTGGTTCAACAGAATTATTTTAAAAAACAAACTCATGAAACAGGCCTGGACAAAAATGATGGTACCCTTAACTTAATATTTTGTTGCACAACCTTTTGAGGCAATCACTGCAATCAAACGATTTCTGTAACTGTCAATGAGACTTCTGCACCTCTCAGTAGGTATTTTGGCCCACTCCTCATGAGCAAACTGCTCCAGTTGTGTCAGGTTTGAAGGGTGCCTTCTCCAGACGGTATGTTTCAGCTCCTTCCACAGATGTTCAATAGGATTTAGATCAGGGTTCATAGAAGGCCACTTTAGAATAGTCCAATGTTTCGCTCTTAGCCATTCTTGGGTGTTTTTAGCTGTGTGTTTTGGGTCATTATCCTGTTGCAAGACCCATGACCTGCAACTGAGACCAAGCTGTCTGACACTGGGCAGCACATTTCTCTCTAGAATACCTTGATAGTCTTGAGATTTCATTGTACCCTGCACAGATTCAAGACACCCTGTGCCAGATGCAGCAAAGCAGCCCCAGAACAAAACAGAACCTCCTCCATGTTTCACAGTAGGGACAGTGTTCTTTTCTTGGGATGCTTCATTTTTGCATCTGTGAACATAGAGCTGATGTGCCTTGCCAAAAAGTTCCAGTTTTGTCTCGTCTGTCTATAGGACATTCTCCCAGATGCTTTGTGGCTTGTCAACATGCAGTTTGGCAAATTGCAGTCTGGCTTTTTTAGGATTTGTTTTCAACAGTGGTGTCCTCCTTGGTCGTCTCCCATGAAGTCCACTTTGGCTCAAACAATGACGGATGGTGCGATCTGACACTGATGTACCTTGACCTTGGAGTTCACCATGAATGTGTTTAGAGGTTGTTCTGGGCTCTTTTGTAACCATTCGTATTATCCGTCTCTTCCATTTTTCATCAAGTTTCCTCCTGCGGCCATGTCCAGGGAGGTTGGCTACAGTCCCGTGGATCTTAAATTTCTGAATAATATGTGCAACTGTAGTCACAGGAAGATCAAGCTGCTTGGAGATGGTCTTATATCCTTTACCTTTAACATGCTTGTCTATAATTTTCTTTCTAATCTCCTGAGACAACTCTCTCCTTTGCGTCCTCTGGTCCATGTTTAGTGTGGTACACACCATGTCACCAAACAGCACACTGACTACTTGTCACCCTTTAAATAGGCCGACTGACTGATTACAAGTTTGTAGGCACCTGTGATGTTAATTAGAGGACACATCTTGGTTGAACATGTCCCTATGGTCACATTATTTTCAGTCTTTTCTAGGGGTACCATCATTTTTGTCCAGGCCTGTTTCATGAGTTTGTTTTTTAAAGTAATTCTGTTGAACCACAATTCAAAAGCATTGTCTGATTTTCATTGATTAATTTTCATAGAATTTGTATTTATTACCACTTTTGTCAGATTCAAGTTATTTCTGTGACCATTGTCGGTTTTTCTTTCATTAACAGAGGGGTACCAACAATTTTGTCCACGTGTGTATGTGTCCCATTACATCCATTGTAAAAGTAACACAGCATTTCAGAAAAGGAACATCATACCAACAGTAAAATATGGTGGTGGTAGTGTGATGGTCTGGGGCTGTTTTTTCTGTTTCAGGACCTGGAAGACTTGCTATGGTAAATGGAACCATGAATTCTGCTCTCTACCAAAAAATCCTGAAGGAGAATGTCTGGCCATCTGTTCGTGACCTCAAGCTGAAGTGCACTTGGGTTCTGCAGCAGGACAGTTATTCACAACACAGCAGCATGTCCATCTCTGGATGGACTTGAAAAACAAGACACACAAAATGAAGACTTTGGAGTGGCCTAGACAAAGTCCTGACCTGAATCTGATTGAGATGCTGTGGCATGACCTTAAAAAGGCGGTTCATGCTTGAAAACCCTCCAATGTGGCTGAATTACAACAATTCTGCAACGATGAGTGGGCCAAAATTCCTCCACAGTGCTGTAAAAGACTCATTGCTAGTTATCACAAATGCTTGATTGCAGTTGTTGCTGCTAAGGGTGGCCCAACCAGTTATTAGGTTTAGGGGCAATCACTTTTTCCACACAGGGCCATGTAGGTATGGATTTTTGTTTCCTTTAATAATCAACACCTTCATTTAAAAACTGCATTTTGTGTTTACTTGTGTTGTCTTTGTCTAATATTTAAATTTGTTTGATGATCTGAAACATTTAAGTGTGACAAACAAAAAAATGAGAAATCAGGAAGGGGGCAAACACTTTCTCACACCACGGTAAGTGTATTTGATACTTGATGTGTTGCATGTGAATGTCAAAAAAGTAAAAAAAAAAATCCCACTACACAATAAAGAAACAAAAAAACTGTGAAAATGAAAATGTTAAAACTGAAATAAGAAACAAAGGGCACCAGAAAACTATGACCAGCCTATGTTCTATGAATTAAAAGAAATAAGCTATAAACTTCACAGCTGTTTCCTCTTTTGAGCATTTCACATCCTTTTAACCCATCGGCACAAACTGTTAATATTTACAGAAGTACACAGAAACCACAATCTGCCTGGAGAATAATGTTAGGAGGCTGTGCACCACTCTGGTTAGAAGCAGACACCACTGCAGAAAAGTACGAAATTAGTCAGCAAGGATGCTGTCATTCTCAGTCAAGCAGAAAATAAAAATATTTTGTGGCAGTTTTGTGACCCCATCCATTACCACCTGTGCATGGAAGTTTCACTGGGTAGTGTCAAATCATAGTGTGCCAGTCAAACCTAAAAAAAAAGCAAAACCTCTCTTCCCTTTCAGAGCTAACGCTCATCTGCGCAACTTCCTTATTCACTGACTTGTGTTAGACGTGACCAAAGAGAGGACTAGTGAAACCAGAACAAAAACTTGAGAAGCGCACGTAAACACACAACTACTTGAAGCAGAGACCCTTGCCTGTAGCGTCTCACATTTTGGCCCTGGGTGGACTATTATTGGAGCAGGATACCTCTCTGGGAAGGTCAGGACTTCAGTGCCAGCATGCTTCGGCAGCACTTCAGCATCCTGAAGCAGTTTGGTTCTGCAGCAAAGTAAGCCTAAGTCTGAATATTCTATCACCTCCACCATGGAGGTTATGTTTTCATGTTGGTTTGTTTGTCTGTCTGTTAGCAAGATTACGCAAAAACTACAAGATGGATGTAATGAAATTTTAACCAGATGATTCATAACCCTTGGGTTATGTATGAACCCATTAGATTTTGGAAGTGATCGGGGTCAGGATGTGGATTCTGGATCACTTTTTCACTCTCTTTAACATTGTGAGATCGGGCCTTGGAGGTATGTGCTCTCTGAGTGCTCTCTTGTTTATGGATGCTATCTCCCTCGTTAGTAAAATGAGCCAAAAGCATCCTCCTTGTTAACCCGCCATCCCTTCATCTCCGTTCATTAGTGTAAATCAAGGGGGTTACAGGGGACACTCATCCAAACCTGGAAAAAAGGACCCCCCCCCCCCCATATCATCATAAAGTTTTCTATATCCTGTTACAAAACTGAATAAAATGACTTTGAACTACCAATTCTAAGCAGAAATGGAAAAAAAAAAAATCATTCACCTTTTTCTTATAGATTTGCAACTTTTTTCACAAATTTTTTTTCTGAATTTTTTTTTTTAATTTTGTAATGTTTTTCTTTCAAATGTGCAATTTTATCAAAAATTTGTAACTTTTCACATAAATTTGTAACTTTTTTCTCAAAAAAATTGTGATTTTTTTTTCTTATAAAGTTGCAACTTTTTTTCTTGTAAAATTTCAACTTTTCCTTGTAAATTTGCATCACATCTGGATGCTGGTTACATTTTTATTCTTAGTAATTAAATTGTAATTTGCGATTTTTAAAATTTTGACATCTTTCAACATATCTTTCCTTTATTCTTGCAAATTTGTACATAATGTACATATTTATAAATTACATTTATACGTTTGTATGTTATGCTAAACTGGTGAATAGACCCCATCCCCCTTGTTAAAAAATAACAACTTGCATAATGAATACAGATAACCACATTAATTAAAAAACACTACTGACAAAAAGTTAGGGATATTTGGCTTTTGGGTGAAATTTATGGAAAATGCAAAAAGTTCACACTACAGAGATATTATATCATGAAAGTAGGGCATTTAAGTAGAAGCATGTAATGAGGATTTCCTCAGCTCAAACAATTTATTGAAACAAAAGCCAACAACAGTGATGGGTATACCACAACAAAAAATGTCAATGTCTCAATAACTTGTCATGTGCCCTTGAGCATCAATTACAGCTTGAAAACGAAGTCTCACGCTGTTCACAAGTCGACTTATTGTCTGCTGAGGCATGGCATTCCAGTCATTTTGAAGGGTGCCCTCAGGTCATTGAGGTTGTTGGATGCAGGGTTGTGAGCCCCTACATGGCGATTCAGCTGATCCCACAGGTTTTCTGTGGGATTCAGGTCTGGAGAAAGTGTAGGCCACTCCATTTGAGCTACCCCAGCCTCCAGCAGCGATTCCCTAATGATGTGACCTCGATGAGCTGGACCATTGTTGTCCATGAAGATTAAATTAGGCCTGTGTTGTTCATGCAGGGGCACAGTGACTGAATTAATGATGTTATTCAGGTAGTGTCAGCTTGTTACTGTACCAGTCACAAGGTGTAGGGCAGTTCTGTATTGACTAAATACACCTGCCCAGACTGTAACACCACCAAAGGCTCATCTGGTGACAACAGTGGCTGAGGCATAGTGCTCTCCTTGACGTCTCCAACATCACTGGTGGCCATCATTTCTGCTCAGCATGAGTCGACTTTTATCAGAGAACAGCACTGAGAGCCACTGGTCTCTTGCCCAGCATACGTAAATGCTCCCTGGACCATGCAAGACTATGATGCCTGTGCCTGGTGGTGTGGTCAGGTACCCTTGCAGGTTGTCTAGCATGCAGACCATGCTGATGTAAACGGTTTCAAATGGTCTGATGTGACCATTGATGTGACATTGATGTGTCTGATGTGACACTTGGGTGCCTCTCACCTTCCTTAAATGTGCCTGGAGTTGAGTGGCATTCATCATCTGTTTCTGCAGGGCACTGTTCACTATGAAGCAGTCATCAGCATGAGATGTGGCCAAAGACATCCACTTCTATGCCTTTCTGTGACTCTTCCAGTCTCTCTGTATCTCTGTTGCAACCTGCTGACGACACTCTGTGACACTCTAAGCTCAGTGGCCACTTCCCTCTGAGAACATCCTGTTTGAAGCCTCGCAATAGTGAGGTACTGTTGATCAGTTGTTAGGTGTTGTATTGGTCTCATGATGTCAAAATGTGAACAGCATGATGAAGAGGACTGTTTAAATACCAGTTCTAATTGACCCAGAAAATTTATTGGCCGATTCATGAATCAAACACCTGTTGTGAATTTTGCTGTTAAGCACCTTGTTAGACAACAAGTGCAAAAAGTACTGAAACATTGAACAGTTGGACACGAGCATTCAAAAGGTTTGAGAAGGTCAAATTAAGTTCACCTGTAAAGGTTATAGTGCATTTTGGGTGCATCCTGAAATTTCACCAGAAAGCTGAATATCTCTAACTTTTTGTGAGTAGTGGTTTTAGTTTTTATCAGCGTTATCTGTTTGAATCTACTTGATCTGGTCTCTTCTGATCTTATTTTGTTTAGTTTTTGCTGTTACTGCTGATTTAGATTAATTTACCTTTTGAGACCCCATTCAAATTTATTTTTTAATTTCTTTTCTACTGCTGCTGCAGTGAAAATAAATTATGTAGTTTTCACAGAGTCAGAGGGAGCCCTCATGATTAAAGAGGTTTTGTTTTATTTCGTTTTTATTGTGATATTCTGTTCTGAGGAATTGTCCTGCTTTAATTTTTTCCATATTTTCATTTTCATTGCTGCATATACAAGTCAGAGAACGGTGTAGAACTGCTGTGGTGTGGTTGCAGTTCCCCTTAAAAGATGCGTATGGTGTTTTGGTTTAGCAGGAAATTACCACAGCTGTGTACCAGAGGTGGGTCCTAACTAATTATATTTACTCAAGAACATGTACTTGTTTTCTTTTTCAAAAAATACACTTTTTAAAGAAAGCAATTTTGTTGCTGGATATTTTTTTCTCTGAATGTACTTTTTAAATTAAAAAAACAAACACTGCTTTTCTTGAAGTACATTTAGTGGTACTCCACCAATGGGGTGGTT
This sequence comes from Pholidichthys leucotaenia, assembly GCA_020510985.1. Lineage (NCBI taxonomy): Eukaryota > Metazoa > Chordata > Actinopteri > Cichliformes > Pholidichthyidae > Pholidichthys > Pholidichthys leucotaenia. The sequence continues at coordinate 445,336,605 of CM035836.1, read as the reverse complement.
TGTTTGTCTGTTTGTTAACAGGATCATGTAAAAAGTACTTGGCGGATTTTGATAAAATTTTCACAAGAGGTGGTCCTTGGGCTACGGATGAGCCCATTAGATTTTGGAGGTGATCAGAGAACACATACGTCTGCCAAGGCCCCATCTTGCAATGTTAAAGGAAGTGAAAAAGTGATCCAGAATCCATATCCTGACCTGGATCACCTCCAAAATCTCATGGGTTCATCCATAGATGAAGGGCCACCATTGGTGAAAAATTTGTCAAAATTCATTCAGCAGTTTTTGCGTAATCTTGGAAACAAACAACAAACCAACAGACAATAAAGACAAACCCTGGTGGAGGTATGCAGTCTCTGAGTGCCCTCTAGTTTCTCGTTGGTTTGCTTGTCTGTTTGTCTCTCTATCTGTCTGTATATTAACAGGATTACACAAAAACTACTGGATGGATTTAGATGAATTTTTTTTTTTTACCAGAGGTGACTTTTGGGCCATGGATAAACCCATTAAGAGGTGATCCAGGTCAGAATGTGGATTCTGGATCACTTATTCCACTTTCTTTGGAGATAGGCAAATGCGAGATAGGGCCTTGGCAGAGGTGTGCACGCATGGTATATAAATAGAGGGCACTCAGAGAGTGTACCCCTCGTGTTTCCAAGGCTCACAATGTTAAAGAAAGTGAAAAAAGTGATCCAGAATTTGCATCCTGATCTGGATCACCTCCAAAATCTAGTGGGTTTATCCGTAACCCAAAAGCCACCACTGGTGAAAATTTCATCAAAATCTATGCAGTAGTTTCTGCGTGATCCTGCTAAGATACAAACACACATACTGAGAGATATGGCCTTGGCAGAGGTATGCACTCTCTGAGTGCCCATGAGTGCTCATGGTTGATTACCACTGAGTGGCTCATGTTCATAAATAACTGGGCGACTATATCATATACTTACACCCTTTATGGTTCACCTGGTATAAAGCTGCAAGCAGCTGAGGTAAAGCAGTGTGTTTGCATGCAATGCCGCCTTTACTTCTGAAACACTCTGGTTTAATAATAAACCAACAGAGCATGCATCTGCAACAGAGCAGCATATAAGCACTGCTAAGACATCAGCACTTCACCCACTTCTCAGTTTCAATAGATTAACCTATGCACACTGAAGAAAGGAATCAAACATTTCTACTGTGACAACACTTTCTACACGTCACTTTAGAGGGGGTGAAGTCCATCTAAACCATGTGTGAAGTGGGCTGGGTTTCCTTCAGGTGTTGCAGAAGTTGAAGATGTTCTCAAAGCAGCAGATACACTGGCTTTCATCTCTAATTTTCAGAATCCCCCATTGTTGACAGCTTCTCCTGCGCTGTAACACAGAAGACATCTTTCCTTCTTGATAATACCTAAACTGCAGCACCAGCCCACACACTCACTTTTGGGCTGTTTGAATGTCGCCTGTTTTTTAGGCCTAAAATATCCACTGCTTTTAATGCAGATGCACTGATATTTCAGAACAGGAGGACCAAACTAGGCCCATGCACTGGAGCATACTGTATTTGCTTGTCACACATTTAATGTTTAAGGATATAATGTGAATAGGTTAACTGTAGCTACTATGCAGGAAACTTATGTAGTGTATGTGTAGAGCATATTGCATCTCACACTGCATAGGATAGTTTAACAAGAGCACCACAAACGGTACATTACACGCCCATGCATGGCCATTATTGATAGTACATAGCTAGCACACCTACTACCAAAAAAATCAATTACAAATTCAAGATTCAATATAGTGTAGATCTGTAATAAAAATAATAACCATGTAACTGTAAAGAGTAAGCAAACAATCCACAATTCAAAGTGGAACAAATTTAGAGAGAATATCAGAAAATCATTTAACCCCTTACAATATGCACATCTACAATACATCTACAAACACTGTGTGAAATTAAAAAAAAAAAAAAGTCCTAGCTTAAAAACTGTGGGAGGAGTTAGCCAGACAAACTTGTATGGACAAACGGATGGACATCATCATTCCGTAATATGTCCCATCTATCCACGGACGTATAAAACAAGGCTTATATTGCATTATCAAAAAGAATGGCATTTTTCAACTTTCAGCACTGTGAGCCTAGTGACAAACTGGAATGCAGACCCACACCTTTTGTAGACTTATATATTTAAAACCTTGACCTTTGGACCCCAAACCCATAGTCAGAGGTCAGGGTGTCAGCATGAACCTGTGTACCAAATTTGGTGACCCTAGCTTTACTTGTTCTACAGTAATAGGACATAGTGAATGCAAAAGTTGACCTTTGACCTTTTAACCCCAAACTCATAATTCTAGGTCAAGATCCCAAGGTGAACTTGTGTACCAAGTTTGATGACCCTTGCTGTCTTTGTTGTTGAGATATATTTTACATGGCATTCTGACCTTGACCTTTGACCTTTTGACCTCAAACGCACCGCCATAGGTGCTAGTCCCAAGGACAACCTGTGTACCAAGTTCAGTGGCCCTAGCCTCATTTCCTGTCGAGTTAGAGCACAGACAAAGTCAGCTGGTCGGTCAGCAGGCCACAGACTGCGTCAACCACCCTACCCACGCCACCAAGGTCAAAAATAGTGTTTTTGCACCAAGGGTGCTGAGCACATTCTACATTAGATTACATAGAGAATGAATAGAAAATATACGCTCAGAGCGTAAAAAAACATGTTCCGATAAAGGGGATAAATTCAAACTTTCCATCTAAACTACGGTATATAAGCTTAAATGACCATCGTTGTGCATGGTTGCCTACAGAACCCATCCACAACAATAGCAAATTATTTGCATTTTTTGGAAGTGATTAACAAGTGAAATTAGATAATTTCCCACAGAAACCCGAACATACCAGGTCACCCTGGTTGAAAAACACTGGTTTAACACACACACGGTTTATAGCGTGATATCCAAAATGGTGGCAACGACAGCTTGACTTTTCACCGGGGTGTTGCTTCACATGGTCCATAACAAAATAAGCCAGAATGATGGAGACATACAGTATTATCAGCTGTGGGTTAGTGTAATTACAATATAAATATTAGAGGGCATTCAGAGAGTGCATACCTCCACCAAGGCTCCGTCCATCCATCCCTCCCTTTCTCGCTCTGCCTGTCCATCTCTCTGTACCGTCATCCATTCCTACTTCCATCTGTACCTCTATCCGTACCTCCACATTCATCCAGTAGTTTTTTCATTATCCTGCTGATGGATGGATGGATGGACAAGTGGACAATCACATTACAATGTGAGCTAGGGCCTTGGCAGAGGTATGCATATATGGATCGCTTCCAAAATACAATGGGTTTGTCTGTAGCCCAAGGGCCACCTCTGGTGAAAATTTCATCAAAATCCGTCCAGTAGTTTTTGTGTAATTCTGCTAACAGTCAGACAAACAAACAGACATGATCACATTATGTCCATGATGGAGGTAATAATATAGGCCAGATATAATCATGCTGCAAGTACTATATGAGTACAATATAATTATAGGATCGGTATATTTAAAGGTCTGATGACACGTTCTTGACTTCCTCTAATTTTTCAACAAATAATACAATATGACGAAATCGGTTTGTCTGTGCAGTTCTAAGTGAAACAGGCTTTTTTTTACGCAAATATCCGACGTTTTCATGAGTGCCACGTCACCCATTGCGTCACTGGCTGGAAAACCCCCCGGCCATGTTGTAACGTCATCGACAGAACACAGCGCTTGGCTGCCCTTTGTACACACAGGATGGAAGCAGTTGAAAACATCGACCATGGTTCCAGCACATGCAGTCTGGAATTGGTTTGTGTTGTCCAATCTTCAGATGATTATAGTTCCGAAGAATGGTATGACAATGAAGAATCTGGGGGCATCAAACCATATAGGTTTGAGCCGTGCCAAGCGGGCATTGTGCCTAGTGAGTCAGACTCAGTGACAGTCAGCGGTTCATGTTTTGTGTGCATCATCTGCCGTGTTATCAGCCAGCCAATATTGCCAACACTATCACGACGTGTTAGCCACTCCACACAGCCGTGGTTCTGTTGCACCCCTTGTAGCGATGTCTGCTCTGGTGCACAACCGTGGTTAATACGTCTCCTTTCCATGTTCGCTGAGTGATGTCGGCCCCGAACGCCTACTGTTTGTGTTTCTGTGTATTTTTGTAAGTCTTCACCTTTTTGGGAATTGTCTGTCGTTCTATATATTAAATGTGCTGTGGTGAATCCTGTGCTTAAATCCTCGTGTAAATCCTCGATATTTATGCGTAAATCATCCCTATCCGTGCGCTCTTACGCAGGGCAGGGAGAGGGCGCATGAAATAACGAGGATTTAAGCACAGAATTCACCACAGTACATTTAATGTAGAACGACAGACAATTCCTAAAAAGGTGAAGACTTACAAAAATACACAGAAACACAAACAGTAGGCATTCGGGGCCGACATCACTCAGCGAACATGGAAAGGAGATGTATTAACCACGGTTGCGCACCAGAACAGACATCGCTTCAAGGACGCACGAGAACCATGGCTGTGTGGAGTGGCTAACACATTGTGAGAGTGCTGAAAATACTGGCAGACTAACAGCACAGATGACAATACTATTGACCAGCAGTGTGTGTACATTTTGGCGGCTGTTTGCCATTAACGCACTGCCAGTGATGGTGTGATGACAAGCACCTGGGCGAGGACCAGGACACATGATCAACGGGATGATGATCATGATCACCTGTTGATAATGATTAAGGGGACGTGCCCGGACCGGCGTGCAATCAGAGAAAGTAGGTCAAAGCTGCGCATAAATCCATTAATCCTTCCCCTCCTCGTGCTCCTCCTGCATAAAAGTACAGAGGACCACATCACACGCTTTATCTATGCCTGCGACACAATGCGAAGGCATAGCTGTAAAAATAAAACAAGAAACCAGAGAAACTGTGAGCCACAAAGCTGCTGTCATTCCAGTCAACAACACCGGAGTCTGTTCTTGCGATTACGTCATGGGGGTGCCACCCTTAATTCGGTGGGCGGCTCCACAGTCCAGTCAGTGGCTGCTGTTTTTTGATGATAATGATATGCAGGCACTGTTGTAAATATTATATTGATCACTGACAATGACTTTTGGGTTTACACAACATACTAAAAAAGGTCAAAAACGTGTCATCAGACCTTTAAGGTGTAAACACACAGTTATGACACAAGTCCAGCAAAAGTATGTCATTACCAGGTGATGATTATGAAGTAGTTACAGTATAAGAACAGTGTAAGTACAACATAAACACAATGTAATTACAGTGTAAGTATAATTATTCTTTCTCAGATTGTAATCACAGCCATAAAGTACAGTACTTTATGGCTGTGATTATACGTATGGTATAAGTTTAACATAATACAGTGTAAGTAGAGTTAAGTTCAACATCAGCACAGTGTAATTATGACAGAACTTCAAAAGTATTTTACTTTCATTACATCATATTTATGTTGTACTTTTCCTTGAGCATCCATGCTTTTGTTTTTTTCTCAACCACTTCTATAATATGTATAATGTCATGTTTGCAGCTCACAAGATGCCACTGAACTTCTCCACGAGGACCTGATTATGGTGAGAAAATCACCTTTATACAACCATAAATAATAATAGGTTTAACTTTACATGGTGAAGTCCTTAATAAATGTTCTCTATGCATTTTAAAAGACACACCCTATTTTATCTGTGTAATTCACAGCCACACACTTTTTTTAATATCAAAGATGCACTCCAGTGGATATAAATTCCCTATAAAAACAAATCTGCATTGTCTAAAATGGTATTTTATGCCATTAAAAAAAAAAAAACTTTCATTGTCTTACAGTTTCATATCAAAATCTTTTCACTTCCCTGCCCCATCCCCTTCAAACGTCAGATTCGGTGTTAGAGGCTTTTACGTTTTTAAGACATACCTATTACAGGTATAGAAGGAAGTAAGATGGCGCCTGTGTTTGGCCTGGCTACTGCTTCACCTCCTCTGTGTTGTTTCTTGCTGTTTGTCATTTTTGTTGTTATATCAACCCTATCACGAAACAAATGTGTCTTTGATGCACTGAGTTATGATCAACAGTTGTACCGGATTAAACTGTCTATGGAAAGATCATTTGACTCTTGGGAGAGCTACAGACAAACTTTTCTGCCCAAGTTTGTGTGTTCTCCCTCCTCACTTGAGTACCGACTTCTCTTCGTGACCTGGTGTTTTGGCAAGCCTGGGAAGAAACCCAGGAGATGGGGTTGCAGAGCTGGCTGTCAGGCTAAGAGGAGATGATCCCTCCGGATTGAGGGTTTCTGGTTTGATCGCCATGAACACACCTGGTGCCTGCTACCGGTTTCCCTCTAGGACGTGACTACAGACGTTCCTCTGCAGCCGCTGGGTTGCTCTCCCGTCTCACACTCCCCTTTTTTTCAAGATTCAAAGATTTTGTTTGTCAGTGCTACAATACATACAGGACATACAGGAGAACTGAAATGCTGTTTCTCTCTCTTCAGTGGTGTGCGCAATATAAAAAAAAGAATAAGGCTGGAAAAACAACAACAGCAGTCTATGCACACTAATGCTACCCATAGTGCAAATAATGGCAAAAGATAAAACCCAGACACCCCATAGTGCAAATAAAGAAAACAATAAAACCCAGTAATCCTACATACAAAAAAGGAAGAGCAGTAATACTCGTAGTTGCAAGTTCAATGCGATAATGTAGGTGCAGACAGTGACAGATGGGACTGCACATGATCAGTATTGTAATAACAGACAGCCGCAGGTATGGCATCTGTGCAAATATTTGCAGTAAGGTGCAAAGACATACAGCAGCAGATGTATTAGTGTTGGTGTGCCAGTCTTCCTGTGCCAACAGCTGAGGTAGTTACTGTGTGGGTGAGTGTGTTACGGTCTGAGGGGGAAGAGTTCAGGGTCCTGATGGACTGGTGAACAAAGCTGTTTAGCAGTCTTGTGGCGTGGGCCCGGAGGCTCCAGTACCTTTTCCTCAAGGGCAGGGGGCTGAAGAGGGAGCGTGAGGGGTGGGAGGTGTTGTCTGCAATTGATGGCTCTGCGGATGAGGTGGGTGATGTAGATGTCCGGGAGGGGGGGGCACATCGGTGATGATCAGAGGGGGATGCTGTGTATGTGTCCCCTCCTGAAGTTGACCACAATCTCCTTGGTTTTCCCACGTTCAGGAAGAGATTATTGTCTTTACACCACTGAACCAATTGGCTCACCTCGTTTCTGTAGTTGGCCTCTTCATTGTTGGTGATGAGGCCCACCACTGTCATGTCGTCCGCAAACTTGATGATGTAGTTGGTGTTGTAGGCTGGTACACAGTCATGGATCAGCAGGGTGAAGAGCACCGGGCTGAGAACGCACCCTTGTAGGGCCCCTGTGCTCAGTGTGATGGTCTTGGAGGTGTTGCTGCCAACCTGCACGTTCTGTGGCCTCCCTGTGAGAAAGTCCAGCACCCAGTTACAGAGAGAGGTTTTGAGTCCCAAGTGTCTGAGTTTTTGTATCTCTTGTGCCCAGGACACTTGTGGACGGGATCACGGTCCTGCCATCAGGGTCTCGGTCTGTCCTGCCTGACCACCTGGCACAGCTGGAAATCACGTGACCACGACAGCTGTCTGCTCTCAGTTCCACTACGATCAGCTGTGAACGCGACTGAGTTGTTGTCGCCCATCCAGATGGCGTTACTCAACGCTCACTCCATTTCTAACAAACCTCTCACTCTTAATTAACTTTTTTGAGGGAGGACATGGATTTTATGTTCTTGGTGGAAATGTGGCAGAGAAAATATCAGTTTTTTCACCTGAATTGAGCTCTGTCCCCCTGGCTACTCTGTTATCGGGACTCCCCAGACTGCACGCCGTGGTGGAGGTGTCATATTTGCCCTTTCGGGGCGAAGAAGGAGAAGACCCACTTGCCAGGCGAATCTGGTAAACTATGATTTATTACACAAAACGGAAAATAAATGCTGCACGCAGGCAGAAATAATATGCAATAACAACCGGGCGTGGAGTGATAAACAGTAAAATAATCCAGACAACATGATGAAACAACTTTGAAGTTATCACAAGGATGCCATGGGGATTATTGCCTGTGGCCAGCATATATAGGAGAGACAGTGACTGGGAGAACAAGGGGCGGCTGTGACAAATTAGCAACACAAAAGAACAGCCAAAGGAAATCAGGGCACTGTCACAAAAAGTAAACACAAGATGAGACAGGATAATGGCAATCATAATGCAAAAGATAACATGACTAAGAATTAAAGATGTGATACCCATAATGATAACTGAGAAGAAACATAACTAGAAGAGGGGGAAATGTTTGCAAACATGTCCCCCCATGATAATGCCGCCCCTCCCCCAAGGGCGGATTCCAGAAAACCCTAGACTAACACCAACAACAAGGGAAAAAAGAAAACCCCAAAAACCCTCACAGGGTGGGGGGTGGAGGAAAAGGCCAGGTGGGTCGGAACAAACTGTAACACCCCCCCCCCCCCCCCACACACACACACACAGAGCAAAGTCCAAAACCAACACTGTTCTTGGGCCAAATAAAGTTCAATTCCCCAAGACCCAAAACAAAGCGGGTCAGGTGGTCTACCCAAGTCCATGGGCCACTAAACCGGAACAAACAACAGGTCGCGGGGGGGGGGGGGGGGGGGGGTCAGGGGGGTCAAGGGACTTTGATAGACCCCCAGTACAGTATACTCTGTTGACTCTTTTAAAAAGCAGATAAAGACCCTACTGTTCAAACAGGCTTTTTAATTTGGTTATGGTTTTTTTGATTGTCTTATGTTTTTATTGTTGTATTTCTGAATGTGTGTTTTATTTTACTGTGAAGCACTTTGTGATTCTTTCTGCGAGAGGTGCTATAAAAATAAACTTTACTTACTTACTTACTTACTTAGGGACAATAACCATCCTCTTTATGCTGAGTTTCAGTTACTCCCTCCAAGGCGACAATACCGAGCTCCTTTAGTAAGCAGAAATGTTTATAAGGGATCTCTTGTGCCAAATGCATTTAGGTTACTGAATAAGGAGATGTGAACATGTTTATGAATTATAATTTCCTGTTTTGCAGATGTATGTTTTAGATGATGGTTGTAATTTTTATGATTACCTTCGCCAAGGAGGTTATGTGATCATCGGCGTTGGTTTGTCTGTCTGTTTGTCTGTCTGTTTGTTTGATTGTTAGCAAGATAACTCAAAAAGTTATGGACGGATTTTCATGAAATTTTCACAGATTGTCAGAAATGGGGTATCCTACAGATGATTACATTTTGGTGGTGATCCGGATCACCGTCCAGAAGAAAACCGCCATTACGGAAAATGCCATTTTCGTCAATAACTACGGAACCACTAATCCTATCATTGTCAATCCAATTGCTAGTCATATGTTTTCATGGTCAAGGAATCTGAAAACATACACACAAACACTGTATGGGGGGAACTGTGGCACTTGGTGGAGGTCTGCGCTCTCCGAGTGCTTTTCTAGTTATAGTATGTATTGTGATGTGTATGTGGTGAACCGAAGACAAATTTCCACTTGGTGGAAATTTGGAGGTCAAACCTCGGTGGAGGTTGAACCTCGGATTGAGGAGGAGTAATGTGGTTTTCGTCCTGGCTGTGGTACATTGGACCAACTCTTTACTTTCTCGAGAATCCTTAAGGGTTTGTGGGAGTTTGCCCAACCAGTCTACATGTTTTGTGGACTTGGAGAAGGCATACGACCGTGTACCTATTGGTTTTTTGTGGGGGGTGCTTCAGGAGTATGGGGTATTGGGCTTGTTGCTACAAGCTATCCAGTCTCTATACGACCATTGTGACAGTTTGGTTCGTATTGCCAACACTCAGTCGGACTCATTCCCAGTGAGAGTTGGACTCCATCAGGGCTGCCCTTTGTCACCGATCCTGTTCATAATTTTTATGGACAGAATTTCTAGGCACAACCAAGGAATGGAGGATGTCATGTTTGGTGACCACAGGATCTCATTTCTGCTGTTTGCAGATGATGTCGTCCTGTTGACTTCATTGAGCAATGAACTACAGGTCTTGCTGGGACGGTTTGCTACTGAGTGTGAAGCGGCTGGGATGAGAATCAGCACCTCCAAGTCAGAGTTTATGGTGCTCAGCCAAAAAAGGATGGATTGTCCTCTCCAGGTTGGGTACGAGCTCCTTCCCCAAGTGGAGGAGTTTAAGTATCTCAGGGTCTTATTCACAAATGAGGAGAGAATGGAGCAGGAGATTGACAGACGGATCGGAGCAGCATCTGTCGTGATGCGGATGTTGTATCGGTCTGTCGCAGTAAAGAGGAAGCTGAGCTCTAATGCAAAGCTGTTGACTTACCATTCAATCTGCGTTCCTACCCTCACCTACGATCATGAGCTTTGGGTAATGACCAAAAGAATGAGATCGCAGATACAAGCGGCTGAAATGAACTTTCTCCGTAGGATTGTTGGACTCACCCTTACATATAGGGTGAGGAGTTCAGTCCTGCGGGAGAGGATCAGAGTAGAACCGCTGCTCCTCCACATCAAAAGGACCAGTTGAGGTGGTTTGGGCATCTCATCAGGATGCCTCCTAGAAGCCTCCCACTTAATGTGTTCCGGGCACATCCCACTGGGAGGAGACTCCGGGGCAGACCCAGGACACGCTGGAGAGACTATGTCTCCCAGCTGGCCTAGGAACATCTTGGTATTCTCTCTGAAGAGCTGGAGCAGGTGGCTGGGGAGAGGGAAGTCTAGGCTTTTCTGCTTGAACTGCTGCTTCCACGACCCAGACCTCCGGAAAAGTGGTAGAAGATGGATGGATGGATGGACAATGAAGTTCAATAAAAGTGGTAGAAGATGGATGGATGGATGGACAATGAAGTTCTATTCTAGTGTATTCTATTCTACTCTACTAGGCACAACCACATACCACAAGGCTAATAGTGGCTAGCACTACCTTATCAGAATAAATCCTGTGATAAAAAGACTTACCAGCTGAAGGACATGCCCAGCTGTATGCACGGTGGCCCAGGATAATGACTGAAACTGCATCGGTTGTTAAAAGCAGTTTAATGGTAAAACCCATCTTAATTTGGGTCGTTTTCACAGCAGTTTGTTAAAAAATGTTAACTAGCCTGAAGGATAACGTCAGTTAGGCCAGAGTCCTGATTGGCTCAGCACTACTGTAACTCCCGTCAGTTAAATCATGGACACAAGGCATTCTTCTGGTTACTGGTGTTTAATTGCACATTCATGTCATCAGACATGGTGTGAGAATTGAATAAAGAAAATACAACAAAGTAAAAATGATATATTTTTGAGCTTATCACACAGAATAAAAATTTCAGATATCTCACAAACACAATATTACTTGCTTTGTAAACCAACTTAAAGTCTATGAGCATGTAATGCAGCCAAATTCACAGGAACTCTGTTAAAATGACATTCCTATACATTAACTTGCTAGCATATTAGCAGTCATGTCACTACTTGCAGAAATGTAGAAAAAATAGGATTTGCATACCTCATTGGCCACATTAACTCAAAGGGGGTTAAAATACACATCAAGAGGGTTTCCAGTCTTCAGAAACTCCAACTCTCAAGGCAAAAACGATGCACAACTTAACTTAAAAGGACATCCCTTGCAGCTGGTAAGCCCTTTGCTCAGTTCTGCCTCATGGTGGCAAGAGTGTAACACAAAATAAGGTTCTAATTAGTGATGGGATGGCAGGCTCCGGAGCTTCGAGGGTGCTCCGAGCTTATCCAGGAAATATTTGGCGAAGCGCGTTTCGAGACGTGTATTGCTGACGTACGCAACCATTCAAAAGTTTGGGGTCACTTAGAAATTTCCTTATTTTTGAAAAAAAAGCACTTTTTTTCAATGAAGATAATTTTAAACTAATCAGAAATACACTCTATACATTGCTAATGTGGTAAATGACTATTCTAGCTGCAAATGTCTGGTTTTTGGTGCAATATCTACATAGGTGTATAGAGGCCCATTTCCAGCAACTATCACTCCAGTGTTCTAATGGTACAATGTGTTTGCTCATTGCGTCAGAAGGCTAATGGATGATTAGAAAACCCTATCATGTTAGGTCTGCAATGCTGTAATTGCTGCAAATGGAGGATTCTTTGATGAAAGTAAAGTTTGAAGGAAAAAATCATTATTTCTAACCTTGCCAATGTCTTGACTATATTTTCTATTCATTTTACAACTCATGGTGGTAAATAAGTGTGACTTTTCATGGAAAACACAAAATAATTGTCTGGGTGAACCCAAACTTTTGAACGGTAGTGTATGTGTTGACATCGTACCATGTGACTGGGTCAGGAAGCCCTTCATGATTTTGCACGCAACATGAAATAAAGTGAGCAGCGATACACAATGGAAATCCCCGTCCCTCACGTTTTGTGTTGTTGATGTTTGACTGTGTAAGGGATTTGTCACCGCCAATTTTCAGATGGAGGCAGCACAAAAAACATGAACTTCTCCCGTTTGGGAACATTTTGAGTGCATTTCTCCCATTGATGAATTTTCCACAAATAGTGGATATTTATTGTGACTGAATCAATGGCTTAGTGGTAAAGCATTTGCTCTACTAGTAGGAGACTTGGGTTCAAGTCCCACCTATGTCATTCTTGTAGTTTTACTTTTATTTGCAAGGTGAAGTGTCTGTTGTGTTTCAAAGAGCTTGGATCATTATTATGCATCATTATGCTGAGGCGCTATTGCTATTGTGTCCTGCATGAGAATAAGGCCAGAGTTGAATATTCTGGGAAAGACAATATAAGACTGCTGAAAATTTATTATTTTTTAATAAAAATGGATAAGTAGTACAAGCACATGAAGTAACACAGGCACATTCACTGTAGTCACCGCAGTTTTATTATTTCTTTTTTTCCCTTATGATCATTGATATTTCTTAAAAGACAGCACATTTATTGAAATTGAAAAAAACACACACTAAACCAATAATGCCCTTGCAAAAATCTGCATGCTGTATACTTTTTGTCGACTACATGAACTAGTAGAGCAAATGAAGTTTCACATGAGGCTTCGTCGATATGAACCATTTTGATGGAAAGGCTCAAGTCTTCAAGAAAGCCTTATCTGGCCATCACTAAATGGTAGCCTAGAAGTAAAATATCTGTCTTGCATTTAGAGAGCTGGATTTCAAGTCCCAGGGGGGTTATTCTTATAATTTAGTTTTATTTGCAAGGTGAAGCGTCTGTTGTGTTTCAAACAGCTTGGATACAACAATAACACATCATTATACTGAGGCACTATTGTGCCCTGCATGACAATAAGGACAGAGATGAATGTACTGGGAAAGATGGTATAAGACTGTTGAAAAGTTATTATTTCTTAATAAAAATGGACAAGTAACACAAGCACATTCACTGTAGTCACCTCAGTTTTATTATTTCTTTTTCCCTTATGATCATTGATTATCATCATTAAACAGTCACTGTAGTCACTTCAGTTTTATTATTTCTTTTTTCTATTATGATCATTGATTATCATCATTAAACAGTAATTTCGTTACACAGCACGTTACTGCAAAAGTAGTGGCATTACAGTATACTCCCAACACTGCTAAACAGTAACAAAACCCTTTTGGATACATCTCTTTTAAACATTTTCTCATATTTATTGATTAAAATAAAGAAATAATACTTTAGCAAATATAAATTATTCTTCATTTTTAACACAAATTTATTAAATCAACTTAAAAATGTATAGCTGGTTCTCCTGGCAGCTACACTCCCACCAAATCACTTTGTGATTTAATTAAACTCGAGTGTGATCTAAAATTATGACATTCATTAACTTATATCAAGAAAGGTTGAGACAATGAAGCTACATTACTCGGCTTCAAGCAGGGTTACTGTTTTGTGGATCGGCCTCTCCAAGTACACTGACTTGTTGAGTCGTCTTCTTGATTGTCAAGTGCTGAGTCACTGACCAGCAATTACACTTTCCTCACACATCCATCATCGCCAGAGAACACTTTTGTTATCCTTGCGAGTTTCCACTCATTTCTTGGTGTAGTGTCTCCTTGCAGAATCACTATGTCATTGATTTTTGCATTCCTTCATGTCTTGTGCCATTTTTGTCTCTGTTGCAGATTTAACAGGTACTCTCTTTTCCATCTAGACCAAAATGTGTTGGCTAAGTATTGAACTTTATGCCATCTCTTTCTGAGATAGAGGTCTTCCTTCACAAAATCCCTAGGTGGTGGCAAAATTATTGAGGATTTCATAGTCAAAATGTGATTGAGCGTTAAAGGCTGTGGTCCATTTGAATCGTTGAGGTAGTGTGCCATTAGAGGTCTGCTGTTTATGATTGCCATGACTTCATGAAGGAAAGTCCTTAAGGATGAACTATCAAGTCTCTGAGATGACTGATCCAGAATGGATGTCAACACACTTCTTATTGTCCTGATTTACCTTTCCCAGGCTCCCCCCATATGACTGACTGATGGAGGATTCATGACAAACTCACAACTTAGTTGTTTAAGGCTTTCTTGGTCCATCTCTTTTACAGTCTGTAGGAGTTCATGCCTTGCACCTGCAAAGTTAGTACCTTGATCAGATCGATGTTGTTGAACCTTGCCACATTGAGCAATGAAGGCACGAAGAGCACTGATAAAAGTATCACTTGTCATGTCGTCAAGCATCTCTATATGCACAGCTTGTGAGCAGAGACATGTAAATAATAAGCCATAGTGTTTCAGCTCCCTTCTTCCTTCTTTCACATAAAAAGGACCAAAACAATCCATCCCACAATAAGTGAAGGAAGGAGTTGCCTCCATTCTTTCGTGGGGTAAATCTGCCATCTTTTGTGTTTCATTGTGTCTTCAGAATTTCCTACACTTGACGCACTTGTAAATGTAGGATAGCACTGCATGATTACATCCAAGTATCCAGATACCATGAGATCTTAGCTCATTCACAGTTATCACACATCCCTGATGTTGCACCTATTGATGATAGTGTTGAATCAATAGCTTTGAAACATGGTTATTTTGTGGAAGGATTATTGGATACTTTATGTGTGGGTGCATGGCACCATGCTGAGGTCTACCCCGCATTCTGAGGATGCAATGTTCATCCAGGAAAGGACTGAACTGGTACAGCCTGCTGGTCTTATCTCTGGTTGTGACCTCCTTGTTGCGTTGAAGGCTTTGGATTTCATCAAAGAAGGCCGGCCCTTGGACCATGCCTATGATTATGAGCTCGGCATCCTTTCTTTCTTCAAGACTTGTCACTTCATTGGTTCTTGCTCTTAAACCTTTGAGCTCTTTGGCACAGTGTTTAAGCCTAGCAACAGCCTTTACCAACCTTGTCCCGCTGGAAAACTTAAAAAAAAATGATCAAGCAGTGATGACTCTGTAGCTGTAATCTTATAAACAAAGGTTTTACGAACCTCTGGGTCTTCAACTGTGATTTCTCCCACCTTAACATCTTTGTGGCTTATTGTCTTACTCATGAAGGCCGTGTAGTCTTTATGATACTGTTTGTCCTTCTCAAATCTCCTTTTCAAACACATGAGATCATGCTCCGCACATTTCTTGTTGTCTAGAAGAATTGGCCAGTCATCTTTAAATGGCAAAGGCATTTCACAGTGACTGCCTGCCTTGATTCTGATTCCATCCTCCATTATGGGTAAGAAGCAAAGATCCTCTTGAGAGAACTGAGCATCCTCCATATTTCTTTCTGTGAAGTGTGATTTGAGCACCTTAATAACATCTGGTGGCACAAGTAACTCCTTAACTTGTGTTTGACAAATGTATTGAATTTCACTTGTGAGTGTAGCAGGTGGTTAATGTTGAGGTGTCACTTGTCTCACTATAATTCTATGGCTGCTTCCAAAAGCATCTCCATAGTCAATGGAAGGGTTGACACAACCAACTATGCTCCAGCCAAGGTTTGTTGTTTGAGCAAATGGCTCAATATCCTTGCCTGCCACAATTTCTCTGGGTAACATAGCCTGAGGACAGTTGTAACCTATGAGAAGGCCAATGTCACATTCTATCAGTGAAGCTATCTCTTCAGCAAAGTGCTCCAGGTGAGGCCATGTCTTTGCCATCTTGGGTGTAGGGATATGATTAAGATTGGCAGGGATAAACTCTTGAATAAGTTGCTAGGAGAGAGATTCTCCTTGATGAATAAAATCCTCTAACGTGCAGCCCTGTTAACTTCTGACTTTGAATGACTATGCTTCTTGATGTCAGTGTTGACAGTTTCAGTTGCACAGGCTACTTTTGTACATTCAGAGCTTTGGCCTTTCCTTGCACAATGAATGTTGTGTCACTTTGGTTATCCATTAGTGCATATACAAGAACTTCATTTTCTGGGTTGTTTACTGTCGACACTCACACAGGGACAACAGTGGACGTGAATGTTTCACTCATGTCTTGCACTACTCTGTTAGATGTAACTTCATTTGAGGTGTCATTCTGGTTAGATTCCATACTGTTCTCTAACCCATCTTTCTCCTCAGAATTTTTCACCCTCAAAGGTTGTTCTCTCTTTTCTTCTATTGTACGGTCTTCATGTAAGCATGTTGGATGCTTCTTTTTACATGTAGTGCAGACACTCCTCTTTTCACAATTCTTTGAATAACGTTAGCAACAATAGTTTGTTTTACTCGTATTTGAGGTGCAGTGGCTTATGGGTAATCTTCCTGTCAACTTCCAGTGAAGTGATGTCTGGTTGTTCACTTCTTCCCTGCTCAGTTCTCAGTTCACTTTGAACTGAAGACTGTTCACTCCCTTCAGTTTGGAATCTCACTTAATATGGCAGAATACCTTTGTTAAGTATTTATTCTGTTATTTTTGTTCATGTCGGAGCTCTTATTTGTGTGGTATGGGATGGCAGCCTCAGTTTCCAGTTCCGCCATCTCTGGTGGTATAAGAGGGGCTGCTGGTAGAGGGACAGTCTCTTCCACCTTTCCTCTGCCAAGCAGCTGCATGTGTGGTCGAATGTACAGAGTCCAGTTTGTTTAATAAAGTAGTGTTCAGCTCCACTCCTGGCCTTGTCATTGTCTATGAGTTATGGCATAACATTTGGCGACGAGAGATAAACTCATGGAGGCGTGTGGAACACAAATTTGTCCATTCCTGGAGCTCCCAGGGGAGCCGCCTGTGCCGTGGCCTCATTGATATGAGGCTTTCCAGACATACATGGTAGTGCTGGACCTGGAAAGAATGGAGAAACTGTGAGCTTGTGCATTATTAGTACACAACCTGGGAATGGAGGGACAAAGAATTTTGGGCACGCTTGGAGATGCTGACACATATGAAGAAGTGGTTGAGTTAATGGCCCGCCATTTCAGAGCGCTGGACAACGTCATCGTTAGGCGGATTAAGTTCAGACAGCACTGCCAACAGGTAAGTGAACCAATCCAGTGGTTCGTGTCGGACTTAAGGCAGTTGGCCACTGAGTGCCAGTTCGGGCCGTTAGAAGAAGAAATGGTGCGCAACCAGTTGGCGGAACATACCAACTGTGCCGCAGCTCGCTCCAAGCGGTTCACGTTTCCGGGGGGAGTTGACGCTGATGAGGGCTGTCAGGTTAGCGCTACAGCTAGAAGCAACAGATAAGCTAACTCAGGAGCTAAACAAGCGCCTTTCGCCAGGAAGTTCAAGATCCCCCATGGCTGCGCAGGTAGTGGACCCGGACAGCGATGGGAGCATCGTGGACAGCGTGGAAGAGGCCAACGCTGTACGGATGAGGTCTGCCATGGAGAAGCCCAGGTGTATGGGTTGTGGGTCCACGAAGCACCGCCTCAAGGCCAGAGAGTGTGCGGCAAGAGGGAAGCACTGTGGAAATTGAGGCCGTCTCCACCATTTCGCAAGGATGTGCCAGTCAGCTGGACAAGACAGCCTGCACAAGACTTCAACTTCTCCTGCTCCAACAATGGTACACATGGTGTCCCCGAGTACCAATGGGCGCACACGCTGCATGGTGATTCTGGATGGAGTTCCGGTACTGATGTTGGTCGACACAGGAGCGGAGAGTTCTGTGCTAAATTGGGCTACAGTCAGATAGTGTTTTCCCTACTACAGGATTGGAAGTTTCTCAGCGCCACTTTGCGGCTATGGAGGAGGATGGTTGGCCACGGTGGGTACCATCACGTTGACTGCTCGGTACAAGTCAGCGATGATGGCTGCTGTGGAGTTCATTGTGACGGCCTATGGCTCTAACATCATGGGTTCCAACTTGTTTTATGGCCTTGGATTCTCCATCAGGAGTGGTGCTGGGGAAGAGTGGTCAGGTGGCAGACTGTGGGACCGACCGGTTCTGAGGGTCCGGGACGATGCGGTGTGGGATGAACCATTGCTAGGCACTCCGGAAAGTGGACAGGCTGCGTCGCGCTCAAGGTCACTGCAAGAGGACCCCGGTGCCAGTGTCCGAGCTGCCGTGAATGTGGCCGTGTCATTATTGTTCATTTGTTCTGTGTTAATAGTTTGGGGATTATTTTAGTATTGTATCTTAATTAGGAGACACGGCTAGGGCTGTCGCGATAACCGCAATTATGTAATACCGTGCTATGGACACGCCTACCGCGGAGGAAAACGACCAACCGCGGTGTTCACTTTTTTTGTGTATGTGTGGCTATATTCAATTCAATTCAATTCAACTTGCTTTATATAGCACCATTTCACAACAACAGTCATTTCATAGCACTTTCAACTGTAGAGGGAACCCCCACAGTTACAGAAAAACCCCAGCAATCAGGCGATCCCCTGTGAGCAAGTGCTTGGCGACGGTGGAGAGGAAAAACTCCCTTTTAACAGGAAGAAACCTCCAGCAGAACCAGGCTCAGGGAGGGGCAGTCATCTGCTGTGACTGGCTGGGGGGTGAGGGGATAGAGAAGATGAAAAGAACAGACATGTAGAGCGCAAATAGCACGATGGGGACTCAATCTATGGGAGAGAACAAAAAGATGTTAATGACCAGCAAAAAAATATATATTTCATTGAGAGTGAAGAAAGGAGTGAAGCCCAGTGCATTATTGAAGGTCCCCCAGCTGTCTAAACCTATTAGCAACATAACTAAGGGAGGGTTCAGAGACACATGATCCCTCCCTAATTGTAGGCTATATCAAAGAGGAAGGTTTTAACACTATTCTTAAAAACAGAGATCAAGTCTGACTCCCAAATCCAGATTGGCAGCTGGTTCCACAGGAGAGGCGCTTGATAACTGAAGGCTCTGCCTCCCATTGTACTTTTGGAGATTCTAGGTATTACAAGTAATCCTGCATTTTGGGAGCATAGTGCTCTGTTAGGATAATATGGTAGTATGAGATCTTTTAAATAAAAAGGGGCCTGATTGTTTAGAGCTTTGTACGTTAGAAGAAGGATTTTAAACTTAATTCTAAACTCTATGGGAAGCCAATGAAGGGAGCCCAGAACCGGTGAGATATGATCTCTCTTTCTAGTACCTGTTAAAACTCTTGCTGCAGCATTTTGGATCAACTGAAGACTTTTTAAAGATGTTTTAGGACAACCTGATAATAAAGAGTTATCTCGTTGTTCACTTATGTGCCCCTATTGATTATTAAATAAATTGCTAAATGAAGTGTATTTTTATTACCAACAGCATGTTTGCACCTGGTACTCTAGAAGCTTCCACAGCACATGGTGCTGCCGCCGTTTGAGGCACTCTCTCCAGACTGACTCCAGCAGGCAGTTAGTGGTGAAAGCATTTGGACTTCTTGTTAAATACAGCTGTAATAGTGAGCACTGAAAGGGCACAAAGCATGTTATTTCCTTCTGAGCGGAGTGTGTATGATCCTGACTGTGTATGCTCCGTGTATAAGCTCCGAGAGCAGCTTGTTTGAACGAGATTTTTTTGGACAGCGGCAAAAATCACAGCAGCAAAAATCACAGAGACAAGAGCCACGCAGGGTCCTGTATGGAGACTGTCCTGCTTATAAGCTGAATGTCGCTGCAATCTCCAGTCCACACACCCCTTAGTTAGCACCACTGCTTGATGAAAATGATCGGGGGGGGGGGGGTTTCTAACAGAATCAGCAGTTCATGCCTGTATAAAGAGTGGCGCTCCGCACAGTTGTAACACACGCGCACAAAGTTGAGAGCGAGCTGCAGTGAGACTGTCACAACTTCCCTCATTTGCCACCTAAGTTATAAACCCTGTTTAAATTACGAATCCACAGGGTCCTAAAAACATTTGCAATAATACCACATACCATGGTATTGAGCTGTCCACTGTCACAGCAGGGGAAATTCCTCTACCGCGACAGCCCTAGACACGGCAGTAGTTTCTTTTTCTTTACTGGACTGTTATTTAGCATAGGTGGCAGAATCACCCGCCTCACCGTGTGTGTGTGTGTGTGGGGGGGGGGGGTGTAGGACGGCAGTCTACCCGTCCTCTCTAATTTTAGTTTTTTGTTGTGAATGTCATAGGCCCCTTTTTGGTGATTTTAGTTTGTTTATGTTTAGCGGATGATTCGGGTTCCAAATTGGGGTGGGTTGATTGTGTGTGTGTGTGTGTGTGTGTGTGTGTGTGTGTGTGTGTGTGTGTGTGTGTGTGTGTGTGTGTTTGTCTTTCTGCCGGGGGGGGGGGGTGTTAAGTATTTATTCTGTGTTATTATTGTTCATGTCAGAGCTCTTATTTGTGTGGTACGGGATGGCAGCCTCGGTTTCTGGTTCCACCATCTCCGGTGGTATAAGAGGGGCTGCTGGCAGAGGGACGGTCTCTTCCACCTTTCCTCTGCTAAGTGGCTGCATGTATGGTCGGGTGTACAGAGTCTAGTTTGTTTAATAAAATAGTGTTCAGCTCCACTTCAGTCCTTATCATTGTCTACGAGTTACAACATAACAACCTTGTGCAGTTTCACTTTGGAGTACACTATTGGGTGATCAGAACATAGCTTTGGTCTCAGCTTGCCTTTTTGCAGGGGGTGGGGTTTAAGTGAAACTTCACAGCAAAAAAACAGATATTATGGTGGACACAATACAGTGGGGTAAAAAAGTATTTAGTCAGCCACCAATTGTGCAAGTTCTCCCACTTAAAAGATGAGAGAGGTCTCCAATTTTCATCATAGGTATACCTCAACTATGAGAGACAAAATAAGAAAAAAAAAATCCAGAAAATCACATTGAAGGATTTTTAATGAATTAATTGGTAAATTCCTCAGTAAAATAAGTATTTGGTCAATAACAAAAGTTCATCTTAATACTTTGTTAAATACCCTTTGTTGGCAATGACAGAGGTCAAATGTTTTCTGTAAGTTTTCACAAGGTTTTCACACACTGTTGCTGGTATTTTGGCCCATTCCTCCATGCAGATCTCCTCTAGAGTAGTGATGTTGTGGGGCTGTCGCTGGGCAACACAGACTTTCAACTCCCTCCAAAGATTTTCTATGGGGTTGAGATCTGGAGACTGGCTAGGCCACTCCAGGACCTTGAAATGCTTCTTACGAAGCCACTCCTTCGTTGCCCGGGCGGTGTGTTTGGGATCATTGACATGCTGAAAGACCCAGCCACGTTTCATCTTCCATTGACCTTGCTGGTGGAAGGAGGTTTTCACTCAAAATCTCACGATACATGGCCCCATTCATTCTTTCCTTTACACGGATCAGTCGTCCTGGTCCCTTTGTAGAAAAACAGCCCCAAAGTATGATGTTTCCACCCCCATCCTTCACAGTAGGTATGGTGTTCTTTCTCCTCCAAACATGACAAGTTGAGTTTTTACCAAAAAGTTTTATTTTGGTTTCATCTGACCATATGACATTCTCCCAATCCTCTTCTGGATCATCCAAATGCTCTCTAGCAAACTTCAGATGGGCCTGGACATGTACTGGCTTAAGCAGGGGGACACGTCTGGCACTGCAGGATTTGAGTCCCTGGCGGCGGAGTGTGTTACTGATGGTAGCCTTTGTTACTTTGGTCCCAGCTCTCTGCAGGTCATTCACTAGGTCCCCCCATGTGGTTCTGGGATTTTTGCTCACCGTTCTCGTGATCATTTTGACCCCACGGGGTGAGATCTTGCATGGAGCCCCAGATCGAGGGAGATTATCAGTGGTCTTGTATGTCTTCCATTTTCTAATAATTGCTCCCACAGTTGATTTCTTCACACCAAGCTGCTTACCTATTGCAGATTCAGTCTTCCCAGCCTGGTGCAGGTCTACAATTTTGTTTCTGGTGTCCTTTGACAGCTCTTTGGTCTTGGCCATAGTGGAGTTTGGAGTCTGACTGTTTGAGGTTGTGGACAGGTGTCTTTTATGCTGATAACGAGTTCAAACAGGTGCCATTAATACAGGTAACGAGTGGAGGACAGAGGAGCCTCTTAAAGAAGAAGTTACAGGTCTGTGAGAGCCAGAAATGTTGCTTGTTTGTAGGTGACCAAATACTTATTTTACTGAGGAATTTACCAATTAATTCATTAAAAATCCTTCAATGTGATTTTCTGGATTTTTTTTCTCATTTTGTCTCTCATAGTTGAGGTATACCTATGATGAAAATTGGAGACCTCTCTCATCTTTTAAGTGGGAGAACTTGCACAATTGGTGGCTGACTAAATACTTTTTTGCCCCACTGTACACATGGCACTCCACCCAGGACAAGGGGGTTGGTGGGGGAGAAGATAGTTAGAGATGCTAATGGGGAAAGCTGAGAGGAGCCAACCAAACAAAGATGTGCCTTTTGCCCCCCGCCGCGCCAGGTTGACACCTGAGGACACAGGGGTGCGAATGTATTGTAGTAAGACCTGCTCTGTGACGTGTGGGTCAATGTTTTGTTCATGTGTGTACATGTCTTGCAGTCTGAATGTTAATGTGTTTATCCTGTGTGCCGGAGGCGAAAATTAAAGTGTATAACGGAATTCGCTCAGGCACTCAGGATTTAGAGTTTCTGTGTTTTATGTTTGAAGAGGAATAAAGTTTGTGTGTCATCTAGCTCACTGCCTTGTCTGCTTTCATCTTCGACATTGGTGACCCTAAGACGTGCAATGGAGAACGAGCCAAGCACTGCCCTGGAGACAATCCAGAGGGAGAACACCAGCGCGGCATGTGCTGTCACAGTCAAGCTCCCAGACTTCTGGCTTCACAATCTGACCGCTTGGTTTCTACATGTAGAAGCCCAATTCGCACTCCACGGGATCGCAATGGATGACACCAAATATTATCATATGATCGCTGTGATGGATGTGTGCGCCACACAGCAAGTGACAAGCCTTCTCCAGGCATCATCGGCCCAGGGGAAATACGGCGCACTCAAGCAGATGCTGATCCAGTGGTATACCCTGTCGGACAGTGAGAGAACAGAGAGACTCCTAACGCGTTCAGAGTTAGGTGACAGATCAGCTGTGGAGCTGATGGAGAGCATGTTAGCATTAATGGGGAAGAACGACAAATCCTTCCCATTTGCCCACCTCTTCCTCAGGAACCTACCTGCTACAGCGAGGGCGATTCTGGCCAACTCGCCGCTGCTGGTAACCAAGAACTACCGCGCTCTGGCACAGGAAGTGAACCGCATTAGCCTAGCGACCAGAACTCTCACCTTGCATGCAACGACACCGGCATCCGGGAAGGACTCCAGCGAGGTCGAGGAGCCGTTGGTGGTGGCTGGGATGGATGCCAAGAGACGCAGGAACGGGACCCTCTGTGTCTATCACCGCCACTTTGGCTCGAATGCCCAGCTCTGTCTGCCACCATGCCAATTCAAGAAGCCAGGGAAACGGTCTGCATTGACAGGCTTAAGCCCACTTATGTGTTGGCAGACGAACAGGTGGTGTTGGCTCAAGCTCCCCGGCGCGGAACCCTACCTGCAGTGGCTCCGCAAGTTGGTGTTCCCCCTGCAGAGAACTGTTGGCGGCAGACTAGGTCTTTCCCCTGCCCACCCTTTCCCCCTCCACAGGACTGTGCGCCGGAGACCGAGTTTGTCTCCTGCCCTCCTCAACAGCAAGACACTTTGGCTGGGCCACATTACAGCCATTACGGGCGGCGGCTCAAGCCCAAGGTACCAGAGGGTTAGAGCCCCTTCTGAGTGTTCGGGAGGGGGGGGGGGACTGTGTGGTGGACACAATACACATGGCACTCCACCCAGGACAGGAGGGTTGGTGGGGGAGAAGATAGTTAGAGGTGCTAATGGGGAAAGCTGAGAGGAGCCAACCAAATAAAGATGTGCCTTTCGCCCCCCACTGCGCCAGGTTGACACCTGAGGACGCAGGGGTGCAAATGTATTGTAGCAAGACCTGCTCTGTGTGTATGAAGGAGCCAAATTGTGATTTTGTTTTGAATTGTTGTCTTGTAATTATTTGTTATTTCCGGTTGGTGGCACAGGAGAGAGAGTGGTTTTGCTTATTTATTGCACCTGTGCACCTGCATGAATTTAATGGCTGATGGAGGGTGAAGCGGGCTCAGATATTTTCTGTTGACCGTTCGTCCGTTCATTTGTTTGTTTCATTTTATTTTGTTAGTTTTTGATGCACCTTTTTGGTTCAATATTTTTGATTATCTTGTCTTAGTCCCATTTGTCGGCCATATATTTTAAACGGCCTATATCATGCTATTTTAAGCCTTTCAGAGTAAACTATATGTATGTACACTACCGTTCAAAAGTTTGGGGTCACCCAGACAATTATTTTGTGTTTTCCATGAAAAGTCACACTTATTTACCACCATGAGTTGTAAAATGAATAGAAAATATAGTCAAGACATTGACAAGGTTAGAAATAATGATTTGTATTTGAAATAATAATTTTTTCCTTCAAACTTTGCTTTCGTCAAAGAATCCTCCGTTTGCAGCAATTACGGCATTGCAGACCTAACATGATTGCACAAAGGTTTTCTAATCATCCATTAGCCTTCTGACGCAATGAGCAAACACATTGTACCATTAGAACACTGGAGTGATAGTTGCTTGAAATGGGCCTCTATACACCTATGTAGATATTGCACCAAAAACCAGACATTTGCAGCTAGAATAGTCATTTACCACATTAGCAATCTGTAGAGTGTATTTCTGATTAGTTTAAAGTTATCTTCATTGAAAAAAAGTGCTTTTCTTTCAAAAATAAGGAAATTTCTAAGTGACCCCAAACTTTTGAACGGTAGTGTATGTGATAGTATATTACCTTTGGTACACTGGAGAATGAATTTCTTATGAAATATGAGTTATTTTCATGAGCCCGGAAGTAAGATGCCTCGATCTCTGAGGCTCTGCCTCTCCTTCTTGTGGCTGCCGCCCATTTCATGACGTAACCCCTGAGCCGACTGCTGCAGCGTGTCGCTGGGTTCTGCCCACGAAAACATCTACAGTAAACTTTAGAAAAGATGGATGAGCATGTTGTGGAGCCTCCTGTTATTATTTTAGCCTATAATATTATTCTTATGTAGTGTATGGTTAATCACGTTTAATATTATGATTTTAGCCTCTGCATTCTGGTCTATTTTGACCATTTCTGACAAGTAGGCTCTTCTTTAGGAAGGCTGAACAAACTCCTAAATCTCTCACAGCCAAAGACACATTTACACCACTTAGAAG
Source organism: Pholidichthys leucotaenia (assembly GCA_020510985.1). Classification (NCBI taxonomy): domain Eukaryota; kingdom Metazoa; phylum Chordata; class Actinopteri; order Cichliformes; family Pholidichthyidae; genus Pholidichthys; species Pholidichthys leucotaenia. The sequence continues at coordinate 445,311,063 of CM035836.1, read as the reverse complement.
ACATTGTCTTATGTAAAAAAGCAAACAGTTGCTGTCACTGAGCAGATTAGGTGCGAGAGGAACTACTTCTTCACAGCATCAATGCTAAAGTGAAAGAGTTTTGCCGATCACTGCTCCGTCAGCTGCGCGGAGAAAGTGGGTGTGTGCGTTAGCCTGGGGGCGGTGCTGGCAGCACAGGCATTTCCTGGAGTGGGCGGCTCACCCACGTTCATACGTATGAGTGTGGGGACCCAGTCATTATCAGGGACAGGGCGGAGCAGCAGCTCAGAGAGCAGGGTTGAGGAGGAATACTCAGAGATGCGTGAATGGAGCAAAATACCACTTTGGGGGTGTCTTTGGTGAGGAATTAACATTATAACATGCTTAAAAGCTCAAAAAAGTCGATTTTGCACGATATAGGCCCTTTAATAAACAGCAGAAATGAACAATTTGGATTTGGCCTGGATTTTTTACGGATGCATCAAGGAGACAAGACCAGTTCAGCCTCCAAGCGGCTTTTGGTGGACCGAAGTCACTACATTTCTAGTCAACAGAAAATAGCCGCATCCAGGACGCGATGATAATGGACTTTTGGATGTCAGAGTATTTTTGAATGAATGGATATTGTTGGAATCGGCACTGCACTCCCACCTTGATTTTTTGGGAAATCCGCTGACTGCATCCACGCAGATGACCAGTTTGACAGCCGCACATCACAGCCGACAGAAGCGGTAGGCCTGCTTGTTTTATCATTCTGTGTTAATGAGATGGAAACCAGATTGTTTGTTTAAGGCTCCATCTCAAATGCTTTGAAAGCAGTTTCATGAAATGGTCAGTCAGATAGCAACTCATACCGGCTCGGACGTCGCCCGGGTTAACAAGGTCAGGAGTTCCTGGCAGCGGAAGGCGAATTACAGAGATGCGTGGAGGAATCTGATCTGACCTAAATGAAACAGTCATTGTCACCTCCGACAGACTGCTACAATGATGGTGATGTCCAATGGGGACTTTACATTTGGCTTGTGATGTGTGTGCTCAGTAGGAAAGGTCAGTGGTGTTTTGGGCTGTTTTTGACTGCTTTGTGGCTGCAGTTGCTGAAGTGAAAGCAGATAAGTTGGAGCTGTTGATATGTTTCTGCCGTATTGTGCACACTGGAAAATAATAAAATGAATGACGTAAAAGGAATGAATGATGAAAAGCCGGAAAAGAGGTGTGTTAAAATCACAGCCAAGGCCTTATCTCAAAAAATGGAAAACCTACAAAAGGAACATGTCACAACCCGCTCCCGCCTGTCATCCGCTCCAGCTGCGCGCACACCTGCACTTCATCAGGCTGCTCCTATTTAGCCTGCTCTGCCCAGGGCCTCGGCCTGGAGCCGTCAGCTCTCCTCCTCAATCAAGCTCTGCGTTCGTCTGTCTCCCACGGCCAGCGCTTACTCATTGCATGCACGTAAGGTTTCCCTCTTACCTGCTTTCCAAGTTTTTCCCCTGTGCACAGGTGGATCCTTCTGGCGGCGGAAATATCCCCCTCATTGCCATTCCTCTTCAGTCTTCTTCCCGTCGTGCTGATCAGGGCGCTGTCTTCCAGGCGGGAACACGCCTTCCCAACGCCAGCCACCAAACTCCTGCAAGTAAGCCACATTCCTGTTTTCATCACAGCCTCTGTGTTTTCAGCTCACCCTTGTCCTCTGCTCTGTCCTCAGGGTTGCCTGGCTGCACGGTGTCCTGTTCTGCCCTCAGTGCTCCTCAGTCCCCAACAAGACATCTACATCTCTCACTCACGCATCCATACACCTGTTGTTAATAAAGACTCTTAAATCTCACCCGAGCCTGCGTGCATGTTTGCTGGGCCAGCCTAACATGTCAGTACGGCTCCAGCACAGTAGCCCAGCAAACAGCGGGTTCGTACGCCGGCTTTCCACCCTTGAGGCTCAGGTGGACTTAATTGTCCATCAACAGCAGGTAATTCTTAATCAATTAACCACCATGACTCACCGGTTAGACCGCCTTGACCCCTCCGCAGGCATCTCAGCTCGGTGGGCCAGTTCCTCCCGTTCCCCAAGCCGGTCAGTTGGCCCCGGGTCCGCCGACCCGTCTCACTCCTATCCCCACCCCCGTGCGCTTCAGCGGAAAGCTCGGGGGAGCGCGCGGGTTTATCTTACAATGTGAGACGGTGTTCCAGTGCGTCCCCGGGGATTTCCCATCTGACCATAGCCGAATTGGGTACATCTCTAATCTCTTGGAAGGGCGAGCGTTAGCTTGGGCTTACGCCTTTATGGCAAAGCCCAGCTACGCAAACCTGACCTATACCCAGTTCGTGCAAGATTTTTTCGAAGTCTTTGATCACTCGGATCGGGATAGAGTGTTAGCCGAGCGGCTGCTCAACCTTTGCCAGGGAAGCCGCTTAGCGGCCGACTACGCTGTCGACTTCCGGGTAGCGGCGGAAGAAGTTGGTTGGGGCGATGCCTCCCTTTGCAGCTTGTTTCTCTGCAGTCTAAATTCTAATTTATGGGATGAACTGGCCTGCCGGGATCTGCTGGATCGGCTGTCTGATTTGATTTCCCTAGCTATTAGTTTAGATAACAGGCTGAGGGAGCGGGCCGCTGAGAGGAAGTCTTATAGCCGCTCGCTCGGAGCCCTCTCCCGTGCTCCTCAGTCCCGCCCCCTGGCGTTGCCTCCTCCGGAGGCCGCCACCAACCCTGATGCAATGATTATCGGGCGGGCAAGATTTCCTTTAGCGGAGAAACAGCGCTGCCAAGAGTTGGGTCTAAGCATGTATTGCGGAGACGACCAGCATCTCGTGGAAGCCTGCCCAGTGAAGCCAAAAGGGGAAGTCCGTGAGTCCCTGTAGGGGGCCTCACGGACGTCACCCAGTCAGATCCCCTCTCCAAATGCCAAATTCCTATTAGACTCTGCCATAACAAAAGTGCCATAACACTTTTGAGGAAACTTTTGCCATGGTTTGAGGAAACTTGCACGCTTCCAAATTGACCGAACCATAATGACTATGTTTTATCGGGCTTTTATTGAATCTGTTTTATCCTTTTCTTTAATGTCATGGTTTGGTCAGATAAAACTGAAACAGAGGAAATCCTTGGATCAGGTAGTCAGATGGTCCAGTCGTTTGCTTGGTGAGTCACAGCTGAGCCTGACATCCCTGTACACCAGACAAGTACAGAGGATGGCCGACTCGATTTTAAATGATGACTCCCACCCTTTGCACTGCAACTTTCAGCTTCTTCCCTCCAGACGGAGGTTTGCTGTCCCAAAAAGCAGAACCCAGTGCTACAAAAACAGCTTTGTCCCTGCTGCTGTCAAAGAGTTGAACAAGCTATAAAAATTATATTGTACATATTTTATATTTACCTATTTTGTAAGATGTGTGCCTGTGTTTGTGTCTATGTTGAATGTAATTAGTGGCTTGTAAATATGGATGTCACCAACTGCAAAACAAATCTACCTACGGGTACAAATAAAGTAACCTGAACCTGAACCTGAACCTAACTCCATTGGTCACACTACTCATACACTGGTGGACTCAGGGGCGGAACAGAGTTTTATTTCAAAAAGTCTGGCAACCCGCCTGGGCATCCAGTGCCAAGTGTTACCCACTCCTCTCCATCTTGTTGCCCTCACCCGCTTCCCCCTTGAGAAGGTCACCCATAAGACCAAACCCATCCCAGTTACCATCTCCAGCAATCATCGTGAGGACCTCAGCTTTTATGTCCTTCCCTCCTCTGCTTCATCTATCATTTTGGGCTACCCGTGGCTGCGCCTCCACAACCCCGTCTTTGATTGGCAGACTGGCTGCGTCCGCGCCTGGAGCACCTTTTGTCTGGGAACTTGTCTCCAGTCCGCTGCCTTTGCCCCGTCTGCACCCTTCTGCGCTGCGGACTCTGCCCCACCGGACCTCTCCTTAGTCCTGCCAGAGTTCCACGATTTTGGCACCGTGTTCAGTAAGTCTAAGGCGCTCTCCCTCCCACCCCATCGCCAGTATGATTGTGCCATCGACCTCCAGCTGGGGGCGCCCCTTCCATCCGGCCGCCTCTACAGCCTTTCAGCCCCGGAACGGGAGGCTATGGACGCCTATCTCCGGGAGTCCCTCAGTGCCGGCATCATTCGCCCCTCCTCGTCCCCCCTGGGTGCTGGATTCTTCTTTGTGGCGAAGAGGGACGGGTCCTTACGGCCATGTATAGACTTTAGGGCTCTCAATGATATCACTATCAAGGACCGTTATACTCTGCCCCTGATGGACTCGGCCTTTAACTCCCTTCAGGGGGCATCCTGGTTCTCCAAGTTGGACCTCTGTAGCACTTACCACCTCGTCCGGATCCGGGAGGGTGATGAGTGGAAGACGGCTTTCCGGACGCCCAGCAGCCACTTCGAATACCTTGTGATGCCGTTTGGGCTCACCAACGCTCCCGCTGTCTTCCAACGATTAATCAACGACGTACTTCGTGACTTCCTGGTGGTCTTCGCTTTCATCTACCTGGATGATATTCTGATCTTCTCTCGCTCTCGGGAGGAGCATCTACTCCACGTGAGGCAGGTCCTTCAACGCCTTCTGGAAAACAAGCTGTACGTCAAAGCTGAAAAATGCGAGTTTTTTACCAATCAGACCTCCTTCCTGGGTTTTATTGTCTCGCACAATCAGCTCCTCCCCAACCCGGCTAAAGTCAAAGCGGTGGTTGAATGGCCCACCCCCTCTTCCAGGAAGCAGGTTGAGCAATTCCTGGGATTTGCTGGTTTTTACCGTCGCTTTGTCCCTGGCTACAGCTCCATCACCCCTCCTCTGACCCGCCTCACCTCCCTGAAAGTACACTTCCAGTGGACGACGGAAGCGGCGGCCGCCTTTGAGACACTAAAGAAGGAATTTTCATCCTCCCGGGTCCTCACTCAGGTGGATCCAGCGTTACAATGTCTGGTCGAGGTGGATGCGTCTGACATAGGGGTGAGGGCAGTTTTGTCGCAGCGCTCCCCGGTGGACGGGGTAACGCGCCCCTGAGCCTTCTTCTCCAAGCGCCTCTCCTCTGCTGAACGCAATTATGACATCGGTGACAGGGAGCTCCTCGCTGTCAAGCTCGCGCTGCAGGAGTGGCGCCATTGGCTGGAAGGGGCAGCCCAGCCTTTCGTGGTCTGGACCGACCATAAGAACTTGGAGTACATCAGGACGGCCAAGCGTCTGAACGCCCACCAGGCATGCTGGTCGCTGTTCTTTGGGAGGTTCAGGTTCACTATCACCTACCGTCCGGGATCCAAGAACAAGAAACCGGATGCGTTGTCTAGGCAGTTCGCCCCGGAAGCCCCTGAAGAAGAGGTCCACACCATCCTGCCTACGTCGTGCATCGTGGGGTCCATTTCCTGGGCCATTAGAGACAAGGTCCAGAAGGCTTTGGAGTCCGAACCCGACCCTGGCGGTGGCCCAGTGGGGAGATTGATTGTGCCCTCGTCGGTCCGGGGTGATGTCATTCATTGGGCACATACTTCCAAATTCGCTCCAGCGGTCCTTTTGGTGGCCTGGGCTCCAGGACGACGTCTCTAAATACGTACGTGCCTGCCCCCAGTGCGCCATGAATAAATCATCCAACTCTCCTCCTGCGGGTCTCCTCCACCCTCTGCCGGTTCCCGGTAGGCCTTGGTCCCACATCGCCCTGGACTTTGTCACCGGTCTCCCCGTCTCCAACTCATTTAATACCATCTTGACCATTGTAGACCGGTTTTCCAAGGCAGCCCACTTTGTGCCCCTCCCTGGGCTCCCCTCGGCACGTGAGACTGCGGATCTGTTGGTGCGGCATGTTGTCAGGCTACATGGCATCCCAGCCGACATCATTTCCGACTGGGGGCCTCAATTCACATCCAGTGTCTGGAGGACCTTCTGCAATGCTCTAGGAGCCACGGTTAGCCTGTCCTCGGGACATCATCCTCAGTCCAATGGGCAGTGCGAGCGTACCAACCAGGAACTGGAGGCCGCCCTGTGCTGCGTCATCTCCTCCAGTCCCTCTTCCTGGAGCACCCATCTCCCCTGGGTGGAGTACGCTCACAATTCCACCTTTTCTTCGGCCATCGGGATGTCCCCCTTTCGGGCATCCCTAGGGTACGATCCCCCGCTATTCCCTGAGGAAGAAGGTGAGGTGGCAGTTCCCTCCATCCAGGCTCACCTGAGACGGTGTTGGCGGCTGTGGACCAAGACGCGCCAGGTTCTTTTACGCACGGTAGCGTGCAACTCTAACTCTGCTAATCGCCGTAGGAGGCCCACGCCACGCTACCAGGCGGGGCAACAGGTGTGGCTGTCAGCTCAAAATATTAACCTGAAGGCTGAAAAGAAAAAACTGGCTCAACGCTTCGTCGGCCCCTATTCTGTGGCGAAGGTTGTCAATCCGGTGGCTGTGCGTTTGGATCTCCCCCCCCCCCTCGTGTTCATCCCACTTTCCACGTGTCTCAGATTAAACCTGTGCTGTCTAATCCTCTCTGTCCTCCCCCCAGGATGCCGCCCCCTCCTAGAATGATCGACGGCCACCCGGCGTGGGGCATTACTGCCATCCTGGACGCTCGACGCCGGGGCCGGGGGCTACAGTATCTGGTGGACTGGGAGGGTTATGGTCCGGAGCACAGACACTGGGTGCGCTCCTCTTTCGTGCTGGATAAACAGCTCGTTAGGGAGTTCCATCGTGCGCACCTGGACAAGCCAGCGCCAGGAGGCGCTGCTCGGGGGAGGAGTACTGTCACAACCCGCTCCTGCCTGTCATCCGCTCCAGCTGCACGCACACCTGCGCTCCATCAGGCTACTCCTATTTAGCCTGCTCTGCCCAGGGCCTCGGCCTGGAGCCGTCAGCTCTCCTCCTCCTCAGTCAAGCTCTGTGTTCGTCTGTCTCCCACGGCCAGCGCTTAGTCATCGTATGCACATAAGGTTTCCCTCTTACCTGCTTTCCAAGTTTTTCCCCTGTGCACAGGTGGATCCTTCTGGCGGCGGAAATATCCCCCTCATTGCCATTCCTCTTCAGTCTTCTTCCTGTCGTGCTGATCAGGGCACTGTCTTCCAGGCGGGAGCACGCCTTCCCAACGCCAGCCACCAAACTCCTGCAAGTAAGCCACATTCCTGTTTTCATCACAGCCTCTGTGTTTTCAGCTCACCCTTGTCCTCTGCTCTGTCCTCAGGGTTGCCTGGCTGCACAGTGTCCTGTTCTGCCCTCAGTGCTCCTCAGTCCCCAACAAGACATCTACATCTCTCACTCACGCATCCATACACCTGTTGTTAATAAAGACTCTTAAATCTCACCTGAGCCTGCGTGCGTGTTTCCTGGGCCAGCCTAACATGTCAGAACATCTGTCAATTGTGAGAAAAATTAAAGGGTTCACTCAAGAAATTAAAGAGTTGATGAAAAACGATGAAAATGCAAAAGATGTTCATCTTAAATTGGTGAAATCGAAACAATTGCATGGAAATGCAAAAGCAGCACGAGTCAGTTATTGCTTTAATACCAAAGGAGGAGGAAGAAACACAAAGTGAATGGTTTGGACCCATAACACAACACTCTGTGGATTTTGCAGAGGATGTTCAACAATGGCTTTCTGAAATTAACAAGCTCTCTCTGCAAACTGTTAATGTGTTTGGTGATTTAACCTCATGCACTCCGGTGTACTGCCGGCGGGCACGTCTCTGCGTTCCAGTGTGCCCTCGTGCGTCCTAGAACGCACTGTGCGTCTCCGTGCGTCTGAGTGCAAACGGAAAAAAAAAAAAAAGCTGCATTGTTCTGCTTTCTTTTCACACAGCCGTGAACAGAAAGCCAAAGGAGTGTATGATTGGTTTAGATTTGATTGACCTCTAATAAGAGCCTTGAATTGGGTTTCTGAAACCTTGAAGAACCAATGACTGAAAACCTAGCAAGAAGGACCTGCCTACCAACGGCTGCGAATACGAGCCAATTGAAGCAGAGAAGTTTGACAGTTGACGTGCGTCTCCCTGCATAAAATCTCTTTTGCCTAAGCCGCTGGGTGACTGACATTGAGACCTGTGCGGAACGATAGCATCAGCCAGTCTTTTTTGGATTATTTGTTTGGAAAAATGGTTCGCCAAAACCGCAAGCGTGGAAGCGGAGATGTTTTGACCGGGTCGGGTGACCGGAAGCACGAGTCCTTTACAACCGGACCAGCTTCATGTTCGTCTGACAATGAGGAACTTACTGCTGTTGTGGACAGGTAAGTGTTATAAGCTAAATTATTCTTTATCGATGAAAATAGTAATAAAAATCACTTTTGACCGATCGGTAATTCCAACGGTGCGTCATGGCCACAAGTTTTTTGGTGTGCAGAGTTCCTCTGTAGCGGGGCGGGGGCGGCGGGGGGTGTTATCCTCTGCATTGCAGATAGATATTTTAGCATAATTTTTATTGCACTGTAGGCTATTTTTTCTTGTAAAAAAAGGCCACACATTTTTTACGTGGCATGTTTTTGTGTGCGTGTGTGTGTGTGGGGGGGGTTGTTTGTTATCCATCTATCCATCCATCCATCCATCTTCTACCGCTTTTCCGGAGGTCCAAGTCACGGAGGCAGCAGTTCAAGCAGAGAAGTCCAGACTTCCCTCTCCCCAGCCACCTGCTCCAGCTCTCCAGAGAGGATACCAAGATGTTCCTAGGCCAGCTGGGAGACACAGTCTCTCCACCGAGTCCTGGGTCTGCCCCGGGGTCTCCTCCCAGTGGGTTGTTTGTTACCCTCTAGAAATGTAATAATGTTTTAGTATAATTTTTATTGCACTTTAGGCTATTTTTTCTTGTAAAAAACAAAACAAAACAGGAACTGTGCTGTGTATGTGAACTCTGGTGCAAAATCATACACTTGTCCTGCTTTACCTGAGGATCCACCTGCTGAAGAGAATAAAAATCTTCACCCTGAAAGTCAGAGTATGGTTCTTTCATTTAATGCAGTTAATGCACCATCTGACATACAGGATGAAATACAACCTGGTGACAGTGTGTCAGATGTTGGTAGCAGAAAAAGAAAAAGAGGTTCCACTGGTACTGGCTCCAGAGCTTCAAGTACATCATTTGCACGCATAAAGGCAGAGGCTGAAGTTGCTGCTTTAATTGTGCGCCAACAAATGCTTAAGGATAAACATGCTTTAGAAGAGCAGGAGGAACAACTAAGGAAGAAAAAGGAGAAATTTGAGATGGAAATGGACATTGCTGCTTCAATGGCTAAAATGAGAGTATTCAGAGCATCAAAGGGATCAAGTGTGACAAGTAATTTGTTCAAAATTTCGGATGGTATGGAATCTTATTTTGACAAAAGTCAAAAGGAAAAAACTCTCAATGTCAAAGCTGATTCTTTTGCCCCTCAATTACCAACTACCACTTCACAAGATTTCACAAATCCCAACATTGTCAGTTCACAAATGATGCCTTCTGGTAGAGTTGTAAATCAATATCCACAACTTACCACAGGCCCTACAGTGTTTCAGACCATCTCCAGTGATCAAACTCTCTTGGTGCACCTCCTGTTTCACACAATAGCAATGGCGATCAGAGCAATTTATTTTCCATAATGGAAAAGCAAAATGAAATCACTGCTTTGTTAATTCAGCATCAATGTGTCTTTTCTATGGCCAAGAAAGAGATTCCAGTTTTTGATGGTGATCCATTGCAATATCATATGTTTGTGAAGTCTTTTGACAATGCCACTGAAACTAAAAATGTAAATCCTGCAGATTGTCTTTATTATCTTGAACAGTATACAAGAGGTCAACCACAAGAACTTGTCAGAAGTTGTTTGCATATAAGATAAGATAAGCCTTTATTAGTCCCACAATGGGGAAATTCCAGGATTGCAACAGCACAGGGATAGCAACACTCAGAGCAACAATCAAGAAGACAAGAAAAACAAGAGCAGCGAATATACATATGTACATATAAATATATAAACACACAGTGCGGAGCATTGTAGCTAGATGAAATAAATATATAAATATATATTTGTAGGGAGCTTGAAATATGGAAGCGAAGTGATTTTATAAATCAGGTTTATTGTCGGCTTCCAATCCCCAACATGTCTCATCTCAATGCAGAAGCAGAAAAGAGGCTGAGCGCAGTCAGACCTTCGTACTTATACATCACATAACAAAAGACATTGCATAACAAAAGCCGACATCACACATCTGCGTTATCTCCTTCTATTGTTCTCTCTCTCCTCCACCTGACCCTGGGGGGTCAGGAAGTCCATTCAGGTCTCCACCGCTGAGTCTCCGTCTGCTCGTTGATCTTCGCCGGTGGTCGAGACCTATTGTCCTGCTCTGAGACGTGAGGTCATTCCACATATGCAATCTCTAAACATTCCTCTTGTGTCTATACATATGTAGGTATGGATATATGAACAACCACCAGTGAGAACAACCACCAAGCAACACTGTATTTCACTGCAAGGAGTCAGATTATGGAACGATTTTGGACCTGAATTAAAATCATGTACAACGCTTGGACAATTTAAACAAAAACTAAAGGAAGAAATACTCCAAACATATATACAAGACGACATGTAAAATCACATAAGGATTGACATATCCAGCCTGTGTTGTGTTGTAGCTTAGTTTTTTTTTGTTGTTTTTTTTTTTCTTTTCTGTCACATTTTGTCTTAGATTTGTTTTTGAATAGTAATCGCTTAACTTAGCTTAGCTTAGTTTTTTTTTTTTTTCTCTGTCACATTTTGTCTTAGCTTTGTTTTGAATTGTAATCACTCTTGTCTGTTTTCTCTTTTTCTCTTTTGAATTCTTGGATGGAATATGGGTGGGCAATATAAGCTGCGGCTTCAGCCATCACCCATTTCGGATAACTTACGTTGAATTGTATAATCAGAGGAGTCACTGTCTAATTTGACCTTGTTGTCACATTATTCAGTTTCTTTTAACCTGTACTGTACTATCCGAAATAAATTCATTCATTCATTCATTCATTCAAATATATATATGGCCTCGGATAGAGGATTTCATAAAGCTACTGTAAATCACTGTTGAAAGAGCATTTTGGGAATGAGCATAAGATTGCTGCAGCTTATATGGAGAAAGCACTTTCATGGTCATCAATAAAACTTGATGACACAAAGGCTCTTCAGGCGTACACTCTTTTTCTGAGGATGCTGTAATGCCATGGAAGTCATCAGTTACATGAATGAGCTTAACATGCCTGCTAACATGCTGTTGATTGTTAAAAAAAAACTACCTTACAGGCTGAGAGATAAATGGAGAACAATGGTCTGTGATTTTCAAGAGAACGATAAAAGAGTTATGTTTAAAGACATAGTCAATTTCCTTGAAAAGCAAGTGAGGATTGCAACTGATCCAATATTTGGAGATATCGGGACGCTCTTGCTGTGAACAAAGAGTTAAAAGGACTTAAATCACAACCGAGCCAAAGGATAAAAGGAAGCACGTTTGCCACCACTGTTGTAAGTGCAGAAAGGAAAAATGAAATGGGAATGCAGGAAAATAAGACTTTGGTTAATGCTGTTAAGAAATGCTTGTTCTGTGGAGGTGGACATCATTTGGATGTGTGTTCACAACTGGAAATAAGGACACATAATGAGAAGATCACTTTTCTGAAATAAAATGGAGTATGCTTTGGTTGTATGTGCATAGGGCACATCAGCAAAGACTGTAGAACAGGGGTGCTCACACTTTTTCAGCATGCGAGCTACTTATAAAACAACCAAGTCAAAATGATCTACCCACTACAAAAATGTAAAACATATAATTATTTATATATAATGTATTATATATAAATGTATACATTTCAAATGTATTAAGGATTCTTTGTATGTACAATGTATGTTGATGTACCTTGCATAACTGAATAAGCCAATATTGCACAACAAACATAATAAATAACTATTAACATTTTTTGTAATTACCTGAGTTTACTTTGATGACTTGCACTGAATTGAATCAGCCAGGGATGCATAGTCCGGACAGTAGCTGCTGACAGCCAACCTCAAGCACATTTCCAAATGTTCATCAGTCATGGTGGAACGGTATTTGGACTTAATGATCTTCATGTAGGAAAGGGCTGACTCACATAAATAAGTGGTAATTCAAGAAGTCTGGGAACGCATCGTCCTGCCTGCACTTGGCAATAAATCCATTCACACACCCAACCATTGCAGGTGCTCCATCTGTGGTGATAGACACCAATTTGTACACTGGGAGCTGAGTTTTCTCGATAAAGTTTTTAAACGTCTGAAATATGTCCTCTCCTCATCTGTTCTTTCATGGGAGGTGCTGTCAATTCGCCCTTTTCACATTCCCCACAATGCAATGCGCAACCGGCAACAAACGGTAGTTTGTTTACACTGGCTCACATGCATACATGTCGAAATAAAGCCACACATCAGGGTTCCAGATGCGTAGTACCTTTCTGTAGTAATCGCCAGGGTACAGACAAGGAACAGGGCATAAGAAGATCATACTATAGGTTTCCCAGCGGTGAAAAAAACGCAGATCTTCGGCGAATTTGGGAGAGCAAAATCTGGCGATTACTACAGAAAGGTACTACGCATCTGGAACCCTGATTTGTGGCTTTATTTCGACGTATCTTGAACTCTGTCTCTGTGTATGCATGTAAGCCAGTGTAAACAAACTACCGGATGTTGCCGGTTGTGCATTGCATTGTGGGGAATGTGAAAAGGGCGATATTCGCATCTTTTGCAGTGAGATCACTAAACACCATACGAATGAAAATGCACATCTGGGCTGTGTCACTCACATCTGTAGATTCGTCCAACTGCAGTGAGAAACACTCACAATCTCCGATGTCCTTCCACATTTGCTGGGTTAAATCCTCAAGCAAGGGCTTAAAATCTGAGGTAATTCGCTGACTAGCTTGTAAGTTTTGCTGCGCTTAGCGCCGTTGTTTACGCATGAGCGGTGACCTTAAGGTCAAAATTCAGTTGTCATCTGAATGGTTGCCCTGTATGTCAATCAAGTGACGGGATGTTTGATAGGCTGACAAATATTTTTTTTAATGTCACGCTGCGATCGACCAGTACATAGGCTGACAAATATATTTTTTTTTAATGTCACGCTGCGATCGACCAGTACTACCTCCGCGATCGACCAGTAGATCGCGATCAACCTAATGAGCACCCCTGCTGTAGAATGTGACTTACCTGCACCATATGCAGCTTGATGCATCCAAAAATGCTACATATCCACCAAAAGAAAAGGGAAGTGGAAAAGGAGCAAGTGAACAAAAGAACAGCAAGTGAAAATGGAGTCATCACCTCAGTTCAGACAAGTGGACTCACTGGGGCCGGTGAAGAGAATTGTAAACTTTCTATAGTCAACTTACCCGCTATTGACTCTGAGATCGAGCTGTTGATTGGTTCTGATGCACCAAGGGTTTTGGAACCATTGGATGTAATCCAGAGCATAGGAGATGGCCCTTATGCAGTTAGAACCAGGCTTGGATGGACAGTTAACGGACCTTCAGGAGAAAAGGAAGATGACTGCCAAGATCACAGAGTGGCAAGTGTTAACAGGATTTCCGTTATGAAACTTGATCAATTGTGGGAACAGCAATTTAAAGTTGACTTCCCAGAGTGTGTTAAGGAGGGCCACAAATTCTCAAAGGAAGACCATCAGTTCATAGATTCTGTTTCAAAATCTATAAAGTTAGTGGATGGACACTATTTTATTGGTCTACCTTTGAAACATCCAGAAATATGAATGCCTGACAATAGAAGTGTTGCTGAACAACGTGTGTTGAAGTTAAAAGGAAGATTTAAAAGAGATCACTCTTTTCACTCTAGTTACACCAACTTCATGTCAGATATGATTTCCAAAGGGTATGCTGAGAAGGTACCAGATGATGCCCTAAAATGAAATGATGGAAAGAAATGGTACTTACCTCATCATGGTGTCTTACACTCAAGGAAGAAAAAGCTCAGAGTGGTGTTCGATTGTGGAGCAACATTCCAGGGAGTTTCTCTAAACTCTAAGCTCTTACAAGGACCACATTTGACCAGCACATTGGTAGGAGTCTTGGCTAGATTCCTTAAGGAACCTGTAGTCATTGCTGCAGATATTGAGGCAATGTTTCACCAAGTAAAGGTACCAATTGGTGATCATGACCTGTTGCGGTTCCTCTGGTGGCCTCAAGGAGACTACACTCAGAGCATGGTGGAATATCAAATGACTGTACATCTGTTTGGAGCAACGTCATCTCCAAGTTGTGCCAACTTTCTTTGAGGAAGTGTGCTGAGGACAGCATGGAGGAATTTAAATCACAAACAGTAAATACCATCATGAACAACTTCTATGTAGATTATTGCCTCACCTCAGCAACATCAGAAGAGGAAGCCATCTCTCTTTATCATGAGCTATGTTCACTGTGCTCCAGGGGAGGCTTTGTACTCACCAAATGGATGAGTAACAGTCTCCATGTGTTGGCAGCTATACCTGAAGCAGATATAGCGAAGGAAATTAATCTGGATCTAGATAATGACGATCTTGTGGAGGTAATAGAACAGGCGAGATGCGACGAGCTGTAAGAGTGCAAGGTTTTATTTCCTCCAACATAATGAAACACGCTTTGTAGCTCGGTGAGCTACTGCGCTGCTTAGACATGTGTAACAAGCTCTTTTATACGTTATACGTTACAGAGAGAATGCATGGCACATTAGCATAGTGATTGTCATTTAATACCTATCATTAGCATGACATCAGCTGGCGTCCGGATGTCCTCGGGGATGCATACATAACAGTCCCGTCTGATTGCCCCCTGGGGCTCTCTGTCCATATGTCAATTGTCCTCCGCTTCCTCCAGCCCTGATGAGTGTGAGATAATGTCCGTCCGCAGCGTGCTGGGTCACTACAATCTTCCTATTGAAAGAGTTTTGGGTGTACAATGGTGTGTACAGTCTGATGTTTTCAGATTTAAAATCATTTTGAAGGACTGACCTCTCACAAGGAGAGGGATTCTTTCAATAGTCAGTTCTGTATATGGCCCACTGAGGATGTTGTCACCAGTCATCCTAACTGCAAAGAAAATCCTGCAGGATTTGTGTAGGCAGAGGATTGCTTGGGATGATTTGGTACCAGACTCCATTGGACAGGAGTGGATCAGTTGGGTTCAGAATCTTCATAAGATGGAGAACTTCAAGGTTGACAGATGCTATAAACCAAAGGCCTTTAGCACAGTTTCATCTGCTCAGTTACATCATTTTGCAGATGCCTGTGAGGATGGGTTTGGAACTGTCACTTATCTGTTGGTCAGTAACAAACATGGTCAAACCCATTGTGGATTTGTGATGGGGAAAGCACGAGTTGCTCCATTAAAACAAATCACTATTCCTCGAATGGAGCTGACTGCGACTGTGATGGCTAGTAGAATAGACACAATGTTGAGAAAGGAGTTGCACATGGAACTTCTGGATTCTGTGTTTTGGACTGATAGTACTTCAGTTCTTAAATACATCAACAATAGCACAACTCGTTTCAGAACTTTTGTTGCTAACAGAGTTTGTGAAATCACCAAAGTTTCAAGTACATCTCAGTGGAGATATGTTGACACAAACAATAATCCAGCAGACATGGCTTCAAGGTGTCTTACTGTTGAATCTTTTTTGAAGAGAGAAACATGGGCTGCACAGTGGCGCAGTGGTTAGCACCGCGGCAGCACAGTTTACCCTCGGCCGGGGGATCGCGGGGATCATGAGATCGTGGGTTTGATCCCTGCCCCCGGCCAACAGTGATCTGTGTGGAGTTTGCATGTTCTCCCCATGTTTGCGTGGGTTTACTCCGGGATTTCTCCGGTTTCCTCCCACAAGCCAAAAACATGCAGGTTAGGGAGTTAAAGGGCGCTTGCGCACGCAGCAACCGGCAGCTGGTGGCTTGTCACCGGACTGCAGAACAAATCTACCTACGGGTACAAAATAAGTAAAAAAAAAAAATGGCTATTTGTTCCTCAGTTTCTTCTCCAACCTCAGGAATACTGGCGTCAGAATCCTGACAGATTGAATGAATTATCATCAAAGGACTCCAAGGTCAAAACTACAATTGTCAATGCTGTTCAGATTGTGTCTGAAGATAAAGATCCAACAACTCGTCTTACTGACTACTTTTCATCATGGATTTACTTAAAAGGGGCTGTAGCATGGATGCTCAGGCTGAAGAAACTGCTTTTGGCCAAGAGTAAAAAGAAAAAACAGAATGATGTTGCCAAGCTTCACTTAGGTGAAACCTATCAAAAGGCCTTGTCACAAAAGGAGATGGTAAATGTTGAGATTGGTAAAACCTATGGTCTCACAGTTGAAGAGCTGGCTGCTGCTGAAATGGAAATTATTCGCTTTTGCCAGAGATGGAAATTTGCAGAAGAAATCTCAAGCCTGAAAAGATCCATCCATATTCACAAACTGAATCCCATTTTGGATGAGGGTGTATTGAGAGTTGGTGGACGGCTGAGTAGAGCAGCTATGCCAGATGAGATGAAGCATCCCATCATTCTCACAAAATGTCTGCATATTTCTGACCTCATTCTAGGACATGTCCATGAAGAAGTGGTTCATGGTGGTCGTAATCACATGCTATCGAGACTGCAGCAGAAGTATTGGATTCCTGGTGCCACAGTGTCAATAAGGATTGTGTCTAAATGTGTCATCTGTAGGCGCATAAATGCTTTTCCGGGACAACAGCAGATGGCAGATTTGCCTTTGGACAGTCTCTCCTAATGAACCACCTTTTGCTTTTGAAGACTAATCCATTCTTACCACCTGGACAGTTTCAGAAGGAGGATATGTATGTTCGCCATAGGTGGAAGCAAGCGCAGTACATGTCTGATCTATTCTGGAAAAGATGGACCAAGGAATATCTTCCTCAGCTTCAGGAGCATCAAAAATGGCTCAGTTTTAGACGTAACTTTGTTCCAGGAGACATTGTTATCATCATGGACAATTCAGCCCCACGGAATTCACGGCTCACTGGAAGAATTGAGGAGACCATTCAGGACAATAAAGGACTTGTAAGACATGTTTGGATCAAAACCAAGACTGGGTTCCTGAACAGACCTATCAATAAGATCTGCTTGCTAGAGGAGACAGAAAACACTTGACAGTACTGACCGACTTTTGACTCGGGCCTTGTGAAAGATTGGGTCCCCGTCGTGCTGTTTACTCTTTATGTGTCTGTTCTTTTCTTCTTCTTCTCTATCCCATCACCCCCGGCCAGTCGTGGCAGATGACTGCCCCTCCCTTAGCCTGGTTCTGCTGGAGTTTTCTTCATGTTAAAAGGGAGTTTTTCCTCTCCACCGTCGCCAAGTGCTTGCTCATAGGGGGTTTGATTGCTGGGGTCTTTCTGCAATTGTGGGGGGGTTTCCCCTATAGTTGAGGGTGCGGTGAGATGACTGTAAAAGGTGAAGAAAGATCATCCTCATGACATTGTAATATAATGTTGTAATTATTATTGTTTGAAGAAATATTAAATAGGGGCCGGAATTGTAGGAGCCAAACGGTGATTGAGTTTTGAATTGTTGTCTTGTAATTATTTGTTATTTTCGGTTGGTGGCACAGGAGAGGGTGTGGTTTTGCTTATTTATTGCACCTGTGCACCTGCATGAATTAAATGGCTGATGGAGGGTGAAGCGGGCTCAGATATTTTCTGTTGACCGTTCGTCCATTCATTTGTTTGTTTTCTTTTATTTTGTTAGTTTTTGATGCACCTTTTTGGTTCAGTATTTTTGATTATGTTGTCTTAGTCCCGTTTGTCGGCCATATATTTTAATAAATGGCGGAAATGAACAATTTGGATTTGGCCTGGATTTTTTACAGACGCGTCAAGGAGACGAGACCAGTTCAGCTTCCAAGTGGCGTTTGGTGGACTGAAGTCACTACAGTGTACATGTCTTGCAGTCTGAATGTTAATGTGTTTATCCTGTGTGCCGGAGGTGGGAATTAAAGTGTATAAAGGAGTTCGCTCAGGCACTCAGGATTTAGAGTTTCTGTGCTTTATGTTGGAAGAGGAATAAAGTTTGTGTGTCGTGCAGCTCGCTGCCTCGTCTGCTTTCATCTTCCACAATATGAGACATTTGAGCAATTTCACTCTTGATGTATCTTGTAAGTCATAAAAAAAAACATGTTACAGACACGTTAACAAGAAAAAAAGACTCAATTTAAATACATCAAAATGATGAAACATCATAACTGGATTCAACTTTTGCGCATTCTCTAATGGGTATATGAGAAGGGGTGTAGCGCCAAACTTTGGTTAAAAAAATAAATAAATTGGCTACTCCCCATTTAATTTGAATTTAACATTTTGAGCCTTCAAGTATGTGTGCATGTGTGTAACTGAAGGTGGAACAGCGAGTGGAACCGGCCAAGAAGGCGGCTCAGGTCCTCCATAAGAAGCTGCAGGGATGCATGCAGAGTCAACCAGGCCTGGATGCTGACAAGCGAATGGTAACAACACTACCGTCTTTACATTTGTTGTGTACACCACAATGGCTACTGAAAAGTGTTGCATCTGCTTCTGTGTTCACAGAAAAGGCTCCCTCTGATGCAACTGTCTGTCAGCATGGCAGAAAGCCTCAAAGACTTTGATGCCTTGTCCTCAATCAGGTGACAGGTTTGATCCTTTATCCATCCATCGGTGCTCTGATTTGAACTCCTGATTATGATTTTGTCATATAGAAACCTCATGACCACTGCATAGACTCCTTCATGTTTTCACTTTTAGTGAAAAGGGAAGAGAATGTTGTTCACTATCTGGGACTCAGTGTGTGCGTGCATGTGTGTGTGTGTGTGTGTCTTTTATGTGGCGTTTGAATCTCAAACTCATTATGTCCCTTGCTCCATGACAGCTTGGTCTAAATATCTACTGTAGCTCTTTGTCAGTCCTGTCTCTACCTTTTTGCTTCTGTTTAGCGCATACATCTTTATCAAGAAGATCTTGTAACTACAGTGTTTTATGAAATAGGCATTTACTTTGAGTTTCTTATGTGTGTGAGACAGGAGGGTGCTGGAGATGTGCTGTTTCATGGAGAAGATTCTTGCCAATATGCTGGCAGACTTCGAGATGAAAGTAGAGAAGGAAGTCCTCAAGCCGCTCAACAAGCTCAGTGAGGTGATATGGTTTTTAATATGAATATATGTATGTTTCTGTCACTTGGACTCAAGTTGCACTTAAGTGAATGTGACTTGACTTTGACTCACAATTTAGGACTCATGAAGAATCTTGTATTTTTAATGTTTTCATCACACACTTCCAAACCTCCTTTGCTGTTTATTGAAGATTTCAACTGACTCATTTCCCATGGACTGAGAGGAACCAAACTTGGCACAGTTTCTCTACATAGGTACCACCGAGGGTTACACACTTTTCCCATTGCTTTATGCAGCTGTGGCAGTCTCAGCTGTAGAAGTCTACAGGTTGCAGCAGAAGCCACAATTTGACCTTGGAAATCAGTGTTTCATCATCTTGGAAGTGCTTGCCCTTGAAAAATGATTTCATGGTTGGAAAGAGTTGTGGAAGTCAGATAGTGTGAGGTCGGGAGAGTAAGGATTTCATAGCTGCAGGACCGTGCTTCTCTCTGGGAAACATACGAATTGTGAACTAGGGCATTGTCTTGCAGGAGGCGGACACCTTTGGTCAGCGTGCCACTCCTCTCAGTTTTGATGGCCTTCTGCAATTTCTGCAGCAGTGAAGTGTGGTTAGTCCCGGTAGTTGTGGTACCCTTTGCCAGGAAATCCACCATCAATACCCCATGATAGTCCCAAAAGACTATGAGCATGACCAGACCGAGGGTTGGATAATGTGCTTTTTTCAGAGGTGGTGAATCATAATGCTTCCATTGCTTCAACTGGGCTTTAATCTCTGGATCATAGTAACAGACCCATGTTTTGTCCTGCATGATTAGTCTGTCAAAGAAGTCCTCCTGGTTTTCTTGGCACATGGCCAAAAGAGCCTGTGAGCATGTGACTCACAGTGTCGGGAATAACACGTTTTTGTAACGCCACTACTTTTTTTTTTTTTTTTTTTTGTTACTTACTTGTACCCGTAGGTAGACTTGGTTTGCAGTCTGGTGACAAGCCACCGGCTGCTGGTCGCTGCGTGCGCAAGCGCCCTAAACCTACATGTTTTTGGTGTGCGGGAGGAAACCGGAGAAATCCCGGAGTAAACCCACGCAACACGGGGAGAACATGCAAACTCCACACAGCTCACTGTTGGTCGGGGGCTGGGATCGAACCCACGATCTCATGATCCCCGCGATCCCCCGGCCGAGGGTAAAACTGTGCTGCCACAGTGCTAAACCACTGCGCCACCGTGCAGCCCATTTTGCTGTAATGTGCTGTGTAACAAAATTATTGTTTAAAAATTCAGTAATGTGTTACAGTTACTAAAATTTGATCAGACGCGTTACTCATTTTATTAATATGGGTAGATATTTTTAGCGCAAATAAATTCAAACTGACCCTATGTAGCTGACGCAGCCGTCAGTCAACATAGCCTGTTGCAAAGAGCCTGTTCACTACTGAGCGGCGGAAAAGATTAAGCTACTTTTTTTGTGGAAATAGATTTTTTTTCCTTTGTCACAGTTCAGGAGAAAAGCATATTGGTGGGTTGCAAGCTAAGTGTGGTTGAGACCAATTGTAATCTTCAGAAGCGCCTGAGAACAGCAACACGCTCTGACAACGCTAGTGCTATGCTAGCAACACCGTGTTAATGAATTTACGCTATCTGAACAGCCACGGCCGGATGTAAAGTGGAAATACTCTTTTCTGAATACCCACGGCTGGATTTCAAGCACAGGTATGCATCTAGACAGTTTGTGACCCAGCAAGAATTAAACCAACTGATTGCCAGATATGTTGTTACAGAATCATGTGATAACAGTCATTTCCCGTCACACAGCTGAAACTGTGATCCACTGAAGTTAAAACACATTTACTTGCTGCCTGGATAAAGATTATTCAAAAACTGATTTGATCTCCAAAAGGAATTTAAGGGACTGGATCATGTTTCTGTCATAACAGACATTTGGACTGTGGATAATGGACATTTTCTTTGGATCACTGCACATCGGATTAAATCCATAGTATCAAGGCAAGATAAACATTGACAGCTTTATGCAGTGTTGCCAGCTCACTCTTAAGAGTGATTCTCACTCCTTTTCCCTCTCTCTCACTCCACAAACCCTATTTCTCACTCCAAAATGAGGAAATTACTGGCAATTTTGTGTTGATTTTCTTCAGATTTTTCCCACAATAAGTGCTCTCAAGGCAGGGTAAAGCAGACTGAACATGTTCTAAAGGCTCTGTCTGAAACAGTCTGTTTTCAGCCTCACATTAATAAGCCCATAACGTAATCATTAATTAAATTATCTTGCCATGTATGCAAGATGACTTAAGTATGCATTTAAAAGTAACATGAAAGTTACTTTTCCACGTAACTAGTTACTTTAATCATGCAGTAATTGGTAAGTAACTCGTTACTTTTGAAAAGAAGTACCTAGTAACTGTAATTAGTTACTATTTTTAGTAACTTGCCCAACACTGGTGAGTCATTCCTACTTCTGGAAAGGTGTGACCAACTAGGGAATCCACAATGATTTTGACATCTTGGGCTAGTTGGCGAAAGGTTATGAGGCCATCCTCCAAAATGGTGGCTACCACTTGCCAGATGGTGTCTTCATCAATGGCGCACTGTGGTCACCCAGGAATGGGTGTTGTTTCCACCGATGTTCGACCACAGTTGAACTGTCGATGCCACGGTTCGACTATGTCATACGATAAGTCATTCTCCTCATAAGTCTCTTTCATCCCATTGAATATCTCCTGTGGTGCGCGGCCTCTCAAGTATAGGAACGTGATGACCACTCTCACCTTAGCACCTGTAAAGGAGACTCTTAGAATTTCCGAGCTGTAAGTTAACATGTGACCTATAGAGATGTACATTATTATACTGTACATGTGCAATTTCAGCCTCCTGCAATAATCGGAAGTGGCTCAGGGGAAATCTTTAATGAGCAGCCCTGCTAAGACACATAACACAACATAACAAAAGTAATTTTTTTGTAAGTTGTCTGTGTTTTTTCAACTGATTTAAGACAATTTTGCACCACTGAATCCAAAAATGACATCTGTTTCTCTCGATCAGGTCAGATTTTTATGTTAAGTTATAAGCAGTTGTACAGCAGTTGTACAGTTGTACTGTAAATTGAATAGCAGACATTGGTAAAGGTAAGTACATGTAAATTCAATGTTATGTCATCATTGTTCAAAATTCAGAGAATTTCAAGAAATAAAAAAGAATTTTGCATCATATAAAGCGAAAATACCCGTACATGTAAACAAAAAACATAAGAAAACATGTGGCCATAGTTCAAAAAGTTGACCTGATTGAGCAAAACCAATGTGATTTTTGGATTCAGCACATCAAAATTGTCCTAGATCAGCTAAAAAAACATAAGACAATAAATCTGGTGTTGATCAGTGTAAATATACACACAAAACATGATGATTTTCTAACAAAAGAGCTGTCAATTTTGTGAAAAATTCAAATGTTAAATCTTTTAAGGGAAAGTTTCATGAATGTTCTTATTGCATTTCAACAGCCTGATTAAAGTAATGATATGAAACAGCTGATCACTGCTGTTACTAAATGCTGTTAAAGGATAACACTGGTCAACACCAAATTTATTGTCTAAGTTTTTTTTAGCTGATTTAGGACAATTTTGATGTGCTGAATCCAAAAATCACATTGGTTTTGCTCAATTAGGTCAACTTTTTGAATTATGGCCGCATGTTGTTTTATACGTTTTTGTTTACATGTATGGTTATTTTCGCTTTATATGATGCAAAATTCTTTTTTATGTCTTGAAGTTCTCTGCATTTTGAACAATGATGATGTAATATTCAATTTACATGTACTTACCTTTATATAAAGGTAAGTACATGCACAGTACTAAGTAAGTACAGGTTTTTACTTAGCACCTGATTGAGAGAAACAAATGTCATTTTCGGATTCAGTGGTGCAAAATTGTCTTAAATCAGTTGAAAAAACACAGACAACTTACAAAAAAATTATTTTTGTAACCCTGTGTAATCTGGTACATTTTTTTTATTCCTTAGATATTACAGTACACTGTTCTAAGCAGACCAAGCAGATGACAAATCCCTCATTACAATCATAACATGACCTATGACTTGATGTGGACTCGAGCTTCAAGACTCGAGACTTGACTTGGACTTGTGAATATCTATGGTTTCTGTAAGTTCATAAACAATCTGTGGACAAAATAGAGACGACAGTGTGGTGACTTAGGCTCTGTTTACTATATGACATGTTTACATGTACGACAATACTTCATTGTATTCTGCCTATACATACGAGCAGTATGTTTAAAGATTATGCTATTAATGTCCTATTGTTAATTTTTGAATTATTAATAATGCATTTACAGCTTACTGCAGCAGATTTGCTTAACCTTTCTTCTCTCTTTCTTCTTCTAGGATGATTTACCTGAGATTCTTAAGAACAAGAAACAGTTTGCAAAGCTCACTATGGACTGGAACAATGCCAGAATCAGGTGGTCTCCATGTGCTACATTTTATCTTTTTTAAGTTTTATTTGCACACTAAACAGTAAGATCACAGCAACAATACAGAATAGTAAAATTGTGAAGGCCAGATGAAAACATATTCAAACTAGAGGGTACTCAGAGAGTGCATACCACCAAAATCTAATCATCCGTTCCCCGTGCCATTACACACCTTTCCTGAAAATTTCATCAAAATCCACTCATAACTTTTTGAGCAATGTTGCTAACAGACAGACAGACAAACCAACGCTGTCAAAAACATAACCTCCTTGGCTGAGGTGCTGTGCACACAAATTCAGAAACAGTAACACACAGTATAAATAATAAAGAATCTAATAGATTTGAATTTCATGAGAAAAGTGGAGTTAAATACTTTCTTTTTAAATAATTTCTGTTTGTGTGTGTGTGGGGGGGTGGGGGGGGGTAGGAGTCAGACCAGCACAGCTCCCCAGGCTAAACAGGATGGGCTCAGAGAGGAAATGGAAGAAGCTTGGAGGAAGTTGGAGAGTATTAAGGTACAAGAATTTGATTTTCTCGACCTGAAGGAGGCTCTGAATGTGGCTGGCCTTTGTGGAGTCAGTGGGGCAATCCTGACATGTGACTTTTCTGCTTTCGCCATTTCTGTAGGACCAGTACTCTGCAGACCTGTATCACTTTGCAACCAAAGAAGATGACTACGCCAATTACTTTATCCATGTAAGTTGCAGCTGTGATCTCTTTAACTACTGTAACAGCTGGTATCACAGAAAGTACCCTGTTTTATTCATCTCCTGTCTTGTTTCTCTGACTACAGCTCCTTGAGCTGCAAGCAGACTACCACAAAAATTCACACACATTCCTGGATAAACACATCAGCGAGCTCAAAGAGAATCACAATCAGAAAGGTGAATTTCATTTATTCCACTCAGTCCAGGCATTTAATTAGGAGCATTGACGCAATCGTTCCACAGTGCCTATTTGTCCTTGTGTGTTTCTTCACTGATTTTGCAGAGCCAACTGTAAATGTCTCAGACCAGAAGGTCTACGGGGAACCGCTGCTTTCACATCTGTCCAAAACCAACCAAGAAATTGCTGCACCCATCCAAGAGTGTATTCACATGCTGCTCAGAACAGGCATGGGAGAGGAGGTAGGACTGATGGGATGAGACAGGCTGATGCATATAGGCTGAAAGTGTTTTTAATATCCACTTTACCTCTGCTGAAAATGTCCCCATGCATCATCAAAGCACAAAGCCCTGTTAATTTAAAGGTCCCATCCACTTCACTTTTTTCCACAAGTTTACAGCTCCCAGTGGTCGGAATGAAATGTTTGTGACATACATGCATTTTGGTCAAATTGCCTTTAATTATTTAATTATTGCAGCATCATTGTGAATCATCTTTTGCAGCCTTCTTGAGAAAGGCTTGTTTCAGTGCATGTCTCTTTAAAGGCCCAACAGCTACAGTTAACTCCACCCTCCCTCTTACATTAATATTGCTCATCTTAGCTGGCTAGCTCCTGGCTCAAATCGAGCCTGAGCCAACTAATGTAAATTTGTCTTAAAGAATGAATGAAATAATGCATCACTGGTGGACAGGGGTGTGTTTGTGTGGTCGATAGGATATGTCCGGTCCCTGAAGTATGATGAGCACAGAACCATTCACAAATAAATCAATAGTTGCCCAAGGCAATTAACTAATGTTAGCTAGCCACTAAAAATAATGTCTAAAGATGCATTCACATCAAACGTGAAGTGAATTTTTTGTGAGACATGAATATATGTTAACTCAATGTAAACATGTGAATACATGCAAATTCACGTCCAAGGGAGTTGGTAGCAATAGCTAGTTATCAGCCTTGAGAGTCTGCCATCACCAGAATAAAAGTATCAACACTGGAGAGTAAACTAGTTTGAAAATGAGATTACCACTCACCTGCAGACAGATGGAGAGGGAGCTCTGGAGCTGAAACAGCGTGTCTGGAGTTTATCCACCCATGTACTCCTGCTACAGATGTGCTAATGAGGGCTAGCAGGCTAGCAGTGTAAACAACCATCATCCAGGTGCAGTTCTGGAGGAGGCAGTGACAGTTTTCCAGGTGGGAACCCCACCAAATAATATTGTAAACTTAAAAATGACAGGATTTGGGGGATTTCCATAGTAGGTAGAAAAAACAGTTGTAGAAGTTCTGAAGGCAACCCCACTCCTCTGCAACTTGCTCAGACATGAATTTGCATCTCCGCACTTGTTTACATTGAGTTAACATGTAATCATGCCGCCTGAAAAATTTGCACTTTCATGTTTTTGAACATGTTTAAATTTTTTCTGCAACAAGAAAAACTGTTTGCAACTGTAAAAACTGACAGTCAACTGTTATGCAACCTTTTACAAACTCTGACAAAACCCCTCAAATCACAGTGTTTGTGAACAATCCTTAGCATTCGCTGCTCCATGAGATACTACCCTAAAACATCACTATGTGACTTTCGTTTTCATGGTAGGAACACTGAAAGGTGTACAACTGACACATTTTACAGCCTGAGTCTCAACTGTCAGTCACAGGGTGCTTTGTTAGCTGGTGGTTGTGGGATAACCCCCACAACAGACTGGGACAAGCACAGCGCTCGACTAGAGCAATTAACATAACAGTGAAATGCGTGTATTAATGTCAACAGGCAGCCCAGCTTCGTCTAGCTTTTTCCTGCTCAGTACTGTGATGTTAATGTGCCATTCATGCATTGTGTTCATGCTTCCTGCTCTTACTGTGATGTAAATGTCCCATGCCTTTCATGTATTGTCTGTAGTTGGGTATAAAAGCTGCATTGCTCTGTAGCTCACTGTCTCACTCTCTTCCACTGCACGCATTGCCTATCTGCTTGAGAGCATCTGGGCTCGCTCCGGCGCGCGTGCACCGCGCCGGGGCGAGCTCCGTGATGGCGGTATGATGAATAAACCTACTTAAAACCCTCAGTTCGCTGCCTTATTTTATCATCCGCCACACTGGTGACCCGACGCTGAAAAGAACACGCTGCCAGCGAACGCAGCACCCAGCGGTGATGCTCCGACGACAAGCGAACGCAGCAGCCTGGCGCAAATGATCTGCCCTCCCTTCTGCTACAGGGAAACCTCGACGCAGAGTTACCAGGCGAAACTCTCCAGAGATCACCCACGACCGAGAAAGCTGCAGAAAACTTCATGGTGAGATCTGCACATCCACGCTGGGACCGGCCGCTCTCACAGCTCCTCCACACGAGAGCGCACGTACCTCGTCCTCTCTCCACGACGGCGACCTCCAGGGCCGACGGAGAACGCAGCACGTGGACCTGAACGCACCATGACCCAGCACAGCGAACTACCGCAACAACTACAACAGGGATGATTATCAGCGCCGGCTTCGCTGATCTCCACCAAGCTCCCTGACCCTGAATCTCCTCTCCAGCGGGCCCACCCACGCACGGAACCCCGGCACACGCACCGGGGAGTTACGAGGACGGCGCACCACGCACGGGACAAATACGGCTCTACAGACCACCATCGTCCTTCGCCGCTGCACACAGAGCCTTCAGGCTTGCTCGTACACCTGAGGCACGCACGCAGCTTGCTGACAGGATTTTCTAATGGTCTTAGCCACGGTGCACAACGGGAATTCAGCAGTCTGCGGTTCCCGAGGGCTTTAGGCTTGCGCCCGCACCTAAAGTCAACACACCAAGTCCCTCTGCTTTTGTTTTTTCTTACAGCCGATACGCAGCTGTGACAGAGATCATCCTGCGCAGTTCGCCCCACACGGGACACGAACCCGCGACCTCTCAGTCAACTACACACAGTTCGAGCATGGGAGACACAGCACGATCGCGCTGAGCTAAAGGTCCGACCGATAGCTCAGCGCTACCGATACTGTATGAGGCTTTGGGAGGGAGGTTTACTAACGTTCTACGCCGAACAGTACTAGTTGGCATCCGTTACACTCTCCCCCTTAAACCTCACTCCCATCCCGGGTTCACGGCACCATTGTGACAGAGATCATCCTGCGCAGTTCGCCCCACACGGGACACGAACCCGCGACCTCTCAGTCAACTACACACAGTTCGAGCATGGGAGACACAGCACGATCACGCTGAGCTAAAGGTCCGACCGATAGCTCAGCGCTACCGATACTGTATGAGGCTTTGGGAGGGAGGTTTACTAATGTTCTACGCCGAACAGTACTAGTTGGCATCCGTTACACAGCCTCGCCACTCCTGTTTTTTCTTCACGGCCGCTATTAATCCTTGCAGGACTTAATCGCGAGAGGAGTCAGCGACTAATTTTTTTTTTCTCTTACAGCCACTGTGGATCTCCGCACGTTCAACGGGACAGCCCCTCAACATCGCGGATCCACAAGCAATTTTTGCGCGGCCCAGACGATTTCACCGTCCCGGGCCGGCACTCGCTACCCCCACCCCCCCCACCCCTCCACCTCTGCCTGCACAGAGCTTTCCCTGCTCGCTGCCAAAGCCGGACTATCGAGGCCTCAGCAGCCTGCTGAGCCCTCTGGGGGGGGGGAGTAGTGTGGGATAACCCCCACAACAGACTGGGACAAGCACAGCGCTCGACTAGAGCAATTAACATAACAGTGAAATGCGTGTATTAATGTCAACAGGCAGCCCAGCTTCGTCTAGCTTTTTCCTGCTCAGTACTGTGATGTTAATGTGCCATTCATGCATTGTGTTCATGCTTCCTGCTCTTACTGTGATGTAAATGTCCCATGCCTTTCATGTATTGTCTGTAGTTGGGTATAAAAGCTGCATTGCTCTGTAGCTCACTCTCTCACTCTCTTCCACTGCACGCATTGCCTATCTGCTTGAGAGCATCTGGGCTCGCTCTGGCGCGCGTGCATTGCGCCGGGGCGAGCTCCGTGATGGCGGTATGATGAATAAACCTACTTAAAACCCTCAGTTCGCTGCCTATTTTATCATCCGCCACAGTGGTTAACATTGCGCCCTACAACTGGCTAATAGTATTCAGGCTGTAAAACATGGCAGTTGTAGTATTACGTATCTGGTCAAAGGCTGATGTACCATCAAAATGATTTTGGAAAGGCTTCATTTTTAATGGATTTTGAACTTGTTTTCATGAGTCTTGACGATTGAGATATTCAACAATCCAGATCACTTTTGGATTTACAAGCAGAATATTAGGGTCTATGTGAACCCAGCTAGTATTTTGTTGGCACTTCATACACAGGAAAGAGGAGGGAGATGTCCATCAGTTCAGCAGGGTTTTTTTAAGCACACTGCAAAGACTGGACCTTTGTGTGTGTTTGTTTTTACCTGGCCATGACTAAAACCTCCCTAGAACTGGCCTTAATATTAAAATCACTGCCCAAGACTTGTCATTCTGTCATCACTGTTCCTTTCAAACTATTTCCTTTTTCCTTCATTTTTGCCTTCACTCAGGGTCTGTTTCGTCTGGCCGCAGCAGCCTCTGTGGTGAAAAGGCTGAAGACCTGTCTGGACCAGGGGACGGTGGACCACAGTGAGTTCAGCATGGACCCTCACGCTGTGGCAGGTAAGGATCTGTTCACTTCTTCTCTGTCATGAGTGTCCTCCCTTCTCTGTTCAGCTGCTGTGACTTTCAAAGCTTTTTCAGCTACCCAGTTCCTCTTCATTTACTCCCATTACACCAACTGTTGCAGCTTCCAGTAATGTAAAAATACACCACTTCCTGTTTGCTGAATTCTAACAGCAGCAATATGCAGCATTACCATGTTGACTAAATCACAGTTTTAAAATGCTTTCACATGCAAATGTAGAAACTCTTAAACTTTATTTGTTGACAGGAGCTTTAAAGTGTTACCTTCGAGAACTACCTGAACCTCTAATGACCTTCGAACTCTACAGTGATTGGTTTAAAGCAGCGGGGTATGTACAACGCTCAGTTTGCATTTAGAATTCTCATCAATTCTGTGGTCTGTTTGCTGAATTTGATCTCTCTCTCTCTTCACAGAGAAAAAGAGATCCCAGAAAAGCTTGAGCAGTTCAGGTTACTCCTGAAAAAATTACCCCCTGAAAACTACAACAACCTCAGGTGTGTTATGTGTAAGCCTTGCTGGCTCTGAATCCTCCTCTGCTTTCCTATCATGTGGGGCCCCACAGAGTTCAATTTTAGGCCCTCTGCTTTTTTCACTTTATCTGCTTCTGCTGGGCTCAATTCTTAGAAAGCATGGCATCTCTTTCCACTGTAGGCTGAAAACTCTCAGATTTATGTTGAGTTAAGGTGGAAGGAAGCTTTCTCAATTAAATCACTTCTTGAATGCCTTAATGACATTAAAGATTGGATGGCAGTAAACTTCTTAAATTTTAATGAAAAGAAGACAGAAGTGATTGTGTTTGGACCCAGTGGTTCCTGTGAGCCCCCCACCCCCACCCCACCCACGTTGACTAGGGCCTCTTGGCAGGGTTTGTCCAACCAATTGTTACTAATCTGCGTTTTAAGATGGACAGTGATCTTAAATTAGATCGTCAAATTGGTGCAGTAGTGAAGTCCAGCTTTTTTCATTTGAGGCAAGTGGCAAAGGTTAAACCCATCCTTTCAAAGCAGCACTTTGAAACAGTAATCCATACCTTCATTACATCTTGGCTGGATTACCGCGATGCACTTTATTTTGGAGTCAGCCAGTCTTCCTTCTCACGTATCCATTTGGTTCAGAATGCTGCTGCACGTCTTTTAATTGGTATACGTAAGAGGGAACACCTGACACTCACTTTAGCTTCCCTTCACTGGCTGCCTGTGCACGTTAGGGTTCATTTTAAAATTCTTTTATTTGTTTTTAAATCATTAAATGGTTTTGCCCTGCCTTACCTCTCTGAGCTGCTCCATCTTTTTACTCCTGCTCGGTCTCTCAGGTCAGCTGATCAGCTGCTCCTAGATGTACCAAAATCTAAGTGGAAGCTCAGAGGGACAGAGCTTTTTCTGTTGCTGCTCCTAAACTGTGGAACAGTCTCCCTTTGCCCATTAGACAGACCCCTTCACTGTCCATTTTTAAAACTCATCTAAAAACCCATTTCTACTCCTTGGCCTTCAATCCAGCATGAAACATTGATTTTACTTGTTTTATTGCTATTATATGATTTTCATTTTTACCTGTCTTGTTTTATACTTTTTAGCTGTATTTTATTCTCTATTTATTTTTATGTTTTACATTTCTTTCATATTTTATTTATTCCTGATGTACAGCACTTTGTGTCAGCTGTAGTTGCTTTTAAAGTGCTTTGGAAATAAAGTTGGATTGGATTGGATCATATGATCAAATTATTGAAGAATATTTCCCTGACATTACTGGTGGTTTTCTAAACCAGTGTTTTTCAACTGGGGTTCCTTGGAACTCAGAGGATTTGTGAGAGAACATTCAGGATTCCGTGGGAAATTATCTAATTTTACTTCTTAATTGGTCCCAAAAATTGCAAACAACTTCCTGCTGTTGTGCATCAGCACCTGCAGTGGCTCCGCCATGTCAGCAGGTGGCAGCACAAACATAATCCCTTCCTCTCCTTCATCCTCTTCTTCCTACTCTCGATGGAAAACTCACCCTGTGGAGAGATAGGGCCACCTTCCCAACCCCTGCAGCTGCCCTGCATTTAAGATAAGATAAGATAAGCCTTTATTAGTCCCACAACGGGGAAATTCCAGGATTGCAACAGCACAGGGATAGCAACACTCAGAGCAACAATCAGAAGGCAAGAAAAAAAAAACAAAACAAAAAAAACAAGCAAGCAAGAGCAGCTAATATACATATGTACATATTACTATAAAATATATATATACACACACACACACACACACACACAGTGCAGAGCATTGTAGCTGGATGGAATAAATATATGAATATATGAACACACAGTGCAGAGCATTGTAGCTAGATGGAATAAATATGTAAATATATAAACACCCACAGTACGGAGCATTGCAGCTAGGTGGAATAAATATGCAAGTATATAAACACACACAGTGCGGAGCATTGTAGCTAGATGGAATAAATATATAGATATATAAATATAAACACACCCAGTGCTGAGCATTGTAGCTAGATGGAATAAATATATAGATATATAAATATAAACACACCCAGTGCAGAGCATTGTAGCTAGATGGAATAAATATGTAAATATATAAACACACACAGTGCAGAGCATTGTTGCTAGGTGGGATGAAACAGCATAACCGTCTATTTAGTTATCCTACATGGTATGATTATGTGCCCATACATATTCTCACCCTCCATAGCGACCGGTATGTTCCTAGTTGTATGCCGGAGAGGACCATTGTGTAAGTCTATTGCATCTTTTGCATTCAAAAAAAACTATTAGTTTGTTACGTCTTTTTGCTATCTCTGCGAGCAGCCCTGCTTAGGTTGTACAGTCTGACAGCCGTTGGTAGGAAGGACCTACGAAACCTCTCGGTTGTGCACCTGGGATGATGTAGTCTGCTGCTAAATGAGCTCCTCAGTGCATCCAGTATGTCCTGCATAGGGTGGAACTCGGACTCCAGCAGAGATGACAGTTTAGCCACCGTCCTTCTCTCTCCTATCTCCTCCATCGGATCAAGGCGTTGCCCCAGGACAGAGCTAGCTTTCTTAATCAGTTTGTTCAGTCTCTTCCTATCGGCTGCAGTAATGCCACTGCCCCAGCAGACCACTCCAAAAGTGATGGCTGATGCCACCACCGTGTCATAGAATGACTTCAGCAGCGCCCCTTGTACACCAAAAGACCTGAGTCTCCTCAGCAGGAACAGCCTGCGCTGTCCCTTCTTGTAGAGTGCGTCAGTATTGTGTGACCAGTCTAGTTTATTGTTCAGATGAATACCCAGGTACTTGTAGGATGTCACCATCTCGATGTCTGTTCCCTGTATATTTACTGGTGCTGTGAGGGGCTGCCCATGCCTGCGGCAGTCCACCACCAGCTCCTTAGTTTTCCTCGCGTTGATCTGGAGGCAGTTCCGATGGCACCATTTACCATTTACCATTTACCAGGGAAATTTAAAAAAAAAAATGTTGCCAAGTGTCAGGAATCTCTGAAAACACTTAGAATATGATCGTACGAACGAGACTGAGTTTATTTCTCAGGGTTGGTTTATTGAGAGGTCACATCCTCCAACAAGAACAGAATCTCAGTAAAGAGGTAGAACAATCATCCTTCACAGTTCTTATACCCTCCAAAGACACAAAACCCCCAACATCAAATAACACACCCCCAACCCACAGCAAACATACAGCCCCCGAGGCTCCTTGGCGTCTCCATTGTCTCTCTCATCCTTCTAGCCTCCGGGGCTCCTGCTGGGACATTCTCTCCCACTTCTCGTCTCCTAAGCAACCAACTTCACACCTCCCGTAGGTCTCTGCAAGGTCAGGTCCTCTTTGGCCATTGAGACGTGAAGTTTCCAGAATATGCACTGTCATGCCTACTAGGTATATGTGGGTGAATATGAATGCCATATATGCGCCCTAAATATGCGCCATATAACCCCCCCCAAAGGTCTAAATAAGGACAAAGTACACCCCAAAATGCATAGAAACATATCATATCACACAGAACAGCAAAATGGCACAACATATCACATTTCCAACTGCTTGGGCTTCAACCTCCTGCCATATCTGCTGTAAGCAGGCTTCGATCTGCCTGTAGCTGTTTCTTGCATCTGTGGATCAGAGTCGTTAGCATATCCTTGTGAAAGCTTAGAAGAGTGTCTCCCCGGTGGCGTGCTGCAACGGGGGGCCCTGGCTAATTGCACTTGTTCATCAGCCAACACAAAAGCGGGTTTGAGTCTGTTAATGCAGACTAATTCTCTCCTGTCACCCAAATCGAGCAAAAAATGTTTTTCCCCAGTTTCTAACACTCTGAACGGTCCATCATAAGGCGGCCTTAAACCTGGCCTCTGAGCGTCGTGTCTGACAAAGACAAATTCTGCGTTCTTTAAGGCTTTAGGCACAAAAACGCGTGGGAAACTGTGATGAACTGGGCCGGGGAGGGTGTTTGATCCCGTGTCGCTCTGCAGCAGCTGAGCGGGGGGGGGGCAATTTGGTGCGGGGTTCTCTGGAAGGAATTCGCCCGGTAACCGGAGGGGTTGGGCAAAAACTAGCTCAGCCGGAGAGGCTTGTAAATCTTCCTTAGGTGCTGAACGCAACCCTAATAAAACCCATGGAAGTTTATCAACCCAATTTGTGTCCGTGAGAGCCGCTCTGAGGGCTGCTTTCAATGACCGGTGAAAGCGTTCGCACAAACTGTTGGCCTGAGGGTTATAAGCGTAATGCGGTGAATTTTCACCCCCAGACTGACGGCCATGGATGACCAGAGCTCGGAAACGAATTGGGGACCCCTGTCAGACGTTATGTCTGACGGGACTCCAAAACGCGCGACCCAAGCTGTTAAAAACGCACGCGCCACGTCTGCTGCTGTAGTTGACGCCAGGGGGACCGCTTCTGGCCAGCGCGTTGTGCGGTCCACCATGGTTAGAAGGTGTGTGAAACCCTGCGACAGCGGGAGGGGTCCCACCAAGTCGATATGCACGTGGTCGAAGCGTTTGGTGGGATGTGAAAAGGTTCTAAGGGGGCCTGCGTGTGCTTGTGTATCTTTGCTCTTTGACACGCTGCGCAGGCTGCGGCCCACTCTTTGACCTGTTTACGCAGCCCCGGCCAAACAAATTTTTCTCCCACCATTTTGATCGATGCACGAACTCCCGGATGTGCCAGCGAATGGATTAAATCAAAAACGCGGCGGCGCCACACAGCTGGGACCACGGGGCCCGCCCCGTGGAGATATCACAGATTAGAGGACGCATACCTGTCTGATGCACCCTGTGCTCCAGCCTTAACCCTGTTGGCCCAGACTGGAGCCCGAGCACATCCGCATCGTTAACCTGCTCAGCGGCCATGGCTGCATAATCTAAGCCTACACAGACCGGGGCTGCGAGCGCTTCCGCGCTGCAAGCCTGGCCCGCGTCCACGGCCACCATGTCTGCCCCCTGGGGGCCTGGCGTTGCAACTGCACGCGAGAGGCAATCTGCCACCACATTGTGTTTGCCCGCCACATGTTGAATGTCGGTGGTAAACTCTGAAATCGCGGCCAGCTGTCTCTGCTGTCGGCCCGACCACGGCTCTGAAATCTTGGCCATTGCAAATGTTAATGGTTTGTGGTCTACAAACGCAGTGAAACGGCGCCCTTCCAGCCAGAACTGGAAGTGGCGGATGGCCAGATGCAGGGCTAAAAGCTCCCTATTGAACGCGCTGTATTTCCGCTCGTTATCACGCAATGTTTCGCTGAAAAACGCAAGCGGTTGCCAGCTCCCTGCTACCAGTTGCTCGACAACCGCCCCCACTGCTACGTCGGAAGCGTCCGTGGTTAGTGCCATGCGAGCTGCTGGCACGGGGTGTGCCAACAGCACAGCGTTCGCCAGGGCCGACTTGACCTGGGAGAAAGCGCGCTCCCGTTCCGGGGACCACTCGACCTTATTTGCAGGTTTTTGTTTCTTTAGTGCCGCGTACAGTGGGTGCATGAGCTGTGCCGCGCTGGGGAGGAAACGGTTATAAAAATTGACCATCCCCAAAAATTCTTGCAATGCTTTAACTGTCTGCGGCTGGGGAAACGCCGTTATCGCGCGTACTTTATCGGGCAGCGGGACCGCTCCTTCTGGAGAAACGCGGTGGCCCAAAAAATTGATTTGCGCTACCCCGAATTGACATTTCGCTGGGTTAATTATCAGCCCATGCTCTGTCAGCCTCTGAAAAACCGCTGTGAGGTGGCGTTCGTGTTCGACCTCGGATACACTGGCTACCAAAATATCATCCAAATAGGCGAACACGAAAGGGAGGCCACGCAACACCGCATCCATCATGCGTTGGAACGTCTGTGCGGCGCCTTTGAGGCCAAAAGGCATGCGCAAAAACTCGAAAAGCCCGAAAGGGGGTTATTACTGCCGTTTTGGGTATGTCTTGAGCGCGGACTGGGACTTGGTGATAACTGTGCACCAAATCTATTTTGGAAAAGATGCGCGCCCCCGCCAAATGCGCCGAAAAATCCTGGATGTGCGGAATCGGGTAGCGGTCGTGTGCTGAAGCATTATTTAACCTGCGGAAATCACCGCAAGGCCGCCACGAGCCGTCAGCCTTGGGGACCATATGCAGGGGAGACGACCAAGGGCTGTTAGAGCGTCTAACAATGCCCAGTTTTTCCAAGTTGGCGAATTCCTCGCGCGCGATGGCCAGTTTAGCTGGGTCCAAGCGCCAAGCTTTTGCAAAAACAGGGGGGCCGGAGGTAGTTATGAAATGCTCGACTCCGTGTTTAGCTATTGACGCTGAAAATGTTGGGACCGTGAGTGCTGGGAATTGATTGAGTAGTGCATGAAACTTACCACCCGCAGCTGTGACATTAAGATGTGCAGAAGGCGGGGCCACCCGAGCTGTACAGGAGATAGAGTGGAAAGAGTGCATTTACCATACGTTTATTAGTAAGATCAACTAATAAACTGTTTGAGCATAAAAAATCAGCACCTAACATGTTGTTGCTAACTGCAGCTATGACGAAAGTCCACTCGAAGGTGCGCCCGTGGAAGGATAGAAGGAGCGTCTTCTCCCCATAGGTTTTGATTGTCGAACCATTTGCCGCTAGCACCAGGTGTCCGCTGGAAGGCGCCAGCAGGTCCGCGTAGGAAGGCTTGACGAAACTCAGCTGGGAGCCTGTGTCCACCAGGAAATCCTTCCCTGAATTCGCGTCCGTCACGAAAAGCAGCTTGTTCTTCGCGCCAAGAGCAGCAGCTGCTACTGACTCTCGGTCTTGGCGTTTCCCTGGCGCTTGTATCGGCACAATGGGATGCATCTGCGCGCCCTCTCGGCGAAACGTCGATGGTAAAAGCAGAGGGTGCCGTCCGCTCCGCTTCTCCTGGTCTCTGCCGCTGCTGACGTCAGTGGGTCCGGTGCTGCGGCCTCTGGTCTCCCCTCGTCTCGCGGGGGTGCGTTCAGCTCTGTTGCCGCCGTCGTGGCTGCGTGTCGTCTATGGGCGTCGACGAGCCGCTGCGCCTCCTGGCCCAGCCCGTGGTAGTCGCGGTCGTTGAGCAGCTGTGAGCTGGCCAGGGTGACTCTCACTGCTGGCGGTAGTGTTCTGAGAAAGAGGTGGGCGAAGATAAAACTGTCATCATCTTCGCCTCTCAGGTTCATCATCCTCACCATCAGATCTGCCGGCCTGTCTGCTTCCCCTTCTGTCAGCGCCAGAAGTCTCTCTGCTCGCTCTCCCTGCGAGGGAGTGAAAGCTCGAATGAGGGCGGCTTTCAGTGCGCCATACTTGTCGTCCTGGGGCGGGTGGTTGGTCAGGCTCTCCACCCCCTGCACTGTGAGGCTGTGCAGCTTCGCGACGACATGGTAGAACCTCGTTGCATCCGCTGAGATTCCCCGAAATTGGAACTGCGCCTCCACAGTGGTAAACCAGGAGCGCGGGTTATGTTGCCAGAAATCGGGCAGCTGTAGTGTGGTAGCTGCGTTAACCTGGTTGGCTCCTGAAGAGTCCGGTGCGGGAAGATCGTCGCCACCGGCCATAGTTTGTCGTAGGTCACCAGTGTAGAGGATGCCTTTCACAAACGAGACTGAGTTTATTTCTCAGGGTTGGTTTATTGAGAGGTCACATCCTCCAACAAGAACAGAATCTCAGTAAAGAGGTAGAACAATCATCCTTCACAGTTCTTATACCCTCCAAAGACACAAAACCCCCAACATCAAATAACACCCCCCCAACCCACAGTCCTTGAGCAAACATACAGCCCCTGAGGCTCCTTGGCGTCTCCATTGTCTCTCTCATCCTTCTAGCCTCCGGGGCTCCTGCTGGGACATTCTCTCCCACTTCTTGTCTCCTAAGCAACCAACTTCACACCTCCCGTAGGTCTCTGCAGGGTCAGGTCCTCTTTGGCCATTGAGACGTGAAGCTTCCAGAATATGCACCGTCATGCCTACTAGGTATATGTGGGTGAATATGAATGCCATATATGCGCCCTAAATATGCGCCATACATGCAAGATCCTGAACATAAAGTCAGCTTTATACCAAACCAGCATGGCTCAATTCAAAATTCTGTTTTGTGGCAAAACTCATCTCTTGATTTCTACTCTGGCATTGGGTGTTTTTCCATTACTGACCTTTTGAATTTGTTTTGGAATTAAATAATGCCTCTGGGTCTGAACACCTGCCTTTCAAGGAATGTATTAAAATAAGACATCTGCTGGTTGCTCTGAAAATGAAAGTTAACAGAGTCATCTGTATCTTGGTGTGGTGGAGTCTTGTAACAGATAACTCCATATGAGCTAACACCATGCCTACAAAACTATAACCTGGTGAGAAGAGTTCCTTAATTTTCTCACTACCTTCAGGCTCCCCCTTAGCTGTTTGTGATGGCCCGTTTTTAATCACCATCAGTGGGGGCCATTGTTGTGGGGTCCCCCTGGTTGGGGGAAGGGGGGCTGTTTTCACATCCTGCAAACATTCCTCTGTCCTGCATTTGTTTGACCCATCTGGCAAATCTCTTCTTTCCTTTCTTTTGATCGATGACTGGGACCTTTGTCTGATAATCCATAGCCTCTGGCAGATAATATGCACAGACACATTAATTATCAATCTCTTTTGAACCTCTGTGCTCTAAATCTCATGTTGTCACACGTCAGTCCTTCCTATAAAGTGCACTGTCATGATTCAGTCAAAGAAAAAGGTCAGTTACAGCATTTCAAAACCTGCTCTTTCCGCCTCTCCTTTCACATTTACTGTTCATGCTTCTATTTTTTACAGGGCAAGCCTGTCGCTCGCCTCTTTGATCATTCTGAAATCTTCTTCTACCTCTACTTGGTATCCTGCCTCCAAATCTACCTCTTTGGCCAAACCTGCAATCACGGGCCCAGTGACCAGGCTTGTCACAGTTAAAACAAACATCCCAATTTCCATCATTCACTTGCATTGACCTGCCTGTCTTGGGTCTAACCCCACAGAGTTATTGAAAAAATAAAAACCCAAAACCTTGTAAAAGTGCCCATATTTAGACCACTTTCTTCACAGATCAACCACACACACACAAACAGAGAACAGAGGAGTTTTGTTCTCTCTACACTGCCTCTATCTAAGGCTCACAGACAAAGAATAGATAAAATAACTGTTTCTCATTGTCCATTTTAACGTTATCCGGTTTTGTTGCCATTTAATCCGTCCGTCTTTAAATATTATGGTCTAATTATTATGATTTTATTTGCTTCCTCCTTTTCCCAACCTCTTGGGCTTCTTTTAATAATTTGCTGTATGGACCCTCCTTAGGATCGCGGCATTGATAAGTTGGGGGAGGATTATTTTTTTCATTTAATAATGGTTCGATGCTCGGTTGGTTTTGATATTTATCTCTTTTTGTTGTAAGTTTTTCCGTCGACGCTAAGACTGTGCATTCATCCACATCCGGTGTGGGTTTAAGGAATAATCTTTTTCCCCATTTGTTTAAATATTTTTCAGGATCCTTTATCTGATCTTTTTCTTTTAACCTGTTATTGTAATATTTTACCGTTCGGCGCACAGTTTCCTTTTTTTTCTTTTGCTTATTTTTCGTTTTATTTGTTTTTCCTGCACAGTTACCCATTTTTTATTTATTTATTTTTTGTTAGTCAGGGACATTGCTCTTTTGAAGTGCGCTCACTTGTTGATTGGGACTAGATCTTACGCCTTCAGGATACGCTCACTTGCTGATGGGACTAGATCTTACGAAATCCTATATTGCAACACTATTACTCTTTTGAAGTACGTTCACTTGTTGGGACTAGATCTTACGCCTTCAGGATACGTTCACTTGTTGATGGGACTAGATCTTACGCAACCTATATTAAAAGGCACTATTACTCTTTTGAAGTGCGTTCACTTGTTGATGGGGCTAGATCTTATGCCTTCAGGATACGTTCACTTGTTGATGGGACTAGATCTTACGCAACCTATATTAGGACTCCTGTAATTTCTTACAGGATCGTTACCTGGTATGATCAGATAGGAAAAATATATAGGACGCTGCCTTATATTACCATTACTAGCTAAAGCTTGACCTATCAGTCAATACACAGCACCTTTTACTTTTATTACTCTTTTGAAACCTGACTCTTCGGCCGGAAAACAACACAATCGGGACTTTAACCCAAACAAACCTTTTTTTTTTTCTCGTTGCAATTACTCGTCCACGCGCTTCGTCCGCGCGCTTCGTCCGCGCGCTTCACTCTCTTATTGCGTTAGTCACTCGTGGTTGGGTTTAGGAAGATCTTGTAACATATTTAGGAGCGCATCCTATGTTACATTAGTAATATGTTGGAGCGGCCTATTTCATATTAGTAATATTTTTAGGAGCGCATCCAATTTCTCATATTGAAGCGGCCTATTTCATTAGTAATATATTTAGGAGCACATCCCATTTACATTAGTAACATATTGGAGCGGCCTTATTTTATGTTACTCACTCAAGGCTGGATTTGGGAGGATCTTCTAACGCATGTAGTATATACTATATCCTTTTTCTTTAATAATAAAAAGACGTCACTTACTTTATGACCCTACTAGTGAGGATGACCGTCACTTAGGCAGAGTCAGGAGCCAGTCTCCTCCCTGGCGTTCCTTGAAGGTGGGTTTTCCAAAAACTGACCATTGGTCAGACCATGCATGGGGTTTGAAGACCGGGGAAGGCTTGGTTGTCCTGGCCCGCCTAGGGTATTGGTCATCCAAGTCACGGCACCACGTATGTCAGGAATCTCTGAAAACACTTAGAATATGATCGTATATTAGTTCATTACCTCAATAAAGATTCGAGACACAAGAATATTCTATTAAGAGTTTTTACTTGCATAAATTATATACAAGGAGTACGAACCCTCAGGTTGCAGGAGGTCAGTACTGAAGGCTGGCTTCAGAGAGCAGGCTTATAAGTGAGAGGCAATTGCAAATACACAAACGGTTTCAGCTGAATGCATCACAGACAGAAGGGGGTGAAAAAGGTCTGGAAAGTTTGTTAATCCGGAACCGGGTGTATTGACCTTCTTAGAGAACAAAGGTGGCCCTGCTCCCCTTCTCGCTCCGCATGGGGGCTCTTTGTGTCCTCTTGCTCCACAGGGGGCTTCCTGTACCTTTCCTGGCTTCCTGCATTCAGTACTTTTCCACACTTCTATACTTGTATAAGGTTTAGACATTCAAAATGATAACATGTGTGTACATTTTTCTGACACTAAGCCAGAGTCCAAAACACTATCCGGATGGGAAAATGTCACCACCTCCCCCAGAAGCTGCATCCCAATGTTGGAATGCAATGCCTCCAGCACTAAACAAGTGGTGGATACAACCATCATGGTGGTCTACCAGTGTTATGCCGGGAAAAGCACATCTCCCATGAAAAGACATGCCACCCCCTGTCTGCAGTAGTGGTTGTCATGCTTTTGTCCCCCTAGTTCAGACATCCTTTAAAGACACATGCTTCATGGGCGCATGTGTCTGACAAGAAACGTGTCCGGTAAGTGGCTGTCTCATTTTCAAACTATTTCACTCTCCCGGCAATGGTGGAACACCAACACCTAATGGCCATCACAACCAAGCATCAAGTGAACTCTTGACCCAAGCTGAAGAAAATCCAAGTCGCACACACGCAAACTCGCATCACCTTCGTATGTAATCGCACTGCGTTTCACACTGAGTATAAACAAATTACAAGACTAAATTGTCATTATATGCCATAATAGGCTACCGTGTGTCATTTTATAACATTTTAGATTGGTGGGGTGCCGCAGGATTTTTTCAGCATAAAAAAGGTTTTCAAAAAAGGTTGAAAACACCACCCAACTGTACTCTGTGAATGGCAGTATAAATGAGTCAGTCATTTTATAACCTCATTTAAGTGATTAAATATTTTAATCACACCTATGAAACATCAGCATGTTAGCACTGGATTTTGTCTATTGTGGGAAATGTTGCATTTTACTCAAAGTACTTTTACAGTACCAAATCAGGAAAAGCTGGGATAATGGGGCTGCACGGTGGCGCAGTGGTTTAGCACTGTGGCAGCACAGTTTTACCCTCGGCCAGGGGATCGCGGGGATCATGAGATCGTGGGTTCGATCCCAGCCCCCGACCAACAGTGAGCTGTGTGGAGTTTGCATGTTCTCCCTGTGTTGCGTGGGTTTACTCCGGGATTTCTCCGGTTTCCTCCCGCATACCAAAAACATGTAGGTTTAGGGCGCTCGCGCACGCAGCGACCAGCAGCCGGTGGCTTGTCACCAGACTGCAAACCAAATCTACCTACGGGTACAAATAAGTAACAAAACAAAAAAAAGTTGGGATAATGCAAATAAAATCACAATGATTCTTACGTTTACCTTTTCATTTATTTCATTGCAGACATTGCATTGAACCCAAGATATTTCATGTTTATTTTTGGTCAACTTCATTTAAATTGTTAATAAACATTCTTGCATTTCAGGCCTGCAACGATTCCAAAAAAGATGCAACAGTAAAGCATTTACTACGCTGGACAAAAATGTCATATTGAAGGCAGCATATATTGCTCTAAAATCTCGATGTACTTCTCTGCTGCCATCATAAAAGTATGAAATGACATTTACTAATGGCACTGACA
Source organism: Pholidichthys leucotaenia (assembly GCA_020510985.1). Taxonomy (NCBI): domain Eukaryota; kingdom Metazoa; phylum Chordata; class Actinopteri; order Cichliformes; family Pholidichthyidae; genus Pholidichthys; species Pholidichthys leucotaenia. Next base: position 445,268,892 of record CM035836.1, on the reverse strand, counting down.
CAACCCTGTACTGTGACAGACCCTGGCTTTTGGGCTTGTGACTGAAAACAATGTTGATGGTCCTTTTTCATTGTTTTGGTTGTTATTTTAACTATTTTGATCATTTGTTATTTTTCTCATAACATGCCAGCTCCTCTTACCTCATAGATCACCTGTTGACACCACCTGTTTGAAATCACATTGTTATTTAATTCATTACCCCATTACTACCCAAAATTACATTACAGATTCCAAAGTGTTAAATGCGTTACTGTCCAAACCTTTTTTTTGTAATGTGTTATAGGCCTGAAATATAGGAATTGTTACATTTTAACAAATTAAATTATGCTGACCAGACACAGTTGGGTTAATTGTATTGGCACTTAATTAAAAGTTAAAATACAGTGGTATGAAAAAGTGTTTGCCCTCTTCCTGATTTCTCATTTTTTTATATGTTAGTCACACTTAAATGTTTCAGATCAAACAAATTTAAATATTAGACAAAGATAAACACAAAATGCAGTTTGTAAATGAAGGTGTTTATTATTAAGGGGGGAAAAAATCCAAACCTACATGGCCCTGTGTGAAAAAGTGGTTCCTCCCTAAACCTAATAACTGGTTGGGCCACCCTTAGCAGCAACAACTGCAATCAAGCATTTGCGATAACTGGCAATGAGTCTTTTACAGCGCTGTGGAGGAATTTTGGCCCACTCATCTTTGCACAGTTGTTGTAATTCAGCTACAATGGAGGGTTTTCGAGCATGAACTGCCTTAAGATCATGTCACAGCATCTCAATAGGATTCAGGTCAGGACTTTGACTAAGCCACTCCAAAGTCTTCATTTTGTTTTTCTTAAGCCATTCAGAGGTGGACTTGCTGGTGTGTTTTGGATCATTGTCCTGCTGCAGAACCCAAGTGCACTTCAGCTTGAGGTCACAAACAGACGGCCGGACATTCTCCTTCAGGATTTTTGGTTAACACAGAATTCATGGTTCCATTTACCACAGCAAGTCTTCCAGGTCCTGAAGCAGCAAAACAGCCCCAGACCATCACATTACTGTTGGTATGATGTTCTTTTCTGAAATGCTTTGTTACTTTTACGCCGGATGTAATGGGACACACACCTTCCAAAAAGTTCAGCTTTTGTCTCGTCAGTCCACAGAGTATTTTCCCAAAAGTCTTTGGGATCATCAAGATGTTTTCTGGCAAAACTGAGACAAGCCTTTATGTTCTTTTTGCTCAGCAGTGGTTTTCGTCTTGGAACTCTGCCATGCAGGCCATTTTTGCCCAGTCTCTTTCTTATGGTGGAGTCATGAACACTGACTTTAACTGAGGCAAGTGAGGCCTGCAGTTCTTTGGATGTTGTTGTGGGGTCTTTTGTGACCTCTTGGATGAGTCATCGCTGCGCTCTTGGGGTAATTTTGATCGGCCAGCTGTTATGTCTGAGAATAAAGGGAAAGGAGGCAAGTCTTCATGCAGCAAACAACCAACTTTATTATACAGAACTGGGGTTTATATACAGAGTGGGCTGTGCCCGCCTGACGTCACCCTGTGGGTGGGCACAGCATCCCAGACACACATATCTCACACACCACATTTCCCCCTCCCCCAAAAAGTGTCAAGCACGCAGGAAACCCACCCAAATTTGGTAACCCGAATCACACACTAAGAACAAGGGAATAACATATTGCATTAGACCCAACCTATCACATTCACACAAAACAACTCAAAATCGGACCATGTCTCTTTAAAATACAAAATAACCCCATTTTATACATACATTCACTCATTCACATACACATCAGCTATATACAGAGTGCACATTTTCCCAAATATGTACACAAATATTTTCATTAAATGCATGTTTCAAGTGACCCCAATGTCTCAGGCCAGCCACCATCTTCTAGTCTGCCACAGAGAACCTAGGCAACCCCATGGCATATGCGCGCCCAGTCGCCATCCACCCCCAGGGTCAAAGTCCCCCTCCCTGGCAAAAATGTCTCTAACCGGAGGCCCAAGACAGACCCATGGTGTCTGTACACCCGGCCGTTGGCGCTTCTTCCCTCTGGTCCCGCCATGCTGATGTTCGGTGCACCGCCTCTTTGTGCCCGACAAGCTGTTCCCAGCTGTCCCACACACCGCCGTCATGGCTCCACGTACTCCGGCCCCCAGTGGCCTCACCTCGGGAAGGACCGAAGCTTGCTCTTCGGCCTCGTCCGCTGCCTTGGGCACCTCTTTAAAACAACCAACACCCTCCTCCAGGGCGCTTCGCTGCTCCACCTCCACATTCGGCTGCTGCTGCTCACCTCCGTGGTCCTCACCATCACCAGCACTCCCGGTCCCGGTGCTCCGCCGCGCCACCACCACGTCCAGCTGCGGCTCTTCCCCAAAGCCCTCGGCCCGCACGGTCCCACTTGCCCGTTGTACAGCCTCCAACAGCGGGGCCGCCTCCTGCTGCGTCGCCTCTGCATCCTGCTGCACCACCTCTCCGCCGTTCTCGCACACTGAGCCGTCCGACCCACCTGCACCATGGTCCCAGGCCAAGATGGGCTCCATGGCTGGCTTGCTGACCTCGGCGACTCTACAACTCGCGGCCCCGGTCCCGCTTAAAGGCTCAGCTTGGCGCCCTTAGCCTCATCTTGGCGCGCATTCAGCCTATCAGCTAGCCCATCAGTTCTTGGCGCCAAGATCTGCATCACGCGCAGCTTCACGGCCCTCGTCTGACCATCAAAATGCCTGGCCAGCCGCTCGACAGCATCCTCGTAGAGGTCTGCACCGCCCAGAGCACCAAGGATCCTTTGGCCCTCTGCGCCGAGATTGTGGGCCAGGAGCACCTGCCGACGTCTCCCGTCCAGCCTTTGTAGGCCCAGCTCCCCAATATGCTCCTGAAATGAGGCTCTCCGCTCCGGCCAGAGGATTACCGGCTCCACCTCATGCTCCAGAAATGGTGCCAACAGCCGAGGCAACCAGCACGCTTCCATTAAACTCCTCGTTGCCAAATGTTATATCTGAGAATAAAGGGAAAGGAGGCGAGTCTTCGTGCGGCAAGCAACCAACTTTATTATACAGAACTGGGGTTTATATACAGAGTGGGTCGTGCCCGCCTGACGTCACCCCGTGAGTGGGCACGGCATCCCAGACACACATATCTCACACACCACACCAGCCACTCTTGGGAAGGTTCACCACTGTTCCATGTTTTTGCCATTTGTGTATAATGGCTCTCACTGTGGTTCACTGGAGTCTCAAAGCTTTAGAAATGGCTTTACGACCTTTTCCAGACTGATCGATTTCAGTTACTTTGTTTCTCATTTGTTCCTGAATTTCTTTGGATCACAACATGATGTCTAGCTTTGGGGGATCTTTTGGTCTACTTCACTTTGTCAGGCAGGTCCTATTTAAGTGATTTCTTGATTGAGAACAGGTGTGGCAGTAATCAGGCCTGGGTGTGGCTAGAGAAATTGAACTCAGCTTTCCAAAGATGTGATAAACCACAGTTAATTTGTTTTAACGGAGGGGGGGGGCAGCAATCACTTTTTCACACAGGGCCATTTAGGTTTGGATTTTTTTTTACCCTTAATAATAAACAACTTCATTTAAAAACTGCATTTTGTGTTTACCTGTGTTATCTTTGTCTAATATTTAAATTTGTTTGATCTGAAACATTTAAGTGTGACAAACATACAAAAAATGAGAAATCAGGAAAGGGGGCAAACACTTTTTCACACTACTGTATATTCCAGAATCACTACATAATTTTTAAATTTCTATTTGCATTTTCTATTGTGTCCCAACTTTTATTTTGACTTGGAGCTGTATTTCTAAGTTCAACACCTGTTTCTAGCATCCTTCAATCCATCCAGGCAACCATCCATCTTCTCCCGCTTTTCCGGAGGTCCGGGTCATGGAGGCAACAGTTCAAGTAGAGAAGCCCAGACTTCTCTCTCCCCAGCCACCTGTTGCAGTGCTTCAGAGAGGATACCAAGGCATTACCAGACCAACTGGGAGATGCAGTCTCTCCAGCAAGTTCTGGGTCTGCCCCGGGGTCTCCTCCCAGTGGGATGTGCCCGAAATACCTCAAGTGGGAGGCGTCCAGGAGGCATCCTGATCAGATGCCCAAACCACCTCAACTGGCTCTTCTCAGTGTGGAGGAGCAGCGGTTCTACACTTAGCCTCTCCCGGATGACTGAGTTCCTCACCCTGTCTCTAAGGGTGAGTCCAGTAATCCTATGAAAAAAGCTCATTTCAGCCGCTTGTATCCGCAATCTCGTTCTTTGGGTCATTACCCAAAGCTCGTGACCATAGGTGAGAGTAGGAACATAGATTGACCGGTAAATCGACAGCTTTGCCTTAGAGCTTAGCTCCCTCTTCACCACAACGGACTGGTACAATGTCCGCATCACTGCAGATGCTGCGCTGATCCGTCTGTCAATCTCTCACTCCATTCTTCCCTATCTTGTGAATAAGACCCCGAGATACTTAAACTCCTCCATTTGGGGCAGGAGCTGTTTCTAGCATTATAATGAAAGTTATCACTTATTTGCTTCTTTATCCTTTATAATGTATCCCATGGTTGATTCATATGAAATGCTTTCTGTTTTCCCTGTGTATTCTTATCCCATGCTTTTCTTTCCGTATAGGTATCTGGTCCAGTTCTTGTCTCTGTTGTCTGAGCAGCAGGCTGTAAACAAAATGACACCCAGCAACATCGCCATCGTCCTGGGACCAAACCTGCTCTGGCCACAAGCTGAGGGGTGTGTGACCAACAGCTCACTTTTCTGTTGCAACACCTTCCGCTAGTTTTCTCACAATCCACCCTCCTCCTACAGACAAGTCTTTTTACTTTAATGCTAGATAATGTAGTAATGTAGTTATCATGCTTTGTGTGTACTGTGTGTCTTGTTGCCTCTCCAGCGAAGCTGCTCTGTTGGACATGGCATCAGCTTCTTCAGTCCAGGTGGTGACGGTCATTGAGCCTCTCATTCAGTATAGCTCCAGTCTCTTCCCAGAAGGTACATCTTCCCTAACCTGATGTCAGCTTTTTAAATTATATTATTCTGAAACTGGAATATTTCTTGTTAATGTTTCTGCTGCCTTTTTAATTCAGGTCTTTAAAGGGGCTCACTGACTGGACTTTTTACCCATTTTAACAGCTCACTCATGTCTTAATGAAGTGCTTGTGACATACTGTATTTTGTTCATATTTTCTTTAATTTTTTAACTATTGAAGCAAATTTGTTTTTTATTTTCCTTGGCTTTGGTGGAGGGGGGGGGGGGGAGGGGGTGCCCCGTCAGGAAGCGGCTCCCCCACACTACCCATGAGAGTATGCCCGGAGGATGGTGAGGGAGCTGAGCCAACAGTGGAGACACGGGGATACTGCCTGGGGCTGCTGGCTCTCAGCTTCCCGTGACTGGCGTGCCAGCGACCCGCCGTGAAACCACCGGAAGACGGGCTGTTTTGATGCGAGGCACATTGTGGACCGTGGACTGGTGAACCAGGTGGTAACAGGGATGGTTATTAGGGCGACTAAGATCTGAAGAAAACGACAATATAAACCACGCTTGGTTCGAGCTTCTTGTTACCAGTGTTAGCTCTTGGGGGCTAATTTAGCGCCACCGCCATATACATGACAGTCAGCTAGGCGGGCCAATAATAGAGTAGTGGGTTGGTCTCAAGGACGGCGGTGGGTTGGCTTTTTCAAAACGTGACATACGATTTCTGCAAAAAAGTCAAAAACGTTTCTGGGAGAGAAAAATGAGATAAAGGCTGTGTGTTTTTTAAGAGAATTGACTGTTTTGAAAATTGTTTGATAATTAGGTGACCAGTAGACTCATTTCAGGCAGTTAAAACATAGAAACACTCCATTTTTCAGGTAATAACCCTTTTAATAGTGGTGAGCATTTTAATAGCATCAGCCGTGATGAACATGATTAATAGCATTGTTTTGATTAATCACATGCCACACGGTTAATGCACCATGTTTTCTTTCTCACCCATATGCTGCCAGTAGCAAAATGGCCACGTTACAATTAATCATGCTCATGTGATTAAATGCGATTAGCATGCTTAATCGCAGTTAGCTGCAGTTAATCGCATACATTAATGGCCTGCCATGCGATGAATGCACCAGCCTCTCTTGCATATATGCTGCCAATGGCAAAATAACGCATTAATGTCAGAGCGTGGGCTGGGTCTCATGCTCTCATCTTAATTTATAATTTGTGTGTCTTGTCTCCAGGGCATGGGCCCCAGCCCTTGTCCTCGCTTTAAGCTATATTTTGAGATTTTTTGTATTTTTCCTTTATTATCATGATCCTGGGTTGCTATTATTGTCATTAGTATTATGCTATCTTGTATATTTATTTCTCCGTGGATTTTCTTCATATTTTAAGTTTATCGGCCTGATTTATTATTATCATAATTATTGCCATGGTGTTGTCCCTCCTGATCCTGTATGTGTGATTGTCTGTGCAGCCCCGTCCACCCTGTCCTGTGTCAGTGTTCATTCCCTGCTGTCTCCGTTTGCCCTGATTGTGCCACCTGTTCTGTATTGTTTGATTACTCCTCTCTATTTATGTTCAGCCCCAATCTGTGTTCCTCATGGGTGTCGTCATATCTGTGTGTACTACACACTTCTGTTCCTGCCCGTTACCCTACCTTGTGGCCTGCCAAGTTTAGAGTGAGCTTTCTGTCACAGCTCCCAAGATGTTGTTATCTTTTGTGTTTTTACCATCAAGCTGTGCCTGTCTGGCCAGCTCTTTATTAAATCATCGCCAACTTTAAATATTGCGTTTGGGTCCAGTTTTCCACCTACCGTGACAATACAACACTCATCAAATGGACCCAGCATATTTAAAGTTTCAGCAGTTGGGCCTCAATGAGAAGGAACCTTGGGAAACGACCAACATTGAGGCCTGCATCGAGGATGCCCGCACCCCCCGCATGCCGGAGGAAGCCCTCCTCTGGCTCGAATGGGCCAAGGAGTTGAGTGAGGTGCTTCCAGTCCTCCCACGGTTCCCTCTGCTCGCCCCTCTGCATGAGCAGAGCATAAACATGCAAATCATCATCTGGGGGCTGATGGAATTGTTCCCAGCGGCGGGAGAGGTGCAGATGGAGGAAGGATCGCATCCATCCAGGGGAAGACATGGTCGTCACCGGCGCCGTAGGACACAGCGGCCCAGCTTCTCATCCCTGGGAAGGGGGCCACAGGTTTCCATTTCCTCCTTCGGCGCCACCGCTAGTACAACACCATCGGGCATCCACCCCCTGTCTGATGAGCTCCAGATTCTCCCGGGAGGACTCGCCAGACGGATCAGCAGCAGCAGAGAGGGAATACAGGCAAGTACCTGTTCATTTTTTCACATCATTAAATGAAGGGACTTGTCTGATTTCCGGTGGGGGGGATGCAGCCACAGCAGCCTCCCACTGCTGAGTTCTCTCCACCCCACTCTGCTGCCCTGTCCATCCACCCATCCTCACCTGCATCTCCTGTGTCCCATTCTGGTTTTTGTGAGAGACTGGCTATACTGGGAGGTAATCTACTGGTCTGGGATGAGCCAGTTGCCCCTAGAGCTCCTCCAGCAGCAGCTACCTCCAGGAGGGGGTTCCAAGTAGCTGTGGCCCCCAGACCTGACATCCCACCAGTTGCTGTTTCTGCATCTGGGTTGAGTGAGGGTCATCCTGTATTGGCTCCACACCTCTCCCCAACTCCAGTACCAGCACCACGTCACTTCCCAGCTCCAGTACCAGCTCCATGTCATTTCCCAGCACCACCACCAGCTCTGGCTCTTCGCCGAACAGCTCCAGCTGCTTGCGAGGTGCATGCCACAGCTCCAGCCATCCCTGAGGTGCACACAACGACTCCCGCTGTCTCTGAGGCACACACTACAGCTACAGCTGTTCCCACAGTGCACACTTCAGTTCCTGCTCTACCCGAGGTGTACGCTCCGGTTCCTGCAGCTCATCCTGAGGAAGTCACCCCAGCAGCAGAGGACCAGGAGCTCAGGCAAGTGCTTTTCTTTACTTTTGTAACATCAATACTAGTTAAGACTTGCCTAGCTCCTGGTGTTTTTGGTGACACCTCACCACCCCACCACCCCCCACGAGATGTGACTGCAGCGGGGGTGGTTCTCCGGCCGTTGGGGCTGGATGCTCCTACACCATCCACTCCAGAGGTCAGCGGACCTCCACCCATCACTCCAGAGGTCAGGGGTCCTCCAACAATCACTCCAGAGGTCGAGCAGTCCGCTCCACCCATTGTTGTTCCTGAGATCGAGCAGTCTGCTTCATCCGTCATCCAAGAGGTCAAGCAGTCTGCTCCACCCATCATCCAAGAAGTCAAGCAGTCCGCTCCACCCATCATCCAAGAGGTCAAGCAGTCCACTCCACCCGTCATCGAAGAGGTTGAGCAGTCCGCTCCACCCGTCATCCGAGAGGTTGAGCAGTCCGCTCCACCCATCATCCAAGAAGTCGAGCAGTCTGTTCCACCCATCATTGTTTAAGGGGTTGAGCAGTCCACTCCACCCGTCGTTGTCCAAGAGGTCAAACAGTCCACTCCATTCGTCGTACAAGAGGTCGAGTAGTCTGCTCCAACTGTAGCCCAAGAAGCCGGCGTGCCTCCAACCACTGCCCAAGAGGCCGGCGTGCCTCCACCTTCTGTTCCAGAGGCTGGGGTCAGCGTAAAGCAGTCGTCGGTCACAGAGCATTGGGCTCCTCTGTGTTTGTTTGGTGAGCTCTGTGTTTCTGTGGCTACTGTTCTACCTTGTTCTGTTCGGTGGGCTGAGGACATTGGCAGACTGCCGGACTGGCCCTGCATTTCCGTCTGGGGGTCCATGGACTGGGGCAGGCCCCCCGACCCACGTTGTTCTCCAGTCCAAGGGCCTATGGACTTTGTTAGACCCCCTGACCCGTTGTTTGCTATGGTCCAGTTGCCCATGGACTTGGGTAGACCACCCAACTTGCTTTGTTGGACATTGCTGTCGGTGGATTACAATGTGTTTCAGCCCACCTGGCCTTGCACCCCCACCACCCACCCGTTGAGGGTTTTTTTTCTCTCCTTTGTTGATGTTGTCCTTGGGATGTCTGGAAGCCACCCCTTAAGAGGGGGTTACTGTCAGGACGTGGGCTGGGTCTCATGCTCTCATCTTAATTTGTAATTTGTGTATCTTGTCTGCTGGGTCTCATGCTCTCATCTTAATTTATAATTTGTGTATCTTGTCTTCAGGGCATGGGCCCCTACCCTTGTCCTCGCTTTAAGCTATATTTTCGGATTTTTTTTAAATTTCTGCTTTAATATCATGATCCTGGGTTGCCATTATTGTTACTAGTATTATTCTATCTTGTATATTTATTCCTCTGTGGGTTTTCTTCGTAGATTAAGTTTATCAGCCTGATTTATTATTATCATTATTATTGTCATGGTCTTGTCCCTCCTGATCCTCTATGTGTGATTGTCTGTGCAGCCCCGCCCATTCTGTCCTGTGTCAGTGTTCATGCCCTGCCGTCTCTGTTTGCCCTGATTGTGCCACCTGTTCTGTATCATGTGTGATTACTCCTGTATCTATTTATGTTCAACCCCAATCTGTGTTCCTCATGGGTGTCGTCATATCTGTGTGTACTACACACTTCTGTTCCTGCCTGTTACCCTACCTTGTATCCTGCCAAGTTTAGAGTGAGCTTTCTCTCACAGCTCCAGAACTGTTGTTTTCTTTTGTGTTTTTACCATTAAGCTGTGCCCGTCTGGCCAGCTCTTTATTAAATCATCGCCAACTTTAAATATTGCGTTTGGGTCCAGTTTTCCACCTACTATGACAATTAATTATCCTCATGCGATTGATCACCCAGTATGATTAAAATGTGATTAATGCAATCTATTTGCAATTAATCACAGTCAAAGATTCAAAAGATTCAAATATTTTATTTGTCAATACTACTATACTATATACAGAACATACAGAAGAACTGAAATGGCGTTTCTCTCTCTCTTCAGTGGTGTGCACAATATAAAAAAAGAAAAAGGAATAAGGCTGGAAAAACAACAGCAGCAGCAGTCTATGTACAGTAATGCAACCCGTAGTGCAAATGGCGACAAAAAAATAGGCCCAGACCTCCCATAGTAAAAATAAAGATAAACGATTAACGATGATGAAACTCAGCAATCCTATATACAGAAAAGTAGAGATGTAATACCCGTAATTGCAAGTTCAATGCGGTAGTGTAGGTGCTGACAGTGACAGATAGGACTGCACATGATCAGTATTGCAATGACAGACAGACATGACCTTCGATCATTTTTGGGAATGAACAGTCTGTGAGAAACAAGGTGGAGGAAATTCAAGGCAATGTACGTTACCAGAAGGATTTTAAGAACTGCTGCGTCATGGCTTTCACTGAATCTTGGCTTACTGCGCATGATCGGGATGCAGACCTGTGGATTGACGGCTTTGGAGCTCCGCTGCGCTCGGATCGGCAGGAAGAGGTAACTGGGAAGCGTCAGGGGGGCGGCGTATGTTTATACATTAATGAGCAGTACTGCACATCTGTCACGGTCAGAGAGCGCATCTGTACACCCCATGTGGAGCTGCTGTCTGTGTCACTACGCCCCTTTTATTTGCCTCGAGAGTTTCCCCAACTTTTCATCACAACTGTGTACATTCATCCGAGGGCAGAAGCTGACTCCGCCTCCAGCACCATCTCTGATGTGGTGCAGCGGCTGCAGTCAATTTCTCCAGAGGCGCCAAACTTCATTCTTGGGGATTTTAACCATGTTTCTTTAAAGAAGACACTTAAAAACTTTCATCAGTATGTCTCCTGCCCAACCAGGCGAAAAAAGACATTGGACCTGTGCTATGGATCCATAGAGAGGGCCTATAAATCACTCCCCCTTCCTCCTTTAGGATCATCAGATCACAACTGTGTTCATTTGCTGCCCACATATAAAACTGCTCTCAGAAGAGGCAAAGTGGAGACCAGAGACATTGATGTGTGGACAGAAGATTCACAGCACAGCCTCCAGGAATGCTTTGACTGTACAGACTGGAAGATGTTCATAATGGCCTGCGGGGATGATTTGGACTCTCTGGCTGAGCTCACATGCTCATACATGGCTCACTGTCAAAATAAGTTTGTTCCACGTAAACGTGTCAAAATATACCCCAACAACAAACCATGGGTTACTAAATCAGTTAAATCCTGCTTACAGAGGAAAGCTCTTGCCTTTAAACAAGGGTCTGTTTCTGCGCTACAGGTTGCCACCAAGGAGCTGAAGGCCGAAATTTTAAGAGCAAAACAGAATTATAAATCAGAGTTGGAAAGCAAGATGGCAGCAAATAAACTTGGTTCGGCCTGGGCCAGTATGAAAACTATTGCAGGCCTTCAGAGCACAGAGCGCAGTAATCGTGTGTTTTTAGATGGTTTTAGTTCAGACACAGAGCTGGCTAATGCTCTTAATTGTTTTTATGGTCATTTTGACTCCTTTGATTTTAGCACAGAAATCCAAGATTTGAAACAGAAACTCAAAGACAATCAGCACTTTAATATTGAGATGCAGGATGTTAAAAGGGAGTTCCGCGCTGTAAAAGTGAACAAAAGTCAGGGCCCTGATAATATATGTGGACGCCTGGTAAAGTCCTGTGCACATGAACTGAGTCCTATATTTCATTATATTTTCAATAAGTCCTTACAGACACAACATGTGCCTAAGATCTGGAAAGATGCCGTGGTTGTTCCCGTTCCAAAATCCAGCTGTCCTAAAACGGTAAACGACTTTAGACCAGTTGCTTTGACTTCAATTTTAATGAAAATTTTTGAAAAACTGGTCAGACGTGAGGTCCTAAGGCAGACTGAACATGCATTGGATCCTCTGCAGTTTGCCTATAGGCCTCACAGAGGAGTGGAGGATGCCACTGTCACTCTGTTTGACATGCTTTTTAAACATCTGGATTTTAATGGGACACACGCCAGGCTTTTATTTGTGGACTTTTCTTCTGCCTTTAATACAATCCAACCTCATATTTTAGTTGAAAGGCTCCTGCAACAATTTGATTTGAGCAATAATCTGGTGGGTTGGATTCTGGATTTCTTAACCAACAGGACGCAGAGAGTAAGGGTCAATGGCACATTGTCTGACCTAAAGTGCTCTTCTACTGGCTCTCCTCAGGGGTGTGTGTTGTCACCACTACTCTTCATCCTGTACACAAACATGTGTCGGAGCAGACATGACAACAGACACATTATAAAGTATGCTGATGACTCAGTCATTGTCAGCCTCCTCCAGGATGGTGAGAGTGGCCACGGCCCAGTAGTTGATGACTTTGTTCACTGGTGTGAGGATTCCTACCTGCAGCTGAATACAACAAAAACGAAAGATATGATTATTGACTTTAGGAGGAAAACTCCCAGGCACAAAGTCACCATACTAAAAGGCCAGACCACCGAATGTGTACAATCGTACAAATATCTTGGGACAATTATTGATAGTGGATTGAACTTTGAGGTGAACTGTGAAAGGGTGTGCAAAAAGGGTCAGCAAAATTTGCATTGTTTGAGGAAACTTGCACGCTTCCAAATTGACCGAACCATAATGACTATGTTCTATCGGGCTTTTATTGAATCTGTTTTATCCTTTTCTTTAATGTCATGGTTTGGTCAGATAAAACTGAAACAGAGGAAATCCTTGGATCAGGTAGTCAGATGGTCCAGTCGTTTGCTTGGTGAGTCACAGCTGAGCCTGACATCCCTGTACACCAGACAAGTACAGAGGATGGCCGACTCGATTTTAAATGATGACTCTCACCCTTTGCACTGCAACTTTCAGCTTCTTCCCTCCAGACGGAGGTTTGCTGTCCCAAAAAGTAGAACCCAGCGCTACAAAAACAGCTTTGTCCCTGCTGCTGTCAAAGAGTTGAACAAGCTATAAAAATTATATTGTACATATTTTATATTTACCTATTTTGTAAGATGTGTGCCTGTGTTTGTGTCTATGTTGAATGTAATTAGTGGCTTGTAAATATGGATGTCACCAACTGCAAAACAAATCTACCTACGGGTACAAATAAAGTAACCTGAACCTGAACCTGAACCTGAGACAGCAGCAGATATGGCGTTGTGCAAATGGTTGCAGTGAAGGTGCAGAGACATACAGCAGCAAATGTATTACTGTTGGTGTGTCAGTCTTTCTGTGCGAACAGCTGAGGTAGTTATTTGCGGGTGAGTGCATTATGGCCCGGGGGTGGGGGTGTGTGGAGAGAGTTCAGGGTCCTTATGGCCTGAAGAACAAAACTGTTTAGCACTCTTGTGGAGCGGGCCCAGAGGCTCTGGTACCTTTTCCCCAAGAGCAGGGGGCTGAAGAGGGAGTGTGAGGGGTGGGAGGTGTCGTCTGCAATGTTGATGGCTCTGCGGGTGAGTAGATGTCCGGGGGAAGGGGGCAGATGGGCACAGATAATCTTGCTGGCTGCTTTCACTGTGCGTTGCAATGTCTTCTGGCAGGAGGCGGTGCAGCTTCCATACCACACTGTGATGCAGCTGGTGAGGATGCTCTCAATGGTGCCCCGTTAGAAAGAGCACATGATGGGGGGTGGGACTCGTGCTCTCCTCAGTTTGCGGAAGAAATGGAGGGGAGTTTGAGCCTTCTTGGCCAGTGACGTGGTGTTGTTGGACCAGGAGAGGTCCTCAGAGATGTGCACCCCCAGGAACTTGATGCTGCTCACCATCTCCACAGCTACAACATCAGTGATCGGGGGGGAGGGGTGCTGTGTGTGTGTGTCCCCTTCTGAAGTCGACCACAATCTCCTTGGTTTTTCCCACATTCAGGAAAAGGTAATTGTACTTTGCACCACTAGATCAGTTGGCTCACCTCATTTCTGTAGTTGGCCTCCTCGTTGTTGGTGATGAGGCCCACCACCGTTGTGTCATCTGCAAACTTGATGATGTTGTTGGTGTTGTAGGCTGGTACACAGCCATGGGTCAGCAAGGTGAAGAGCAGTGGGATGAGCACGCACCCTTGTGGGACCCCTGTGCTCAGTGTGATGGTCTGGGAGGTGTTGCTGCCAACTAGGGGTGGGCAATATGGCCTAAAAATGATATCACGATATTTTTGTGAATTTTCACGATAACAATATTTTTCACGATATTACAGAATACAGTTTTTGTCAAGAGGTGGCCCGCGAGGGCCACCATAAGACGCCAAAAGTCGCCAGTGAGGTTTGCATGATGTTTTATTAATGAACACGAACACAAGATAATACACAAAGTAACAGAAAGTAATGAGCCACGGTGGGCTAAAACACACAACACTTGACACAGATGATCATAAGGCTATAACAAGGCACACTTACAATCAGGACATGAACGACGATCAGGAATAGTTGACGTCTGAGGCAAGGGATGCTCGCTCAACGTCTGACAAGGGAATAATCGACGAGACTGCTGCATTGTACTGCTCTTCAGTGCCTGCTTAAATGCCAGGCTGCTGATGAGCCATAAATGCAGCACCAGCTGTTAGGTTTTGACAGCAGGAAGCTCCTCCGAGCGCTGTCACAATAAGAGCTCGGGGAGCAAGAAGGTAACCCTGCTGTCAAACCTGGCGGAGATGAAGCATGGCCCGAGTGCGGCTGGCATCGGTGCTCAGACCATGACAGTACCTCCCCCCTAAGGGCGGGCTCTGAACGCCCAATGACACCCAAGCCCCCCCCCCAACCCCCACCACCAGGGCGGGTGGATGGGGGAACAGGCCTGGAGGGAGAGGACCAGCCATAGACCAAAAATCATGATGAACACAGAAGCACAGAGACAACCAGAAAAAAAAAAAAAACTCCCAGATACATGAAATACACTGAACACAGGGCACGATAACAGAAAATATAATATTCCCCAAATGCGAAACCCATGATTAAGGCAGACTCCAAATGAAACAATTACAGAGCACGATAACAGAAAATACAATATTCCCAAAAGCACAAGAACCCACAGAATGGCCAAGACCGAAACCCGCCCCCCCCCCCCACATTAACACAGGCAAAACATAGAGCAAAATTATCACCCCGCATGACCTTTCACCCAGACAATACAGGGAAATGGTGACAGGCAGAGACCAAAAACCCACGGGGACAGTTCTGGTGGTCTCCCTGCATCCCAAGGCCAACAGGGGAATCCGGGGAACAGTACATGATCGGGCGACCTACCCCAGTCCCAGGCCCGGAAAGTCCAATTCTCCGGCGGCCAAACCAGGTCGCCCCGCAGCAAACACAGAGTGTCGGGTGGCCGGCCCAAGGCGCCGAACCGACGAAACAGTTCCTCGGGTGGCCGACCCGCATCCCTCAGCCACCAGAACCTTGGGAGGACAGCCAGTGGCGGCCTCCCTGGCGGAAGAAAAACATGGAAGAGCCGGGCCGAGCGTAGAGGACCCCCAACGGCCCCTGGCGATGAAGAGCAGGGGTGGTGACTCAGATAAGGGGAATGATGGAGAAGACGAGCCCGCACCATGTCAGGCGGCGAAGGGTCTGCAGCTCCTCCACCGTCCTGGACCCATAACGATGCTGCAGACATGGCTGCACCCGTGTTCGACCCCCACTGGGTCACAGCTGCACCCACGTCGGGCTCCGATTGGGTCTCGTCGGACCCCGACTGGGTCTCGGATGCACCCGCGTTGGACCCCCACTGGGTCACGGATGCTCCCACATCGGACCCCGATTGGGTCAGCGCAGCACCGGCGACAACCTCCGACCCCGAACCTGGAACCCCCAGCACAGCAACCACGACTGGCTCCGCACCGGTGACTCTGCAACAAGGCTCGGAAGACAAGAAAGAACCAGGATCAGAATCACCGGTAGCAACAGAACTCGGCGAGACGGGCTCGGATGCAGCAGACAGCTGCACCCGGCTCGTCTCCCAGAGAGACAGGCAAAAATGCTCCAGAATAGAAAGAAGGAAGATAAGGTAGAGCACTTCCCTGATCTCGGGTTCTGTTGCCATCCAGGACTTCATCGATCCGGGTTCAAGGCGGAGAAGTTCGTCCTCAGGCTCCCACTCAGCTACAGCGGGTTCTGCAGCCGGCATGATGGTCACTGCAGTCTGTGGATCCTCCGGCGCTGACGTCCACGCCGATAACCCGCACGGCGTGGTGGCAGGGGACCCATGACCCGCTGGCTTGAACTGTTCCAGCATGGAGACCCGGGGACGCTTTGTCATCGGCGCAGGCTCCAGGCTGCAGTCCGCTCTTCTCCTCTGCCCACGACATGGCTGCGGGGCTGGAACCAGGCTATCCAGAACCGCAGGCCCCCTCCTCGTCCGGCAACATAGGCCTGGCGTCGTGGACCGCTCAACGGAGGGAGACACAGAGGCAGCAGGTTTAGTAATTAGAGTTACAGCAGGTGGTGGGAGCTCGGGGGACTGCGAACCCCGAACTCCGCCCCCAGGAGTCAGACAAGGCAAATCACAACTATGATGAAAAGAAGGAACTTGCACTTGCCTGTCTCCTGGAGGGAGGATGGTGCCTGCTGCAGGGGACATTGTTCCTCCCTTTCCCCGCCGGATGGTGACAGAGGACCTCCTGGAAGGACGAGGAGGAGCCGCTCACGAAGGTTCACTGACGGGGCTCGCCGAAGCAGAACTCTTGGCACACACAGCAGCCGGGGAAGGCATCGAGGAGAAGGGGACGACAGCCGAGATGAACCAGGCACGGAGCGCTGACGGAATAGCAGGGGAAGATGACCCAGGGGAAGAGGCTGCGGGAATTCCCTCCTGGCTAGACGGCGAAAAGACAGCTGACAGGGTGGTGGAGTCCTTCTGGCGACCCAGAACAAAATCCGGACGGGGTTCTTGCTGAGGTTTATCTTGGCTGTGGCACCGACGTCTTCGACGACCCCCGGATGGCGCGAACTCCTGGACTGGATCGAGGACAGGAACGGGATCCCAAAGCGGGGAGCGGGGATTCCTTCTCCTCTGCTTCCTGCTGTAGTCCTCCTCTACCATACGGAGAATTGTCCCTCCTCGCGCTGATTTCAGGGTGGTCGGCGTAGTGGGGAAGATGATTCAGGACGTCCTCAGCGCAGTCCAGGTACCAGCGTATGTCACTGTGATAGTCGAGGAGGGAGGCGGCGATGAGCGTTTCATCTATGAATTCCAAAGCGTCCGCCAGACTCCGAGCGCGGCCCCTCCGTGACGGCATTCTCCAGCACGCAGTTACCCAGACAGGGAAGAACAAATGTCCACTTTATGCAAACTCACCGGGAACGGCGTCTCGGTTTGGCGCCTCCGTTTAGGCGCCCTGGCAGCAGTCTAGTGTCAAGCGGTGGCCCTCGCGGGCCACCATAAGACACTAAAAGTCGCCAGTGAGGTTTGCATGATGTTTTATTAATGAACACAAACACAAGATAATACACAAAGTAACAGAAAGTAATGAGCCACGGTGGGCTAAAACACACAACACTTGACACAGATTATCATAAGGCTATAACGAGGCACACTTACGATCAGGACATGAACGACGATCAGGAATAGTTGACATCTGAGGCGAGGGACGCTCGCTCAACGTCTGACAAGGGAATAATCGACAAGACTGCTGCATTGTACTGCTCTTCAGTGCCTGCTTAAATGCCGGGCTGCTGATGAGCCGTAAATGCAGCACAGCTGTTAGATTTTGACAGCAGGAAGCTTCTCCGAGCGCTGTCACAATAAGAGCTCGGGGAGCCAGAAGGTAACCCTGCCGTCAAACCTGGCGGAGATGAAGCATGGCCCGAGCGCGGACGACATCGGCGCTCAGACCATGACAGTTTTTTTCTTTTAAATTTATGCAAAAAGGACAGTTTCACAGACCAACATTATTTACCTTCAACATATTCAGGAAAAACAAAACAAAAACTCTTTTTTTCTCCATTTTATTTTTCCATGGACCTGTCCTTCGGTTTTTGGCAATTTGAATGGATGGTTTTTCTTGTTTGTTTTTTTTTTAAATACATGACAGCAGTCTGAAACAGAAAGTGAAACTTATATTTATAATATTTCCACTCAACTGGAGACAGTCTGATTTCGGAGTGGCAGCTTCCCGCCATGTTTGTTTTGCCATTTCTATGCGGTGTGACATTGTCACGCAACAGACCCCAAATATCGTGATATTCATTTTTACACCAGTATCAAAATTTGTACCTATATTATTGTGAACGATACGATATGGCACACCCCTACTGCCAACCTGAGTTGTGCTGAAGCAGTCTTTCAGAGCATCAGAGGCCTCCTCTGGCCACACACTTACCTGCTTTTTTGTTGGTCTGATTGTTTTCACTTTGGGTTTGTATGCCGGCCTTAACAGGATAGTGATGTGATCAGAGAGACCCAGGTGGAGAAGGGGGGAGGCTCTGTATGCTTTCTTGTGAGTTGTGTATACCAGGTCCAGCAAATTGTCTGTTCTTGTTGGAAAGCCTACATGTTGGTGTAGGTTTGGTAGGAGGGCCTTTAAATCTGCATAGGTGAAGTCTTCTGCTGTGATGAGGAATCCGTCTGGATGCGCTGTTTGTGTCTCACTGATGTCCTGATAGAGTTCTTTTAGTGCTTTGCTCCTCTCGCCGATGCCAGTGGGCGGGGCATACTTGGCAGCTAGTAGGACAGATGAAAATTCTCTCAGAATGTAAAAGGGTCAGCACTTGATCATAAACTCCATCAATGGAGAACAGTGTTTATGTACAACAGCTGCATCTCTGCACTAGGCGTCACTGATGTAGACACACATGCCCTTTCCCCGTGGGTTTTCCCTCCTCCGTGAACACCCTGGCTACGGTCACACTGCAGGTTTTAATGCTCAGTTCCAATTTTTTTGCACAAATGTGGCCCATATCTGATTTTTTAATGACAGTCTGAACAGCACATATTTGATTTTTTTCTCACCAGACCCAGGCCACTTTCATATGTGGTCCTAATTTAGATACGTATCTGATATTTTCCAAAGCGACCTCAGTCTGAATGGTCATGTTGCATTTCATCCGACTTTTTCCTCATTGAAGTGAGACAAACGCTACAATTCTGTGGTGGAGGATGCAGCAAGGATGACAGACACAGCTGATTTGTGCTCTCTTTTTAATCAATCTTCTTCTCTTTATCGCTGGATTGTAATTTTGTTGGCTCCGACTGCACAATAACTTCAACATTTTTTTTGGGGGGGGGGGGGGGGTCGGGGCTGAAATCGTCAGACAAGCAGGCGCACAGTAATGACACTTTTTTAAAAAATGACGGCGCATTTACTAGACGCTGCAAATTCCTTTTTCCCTGTAAACAGCACAGTCCTGGCCACTGTAATATGTAAAGTTAATACCGACATGACTGTGGAGCGGAATGGCCAGATACAGGGATACGAAAACACACTGTCCAGGAGAGGGGAGTCCGTGGCAGCTTCTTCTTCCTGTGCAGGACTGGTGTTATGTCGCTGGTACGAGCCGTGATGTTTATTAGGGCACAAGCCACTGACAACGTCAATGGGCGAGAGCCCTATTGTAATCGCTAAGATTATTTATTATTAACCTTATTTATACAGATAATCCCACTGAGACACGGAGTCTCATTTTCAAGAGAGCTGTTTAATCAATTAATTCTGTTAAAGCAGCGCTGATCACAGCGGTCATCTGGCATGTAGAGGAATGAAGCTGGTCTCATATTTATTTTGTGCATAATCATTTCTGAATATTTTTAACATTTTATTTTGCTGCGCTGCATCAAGGTGAAGAAGTTCTGTCCCCCTCAATTGTTCGGGGCTCATATTTACTTGACACAGCGCTGTGTCTGACATTACGTTTTCTTCTGCACATGTGGGTCACTTCAGAGCTGTAGACTGTTCACACTGGAGTCTGATGGGGGTCGCATTTAAATTATAATGTGAACGCCCACACACACAAAAAATCAGATCTCGGCAAAAAATCAGAATTGAGCATTAAGGCCTGCAGTGTGACCACAGCCTCTGTCACTGCGGTAGCATTTTAGCCCAGCAAACGGAATGGCAGAGTCCGATATATTGTCATTTAACCATGTTTCCGTAAAGATAAAAGCACAGCAGTTCCACGCATCACCTTGTGTAGTTCTCAGGAGCTGTATGTGGTCTATTTTGTTGTTTAGTGAGCATACGTTGGCCAGAATGAGGGAAAGAATCAGGAGTCTGTGTGGGCTAGCGGTTAGCTTCATTTGGATATCTCCACGTTTACCTCCGATATTTGGGCAGATATATCAGTATTGGTCAACACTCACCTTGTTGGCGAAGAATGGCCTATTGGCACATGAGATTAGCTTCACAGATGGCAGTGGCTGATATTTATTTGGTGTATGTGAATTGTGTAGCATTGACTTTGCCCTGAATTGGAGCTTATAGCTCCAAAATCAGAAAATATCTGGAACTGAACTATTTTAAAATATTTCCTTTCATTTATTTTCATAATGCATATTTCTTTGTCTTCTTGATATTAAGTATGGACTACATGAAAACAAAAACAAAAACAGTTGGTGCTGTTTATCAGTCATCAGCCAACTTATTTCTTTAAACATTGGTATAAGTACTGACCCAAAATTTCATAATCAGTACATTCCTAGCCAGAATTAGATTTCTATCTGTTAAATAAAACCACAACAACTCAGCTGATTATAAAACATGTAAAACATTTTATGACAGAGTAGCTTTGGTCTTAGTTATAAAATGGAAGTCTACTTACCTTGCAGATAGCACCAAAATCTTACTCGGTTCAGTCAGTTGAAAAAGCTCATCCTGCAACAAATTGCACACACTTCAATTAACTGGTGAGAGAAAAAAACAAGCTGATTAACCTGACAATGGAAACGAATCCATGAGTAAATAACTCCGACATCCCGATTCAGCTGAAGAGCTCCTGCCCCTTCTGTCTCCAGGTGAGTGGCAGTCTCATTTTCAAACTAGTTTTCTCTCCAATGTTGACACCTTTACTCCGGTGACGGCAGAATCTCAAAGCGAGTGCTATCCCTCAGACATGAACGTGTGAATGCGCAATTTCGCGTATGCGCTCCTCTTTCCATTGACTGTGTATGGATTCATGCCATCCGTTCGCGTTTGGTGTGAAGGCATGTTTACATTGCAGCTGCACTATGGTACAGTATCTCACAAAAGTGAGTACACCCCTCATATTTTTGTTAATATTTTATTATATCTTTTCATGGGACAACACTGAAGATATGACACTTTGATACAATGTAAAGTAGTCAGTGTACAGCTTGTACAACAGTATAAATTTGCTGTCCCCTCAAAATAGCTCAACATACAGCCATTAATGTGTAAACTGCTGGCAACAAAAGTGAGTACACCCCTAGTGAAAATGTCCAAATTGTGCCCAATTAGCCATTTTCCCTCCCCGGTGTCATATGACTCATTAGTGTTACAAGGTCTTAGGCATGAATGGGGAGCAGGTGTGTTAAATTTGGTGTTATTGCTCTCAAACTCTCTCATACTGGTCACTGGAAGTTCAACATGGCACGTCATGGCAAAGAACTCTCTGAGGATCTGAAAAAAAGAATTGTTGCTCTACATAAAGATGGCCTAGGCTATAAGAAAACTGCCAACACCCTGAAACTGAGCTGCAGCAAGGTGACCAAGACCATACTGAGGTCTATATTAATCATATATTCCATAACCTACATATGTTGAAGCATGTGGAAATGTTTAGTAATTACATATGTAAAGCAACTTCACACCTCTGAAAGGACAAAGGCTCTCAACCGCCGAGTGAAGAACAAAGACGTTCCCAGACACTGCGGAGGAGACCGGAGGAGCCACCCTCACCCCCTAAGGCGAGGAGAGGAAATACCAAGACAATGGGGGGATTAAGATAATGAGGGATGTCAGCCTTTGTTATGCATGTCTTTTGTTATGTGCAAGTATGAAGCCAGTGAGCCGGAGACATTCGGTGTCTTTTTTCCTTCTGCCACTCTGCACTAGATGAGACTTGTTATGAGAGCTGATTATTAAACTTTGGTTTATAAATCAAATCACCTCATCATTTCAAGCTCTTCTACACATACAGCGGTTTAACAGGACAGGTTCCACTCAGAACAGGCCTTGCCATGGTCGACTAAAGAAGTTGAGTGCACATGCTCAGCGTCATATCCAGAGGCTGACTTTTGAAAATAGATGTATGCGTGCTGCCAGCATTGCTGCAGAGGTTGAAGGGGTGGGGGGTCAGCCTGTCAGTGCTCAGACCATACGCCACACACTGCATCAAATGGGCTGCACGGTGGCGCAGTGGTTTAGCACTGTGGCAGCACAGTTTTACCCTCGGCCGGGGGATCGCGGGAATCATGAGATCGTGGGTTCGATCCCAGCCCCCAACCAACAGTGAGCTGTGTGGAGTTTGCATGTTCTCCCCGTGTTGCGTGGGTTTACTCCGGGATTTCTCCGGTTTCCTCCCGCATACCAAAAACATGTAGGTTTAGGGCGCTCGCGCATGCAGCGACCAGCAGCCGGTGGCTTGTCACCAGACTGCAAACCAAATCTACCTACGGGTACAAATAAGTAACAAAAAAAAAAAAAAAAAAAAATTGGTCTGCATGGCTGTCGTCCCAGAAGGAAGCCCGCCAACAGTTTGCTGAAGACAAGCAGACTAAGGACATGGATTACTGGGACCATGTCCTGTGGTCTGATGAGATCAAGATAAACTTATTTGGTTCACATGGTGTCAAGTGTGTGTGGCAGCAACCAGATGAGGAGTACAAAGACAAGTTTGTCTTGCCTACAGTCAAGCATGATGGTGGGAGTGTCATGGTTTGGGGCTGCATGAGTGCTGCCGGCACTGGGAAGCTACAGTTCATTGAGGGAACCATGAATGCCAACATGTACTGTGACATACTGAAGCAGAGCATGATCCCCTCCCTTCGGAAACTGGGCCGCAGGGTAGTATTCCAACATGATAATGACCCCAAACACACCTCCAAAACGACCACTGCCTTGCTAAAAAAAAAAAAACTGAGGGTAAAGGTGGTGGACTGGCCAAGCATGTCTCCAGACCTAAAATTTATTGAGCATCTGTGGGGCATCCTCAAATGGAAGGTGGAGGAGCGCAGGGTCTCTAATACCAGGATGTCATCATGGAGGAGTAGAAGAGGATTACAGTGGCAACCTGTGAAGCTCTAGTGAACTCCATGCCCAAGAGAGTTAAGGCAGTGCTGGAAAATAATGGTGGCCACACAAAATGTTGACACTTTGGGCACAATTTGGACATTTTCACTAGGGTGTACTCACTTTTGTTGCCAGTGGTTTAGACATTAATGGCTGCGTGTTGAGTTATTTTGAGGGGACAGCAAATTTACACTGTTGTACAAGCTGTACACTGACTACTTTACACTGTATCAAAGTGTCATATCTTCAGTGTTGTCCCATGAAAAGATATAATAAAATATTTACAGAAATGTGAGGGGTGTACTCACTTTTGTCCATCCATCCATCCATCCATCTTCTACCGCTTTTCCGGAGGTCCGGGTCGCGGAGGCAGCAGTTCAAGCAGAGAAGCCCAGACTTCCCTCTCCCCAGCCACCTGCTCCAGCTCTTCAGAGGGGATACCAAGGCGTTCCCAGACCAGCTGGGAGACATTGTCTCTCCACCGAGTCCTGGGTCTGCCCTGGGGTCTCCTCCCAGTGGGACGTACCTGAAACACCTCAAGTGCGAGGCGTCCAGGAGGCATCCTAATCAGATGCCCATACCACCTCAACTGACTCCTTTCAATGTGGAGGAGCAGCGGTTCTACTCTGAGCCTCTCCCGGATGACTGAGCTCCTCACCCCATCTCTGAGGGTGAGTCCAGCAATCCTACGGAGAAAGCTCATTTCAGCCGCTTGTATCCGCGATCTCGTTCTTTCGGTCATTACCCAAAGCTCGTGACCATAGGTGAGAGTAGGAACGTAGATTGACTGGTAAATCGACAGCTTTGCCTTAGAACTAAGCTCCCTCTTCACCACAACAGACCGGTACAACGTCCGCATCACTGCAGATGCTGCTCCAATCCGTCTGTCGATCTCTCGCTCCATTTTCCCCTCACTCGTGAGCAAGACCCCAAGATACTTAAACTCCTCCACTTGGGGCAGGAGCCTGTCCCCAACCCGGAGAGGACAATCCACCTTTTTCCGGCTGAGGACCATGGACTTGGACTTGGAGGTGCTGATTCTCATCCCAGCCGCTTCACACTCAGCAGCAAACCGTCTCACTTTTGTGAGATACTGTAAATGGTGAATGCTACATTTACTATTACTATAAAACGAGTAAAGCTAGGGCCACCAAACATGCCACACAGGTTCTCCTTGGGGTCCTGACCTCTGAATATTGGTTTAGGGTCAAAAGTCAACATTAACATTATTACCGTACGAGTAAGGTTAGGGTTACCAAACTTGGTACACCAGTGTAGTGACAATTTTCCACTTGTTTCACCAGTTTGATCTTACTTTCAAACTGTCACTTGGATCACCAGGGCATGCTTAGTTTGACACGTGTCTATATTTAAACTTCATAAAGGAGTTCCATACTCACAAGAGCTGAGTCATATTTTCTTGTTTATTGGTTCACCATGATGTGTCACAAAGTAGACCCAACTGCACTTCTACTGAAGGTGTACTGATGGTCAAAAACTGTTTATCATGACGCCTCGGTTATCTCCACAAACAAACAAGAATGTGATTCAGCGCACCTGATTGATTGACCTATGTAATCTATAGTGCCGCCCAAACAATAATCCACCCTTGAATGACAGTTAACAAAAACACAGCGTAACCAAAATTTATATTTACATTAGCAAATGAGTGTATGAACCATCAAAACCCAAGCTACAATTTGAAATATGTAAATTTAGAATTTAAATTCATTAGGCATAAATTATATTCAGATTGGCCTCTACAACCGGTTCACCCTGTGACCCTGAAGTGCGATTATGGTTTTGAGATCGCAAGGTCAAAAGTCAACATCAAAATGGCTTATCAACCATATCTCAACTACAAAGAAAGCTAAGGTCACCAGACATGCTGCACAGGTTCACCTTGGGATCCTGACCTCTGGTTTGGGGTCAAAAGGTCAAGGTTAGCATTCCATTTGCACTATTTCTATAAAACATGTAAAGCTAGGTCCACCAAAACTGGTACACAGGTTCACTTTGGGATTCTCACCTCAAGCTATGGGTTTAGGGTCAAAAGGTCAAAGGTCAAGGTTAACATTCCCTATGCCTTATTACTGTACAACGAGTAGAGTTAGTCACCAAACCTGGTACACAGGTTCACTTTGACACCATGACCTCTGACTACAGGTTTGGGGTCAAAGGTCAAGGTTCGCACTCAAAGTCAAAGTCAAAGTCAAAGTGACTTTTTTGTCATTCCATTGTTAATAAATAATGCAACGAAATTGAGATTGAAATTGAGAATGAAATTGAGAATTGAAATGAAATTGAGAATTTCTGCCACAGTAATTATATTGAAAAGTTGAAAACTGTTGTCCGTCAGTAAGTTTTGGGATCTTCAAAGAAAATGGAGGCAGGGGATATTGCACTCGCCTCAGATTGCTTTTGTTTACATTTGAAAGGAATAAGTAGAGCAACTATAAATGCCAGCTGCAAATGTGTGCATGTGCTGTTGAAACCACTGCTTAATGATTCACTGGGAGGTGTCACACTACGTTTAATAGGTTTTAAATCTTTTACATTTATTTTGGATTTATTTGTTTTGACTTTTTATGAAGCTTTAATATTATTTAATGCATGTTGTGTTAATATAATGAGGCATCTTTTTAAAAAAATTGACAGAATAAATTGAAAATGAATCAGTGTTGAGTATTCTTGCCTCATCCCCTGCACACAACCTGGAAGTTAGTGCTGTCAACGATGGCCCTCACAAGCCATCAATAAGACGCCGAAAGCCAGCCGATGAGTTTGCATATTTATTTACAAAAGACAACTATGACAAAATAATGAGCCACATGGGGCAAAAACACAACTATGACTATGACTAAAGACACAAGATACAGGCTCTCAGGGAATACACTTACTGAAAGGCGAATCCAGAGTTAGACGAGAGTTTGACGAATGATTAACGAGTGTTTGACGAGGTCGCAGCCCGGAGTAACCTAAGCTGCTCCCTTAAATAGGGATAAGGGATTAATCAGCTGATGAGGACATCATCAGCTGAATGGAATTCAGCTGTCCCCGCAGAGCTCGGCTCTGACAGCCAGAAGCCCCACCGAGACGCTGTCAGAATAAAAGCCCGGAGGCCATATGGTAAACCTGAGATGAGAACGGGGAAATACCGGACAACCCGCGCTCGGACCATGACAGTACTCCCCGTTCAGGAGGCGAATTCCAGGCGCCGTGTAACATCAAAGGCCCCCCTCCCACCCAGAAGGTCAACAGGACTGCCCCAGGGAGGGAGGAGGGGGAAAGGCCAGGAGGACGAGAACCAACAAACATCATAATCAAGAGAAGAAGAAAAAAAAAAAAACAGGCTACAACAAACAGAGCATAGTAGGAAATACAAAGCCAAAATACAGGCACATACACTGCACCCAAAAAACCCATGAGGAGGAGAAACAAAGAGAAAAAAAAAACGGCTACAAACAGCACACCATAATCAGTCCAATAAAATCACAGGTAAAAAAAAAACAAAAAAAAAACATCTCACAACCCACAGAGGAACCAGGAAAACCCAAATATCTGTAGCAAAATGCAGTGTACCCCTTAACACCAGAGGAAAAAAAAAACACACACGCTACAAGCGGCGATATATACAGTTCAATATAGTTCATATAACAAAACACAAGAGCATCCCTAATATTTCAGAGGAGAGGGAAGAAAAAAAACACAGGGATGATGGCAGGCAGAGCACAATAGCACAAAAACACTCTTGCTTGCTTGTTTTTGTTTTTTTTCTTGCCTTCTGATTGTTGCTCTGAGTGTTGCTATCCCTGTGCTGTTGCAATCCTGGAATTTCCCCGTTGTGGGACTAATAAAGGCTTATCTTATCTTATCTTATCTAAACAAATAGTTTGGGAGGTCTACCTGCGTCCAGCATCCAGATCACTGGCAGGGGAAAAAGGATAAGTTCGGGCGGTCTACCCCAGTCCCAGGCCCGGAGAACCAGTGCCTCTGGCAGCCGGACCAGATCACCGAACAAAGAGTTCAGTTTGTCGGGTGGCCGACCCAGAACGCCGAACCGGTGAAGCAGTTTCCCAGGCGGCTGACCCGTGTCATCAGGCCACCAGGACCGCAGGGGATAACTAGGGGGCGGCCTCCCTACCGCGAGGGAAAGCAGCGGAAAGCCGAGCCAAATATGGGGAATCCCCGCGGCACCCAGTGGAGGGAAAAAGGGAACGGGGAAAGGATGAGGGACCAGTCCGGCGTCGAATAGCGAAGAATCTGCAGCTCCTTCTCCGAACTCCACGCAAACTGGAACTGCACTCTTGTTAGAACCCAAGCGGGACCGTGCTGCACCCATGATGGACCCCGACTGGGCCCGAACCATACCCACGACGGGCCACGACTGGGCCAGAACCACGTCCACGGCGGACCCCGATTGGGTCAAAGTCAACTTCCAGACATGAACCCGGAACCTCCACGACGACGACCGGAACGGGCTCATCACCGGTGACCCTGGGAGAAGACTCAGACGAAGAACAGAAGAACAGAAACCAGGATTAGAATCACTGGCAGCGGCAGAGCCCGGCAAAACAACCAGGGAAGCAACGGACAGCTGTGCCCAGCTCGTTTCCCCGAGAAACAGGCAATAGTGCTCCAGAATAGAAAGGAGGAAGACAAAATAGAGCACTTGCCTGATCTCTGGTTCTGCCGCCGCCCAGGACTTCGATGCTCCAGGTTCAATGTGCTGAAGATCCACTTCTGGTTCCCACTCGACTGCGGCAGGCTCCGCAGCCAGCACGATGGTCTTCACAGTCAGGGGATTCCCTGGCGATGATGTCCATGCCAAAAGCCCAGACGGTGTGGTGGCAGGGGATCCGTGGCCTGCTGGGTCGGACCCTTCCTCCGTGGAGACCCGGGGATGCTTTGCCATTGGTACAGGCTCCAAATGGCAATCCGCACTTCTCCTCTGCCTGTAACGTGGTTGCAGAACTTGAACCAGGCTCTCCAGGGCCGCAGGCTCCTTCCTCGTCTAGCGGTGTAGTCCTGGCACCGGGGAACGCTCAGGGGAAGGAGACACAGAGGTGGCAGGTTCACAATTAATAATTGCAGCAGGTGGAGGGAGCTCGGGGGACTGTGAACCCCGAACCCCACCCCCAGGGATCAAACAAGGCAATCCACCCAGTGAAGAAAAAGAATGAAAAGGCCTGATCCGCTGAGGGCCGATGGAAGCTGCTGCGGTGGGCTTGGTTTTCTTCCTTCCCCTTTGGATGGTGATGGAGGGCCCCCCCGGGAAGACGAGGAGGACCTGCTCACACCGGATCAATGATGGGCACAGCCGGAGCAGGACTCGTGGAGTTCTCAGCAGCTGGAGAGAGCGTTGAGGAGGAGGGCGGAGCAGCCCAGGCAGTCCGGGGATGAGAAGCTGACGGAACAGCCGAGACAGATGACCCGGAGGCGGAGGCTGCTGTGTTTTCCTCCTGTCGTGACGCAGGAGCAACAGCTGGCTGGGAGGCAGAGTTCCTTTGGTGACCCGAAACTGGATCCGGACGGGGTTCTCGCTGAGGCTGGGCATGAGCAGGGTGACGGCGTTTACCGGCAGAGGGTGAGGCAAAGGTTAGGTCAGGAAACCACTGTTGCTGCGTGGAGACAGAGGCCCGCAATTCGGCGTACTCGGGATAATTATGGAGTTCCAGGCTGAGCTCCACCAGTCTAACTGCCGCCGTCACATGTCTTATGACTTCAGATGGATGGGAGGCAGAGCGAGCCGCAGCCACACGGTCCTGGAGGATCACAGCAGTCCACTGTGTGTCCTCTGAAGGAATCCCGGCTGACGTCATCCTCCGCTGTGGGCGAGAACGGCACTTGAGTGACGTAGACTCCTGGGCTGGATGGGGGACAGGGACTGGATTCTGAGGCAAGGAGCAGGGATGTCTCACCTTCGGCTTCCTGCCGGAGTTTCCCTCCAGTTCGTGGCTCTTCTCCCGGCATGCCGAAATCTCCGCAATCCTCGTCATGATTTTGGGGTGGTCAGCGTAACGAGGATGACGGTTAATAGCCGCCTCTGCGAGGTCCAGGTACCAGCGTACCCTGCTGGGAATGGCGTTATTGCAAGTGTTAGAGAGGATACCATCAATATCAATGAAGGCCATAACCAACTCGTAGCCCAAGCTCACAGCATAGCCCTTGGGTGGCGACGCCATCCCCCAGCACACTGGTACGAGAAAAAGGGGAAAAAACTACAAGCCCAACAATGCAAACTCTCAGTGAACAGCGTCTTCTTCTGGCTGCGACCTGCTATCAACGATGGCCCTCACGAGCTATCAATAAAACGCCGAAAGCCAGCCAATGAGTTTGCATATTTATTTACAAAAGACAACTATGACAAAATAATGAGCCACGTGGGGCAAAAACACAACTATGACTATGACTAAAGACACAAGATACAGGCTCTCAGGGAAAACACTTACTGAAAGGCAAATCCAGAGTTTGGATTTGCCTTTCCAGAGTTAGACCAGGGTTTGATGAATGATTAAGGAGTGTTTGACGAGGTCACAGCCTGGAGTAACCTAAGCTGCTCCCTTAAATAGGGATAAGGGATTAATCAGCTGATGAGGACGTCATCAGCTGAATGGAATTCAGCTGTCCCCGCGGAGCTCGGCTCTGACAGCCGGAAGCCCTGCCGAGACGCTGTCAGAATAAAAGCCCGTTGGCCATATGGTAAACCTGAGATGAGAACGGGGAAATACCGGACAACCCAAATGCGTACAGAGTCAGCGCTCAGACCATGACAGATGCAGCCATTGCACTCATTGAACAGGAAATGCTTTACATGAATCATGTCAAATCTGAGACATCAACCACAACTAATAACCAGAATTTTAGTGCAACAAAAGGCCCAAACTAACCAAACAATTAATTTGGAGTGATTACACTGGATTCTGAAGCCCCTATAAACTTACCGTTTGCTTATTTTTCTTTTATCAGCTGTATCTTTTGAGATCCCAGACATACCTGAGGTCCTGGATGGGAGTCAGCCTGCTCCTGTTATCCCAACGAAGTCAAAACTGAGTAGAGCAGGTTCTTCTTCGTCCACGGCCTCCTCCTGCTCCTCCTA
Source organism: Pholidichthys leucotaenia (assembly GCA_020510985.1). NCBI lineage: Eukaryota > Metazoa > Chordata > Actinopteri > Cichliformes > Pholidichthyidae > Pholidichthys > Pholidichthys leucotaenia. The sequence continues at coordinate 445,238,703 of CM035836.1, read as the reverse complement.
TCACTGTCCAGTCTTCAAGACAAATAGGTAGCCCCTTTGTATGTTCTATCATTTATTATCATGTATCTGATGGCTGAAGCTGTTACAACTTGATGCATTAGTGGTTGCATATTGCGTACGATCACTAAACACTTTTGTCTCTTTCATTCCATCAGCACAACCTCCCAGGGCAGTGGTGCCATCTTTCTTGAGAAGTCTGGATCTGTGAGTAGTCGCAGCAGTACCTCCACATGGGACAGCCCTGTAGCTGAGACCGCTCAGCCAAACCATCGAAACCCTTCATCCAGCAGCTCCTGCTCACTTAATCCCAGCCCCGATCCAGCCTCCAGCATGACGGCAAACCAGAAACCACCTCCACCACTAAAAGCAGTGGAATCGGTGCAGAACCAGGGTCAACTGAGGAGCCCCACCCACAATCAGAGCTCAGATCAGGGTCAGTTGGAACCTATTTTGGAGGCACCACCGGATTCTCCTTCAGTTTTAGTGACGATCTCGACGCCATATAAACGTAAGTCAGGGGCACCTTGAACCAGATGCTTTTTAGTGTATACACACTTCAGATGCTGTTTTTCTTTTGATGACTTGAAATACTTACTAGATGCAGATTTTAAAAGATTTTCTCAACAGTCCCTTTTTTTGCCCACCACAGATCTGTATGCAAACATATTTTCATACTGTATAGCTTATGTACAACATAAAAGGACGTACAGAAGCCACCATGATATAGTTATTCTGCCTATGAAAGGAGTTTATTTTAATTGGTGTTACCATTTTTTTATTTTTAGACTCATCAGACTCAACTTTACTTTGCAATAGATTTAATTGTTTGTCAGATAACTGAATGCAATCTTCCCTAACAGAACAAAGCAATGTGCATGCAGCTGGCTATGCACCCAACAATCCATAGTGTTTAAGGGTGGTATCTCATTGGCTACAACAGCTTGTGACTAGTTGGAGAACGACAATTGCAAGGGAGTTTCCAAAATCTCTCCAAACGTTCACAAGGGTTCACAATTTCTTCTCGGGTGTTGCAGGGCCTCCTCAAAATAGTCACAGAGTCGTTGTGGGTGTCTCAAACCTGTTTCAAACCCTTCTCAATTTAGTTTCAGTGAGTCAGAAAGTGCAAGAAAAGTTAGACAATTTTGTGAAGGGTTGGGGACACATGAAACTACGTAAATTGTGGCTGGCTGGAGACAAAAATGACAAGACATTCTGCATATGAGATGGGTGCAAACAGCCTAGTCATTTCCTAGAACATGCTGACACAACTCAACCGACAGTGTCACCATGCCACCAAAGGGCAAGAAAGGCAAGGCTAGGGATAGGATGACTGCTGTCCCTGCCCCACAGGCCCCTATAGAGGAAGCAGAGCAGTCCCAGGGACTGCTGTGTCTGATGCAGAGGACTTGGACAGAGCCCACTCATTCACCAGTCTCTGCACTTCTGTCGGGTTGCTTGACTGCTGGAATGGGGGAGATATGGTCCTGATTTTACAATTGTCATGCAAGTGTTGCACAGGAGTTGTACAGCCATTGTAGGACAGTCATAAGAGCAAAAAGATGTACAACTTTGTCACATGTATGGTGTGCAAATGTCATGCAACATGCATGCATGCGACTCCAGGTGAATTTTGTCCCAAAATCCACTTGAGGTCCGTGTGACATTCACACAATATTTGTGCGACATTCGCAAATGTGCCAGTTCAGCGTGATTCCAAGTGAAAATTGTCACTAATTTGTGCATTTGTCAGAAATTGTTTTTTAAAATCCCCATCTATTCACCAGCTGTGGCAGCTCAATGAGATACTACCCTGGATAAAGAGTAATCCAGACAGTAAACCAAACAACCTCAAAAAATTACCTATATGCAGGTTTTCTAAAAGAATAATATATTTATTTTAGAGACAAAAGTTGCTTATTGAAGAATAATGGATTGCATTTGCATAGCACCTTTCAAGATACCCAAAGTGCTTTACAATGAGTCGATTATTCATTCCCTCCACAGACAGCTAATGGTAGTGGTAAGCTATTGCTGTAGTCACAGCTGCCCTGGGGCATCTCATTCATACACATTCATACCCAGTGTCATGGACACTGGAGGCAAGGTGGGTAAAGTGTCTTGCCCTGGGACACAATGGCAGGATGACTGGGGAGAGCAGGATTCAGACCGCCAACCCTCTGGTTATTGGATGACCTGCTCTACCTCCTGACCCACTGCTGAATCGTCTCTGATAATGTCTGTCACCACTCGTAAATACTTGTTGTTGTGTGAGCCATGTGCATTTGCATGCGTCAGGCATTAGACATGTCACACCCACAGTTACTATATTCATTGATACTGTACTCACCCTGGTGTAATGCTGCTTAAGCATACATGCTTTGAAATCTGCAGCATGAGTTAAACGACTGGCTACGCCTCTCTGTGCCTTAGATTACTCTGCCTACAAACATGACCTGAGGAGTCTATTTCACAAACACAGTCTAGCATAAAGCAAGCTCAAAAGCACAAAACACAGAGGTGAAGTAAAAAGAAAAAAAGAAAACATGGTTTGGTCACAGTCAGTTTTGCATTCTGATATTCACTCTTGTCTAGGTTCTTGCTTTCCGTTTCCTCTTTTGTTAGGAGTGGGGAAAATAATTGTTTCTAATGATCACATTACTGTAAAAGTGAAAGTGAAGGTTTCAAGCAGTGGTGGAGTGAGACAAAAGAAATTCTTAATAGTAAAGAAAAAAGATGCCTCATGCATAGATAATTTTGTTTTATCAGGGCAAGGCAGTGATCTGAATCATAATCACATTGACTCATCGGGTAGCTGGAGATTCCCAACCCCACCGGTTGTACTCTTCAGTGTTTCTACCCAAACAGTACATAGAGCTGCTGCAGGCCACGTGTCTCCCTCAGGCTATGGAGGAAGTGATATTTGGTTGGTCAAAGGTTGATGTACCTTAACTACTCCATCAGTACAGACTCTTGTGCAGTGTTTCCACTGAAGTCCTCCTTGTTCAAGATACTCTGATGTGACCTGAAAATTTTCCACTCCTGTTGTTTTTCTGGTGATTTTTTGCAAAATAGGATTTTTCTCTGATGGCATCTCCATCCACAAAACACACATTGGCCAATAGTTGCACGTGTCCACTTATGTCCATAGATTTGTTAAGTTGCAACGCAAATTTCCTACCGACGGATATGTTTTCCAAAACGTTTTCAATCTCTACAGACATGTCATCATTAAGTTTGACAACTGTGTTAACTGAGAGAGGGACTTACTTCTTTAATTGCATCAGGGCTGTGCATCTCATTCTCAATAGCGTTGCAGGCAGGTAGTAGTAATGTCTCTGCCACAGTATTTGGCTTTATGATATGGTTACGAGTCCAGCTGCTTAGTAGCTATCTTTGAGAACTCGCTCAGACACCTTTGTGGTTTTCCTCATCAAAGCTGTTTCTCCATGTGCTCACAGAGATGAACAAAATAGTCCTTGTTCTTATTTTGAAGTGACAGGTGTTCTGTTTGGAGATGACGCTGAAGCTTGCTTGGGACTATGGTACTGGTGGACAGCTTTTCTCCAAGCATAACGTAGTGGTGCAGTCAGATCCCCAGTGAAAGTAAATCCAAACAAAACATAATTTTGCTGTACTGCTACTCGGACCCTTCATCTGGGTCAGAATTTTGTCCAAGTCCCTGTTCAGAGTCTGAATCTTACCTCATGGAATTTTTATCCATTGCTGTTTTTCATCTCATCACCGTCACCTCTCACAGGTACCACTAAACAAGTTCATTAACCAAACACTGTATGATAGCTCATGGGCCAGCATGGTCCCCTATGCCCCCCCAACAATCCTATAAATTCGGTATCATTAGAAAGCTTAGAGTGTCTAGATTACAAAAATTACTGATAACAGTAAAAATATTGGGACTCACTATGACAAATGAACACTTTTATTGACCAACCCTAGAGAAAAAAAGGTGCAATTACGTACAGCATGACTGGTTGTTATATTGTATTTTAAACAAATGAGACATGAAATGCACCAAAGGAAAGCTGTTTTTATGTAGAACTGATTACTTTTTGAATTATTTACATTGCTATAATGAGTCAAAAATATACTTGATTGAAACATGATGCCCTGTGAAAAAATAAAAGTACTTGCATGAAAACAAGTCTAGTTGATTTAAATACTTGGCACCAAAAAATCTCAGTACATCTGCACAAAATGTATGTACCATTCAAAAGTGTGACCTTTCAGCTTTTATTTCATGGAAAAACTGTCTAAATGGGACATATATCGACAAAGATATACTGATACTGATATATATAAGATATACTGATATACTCAATTCAAATCCTGTTCCTCCTGGTCATACCCAATGAGAATCTTAGCAGCTTCAAATCTACCACCTCCAGCTCTGCCTCCTGTCTTTTTGTCAGTGCCCCATTTCCAAGCCATGCGTCACAGCAGGTCTCACTACTGTCTTGTAAATCTTCCCTTTCACTCTAGCTGTTATCCTTTTGTCACAAATCACCCCTGACACTCATCTCCACCCACTCCACCCTGCCTGCACTCTCTTCTTCACCTCTCTTGTGCATTTTCCATTGCTTTGGATAGTTGACCCCAGGTATTTAAATACCTCTGCTTTCACTACCTCTACTCCTTGCATCTTCAATGTTACACCTGTGTCCCTCTCATTCACACTTATGTATTCTGTCTTGCTCCTACTAACTTTCATTCCTCTTCTCTCCAGACCAGAGCATACCTCCACTTCTCCAGGTTCTCTTCCACCTGCTCCTTACTCTCACTACAGGTCACAATGTCATCTGCAAACATCATGATCCACAGAGACTCCTGCCTGGTCTCGTCTGTCAGCCTGTCCATCACCATGACAAACAAAGAAGGGGCTCAGAGCTGATCCCTGATGTAACCCCACCCCCACTTTGAATCCATCTGTCACTCCTACAGCACACCTCACCACTACCTTGCTGTCCTCATACATGTCCTGCACCACCCTCACATACTTATCTGCCACTCCTGACTTTCTCATACAGTACCACACTTCTTCTCTTACTTTCTCTAGCTCCACAAAGACACAGTGCAACTCCTATACTAGACACCTTCTCTATACTTCTCCATCAGCACTCTTAGAGCAAACATTGCCTCTGTAGTACTCTTTCTTGGCATGAATCTGTACTGCTGCTCACTGATTGTCACCTCTCCTCTTAACCTGACTTCAACAACTCTTTCCCATATCTTCATAGTGTGGCTAATCATCTTTATGCCTCTGTAGTTACTACAACTCTGAGCATCACCTTTGTTTTTAAAAATTGGTACCACAACACTTCTTCTCCACTCCTCGAGCATCCTCTCACGCTCCAAGATTGTGTTAAACAATCTGGTTAAAAAGTTCACTGCCATCTCTCCTAAACATCTCCATACCTCCACAGGTACAGTATGTCATCTGGACCAACTGCCTTTCGATCTCTCTGTCTAGTTAATTGATACAAGTCCTTTTCTCCTTCCTTCATGTCCAGCCTCTCATAAAACTCACTATATGCCTTTCCCTTTGCCACCTCTCTCTTTGCTATGCGCCTATAGCTTCCAATCACTCCTGTCTACTTTCTTCATCTCCCTGACTATCCCACTTTTTCTTTGCTAACCTCTTCCTTTGAGTACTTTCCTGTACCTCCTCATTCCACCACCAAGTCTCCTTGTCTTCCTTCCTCTGTCCAGAGGATACGCCATATACCCTTCTACCCGTTTCCCTCAATACTTTAGCTGTACTTTCCCAGTCATCTGGTAATTCTTCCCCACTACCCAGAGCCTGTATCAACTCCTTCCTGAACTCTGTGCGACCTTCTTCCTTCTGTAACTTCCCCCACTTGATCTTTGGCTCTGCCTTCACTGTCTTCCCCTACTTGTTTTTGTATTTATATGTGTGTGACACCTTGTGGGTGTCAATGCAACATTATCTTACAGCTGTTGAGGTAATTTTTACACAAGTTTAATTTGAAGTATGAGTATTTAATGTACTGTGCCTGAAGTAAAACAGTGCCTCTAATGCGTTAGCTTGTCTATGGCATTTTTTATGCTATTATTATCAACCAAAAATTTTTTAGAAGGCAGTTATGAAATGGCCAATATTTTTGTCAATATATGTCTGATTTAGACAGTTTTTTCATGAAATAAAAGCTGAAAGGTCACACTTTTGAATGGCTAATACATTTTGTGCAGATGTACAGAGAGTTACTGGTGCTAAGTATTTACACCAATTAGACTCATTTTCATGCAAGTATTTTTATTTTTCACAGGGTATCATGTTTCAATCAAGTATATTTTTGATTCATTCTAGCCATGCAAATAATTCAAAAAGTAATCAATTCTACATAAAAACAGCTTTTATTTGGTGTATTTCAAGTCTTATTTGTTTAAAAGATAATGATATGAGGCCCTGCGATGGACTGGCGATCTATCCAGGGTGGACCCTGCCTCTCGCCCAAAGACGCTGGGATAGGCTCCAGCCCCCCCGCGACCCGAAAAGGATTAAGCGGAAGAAGATGGATGGATGGATAGATGGATGGATGGATGGATGGATGGATAACGATATGATAACTGTTTATGTTGTGCGTAACTGCACTTTTTTTGTCTAGGGTAGGTCAATAAAAGTGTTCATTTTTCATAGTGAGTCCCAGTATTATTTTTGTAATCTAGACACCCTAAGCTTTCTAATGATACAAAATTTATAGGGTTGCGGGGCGGGTGCATGGGGGGCCATGCTAGCCCATAGCCTATGAGAACCTCCACAAAAAACACAAAGATCATTATTGCATTCATTCTGCCATCCATTGGCATGGAAGAGTCACTACACTGCGAGCACAGACGTACAACAACGGCAAATTACAGTGGTGTGAAAAAGTGTTTGCCCCCTTCCTGATTTCTGATTTTTTTGTATGTTTGTCACACTTAAATGTTTCAGATCATCAAACAAATTTAAATATTAGACAAAGATAACACAAGTAAACACAAAATGCAGTTTTAAATGAAGGTGTTTTTTATTATTAAGGGGAAAAAAATCCAAACCTACATGGCCCTGTGTGAAAAAGTGATTGCCCCCTAAACCTAATAACTGGTTGGGCCACCCTTAGCAGCAACAACTGCAATCAAGCATTTGTGATAACTGGCAATGAGTCTTTTACAGTGCTGTGGAAGAACTTTGGCTCACTCATTTTTGCAGAACTGTTGTAATTCAGCCACATTGGAGGGTTTTGGAGAATGGACCGCCTTTTTAAGGTCATGCCACAGCATCTCAATCAGATTCATGTCAGGACTTTAACTAAGCCACTCCAAAGTTTTCATTTTGTTTTTCTTAAGCCATTCAGAGGTGGTCTTGCTGGTGTCTTTTGGATCAGTCTTGGGGATCATCAAGATGTTTTCTGGCAAAACTGAAACAAGCCTTTATGTTCTTTTTGCTCAGCAGTGGTTTTTGTCTTGGAACTCTGCCATGCAGGCCATTTTTGCCCAGTCTCTTTCTTATGGTGGAGTCATGAACACTGACCTTAACTGAGGCAAGTGAGGCCTGCAGTTCTGTGGATGTTGTTGTGGGGTCTTTTGTTACCGCTTTGATGAGTCGTCACTGTGCTCTTGGGGTAATTTTGGTCGGCTGGCCACTCCTGGAAAGGTTCACCACTGTTCCATGTTTTCGACATTTGTGGATAATGGTTCTCACTGTGGTTCACTGGAGTCCCAAAGCTTTAGAAATGGTTTTATAACCTTTTCCAGACTGATAGATCTGAATTACTTTGTTTCTCATTTGTTCCTGAATTTCTTTGGATCACAGCATGATGTCTAGCTTTTGAGGATCTTTTGGTATACTTCACTTTGTCAGGCAGGTCCTATTTAAGTGATTTCTTGATTGAGAACAGGTGCGGCGGTAATCAGCCCTGGTTGTGGCTAGAGAAATTGAACTCAACTTTCCAAAGATGACATGGTTTTATGACCCAGTGACCACACACAGACTCAAGAATAGATTCAATTAGATTTATTAATGTAATGTGTGTGTGAATGCGTGCGTGTGAGTGTGTGCTGGAACAGCAGAGGACAGAGCAGGACACCGTTTGGCCTGGCAACCCTGGAAACACACAGAAGCGTGCCAGTTAGCGGAGGAGACAATTGGTGATTGAGGATTAGTCAGAGACTTACTGGGTGTAAGGGCAGCACCGGGCAGCACAGTGGTGCAGTGGTTAGCACTATTGCCTTACAGCTAGAAGGTTCCTGGTTCAAATCCCCAGGGTGGCAGGGGTTGGAACCTTTCTGTGTGGAGTTTGCATGTTCTCCCTGTGCTGCGTGGGTTTACTCCGGGGGCTCTGGTTTCCTCCCACAATCCAAAGACATGCATGTTAGGTTAATTGGCTGTTCTAAATTGTCCCTGGATATCTGTTTCCTATAGGCCCTTAGAATAGAGGGTTAGTACTAGTGAAAGCGCTTTGAGTGGTCTTTGTGACTAGAAAAGCGCTATATAAGTGCAGGTTAGTTAGTTAGTAGTTAGTTAGGTGTGCAGATGGTGGGAGGCTCAGGTTCAGCTCGGCGGCTGCAGCCAGGGAGACAGTGTCTGCTGTCGCATGTTGTAGCTCCTGCTGGGGTGTTGATGTGAAGGAGTGGTGTGCTGGGAGAGGGGATAGGAGTCCGCTGCCACAGAGGAGGAAAGGATCTGCTGCCACGGCGCTCCACCTGTGCACAGGGGACTGGAAGATAAGGTGAGTTTGAGGAATGGTTGCTTACGTGAGCTGTGGACGATGTCCTTCAGGCGTTGGGACAGCAGGCTTGGGTAGCAGAGGACAGTAGATTCTGGAAAGGATGAGAGGATAGACAGATGAAGCTCCTCTGGAGCGCAGTGAGACATCTCCGCCCAGAAGCCTGGGCAGAGCCGTCTGAATAGGCCCAGTCCTGATGGGAAGCAGGTGTGCGCCTAGCTGCTGGCAATCAATCACGGAGCAGACCATGACAGTACTCCCCCCTCATGGAACGCCTCTTGCTGGTTGTTCCAGCCTTCTTGGATGCATCCGGTGAAAGTCCCTGATGAGATCTTTATCCAGGATGAAGGAAGGACGCACCCAGGATCTCCATTCCAGTCCGTAACCCTCCCAGTCCACCAGATACTGCAGGCCACAACCCCAGCGACGGACGTCCAGGATGGCGGTGACCTTCCACGCCAGGTCGCCGTCGATCACCATCGGCAGAGGTGGCGATCTGGGAGGAGGACACAGAGGGCTGGAACAAAAAGGTTTAATCTGAGAGACGTGGAAGGTGGGACAGATGCGGAGGGAGGGGGGGGAGAGCCAGGCGTACAGATACTGTGTTGACAATACGGGAGATGGTGAAAGGTCCAATAAAGCGCTGAGCCATCTTCCTGGGTTCAGCCTTCAAGTTGATATTCTTAGTAGATAACCAAACCTGCTGACCCACCTGTTAAGAAGGCACCGGAGTCCTACGGCGGTTGGCAACTGAGGAGTTATGTTCTGCCGTGCATCGTAGCGCGGCTCAGGTCGCCCTCCACAGCCGACAACAGCGCTTAAGGTGAGCCCTGACGGATGGTACGACGATCTCAGCCTCCTCCTCAGGGAACAACGGAGGAGTATAACCCAGAGATGCCTGGAAAGGGGTTATACCAATGGCTGAAGATACTGTAGAATTGTGGGCATACTCGATCCAGGGCAGGTGCAAACTCCACGATGCAGGATTGGTGGTGGCCACACCGCAGAGCCGCCTCCATCTCGTGATTGGCTCTCTCACACTGACCGTTGGACTGGGGATGATAACCAGATGACAGGCTTACCGTAGCCCTAAGGGTGTTGCAAAACGTCTTCCACACCTGGGATGTAAATTGGGGCCCCCGGTCTGAAACGATGTCCAGGGGGATCCCATGTAGTCTCACCACGTGCTGTACAAGCAGGTCTGCTGTCTCCTTAGCAGAAGGCAATCCCTGTAGAGGAACAAAATGAGCAGCTTTGGAGAACCTGTCGACTATGGTGAGCACTACGGTGTGACCGTTAGAGGGAGGAAGGCCGGTCACAAAGTCCAATGCCACATGGGACCAAGGCCTGCCGGGAGCGGGGAGAGGATGGAGAAGTCCAGCTGGGGAGGAAGAAGATGACTTGCCGGCAGCACACTGAGGACAGGCACGAACGTACTCCCCGACATCCTTCTGAAGAGCAGGCCACCAAAACGTACGTCTCAGGAGCTCCTCAGTGCGCTTTCTCCCTGGATGACAGGCCAACCTGGAGGCATGAGCCCAATGAATGACTTCCCCCCGGACGGCCAAAGGAACAAACAGCTTACCCGCTGGTCCTCTGCCCGGGTCCGCTTCAGACTCCTGAGCCCTCAAGACCTTCTCCTTGATACCCCAGGAAAGTGCACCCACGACACAGGAAGGAGGCAGGATGGGGTGGTCCTCAGGATCCGAGACATCAGTGGCAAATTGCCTGGATAGTGCGTCTGGCTTAGTGTTCTTGGACCCGGGACAGTACGTGATGGTGAAGTCAAACCACCCAAAGAACAAGGATCAGCGGGCCTGACGGGCATTCAGGCGCTTAGCCGTCCGGAGGTATCCCAGATTCCTGTGGTCTGTCCAGACCACAAATGGCTGCAAGGCCCCCTCCAGCCAATGGCACCACTCCTCCAGCACAAGTTTGACTGCCAGAAGCTCCCTGTCGCTGATGCTGTAGTTATGTTCCGCCAGCGACAGCCGCTTGGAGAAGAAGGCATAAGGTCGGACCTTGCCATCCGCCAGGGAGCGCTGGGACAGGACAGCCCCTACCCCTGAGTCTGAGGCGTCCACCTCCACCAAACACTGCAGGGCCGGATCCACCTGAACCAGGATGGGGGAATCAGTGAATCTCTCCTTGAGAGCTGAAAAAGCCGTAGCCGCCTCCTCCGACCACAGGAAGGGCACCTTGGGCGAGGTAAAGCGTGTCAAGGGGGGTGCCATCGTGCTATAACCCTTAATGAAGCAACGGTAGAAATTTGCAGACCCAAGAAACTGCTGGAGTTGCTTCCGGGATGAGGGAGTCGGCCACTCTACTACCAATCTTGCCAGGATCCGGGATTATCTCTTTGTGCGAGATGATGAACCCCAGAAAGGACGTCTTGGAGGTGTGGAACTCGCACTTCTTGGCTTTAACATACAGCTTATTCTCCACCAACCGCTGCAGGACTCGCCGCATATGCACCCGGTGTTCTTCCAAGGACCGAGAGAAGATCAAAATGTCGTCAAGGTATACCAATACAAACACACCCAGAAAGTCCCTTAACACATCATTAATGAGGCACTGGAATACCACAGGGGCATTGGTCTGACCAAAGGGCATTAGCAGATATTCAAAGCGGCCGCTGGGGGTCCGGAACCCCGTCTTCCATTCATCGCCTTCTTTGATCCGCACCAGATGGTAAGCATTGCGGAGATCCAGCTTGGTAAACCAGGATGCCTCCCGGAGGGAGTCAAAGGCTGTGTTGAGCAAGGGAAGGGTGTATTTATCCTTAATAGTGATGTTATTAAACTCCCTAAAGTCAATACATGGCCTCAGAGACCCATCCTTCTTGCCAACAAAGAAAAATCCCACCCCCACCGCTGAAGAAGACGGTCGAATTATGCCAGAACTCAAGGATTCCTTGATATAGGCCTCCATGGCCTCCCGCTCTGGAGGTGACAGGCTGTACAAACGGCTCGACGGTAGCGGGGCTCCAGGATGGAGATTTATGGCACAATCATATGGGCAGTGGGGGGGGGGCAGGGCCTGGGTCTTACTGAAAGCGACTCCGAGGTCATGGTATTCTGGAGGAACTTTAGAGAGATCGGGAGATGAGGCAATCGGAGCCTCCAAGGGCATGGACGGCCAGCAAGCGGCCGATTGGAGACAGGTGGCGAGACAAAACGAACTCTGGGACAAGATACTCCCAGTACGCCAATCAGTTGACGGATTGTGGAGGCGTAGCCAGGGGAAGCCAAGGATGACTGGGGACGTGGACACCAGTAGAACGAGGAATTGCAGCTCCTCACGATGATTACCAGAAATGATAGCCGGGACAGGAGCTGTCTGTTGAGAGACCATGGCCATAGGAGCTTTGGATAAGGCTATAAGCTGCAAAGGGGACTTGAGAGGATGGCAAGGTATATCCAACTGGGTTGCAAGGTCCTGAGAAATAAAACTCTGCTCTGCCCCTGAGTCAACCAAAGCCTGTGTGAAAATCTCCTTATGTTTGTGTATAAAACGGATGGGGACTTGAAAGCTAAATAAGGGATTAGACTGGGGTGAGTCCCTGAGTCCACCTACCATGACGCACGGGCTCCTCCTATTGGGCCGAAGATGACAAGAAACTACCTCGTGCTCCTCACTCCCTCAATATAGACACAGCCCCAACTCTCATCGGCGCTGTTTCTCCGCCGGAGACAACCTAGATCGCCCTACCACTATTGGTTCCGGGGTCTCAGGAGAGTTGGAGGAAGGATGGGCCAATAGGGGCGACCGAGGGGCGTGACCAACCTGGGATCCCGAACGACCGGAAGCTCGCTGCTCAGCGGCTCTCTCCCTCAGCCAATTATCTATGTTGATGGCTAAGGAGATTAGTTTGGATAATCTGCTGGGCTTTTCTAGCGGCGCTAGCTCGTCCCGAAGCTCAGAGCTGAGACTGTCATGCGGTGACCCTCGCGGATCACCATAAGACGCCAAGAGTCCACCGGTGAGTTTTGCAATGATGGTAACTTATTAAAACAACACGACAAGACAAGACTATGAGCCGCTCAGGGCAAAAACACACATTAAGCACTACAAGGGCTCGTAGGGCTAATCCCAGCCACTACGAGCTAAGCTATGACATGACATGAAACACGAACCTGACATGAAGGTCTGACGACGCTTTGACGAAGATAGTTTGACGACGTTTTGACGATACTCCTGTGATTTAACTACCGCTAGTGCCCGCCTTATAAAGGCGAACACTAACGAGCAGAAATGACAAACAGCTGACCAACCTTGACAGGCGGAAGCCCCACCGAGCGCCTTCACAATAAGAGCCCAGTAAGGCCAGAATACAACCCACAGCTGTCAAGGCCGGCAGCGAGCTGTGCTTAGTCCGAGCGCGGACAGAAACCAGCGCTCGGGTCGTAACAGTACCCTCCCTCCAAGGGCGGGCTCAGAACGCCCAAGGACCACCCTGTCCTCCCACCCCCCAGGGTGGGTGGCTGGGTGTAGGTGCAGAGGGAGAGAGACCAAATCCAGAAACAAACAAAACCTGTCAAGAACAACTAAATACAGGACAGTGACAAGAATACCAACTACTCAGATTAAATCAAATGTTTGATTAAATCAAACATTTGATTAAATCAAATTGATTGATTAAATCAAATATACACAGAGTAACATGGACAAAACAAAAAAAACCCAGAATCACTGGGTCAGAAAAACTAAATACAGGACAGCACGAGAAAATTACATCTTGGCCCACATGTTACACAAGAAAATGACTTCCCACCTGTGTGAATTCTCATGAGAGTTTTCAAAAAACCAAATACAGAAAACAGAGCACTTACTGGCTCATACCTGACTACCCACAATACAAACTAAGGCAACTGCAAGACATAACCATAACACAAAGCACACAGGATAGCAAGGGGAAAAAAAACAAACAGAACAATCACTGGGACAGATCAACACCAGAAAAATAACCACTCCCACCCCCGACAGTTTATGCCAACCGGCGGAGACCAGGCGCCATAGGAACAGTTCAGGTGGTCTCCCCGCATCCAACGGCCGGTGGGTGGTCATGGGAGGTGGAACATGACCACGCGGCTCACCACAGTCCAACGCCCAGCACGTCCGCTCCTCTGGCAGCCGAACCAGGTCGCCCAATGAAACACACAACACGTCGGGTGGCCGACCCGGGGCGCCGAACCGGCAAATCAGTTCCTCAGGCGGCCGACCCGTGTCCCTCAGCCACCAGTCCCAGGAAAAAACAGCCCGCGGTGGCCTCCCTGATGAGGACACAACTCGGGAGAGCCGGGGCGAGCGAACAAGAACCCCCACAGCCCCCGGCGATGATGCGCAGGGTCGGTGACTCAGTGGAGGGGAAAGAAGGCAAGGATGAGCCTGTAATCCATCCGACGGCGAAAGGTCTGCAGCTCCTCCCCTGTCCGCGGACCACACCAGCGCTGCACCTCCACTGGACCCTGCTTGGGTCCCAGCTGCACCCACGTCGGACCCCGATTGGGGCAGAACCGCACCTGCGGTGGACCCCGATTGGGCTTCTGGCGCACCTACGTCGGACCCCGACTGGGCCAGAACCGCACCTGCGGTGTACCCCGATTGGGCCTCTGGCGCACCCACGTCGGACCCCGATTGGGCCAGAACCGCACTTGCGGTGGACCCCGATTGGGCCTCCGGCGCACCCACGTCGGACCCCGATTGGGCCGGTGCAGCTCTGCTGACGATCTCCACCCCCGAACCTGGGACCTCCAACCCAGTGACTCCGACTGGTTCCATGCCGGCGACACTGCAACGAGGCTCACAAACAAGAAGGAAACCGGGATCAGAATCACCGGTAGCAACAGAACGCAGCGAGATGAGCTCGGGCGCAGCAGATGGCTGCTTCTCACTCGCCTCCCCGAGAGGCAGGCAAAAATGTTCCAAAACAGGGGACAGAGACACAAGAGGGAGCACTTGCCTGCACTCGGGTTCTGCTGCCACCCAGGACTTCGACGATCCAGGTTCAGGGCGGCGACTCTTGTCAGCAGGCTCCAACTCAGCTGCGTCAGGCTCCACAGCTGGCAAGATGTCATCTGCAGCCTGAGGTTCCTCCCGCGCTGCTGTCCACGCCGATGACCCGTGTGGCGTGGGGACAGGGGGCCCTCGACCCACTGGCTCAGACCGCTTCGGCGGGGAGACCCGGGGACACTTCATCGTCGGCTCAGGCTCTGGGCCGTAGTCCGCTCTTCTCCTCCATCCACGACGTGGCTGCAGGGCCGGATCCAGGCTTTCCAGCACTGCAGGCCCCCTCTTCATCCGATGACGTTGGCCTGGCGTCGTGGACCGCTCAACAGGGGGGGACACAGAGGCAGCAGGTTAAATCATTTTCTCTACAGCAGGTGAAGGGAGCTCGGGGGGCTGCGAACCCCGAACTCCGCCCCCAGGAGTCAGACAAGGCAGATTACAATCGTGATGTAATAAATTAACATGCACTTGCCTTCCTCCCAGAGAAGAGATGGTTCCTGCTGTAGGGGACGTTGTTCCTCCTTCTCCCCGCTGGATGGTGACAGAGGGCCCCCTAGAAGGATGAGGTGGAGCCGGCAAAGCCCGTCAGAGAGTCCAGCTGGGGATTCTGCTGAGGATCGCCTGGGCCGCGGCGCTGACGTCGTCGTCGGCCCCCAGATGGCGCGAACTCCTGGACTGGGTCAAGGGCAGGAGCAGGATCCCAGCACGGGGAGCGAGGATGCTTCCTCCGCTGCTTCCTGCCGTAGTCCTCCTCCACCATACGGAGTATCTCGCGCTGTGCGGCAATGTCAGCCCTCCTCACACCGACTTCAGGGTGGTCAGCGTAGCGGGGAGAAAGATGATTCAGCACATCCTCAGCGCAGTCCAGGTACCAGCGTACCTCGCTGCCGTAGTCGAGGAGGGAAGCAGAGATGAGCGTTTCATCCACGTATTCAAGGACGTCCACCAGCTCGTGGCTCGGACTCCGAGCGCGGCCCCTCCACGACGGCATTCCTTCAGCACACCGTACCCAGACAGAAAAAGAACAAACGTCCAAAAAAAGCAAAAACTCACGGTGAAAAAGGCGTCTCGGTGTGGCGTCTCCGTTTAGACGTCTGGCAGGAGTATACTGTCATGCGGTGACCCTCGCGGATCACCATAAGACGCCAAGAGTCCACCGGTGAGTTTTGCAATAATGGTAATTTATTAAAACAACACGACAAGACAAGACTATGAGCCGCTCAGGGCAAAAACACACATTAAGCACTACAAGGGCTCGTAGGGCTAATCCCAGCCACTACGAGCTAAGCTATGACATGACATGAAACACGAACCTGACATGAAGGTCTGACGACGCTTTGACGAAGATAGTTTGACAACGTTTTGACGATACTCCTGCAATTTAACTACCGCTAGTGCCCGCCTTATAAAGGCGAACACTAACGAGCAGAAATGACAAACAGCTGACCAACCTTGACAGGCGGAAGCCCCACCGAGCGCCTTCACAGTAAGAGCCTGGTGAGGCCAGAATACAACCCATAGCTGTCAAGGCCGGCAGCGAGCTGTGCTTAATCCGAGCGCGGACAGAACCTAGCGCTCGGGTCGTAACAGAAGCTCCTTATAAAGATGCTGCATAAAGAAGCGTCCTCCCACCCCACTTCAATGGCCAACACCCGGAAGTCGATAGCGTAATCGGCCACAGCTTGGGAACCCTGCCTCAGATTCAGCAACCGAGAGGTGAGTACGCTGTCGCGATCTGAGTGATCAAACACTTCATAAAATTCAGCAATGAACTGACTGAGAGTCAATCAGAATCAGAATCAGAATCAGCTTTATTGGCCAAGTATGCACAACACATACAAGGAATTTGACTTTGGCTAAAAACTTGCTCTCGTTGTTCAGGTGTAAGATTTAAATAAGATTTAAATAAGGATTGAATGACAACAGAGTATGTACAGTAAATTACAGTCTGTCCATGTTTCTGTAAAAGGATGCAAATATATACAGGAATATATGCAGTTATTTACTCAGACTATCCACACTTTGCAGAAATATATGAAAAAATATACAGTCATACAGTATTTCAATGTGAACTCAGAATCAGTGATATAATGTGAATGAAGTAAAAAGCAGTGTGAGAGTTATGTGCAATGTAAGAATGGATGAAAAGTCATGAGTACAGCAACAGGTAGGACTAGGTGAATGTTAGGAGTTCATCAGAGTGATGGCTTGAGGAAAGAAACTGTTCCTGTGACGGGTGGTTTTGACCTTCAGTGATCTGTAACGTCAACCAGAAGATAGAAGTTCAAACAGTTTGTGGCCGGGGTGTGACGGGTCAGCACAGATGTTTCCCGCCCGTTTCCTGGTTATGGACCGATATAAGTTCTCAATGGAGGGTAGGTCGGTACCAATGATCCTCTCCGCAAACTTAATGATCCACTGCAGTCTGGTCTTGTCCTGTTTAGTGGCAGATCCAAACCAGACAGTGATGGAAAAGCAGAGGACAGATTGGATGATGGCGGTGTAGAAGACAACCAGCAGCTCCTGAGGCAAATCAAACTTCTTGAGCTGACGCAGAAAAAACAACCTCTGCTGGGCCTTTTTCCGGACAGTGTCTATATGGGAGGACCACTTCAGGTTCCGGGAGATTGTGGTACCCAGAAACTTGAAGGAGTCCACAGTGGATACTGTGCTGTTGAGGATGGTGAGTGGGGGGAATGAAGGACGGTGTCGCCTGAAATCCACAGTCATCTCCACCGTTTTGGCTGGGTTAAGTTCAAGATGGTTCTGGCCGCACCAGAGGATCAGCTGCTCCACCTCCCGCCTGTATGCAGACTCATCACCATCCTGGATCAAACCGATGACTGTGGTGTCGTCCGCAAACCTCAGGAGCTTCACCGAAGGGTCCCCTGAGGTGCAGTCGTTGGAGTAGAGGGAGAAGAGCAGTGGGGAAAGGACACACCCTTGGGGGGCGCCAGTACTAATTTTTCGGAAGCTGGATGTAATTCTCCCTAGCTTCACCTGTTGCCACCTGTCAGTCAGAAAGCTGGAGATCCACTGGCAGGTGGAGGGGGGCACCTTGAGCTGGAGGAGTTTCTGATGACGAATGCCTGGGATGATGGTCTTGAACGCTGAGCTGAAGTCGACAAACAGGATCCCGCCCTTCCAGTAAGTTAATCATATACCCGATCTTACTGTGGTCTGAATTAAAATCCTTGGGCACCTGCTGGAAAACCAACTCGCACTGCATAACAAAGGGCCTAGCCTCCCCAACTTACCGCTAAAACGATTGGGAGTTGGAACGGGGGTTAGTCGAGCAGGCGGTCCTAATTTAAGCTGGTTAGCCAGGTGGCTAGCGGGAGCTGAGGAGCTTAAAGAAATAGCTGGGGCTGGGGGAAAGGACTGAGACCTGGTTAGCTGGTCCAACCAATCCGTAACACGGGCTAACTGGGCCAATGTGGATTGTTGCTGATAAACCAATTGATCTATTCGAGTCTCCGTTAGATGTAATTGGCGCACCAAAGCGCTGTCAGCTGGGTCGTTCTGGCGGAGATGTACTGACATGGTTTTATGACCCAGTGACCACACACAGACTCAAGAATAGATTCAATTAGATTTATTAATGTAATGTGTGTGTGAATGCGTGCGTGTGAGTGTATGCTGGAACAGCAGAGGACAGAGCAGGACACCGTTCGGCCTGGCAACCCTGGAAACACACAGAAGCGTGACAGTTAGCGGAGGAGACAATTGGTGATGGATGATTAGTCAGAGGCTTACTGGGTGTGCAGATGGTGGGAGGCTCAGGTTCAGCTCGGCGGCTGCAGCCAGGGAGACAGTGTCCGCTGTCCGGTGTTGTAGCTCCTGCCGGGGTGTTGATGTGGAGGAGTGGTGTGCTGGGAGAGGGGATAGGAGTCCGCCGCCACAGAGGAGGAAAGGATCTGCCGCCACGGCGCTCCACCTGTGCACAGGGGACTGGAAGATAAGGTGAGTTTGAGGAATGGTTGCTTACTTATGTGAGCTGTGGACGATGTCCTTCAGGTGTTGGGACAGCAGGCTTGGGTAGCAGAGGACGGTAGACTCTGGCAAGGATGAGAAGATAGACGGATGAAGCTCCTCTGGAGCGCAGTGAGACATCTCCGCCCAGAAGCCTGGGCAGAGCCATCTAAATAGGCCTTGTCCTGATGGGAAGCAGGTGTGCACCCAGCTGCTGGCAATCAATCACGGAGCAGACCATGACAAAAGATGTCATAAGCCACAGTCAATTTATGTTTTTATGGGGGGGGGCAATCACTCTTTCACACAGGGTCATGTAGGTTTGGATTTTTTTTTACCCTTAATAATAAACACCTTCATTTAAAAACTGCATTTTGTGTTTACTTGTGTTGTCTTTGTCTAATATTTAAATTTGTTTGATGATCTGAAACATTTGAGCATGACAAACATACAAAAAATGAGAAATCAGGAAGGGGCAAACATTTTTACACACCACTCTATTTGCAATAACTAAAATAATTTTTTGGACCAATTAAGTGAAATTAGACAATTTCCCACAGCACACCTGGCAATCTCTCATGGCCCAGTAATGTAAGAGAGCTTTAACAAATAAATCACTAAATTGCAAATACAAAGTTGCAAAATAAAAGATTTTTTAAAAAATCTGAGGAAAAAGCTCTCTTATCACTAATATAGTCAGTTTATCCTCTACAGTTATCCTCTACAGCCTCTTCACCCATGACGGTGTTGCCTCCCACAAGGACAATATCATCCTAAAATTCGAGGATGACACAGCAGTGATAGGACGCATCACTGGTGATGACGAAGCATCCTACAGGAGGGAGGTGGCCAACCTGGTGTCATGGTGTGAGGACAACAACTTCACCCTCAACACGGACAAGACAAAGGAGATGATAATGGACATGAGGAAAGGGAGGAGGAGACCCCATCGGCCGCTGTTCATCCGGAAGCTTGAGGTGGAGAGGGTGAGCAGCTTTAAATACCTGGGCATCCACATCAGCGAAGACCTTAAGTAGACACACAACACCACAGAGCTGGTTAAAAGAGCTCAACAGCGACTGTATTTTCTGAGGAGGCTGAAGAAGTTTGGCATGTCCTCCAGGATCCTCAACAATTTCTACAGCTGCATCATCGAGAGCATCCTGACCAAATGCATCACTGCGTGGTACAGCAGCACCACTGCCCTTGACCGCAAATGCCTGCAGAGAGTGGTGAAGACAGCAGAGAAGATCATCAGGACTCCACTCCCCTCTCTGCAGAGCATCTACCACCGCAGGGTCCAAAAGAGAGCTGATGCCATCCTTGGGGACCCCACCCACCCCCAGCACAGACTGTTCACACTTCTGCCCTCAGACCGGAGGTACAGAAGTGTAAAATGCAGGACAACCAAACTGAAAAACTCCTTCTTTCCCACTGCCATCAGACTCCTGAACAGATAACAACTCCCAAAACTCTGTAACACAGCTTTGCATATAGGAACTCACACACCGGCTGCTAAATTTGCACATTGCTCACCTGTACAGTAGATATAGTCTCACCCATCTGATGTCCATATCATCTCTGCTGCTAATTATCATCTCTACTGATACTTACCATGTGCAGTCTACTGGTACTACTGGTACAGAAATTAGCACAGGGTGCTAATTTGTAATTTGTAATTATACAATGCTCATTGCACAATGCTCATTTGCACACTGTACATAGGTTCATGCCATCTCAGGTTCACATCATCTCTGATATCAATATACCACTATCTGACATAATGCACGGCCCAGGAGACACACACGCAGGCTCAGGATAGATTTAACAGCTTTATTAGCAACAGGGAAGTGTATGGCTGCGTGTCTGTGGAATAAGAATGTATTGGTAGTGGCGTCTGCGTCAGGCACGGGGGCAGGAGGCTGTACAGCCGGACAACCCTGTGGGAGAGAGCAGAGGGAGAAGGGTAACGGGCACCACACCAATACAGGGAATAATGATGGTAGCTGGCTTACTTGGTTGTGACAGGTGGCTGGCGTCGACAAGGGCGGAGCCCGGGAGACAGCGACCTGCGGTACCTGTGGCAGCAGCGTAGAGCCAATGGCGAGGTGATGAAATCCGCCGCCGGGAATGTCCACCTGTGCACAGGGGAAAGCTAGAGGAGAGAGGTAAGGGGAGCTTACCCAGGATATCTTCGCTAGTCGGTTTGAGATCCGTAGTAGCAAAGGGGCCGAAGTAGAGAGACGGCTTCAGGCCGAAGCCCAGGGCAGAGTGGATTAAATACCTCGCCGCTGACGAGGAGCAGGTGTGCGTGCGGCTGGCGCCGCTGATGAGCGGCGAGTCATAACAGTACTCCCCCCTCTAGCAGCGCCTCCTGGCGATGGTTTTTCCGGGTGCGCTCGATGAAACTCAGAAATGAGTGACCGGTCCAACACCAGCGAGGAAGGCACCCACTGTCTCCACTCGGGTCCATAGCCCTCCCAATCCACCAGGTACTGCAATCCGCGACCCCGGCGTCGGGCATCCAAGATGTCAGCGACGGTCCAGGCCAGATGGCCACCAATCATCCGGGGAGCGGGGTGCGCCGCAGGTGGAAGGCAGAGGGGGTCAGAGACCACCGGTTTGATTTTGGAGACGTGGAAGGTGGGATGGATGCGGAGGGAGGAGGGAATAGCCACACGCACAGCCACCGGGTTAATGATTCTGGTTATGGGATAAGGGCCGATGAACCGTTGGGCCAGCTTTCTCCTCTCACCCTTTAGGTTTACGTCCTGTGTGGATACCCAAACTTGCTGTCCCACCTGGTAGGCAGGTGCAGGTCTCCTATGTCGGTCCGCCGTAGACTTATTGCGCTCCACCGTGCGTAAAAGCGCATTACGCGCCGTGGACCAAAGGGAACGGCACCGCCTCAGATGTGCCTGGACAGAGGGAACAGCCAACTCGCCCTCCTGCGCGGGGAACAGGGGTAGATCATAGCCCAAGGATGCTTTAAAGGGCGACATCCCAATGGCCGTAGAGCGAGAGGTGTTGTGGGCGTACTCCACCCAGGCGAGGTGAGAACTCCAGGATGTGGGTTTGGATGACGTGACGCAGCGGAGCGTAGCCTCCAACTCCTGGTTAGTCCGCTCACACTGCCCGTTAGACTGGGGGTGATGGCCAGAGGAGAGGCTTACCTTGGCTCCCAGGGCGTTGCAAAATGACCTCCAGACGTCCGAAGAAAACTGAGGGCCGTGGTCGGAGACCACGTCGACCGAGATTCCATGCAGTCTGACCACGTGCTGGATGAGGAGGTCCACCGTCTCCAAGGCTGAGGGAAGTCCACGTAGGGGCACGAAGTGGGCGGCCTTGGAAAAACGGTCTACAATGGTCAGAACTGTGTCAAAGTTGTTGGAGACAGGGAGCCCGGTGACGAAGTCCAGAGCAATGTGCGACCAGGGCCTGCCAGGGATGGGCAGGGGCTGGAGCAGACCCGCAGGGGGAGCGTTTCCTGACTTATTGGCAGCACAGACGGGGCAGGCCCGGGCGTAATGGGCGGCATCCTTCCGCAGGCCTGGCCACCAAAAGGATCGCTGGAGAAGGTCAATCATCCGCGAAGCTCCAGGATGGCAAGTGAGCTTGGAGGTATGGAGCCAGTGTATGACGTCCCCCCGGACGGCAGATGGCACGAAGAGCCTCCCCTCCGGTCCGCCGCCAGGGTCCGGTTCCGACTCCTGCGCCCTCCGGATCTTGTCTTCTATGTCCCATGTAACAGCCCCCATGACGCACGACCTGGGCAAGATGGTGTGAGCAACGTCTTCTGCGACCTCCGGGGCAAATTGCCTGGAGAGGGCGTCGGGCAGGCCGTTCTTGGAGCCAGGCCTATATGTGATGCTGAACTTAAACCTTGCAAAGAACAGGGACCAACGCACCTGGCGGGCGTTCAGACGCTTGGCAGATCTTAGGTACTCCAGGTTCTTGTGGTCAGTGAGGACCACAAAAGGCAAGGCTGCCCCCTCCAGCCAGTGACGCCATTCTTGGAGGGCAAGCTTGATGGCAAGAAGCTCTCTGTCCCCCACGTCGTAATTCCGTTCCGCCGGGGACAGGCGCCGAGAGAAGAAGGCGCAGGGTCGCTTGACTCCATTGGCTGGGGACCACTGGGACAACACCGCCCCCACCCCCGTGTCCGAAGCGTCCACCTCCACAATGCACTGCAGCACGGGATCGACCTGGCTGAGGACCCGGGAGGAGGAAAACTCCGTCTTCAGCGCCTGGAAGGCCGAAGTGGCCTCTTCAGTCCACCGGAACGGGGTCTTAGGAGAGGTGAGGCAGGTCAGGGGCCCGACGATGGCTCCAAAGTTCGGGACAAAGCGGCGGTAGAAATTGGCGAACCCGATGAATTGCTGAACTTGCTTTCGAGAAGTTGGTGTGGGCCAATCCACCACTGCTTTGATCTTCGCTGGGTCTGGAAGCACCTGGTCGTGGGAGATGACGAACCCCAGGAAGGAAGTTGTCTTGGCGTAGAATTCACATTTTTCCGCCTTGACGTACAGGCGATTCTCCAGCAGTCTCTGCAGGACCCGCCTCACGTGGACCCGGTGTTCATCCCTGGACCTGGAGAAGATGAGAATGTCGTCCAGGTAGACGAATACGAACAGGCCGATGAAGTCCCGGAGGACGTCATTGATGAGGCACTGAAAGACGGCTGGAGCGTTGGTCAACCCAAACGGCATCACGAGATATTCAAAATGCCCGTTTGGGGTTCAGAAGGCGGTTTTCCACTCATCTCCCTCCCGGATCCGGACGAGGTGGTAAGCGCTGCGGAGATCCAGCTTAGTAAACCAGGTCGCCCCCTGGAGGGAGTGGAAGGCAGTGTCCATAAGGGGCAAGGTGTACCGGTCCTTCTCCGTGATATCGTTGAGAGCTCGATTGTCGATACAAGGACGAAGAGATCCGTCCTTCTTTCCAACGAAGAAGAACCCTGCACCAACAGGAGAGGAGGACGGTCAGATGATCCCAGCACTGAGCGACTCCTTCAGGTAGCTGTTCATTGCCTCCTTCTCCGGCGCTGACAGACTGTAGAGGTGTCCTGAGGGTAAGGGCACCCCCTGGCGGATGTTAATGGCGCAGTCGAAGGGCCGGTGAGGAGGCAGAGACATCGCCTTGGACTTACTGAAAACGGCACCCAGGTCGTGGAACTCTGAGGGCACTAGGGTGAGATCCGGGGGCGCGGTGTCCTGAGCTGTGGGAGGCGAGGACGGGGCGCAGGCCGCGGATTGGAGGCAGGTACCCATGCAGAAAGTGCTCCACGCAGAAACCTTCCCAGTCTTCCAGTCCAAGGCGGGGTTGTGGAGGCGGAGCCAGGGATAACCGAGGATGACAGGTGTTACTGAGGTGGGCAGGACGTAAAAGGAAATATCCTCCCGATGATTTCCAGAGATGATCACCGGGACAGGGGATGTTTGGTGAGTTACTTTTCCCAGGGAAACTCGGGAGAGGTTAACTAGGGCGAGAGGAGTATCGAGGGGGTGACAGTGGATGCCCAGTCGGGTTGCCAGGCTTTGTGAAATAAAGCTACCCTCCGCGCCTGAATCCACCAGTGCATGTGTGAGGTGCCCAGTGAGGTTGTGACAGAAGCGGATGGGCAGCGTCAAATGTGTGAGGGGACTTAACCGATTAGCGTCCGCGAGGCCCCCTACAGTGACTCGCGGACCACCTCGTTTGGCTTCTCCGGACAACGCTCCACCGTGTGCTGGCTACCTCCACAATACATGCAGAGGTCCAGGTCACGACGGCGCTGTTTCTCCGCCAGGGGGAGCTTTGTCCGGCCCGTCACCATCGGTTCCGACTCCTCGGAGACCTCCGGTGGCGGCAACGCCAGGGGGCGAGCTTGGGGCAGACGTGCAGAGGCGCCCCACGAGCGAGAAGACTGCTTCCGCTCGGAGGCGCGCTCGCGCAGCCTGTTATCCAAACTGATGGTGAGAGAAATCAGCTCCGCCAGCGTCTCCGGGGTATCCCGTCCAGCCAGCTCATCCCTCAGACAGGAATTAAGAATCCGGAGGAAGATGCCGCAGAGCGCACGCTCTTCCCAGCCAACTTCCTCCGCGGTAACCCGGAAGTCGATCGCGTAGTCGGCCGCCGATCGGCTCCCCTGTTGGAGTCCGAGAAGACGGTCGACCTGGACACTGTCCAAACGCGAATGATCGAACACTTCCAGAAATTGTCGCACGAACTGGCCATAGGTGAGGGTGGCGTAGCTGGGCTTCACCATAATGGCGTAAGCCCAGGTAAGCGCACGACCCTCAAGGAGATTACCTATATAGCCAATCCTGCTATGGTCTGAGGGAAAATCTCTGGGAACGCAAAGAAACACGGACTCACACTGCATAATAAAACCCCGTGCTCCACCCAGCTTACCGCTGAAGCGAGCAGGAGTGGGGATTGGCGTGAGCCGTGTTGGCGCACCCGGAGCAGGCTGGACGGCCACCGGAGCCGCAGGAGCCACGCCACCCGGACGAGCCGAGGGGAACAGCTGCTGGGGATCCAAGCGGTCTAATCGGTTAGTAATGATGATTAATTGATTCAATATCACCTGCTGCTGATGAGCTATTAAATCCACCCGAGCCTCGAGGGTGGAAAGACGGCGTGCGAGCCCGCTGTCTGCCGAGCCGCTCTGCTGAAGCCGTACTGACATAATGCACGGCCCAGAAGACACACATGCAGGCTCAGGATAGATTTAACAGCTTTATTAGCAACAGGGAAGTGTATGGCTGCGTGTCTGTGGAATAAGAATGTATTGGTAGTGGCGTCTGCGTCAGGCACGGGGGCAGGAGGCCGTACAGCCGGACAACCCTGTGGGAGAGAGCAGAGGGAGAAGGGTAACGGGCACCACACCAATACAGGGAATAATGATGGTAGCTGGCTTACTTGGTTGTGCCAGGTGGCTGGCGTCGACAAGGGCGGAGCCTGGGAGACAGTGACC
Source organism: Pholidichthys leucotaenia (assembly GCA_020510985.1). NCBI lineage: Eukaryota > Metazoa > Chordata > Actinopteri > Cichliformes > Pholidichthyidae > Pholidichthys > Pholidichthys leucotaenia. The sequence continues at coordinate 445,213,023 of CM035836.1, read as the reverse complement.
TGCGATACCTGTGGCAGCAGCGTAGAGCCAACGGCGAGGTGATGAAATCCGCCGCCGGGAATGTCCACCTGTGCACAGGGGAAAGCTAGAGGAGCGAGGTAAGGGGAGCTTACCCAAGATATCTTCGCTAGTCGGTTTGAGATCCGTAGTAGCAAAGGGGCCGAAGTAGAGAGACGGCTTCAGGCCGAAGCCCAGGGCAGAGTGGATTAAATACCTCGCCGCTGACGAGGAGCAGGTGTGCGCGCGGCTGGCGCCGCTGATGAGCGGCGAGTCATAACACTATCACTTTAGTCATCCAGTGAATTTTCTATTTCATTCCTCTTGTCTGACTGCTTTAACTGTCCAAACTGCCTAACATGTGTTTTTAGTACTCATTAGTTTAGTATTTAGTATCAAGGTGTGCTTAAGGAGTCCTAACTGCCTAATTGTGTGTTGGTGTGTGTGTTATTAGCATCCATTAGTATTAGGATTGAGTTACTGTGTTAGTGTATCATAACCTTATTAGAATTGTTGTTTTCTGTACCTATTACCTTGGCATTCGTTCAGAGAGCAAAGTAAGAATTTCATTGCTCAGGAAATGTAGCATTTCTTAACTGTGCACATGATAATAAAGCCTTTGAATCTTGATAATAAGCCTTTGAATCTTGAATCTTTATGTTTATAACTCTGCTGGTCTTCTATCATTTTAAGGCTCAAATGTTTAAGGGAATATATATTTTTTTTCAGTCAGTGTCTGTAGTAGAGGTCAGGTTGCCAACCTGTGCTGTTAACTGTTGCAAATATCATAGCATCTATTAGTGGAATTCCCCGTCTATTGTGCAGTATCTGTTAAAGAATCTTTAATCTGCTCACAAAGCCAGAGTGGTGGGCAGTGACTGCAGCCTCACGGAGGAAAAATAAATCTAACGTTCATGTTTTAACAGTCAGGATGTACACAGGAAACAGGAAGACTGACACCGCTGAACAAAATATCAGCCTTTAGGTTCATGCGTCATTTGTGTCACTGTTGCAACTGCCTCACTGGGGAGTAGATGCTGAAATAGTTTTCCTTGTATGTCCTCTGAGCCTAATTGGTCTGATGGCAATTTCTTTCTTTAGCTAATATGTAAGTAGTAAGGTTCTTTTTTCACTTGTTGCTGATTATAGAAACCCAACCCCATTGAGATATCCTTTACAAAATATATGGAGTTGCATGTTTGAGTTGACTGACTACTTTTTTAATAACACTATAGAGTTCAAATGCAACAAAGAATTAATTATTGGTATTAAAAACACTGCTAATAATCTAAAAAGGAAATTACATACTGTATCTGTATTGAACAAAGTGACCATTATGGGCCTCAGGTTATTTCACACCTTAGACAGAGACAATGAATACACATGGGAGAACAATGCCCAAGTGGGTGAGAGGGGGTTGAATAAAGTGTAGTGTAGATGTCATGTTGTGATGAGGAAGTGCCTTGATCCTTGTGAAGTGTGACTTGATATAGAGAGAGGAATGCTTGATGTGACCAGTCAGTCTGTTCTTTGCTTGTGAGATGTGAGTGTGTAATAAATCGTATGAAATGAATACGCCTCTTCATTTACACACTCCACATCATCATATTTCATCAGTGTTGAAGCTTTCTTGTCGAGTTTGAGGAACGCTGGGTCATTGCAACACTTCCCTGTAAGTTATGGGTTGTCAGCCCAAATTGGACTATATATGACAGTGACCTCAACATATGTTCAAAAATTTATAACTCCAAGACCTTCCCACCCCTCCCCATAAGCTCATGGATTGAATGGCAAGGATGGCGTGTCCATGGTAACACATTTGATGTCATGTTAACATTGATGTTCAGTTATGATCCATTGTCTGAGGTAGGTAGGAATGAGATGCATTTACTCAAAGTAACTTTCTCATATAGTTACTGTATATACTGAGTATGCTATACTGAGTATACTGTACTATACTGAGTAGTTTTATGGCTTTTAATATTTTTGACTTTCACTTGAGTAGATTTAGAATTCAGAATTTATCTAAATCTACTCAAGTGAAAGTCAAATTTCTATATCAAGGATTCAGTGTACCCCGCCCGGTATGGGGTTACCGGGCCCCCACCCTGGAGCCAGGCCTGGGAGAGGGGCTCGATGGCTAGCGTCTGGTGGCTGGGTTTCCACCCATGGGACCCAGCCGGGCTCAGCCCGAAGGAGTTACATGGGTCCGCCCTCCAGTGGGCTCACCACCTGCAGGAGGGATCATGGGGGTCCGGTGCTATGTGGAATAGGTGGCGGTCAAAGGCGGAGACCTTGGCGGACTGATCCCAAGCTTTCTAAACTGGCTTTTGGTATATGGAATGTCACCTCTCTGGTGGGGAAGGAGCCTGAGCTGGTGTACGAGGTTGAGAGATACCGGCTAGATATAGTCGGCCTCACCTCAACACACAGCTCTGGTTCCGGAACCAGTCTCCTGGAGAGGAGCTGGAGCTTGGCATTTTCTGGAGTTGCCCCGGGCGAGAGGCGATGAGCAGGGGTGGGTATTCTTGTATCCCCCCACCTTGCTGCCTCTATATTGGAGTTTTTCCCAGTGGATGAAAGGGTTGCTTCCCTGTGCCTTCGGGTTGGGAAACGGGTCCTGACCATCATTTGTGCTTATGCACCAAATGATGTTTCAGAGTGCCCACCCTTTTTGGAGTCTGTGACTGGGGTGCTGGAGGGTGCTCCTCTTGGAGACTCTATTGTCCTACTGGGGGACTTCAATGCGCACATAGGCAATGACAGTGAAACCTGGAGGGGGGTGATTGGGAGGAACGGCCTGCCCGATCTGAACCCGAGTGGTGTTCAGTTATTGGACTTCTGTGCTAACCACAGTTTGTCCATAACGAACACCATGTTCAAGCATAAGGGTGTCCATATGTGCACCTGGCTCCAGGACACCGTAGGTCACAGGTCGATGATCGATTTTGTTATTGTGTCATCAGACCTGCGACCGTATGTCTTGGACACTCGGGTAAAGAGAGGTGCAGAGCTGTCAACTGATCACCACCTGGTGGTGAGTTGGATCCGATGGCAGGGGAGGAAGCCATTCAGACCTGGTAGACCCAAACGTATAGTGAGGGTGTGCTGGGAACGTCTGGCTGAGGCCCCTGTCCGGGAGGTCTTCAACACCCACCTCCGGAAGAACTTCAACCACATTCAGAGGGAGTCTGGAGACACTGCGTCTGAATGGGCCATGTTCTCCACCTCTGTTGTTGAAGCGGTGGCCCAGAGCTGCGGCCGCAAGGTGGTCGATGCATCTCGTGGTGGCAACCCCCGAACCAAGTGGTGGACACTAGTGGTGAGGGGGGCCATTAAACTGAAGAAGGAGTCCTATCAAGCTTGGTTGGCTTGTGGGACTCCCGAAGCAGCTGAGGTGTACCGGCAGGCCAAGCGGAGTGCAGCTCGGGTGGTTGCTGAAGCAAAAACCCGGGTATGGGAGGAGTTTGGTGAGGCCATGGAGCAAAACTTTCAGTCAGCCTCGAAGAGATTCTGGCAAACTGTCCGGCGGCTCAGGAGGGGGAAGCAGCTCCCTGTCCACATTGTGTATGGTGCGGATGGGGCGCTGTTGACTTCGACTGGGGATATCGTTGGGCAGTGGAAGGAATACTTCGAGGATCTCCTCAATCCCACTGATATGCCTTCCACAGAGGAAGCAGGGTTTGTGGACGAGGGGAATGACTCGCCAATCACAGGGGCTGAGGTCGCCAAGGTGGTTAGAAATCTCCTTGGTGGCTGGGCTCCGGGGGTGGACGAGATTCGCCCTGAGTACCTCAAGGCCCTGGATGTTGTTGGGCTGTCATGGTTGACACGCCTCTGCAACATTGTGTGGAGGTTGGGGGCAATGCCTTTGGCATGGCAAACCGGGGTGGTGGTTCCTCTTTTCAAAAAAGGGGACCGGAGGGTGTGCTCCAACTTTAGAGGGATCACACTCCTCAGCCTCCCTGGGAAGGTCTATGCCAAGGTACTGGAGAGGAGAGTCCGGCCGTTGGTCGGACCTCGGATTCAGGAGGAGCAATGTGGTTTTCGTCCTGGCTGTGGCACATCGGACCAGCTCTTTACCCTCTCGAGAATTCTCAAGGGTTTGTGGGAGTTTGCCCAACCAGTTTACATGTGTTTTGTGGACTTGGAGAAGGCATTTGACTGCGTCCCTCGTGGTTTTTTGTGGGGGGTGCTTCGGGAGTATGGGGTACCGGGCTTGTTGTTACGAGCTATTTGGTCTCTGTATGACTGTTGTGAGAGTTTGGTTCGTATTGCCAACACTCGGTCGGACTCATTCCCAGTGAGAGTTGGACTCCGCCAGGGCTGCCCTTTGTCACCAATCCTGTTCATAATTTTTATGGACAGGATTTCTAGGCGCAGCCAGGGAATGGAGGGTGTCATGCTTGGTGACCACGGGATCTCATCTCTGTTGTTTGCAGATGATGTTGTCCTGTTGGCTTCATCCAGCAATGACCTACAGCTCTTGCTGGGATGGTTTGCCACTGAGTGTGAAGCGGCTGGGATGAGAATCGGTGTCTCCAAGTCCGAGTCCATGGTCCTCAGCCAGAAAAAGGTGGATTGTCCTCTCTGGGTTGGGGACAGGCTCCTGCCCTAAGTGGAGGAGTTTAAGTATCTTGGGGTCTTGTTCACGATTGAGGGGAAAATGGAGCGAGAGATTGACAGACGGATTGGAGCAGCATCTGCAGTGATGTGGACATTGTACCGATCTGTTGTGGTGAAGAGGGAGCTGAGTTCTCAGGCAAAGCTGTCGATTTACCAGTCAATCTACGTTCCTACTCTCACCTATGGTCACGAGCTTTGGGTAATGACCAAAAGAACAAGATCGCGGATACAAGCGGCTGAAATGAGCTTTCTCCGTAGGATTGCTGGACTTACCCTCAGCGATAGGGTGAGGAGCTCAGTCATCCGGGAGAGGCTCAGATTAGAACCGCTGCTCCTCCACACTGAAAGGAGTCAGTTGAGGTGGTATGGGCATCTGATTAGGATGCCTCCTGGATGCCTCCCACTTGAGGTTTCGGGCACGTCCCACTGGGAGGAGACCCCGGGGCAGACCCAGGATTCGGTGGAGAGACTATGTCTCTCAGCTGGTCTGGGAACGCCTTGGTATCCTCTCTGAAGAGCTGGAGCAGGTGGCTGGGGAGAGGGAAGTCTGGGCTTCTCTGCTTGAACTGCTGCCTCCGTGACCCGGACCTCCGGAAAAGCAGTAGAAGATGGATGGATGGATGGATGGATGGATGGATGGACTTGAATAGATTTATGAAGAGAAAAATGTACCTTTACTGAAGTACATTTGGTCTTACTCTGAGTTACTTGCGCATGGGTGCCTACAGAACCCATGCTCAACAACAGTAAATTATTTGCATTTTTTTGACCAATTAAGAAGTGAAATTAGATAATTTCCCACAGAAACCTGAGCATATCAGGGCACCCTGGTTGAAAAACTGCACTAATCCAGAATCGATGATACATCTTGCATCATTCTGGCTTATTTCGTTATATTTTTACAGTGATGCTGCATCAATCATTAGCATTAGCTTGGCTCGACAGTCGACATTGATTGATTGACTGACAACACTATTTTATTTCAAACAAGACAGCATAAAAACAAGAATAAAAATAAAAAATTTAAATGCAGTCCGAAAAGGAATAGGATTGAAGCCAAAAGCTTATCTTGTCTTGTCCCATCATTAACTAATTAATATACAGTGGTGTGAAAAAGTGTTTGCCCCCTTCCTGATTTCTCATTTTTTTGTATGTTTGTCACACTTAAATGTTTTAGATCATCAAACAAATTTAAATATTAGACAAAGATAACACAAGTAAACACAAACTGCAGTTTTTAAATGAAGGTCTTTACTATTAAGGGTAAAAAGAAAAAAAAAAAAGTCCAAACCTACATGGCCCTGTGTGGAAAAAGTGATTGCCCCCCCCGTGTTAAAACATAAATTAACGGTGGTTTATCACATCTTTGGAACGCTAAGTTCAATTTCTCTAGCCACACCCAGGCCTGATTACTGCCACACTTGTTCTCAATCAAGAAATCACTTAAATGGGACCTGCCTGACAAAGTGAAGTTGACCAAAAGATCCTCAAAAGCTAGACATCATGCTGTGATCCAAAGAAATTCAGGAACAAATGTGACCCATGCTGATAAAATGAATCGGAATGCGTACCGCGTCATTATGAGCTACAGGCAGGAGAAGTCATAAATCATGACTCTTTCTTTGTTTGCTAGCAACAAGTTCCGGGAAAACCCCCATGAGTGCCTGGTATCATTGTAAAGCATAGAAATTATACTTTGTAAAAATGCATATGTTTTGGCAGAAGACGTAACTCCCGACCAATCAAACGCAAGTTTTAAACCTAGCCAAAATGTAAACAAATAGGCTTTTTCAGGGTCCGTTTTTGTGCATTTCCTACAAATTAAATATCATTTTTGAAAGTCTTTCAATACAGAATATGGAAAAAAACGTTACCTCAGTTTTGGTAATTTCCTCAAAGTGACTCATTGTGCCAGCACGGGTCACAAATGAGAAAGAAAGTAATTGAGATCTATCAGTCTGGAAAAGGTTATAAAACCATTTCTTAAGCTTTGGAACCCCAGTGAACCACAGTGAGAGCCATTATCCACAAATGGCAAAAACATGAAACAGTGGTGAACCTTCCCAGGAGGGGCCGGCCAACCAAAATTACCCCAAGAGCACAGCAACGACTCATCCAAAAGGTCACAAAAGACCCTGCAACAACATCCAAAGAACTGCAGGCCTCACTTGCCTCAGTTAAGGTCAGTGTTCATGACTCCACCATAAGAAAGAGACTGGGCAAAAATGGCCTGCATGGCAGAGTTCCAAGATGAAAACCACTGCAGAGCAAAAAGAACATAAAAGCTCGTCTCAGTTTTGCCAGAAAACATCTTGATGATCCCCAAGACTTTTGGGAAAATACTCTGTGGACTGACAAGACAAAAGTTTAACTTTTTGGAAGGTGTGTGTCCCATTACATTTGGCATAAAAGTAGCACGGCATTTCATAAAAGGAACATCATGCTAACAGTAAAATATGGTGGTGGTAGTGCGATTGGCTTGGGCTGTTTTTCTGCTTCAGGACCTGGAAGACTTGCTGTGGTGAATGGAACCATGAATTCTGCTGTCTACCAAAAAATCCTGAAGGAGAATGTCCGGCCTGTTCGTTACCTCAAGCTGAAGCACACTTGGGTTCTGCAGCAGGACAATGATCCAAAACACACCAGCAAGACCACCTCTGAATAGCTTAAGAAAAACAAAATGAAGACTTTGGAGTGGCCTAGTCAAAGTCCTGACCTGAATCCAATTGAGATGCTGTGGCATGACCTTAAAAAGGTGGTTCATGCTCGAAAACCCTCCAATGTGGCTGAATTACAATTCTGCAAAGATGAGTGGGCCAAAATTTCTCCACAGTGCTGTAAAAGATTCATTGCCAGCTATCGCAAAGGCTTGATTGCAGTTATTGCTGCTAAGGGTGGCCCAACAGGGCCATGTAGGTATGGATTTTTTTTTTTTACCTTTGTGGCAGATGTTATAAGGGAACCCATAGAGAGGCACAGAATAAGTGCAGGCAGGACACGGCAAACTGAAGTTTTTTTTGTAACTTAAGATTTTTATTCATTTTTCATTATATATATTGCATTCAGATCACAGTCTACATTTAAAAAAAAAAAAAAACAAAGGGGCTAGAGTAAAAAAGAAAAAGAAAAAAAAAAAAAAGGGGGGGGGGGACAAATGTTGGAGCATCAAGTTTTTAGTTTCCATCTCTTAATTCTTCTGGTTTTTCCAGCGTCTTTGGTTATTCTTTCAATATCTGTCTCGTTGTCGCATTTTGTAGTGTGTCCATTTCCGCCATTTTTTTTCCCATAGTCCTTCTTGCATTCTTTGTCGATATGTTAGTTTTTCCATCATACGTATGTCCTCAATAATGTCAGTCCATTGCTCTTGGTCAGGAAGAACTTCTGATCGCCATTTTTTTGTGATTGTTTTTTTACATGCAATCAACAAGATTTTAACTAGATATCTGTCCTCCGCCTGTATAACATTGTCTCTTTTAAGATCACATAGGTACATCAGGTTACAGTTCATTGGTATATTATATCCTAATATCCTCTGTATTGTCACATGTATAGATTTCCAGAATGATGAGATTTTGCAGCATTTCCAAAACATATGCGAGTGGTCTGCATTTTGAGCCCCACATCCCCTCCAGCATAAAGATTGGGTATTTGTATACTTTCCTTGAATCTGTGGTGTAATGAAAAAGCGAATCAGGTTTTTCCATCCAAATTCCCTCCATGTTCTTGAATTTGTTGACGTGTGTTGTGTTTTCCATATTTCCTGCCAGCTTTCTTCTGTTATGTTTAAATTGAGCTCTTTCTCCCATTTCTCCTTTATATAGTTAATTGAATGATTGTTTGCCATAAGTTTCTGATATAGCTTTGAAATAATTCTTGTTTTATTTCCTGTATATGAGCTTAAAATGAATTGTATAATCTCGCTCACATCTGTTTGGAGGTTATTTTTTTTTTTTTTTTTTTTTTTTTTTTTTTGTTACTTATTTGTACCCGTAGGTAGACTTGGTTTGCAGTCTGGTGACAAGCCACCGGCTGCTGGTCGCTGCGTGCGCGAGCGCCCTAAACCTACATGTTTTTGGTATGCGGGAGGAAACCGGAGAAATCCCGGAGTAAACCCGCGCAACACGGGGAGAACATGCAAACTCCACACAGCTCACTGTTGGTCGGGGGCTGGGATCGAACCCACGATCTCATGATCCCCGCGATCCCCCGGCCGAGGGTAAAACTGTGCTGCCACAGTGCTAAACCACTGCGCCACCGTGCAGCCCATGCTGCACGGTGGCGCACATTAAGCTATGCCTAATCTTCTTCATATAATAGTCTCTCATCTGCAGATATCTGAAGAATTCCAATCTTTCTAGTTTAAATTTTCTCCTGATGTTTACAAAGCTCCCGAGATCTTTTTTTCCGATATTGCCCCATGCTGTGATTCCCTTGTTCACCAGATTTTTGTATCCCCTATCTTGTTTTGCCGGTTCAAACTGACTGTCAAATGCTACCCATTTCAATAGTTTTATGTCTTCCTTTATATTATACTTTTGTACTATTTTATACCACAGTTCTAAAGTAAATTTAGTGATTGGGTCTATTTGTTTGATTTGCTTATATGCATCTTTATCTCCTATTATGCTTTGTACTGGGAGTCCCTCAATTTCCTTTTCCATTTCTTTCCATTTTGCCTCATATCCCTCGTCGCACCAACATATGATATATCTTATTTGTGCTGAGTAGTAATATTCCTTTAGACTCGGTAGGCCCATGCCTCCTTTCTCTTTTGGTAATTGGAGAGTTTTATATTTCACTCTTGGTTTTTTACCTCCCCAAACAAATCTCGATATCATCCTGTCCCACTTTGAGAATTGGGCATCTGGAATCTCTGTTGGTAGAGCCTGGAAGAGGTAAAGTAATCTAGGTTGTATGCTGATTTTGACTGTCTCAATTTTTGAATTCAGATCCATATTTAAGATTGACCATCTATCAATATCTTTTTTTATTTCTTGTTCCAACCTATCATAGTTTGCTTTATAGATTTTGCTTAGATCTTTAGGTATGTTCACTCCAAGGTATTTTATTTCTTTTTGTTTCCAGTTTAGTTTGATCTTATCAGTTATCTGGTTTAGAGGGTTATAGTGGAATGTCAGTATTTGTGTTTTTGTTATGTTTATCTTGTATCCTGATAATTTTCCAAAATTTTCTATCAAGTTCATCATTTCCATTATTGATTCATCTGGTTGTTCAAGGTAAACTATAATATCGTCTGCAAATAGCCCAATCTTGTGTTCCGCCCCCTTTATTGTTACACCTTTTAATTTCTTATTTTGTCGTATCGCTTGAGCCAGTGGCTCTATGAACAGAGCAAACAAGGTGGGCGATAAGCAGCATCCCTGCCTAGTTGATCTTTGTATATTTACTTTGTCTGTTAAGCTACCGTTTATCTTGATTCTTGCCACAGGTTCTTGATATAGCGTCCTTATGCATTGTACTGATTTTTCGTTAAATCCAAAGCGCTCCAGTACACTATATAGGAATTTCCAGTTAACCCTGTCAAATGCTTTTTCTGCGTCTAAACTCATTATTACTGCGCTTTTCTTTTCTTTATGTATTTGATTAATTATATGTATTGTTCTCCTGATATTGTCATGTGTTTGGCGTCCCTCTATGAAACCAGTTTGATCATCTTCTATCAATTCCGTCAAGAATGTCTTTATTCGTTTACATATAATTGTTGTATATATTTTATAATCCACATTTAATAAAGAGATTGGCCTATAGTTTCCGCATTGTTCTCTATCTTTCCCTGGCTTTAAAATGACTGAAATAATGGCTTCGTTCCATGATGGAGGTATTTTGTTGTTGTTCAACGTCCAATTAAATGACTTTAGAAGCTGTGGCGTGAGCTCTTCTATAAACAGTTTATAAAACTCAGACGGGTATCCATCACTACCTGGTGATTTACCGTTTTTAAGTGACTTAATCACATCTCTAATCTCTTGTGTTGTTATTTCTGCTGTTAGCTTTTCATTTTGTTGATTTCCTATTGATGGCAAGTCCAATGTGCATAGAAATTTTTTAATATCTTTAGTATTTGTTTCTTCAGGTTGCGAGTATAGTTCTTGGTAGAAATTATGGAATATTTCTTCGATGTTTTCTGGGTTAACTGTGGTTTTATTTGTGGTGGGGTCTTTAATCTTATATACATTATTCATTGTTTGTTGTTTTCTTAACCGTTTTGCCAGCAGTTTTGTGGCTTTTGGTCCCGTTTCATAATATTTTTGCTTTAGATATCTATTTTTCCTTTCAATTTCATCCATTTGTGTTTCTTTTATCTTTATTTTTTCTTCTTTAATTTCTTGATATATTTTTGGGTCATTTGTGCTTTGATGTTTATGTTCTAATTCCCTCAGTCTCTCACATCTTTGTTCATATGCTTCCAGTTTAGTCTTATTTGCTTTTCCTGTTTCAACAATTAATTTACCTCTTAACACGGCTTTTAGTGCGTCCCATAGTATTGTTGGGTCTACTTCTTCATTGTCATTCTCTTGGATATATTCATTTATGTTTACTTTTATTCTTTCTTTCATTTTATCATCATTTAACAGTCCTACATTAAGTTTCCATGTTGTTTGTCGTTTTCTATTGTTTAAATTTATTTCCATGTATATAGGATTATGATCTGATATTTCTGCCCCTCCAATCCAACAATTTCTCACCCTGTGTCTGTCATCTTCATTCATAAGGAAGTAATCTATTCTAGAGTGTACTTTATGGACTGCTGAATAATGTGTATAGTCTTTTTCGAGTGGGTGCAGGTCCCTCCAAATGTCTACCATACCCATTTCTGCCAGTGAGGTTCTTATGAATTTTGTTACATGTTTTTTTGTCTTCTTAACACTTGTTGTATCAATTTCATGATCCATGACAGCATTTAAGTCTCCTCCACAAATTAGAACTCCTTCACTGTGTGTTGCTATGAGATCAAACAGATGTTGAAAAAAACCCTTGTCACTTTCTGGTGGGGCATAGATGTTCACTAATGTAATCTGCATACCATCTATTCTTCCCTTTATTATTACATACCTGCCTTCTTTATCCTGGATTTCCTGTTCACATTCAAATTGTATTTTATTTGAAATTAGTATCATAACCCCCCTTTTAGTTCCTCCCTTAAATGAACTGTAGTAAGAGTTCTTATAGCCAAATCTCTTTAGTTTCACATGTTCTGTCTTGCTCAAATGTGTCTCTTGCATAAATATAATTTTGGCTTTTTCTTTCTTGAATTTTCTTATTATTCTTTCCCTTTTAACAGGTGAGTTCAGACCATTCACGTTTAGTGTTATTATCTTAAGATTTTTACCCATAATCATGTTTTTCCATTTTTTTAACTTGTGCTCCTAGCCCCTTTAACAACAAAAATAACACATATTTATATAAAAACACATTAAAAAATTTCGACCTCCGTACTTTGGGCCTTTCTTCTGCCCACTGGTCCCTGTTGGTGGGTGGAGGGAATGTCCTCACCGAGTGTAGGGCCCTCCCTAGACCTGTATTTACTATCCAAGAAATAGTCATTAGTCTAGAAATGTCCAACAAATATCACTTAAACCTCTCCTAGCCGTCTGTTTCTCTTTTACCTTGTCTTCTTGGCCTTCATTTCTTCTGTGTCTTTCTTAATCTTTATTATAATCTAGGCTTTCAGTTGAAAGCCTTGTAGTCTTTCCTGGGCCCGCTGCTCCACGTCTCCCCCCGTCTTTTGCCGTTCACTCGCCTCCACTCCGGCTGTCGTGATGCGTTCAGGGCCTCCACTGCTCCTACCGTTTCCTCCGGCACGTACACCTCAAGGCCCCGCTCCATCATGTCCTGCGCTGCCTCTCTGGCTGTGTTGTAGGTTCTTACGCCGTTCTCCCAATGAATCCTCATCTTCGTTAGCGGCGTTTGGAATCTAATTTTTTTTTCTTTCAGCGTTTTTTTAATGTTGGCATATTTCTTCCGCTGCTGCACAATTTCTGCCGGGTAGTCATGATCAAAGAATATCTGCTTGTCGCCGATTCGTATCTTTTTTTTCCACGCTCGTGTCAGGATTCTTTCCTTTACATCATATTTCAGAAAGTTTACCACAACTGACCTGGGTGTAGAGCGTGGGTTCGGGTTCTGTGCCGAGGCTCTGTGCGCTCGTTGAATCTGCAGATCCGCTTCGCTGGGCAGTTCCAGCTCTTTTTTTAAGAACTGATCCATGAATTTCGTCATCGAGTTGCCTTCAATGCCCTCCGGGATCCCGAAGATGCGTATATTGCCCCGTCTGGACCTGCTCTCCAAGTCGGTTACTTTCTCCTGCATCCTCTGCATTTGTGCCGTCAGGGTCTGCAGCTGTTCGCTTGCCTCGCTATTCCAATCTTCCAGCTCTGATATTCGGGCCTGCGCTTCTGTCATACACGCCCGCTGGGAGCGCAGCTCCTCCATGTTTTCTGCTAGTTTGCGCTCCATTTCTCTTCGGAGGCCCATAATTTCCTCCTTAATCTCTTTTTTCAGCTCCTCCTTAAGAGCCGCTAAATCCTGTTGTAGCTGCCGTTTGAAGTCTCTCAACTCTTCACCCAAACTGGCGATGCCAGTGTTCATGGTATCGAGTTTTGTGTCCTCCATTTTCTCTGCTGCAGCCACCTCGTTTTTTTGGGCCCCGTGTTCAGCGGTTTCTCCTGCGTTGTTGAAGAGGAATTCTTTAATTTTACTCTGCTTTTGTCCTTGTGCCCGGCTCCTTCGTGTTTTCATCCCTTAGTTTATTGATCCGCTTATGTCGAGTTGGCCATTTACCGATGATTTTTAATCCGGCTAGGGAGAGCTCTCTGTTTAAGCGTTATGTCTCTCCGCCATCTTCCCGGAAGTCTCGGCAAACTGAAGTTTAAAAGGGTGTTTTATTCATCCACCATCATGGGACTCACTCCAGCGCTGTGGAGCGCGCTGGAGTGAGCCCTCAGTCAGCAAACAGGCAATGCGTGTAGTAAGAGAGCAGTAAGAGAGGGAGCAAGCGATATTCAGTCACTTATATACCCAGCTAGACAATGCATGCATGGCACATTAGCATCACAGTACAGCAGGAATGCATGGGACATTTACATGAGAGTCACACATATCAAAAGCAGGATTACTGGCAGGAAGGAGAGGCTGCCCATTGATATCAGTCCATACATCTCACTGTTCTGCTAATTGCTCCAGCTGAGCGCTCTGCTTGTCCCGAAGGCTGTGGGGTCCCCCCCCACCCACCCAGAGGGCTCAGCTGGGGGCTGAGGCGTCGATCGTCTGGCTTTGGGAGCGAGCTGCGGGAAAAGTTCTGTGCCGGAGGAGGGTGGGGGTAGCAAGTGCTGGCCCTGGACGGCGAAGTTGTCTGGGCCGCGCAAAAATTGCATGTGGATCCACAATGTTGAGGGGCTGTCCCGTTGAATGTGGCGGAGATCCACAGCGGCTGTGAGAAGAAAAACTTGTCTCTGACTCCTTTCGTGGTTAAGTCCTGCGAGGATTCGTAGCGGCCATGAAGAAAAAACAGGAGCTGCAGCTGTGTGAGAGACTTGGCGTGTTGGCTTTAGGTGCGCGTGCAGCCCTAAAGCCCTCGGGGACAGCTGACAGCTGAATTCCCATTGTGCGCCGTGGCTGAGACCCATACAAAATCCTGTGAGCGGGCTGCGTGTGTGCTTCAGGTGTGTGAGCAGCCCTGAAGGTTCCGAGGATGGCGGTCAGCCGTGCTTCTCGGGCGTGTGCAGCGGCGGAGGACGATGGCGGTCTGTGGAGCCGGTATTGTCCCGTGCGTGGTGCGCTGTCCTCGTAACCCCCCGGTGTGCGTGTGGGGGTTCGGTGCATGGCAGGTCCGCTGTCGAGGCGAGTCAGGGTCAGGGAGCTTGCTGGAGATCAGCGTCGTCGGCGCCAATGGTCATCCCTGTTCAGGCTGTTGCTGTCGTTCGCTCGTGCCGGGTCATGGTGCGTTCTGGTCCACGCACTGCGTTCTCCATCTGACCCTGGAGGTCGCCGATGTGGAGAGAGGACGAGGTGCGTGCGCGCTCGTGTGAATGCGGAGGAGCGGTGAGAGGGAGTAGACGCTCTTTGTCCCTCGGCCGGTCCCAGCGTGGATGTCCAGATCTCAGACGAGGGTCGCACCATGACGCTTTCTGCAGCCTTCCCGGTCGTGGATGATCTCCAGAGAGTTCGCCTGGTGTTGGCTCTGCGTCGAGGTCTCCCGTGTGGCAGAAGAGAGGGCAGTCCATTTGCGTCAGGCAGCTGCGTTCATTCGTCGTCGGAAGTCACCGGCCACACCGGCTGCGTTCGCTCGTCATCAGCATGTTCTTGTCTTCGGACGGGGTCACCAGTGTGGCAGAAGGGAGGCTCGGAATAAGTGCAGGCAGGACACGGCGAACTGAAGTTTAAAAGGGTGTTTTATTCATCCACCATCACGGGACTCACTCCAGCGCTGTGGAGCGCGCTGGAGTGAGCCCTCAGTCAGCAAACAGGCAATGCGTGTAGTAAGAGAGCAGTAAGAGGGGAGCAAGCGATATTCAGTCACTTATATACCCAGCTAGACAATGCATGCATGGCACATTAACATCACAGTACAGCAGGAATGCATGGGACATTTACATGAGAGTCACACATATCAAAAGCAGGATTACTGGCAGGAAGGAGAGGCTGCCCATTGATATCAGTCCATACATCTCACTGTTCTGCTAATTGCTCCAGCTGAGCGCTCTGCTTGTTCCGAAGGCTGTGGGGGTCACCCACACCTTTAATAATAAACACCTTCATTTAAAAACTGCATTTTGTGTTTACTTGTGTTAACTTTGTCTAATATTTAAATTTGTTTGATGATCTGAAACATTTAAGTGTGACAAACATACAAAAATATTAGAAATCAGGAAGGGGGCAAACACTTTCTCACTCCACCGTACCTATATACCTGCATGCTCATGTACACAAACATGCATACATACATTGCCATAACAAAAAATGGAAACTTAATGAACAAGGATGTGAATAAACAAATCTCAACACGCATTTCAAAATCTTATTACTTATTAAAATAACAGAAATTCAAAAAATGAAAACACAACAAGGAAACAACTCCCCACTGATCATACAATCCACTAGTGACTCTCATATACTTTCACCCAACCAATCCTAGTGATTAGTAGAACCATCTTCCTCCCTGTATTTATCTAATTTCTCATTTTTATACTTTTTTAAAACTCAAAATGTTTGGACATTGTTTTAACTCCATATTTAATTAATTCCATAATTTAACCCCACAGATCAAAACACAAAAGCTTCTCCTAGTTGTTCATACACCCAGTCTTAAAAAGTAACTCCTCACTTAAATGATAACCCTTTTGTCTTTCAGTGAACATGTTCTGGATGTTAACTGGCTATAAATTGTTCCTTACTTTGTACATTATTATGGCAGTTTTATATTCCGCCAGATCAAATAATTTCAAACTTTTAGACTGTAAAAAATAAACCATTTGTGTGATCACAGAAACCAGCACCATGGATTATTATTGCTCTTTTTTGTAAAATTACAAGTGGCTGTAATGAACTTTTATATCTATTTCCCCAAACTTCTGAACAGTAATTTAAATATGGTAAAACCAGTGAACAGTACAGAGTATGGAGTGATTTCTGATCCAGTATGTTTTGTTCTGTTCATGACCGAAATACTTCTAGACAGTTTAGCTTGTACATATTTAATGAGATTTCCAGCAAATTTTTTCATCTATAATCAAACCTAGAAATTTATTGTCTTGAACTCTTTTAATATTGATGTTATTTATCTGTATTTTGCTTGAATGTTTGCCTTACCATTTCCAAACAACATGAACTTTGTTTTGCTCAAATTTATTGATAATTTATTCTTAATTAAACTATTCATTTATTTTACTGAATTCGGTAGTGATTATATTCAAAACTTGCTGTAGATCCTCACCAGTACCCAGAACAGTTGTGTCATCTGCAAACATCACAATCTTCAACAGTTCAGAAACATTACAAATATCATTGATATATAAAATGAAAAGTTTAGGTCCCAACATTGACCTCTGGGGGACACCACAATGTCCAAACTCTTAGATTTATATTGTCCCATCATCATAAATTGTTACTTATTTTTTAAACAGTTTCTGACCCAATTCAATACTACTCCTCTGAGTCCAAATCGTTCCAGTTTATTAAGTAATATTTCATGATTTAGTGTATCATATGCTTTTTTTTAAATCATTATACTCCCACCGCAAATTTCTTTCTGCCCATAGAATTAGTAATTTCTTCTATAACATCCACTAAAGCCAGTGATGTAGAGTTGTTGGTTCTAAATCCATACTGGCTGGCTGTGAGTAATTTGTATTTACCTATGAACTTGTCTAATCTGTTATTAAAGAGTTTTTCCAGTATTTTTGAGAATTGGGGCAGAAGAGAAACAGGCCTGTAGTTTGTGAAGTGGTGTTTGAACAGGCAAACTAAGTACATTAGGAGCTCACCTCGGGGTGACAGGTGATGATGGACAGGCTGAATTTCTATAAATGCTTTTCACTCCCACTGGTATCTTTGGTCAGCTAACAATGTTTGACCATTTATGCCATTCTTAGACATTATTTTAGTTTAGTTATACACTATAACCAAGATCAAGTAATTCACAAATGTTTCTGTGCATATTGTACTTCAGCGACCAGTCATATCCTATCGACCGCTGGACCCCCCCCCCTTCCCTTTCCTGTCTACTAGAGGTGCATTATTTCAGTCATTCAAAAAAACAAATTTATGTTAGTTGGCTCAGGCTGGATCCAAGCTAGGAGCTAGCCAGCTAAGATTAGCAATAGTGATGTAAGAGGAAAAGAGGAGTTAAATGTTGTTTTAGGGATTTAAAGAGACATGCAATGAAACCAGCAGTTCCTGAGAAAGGCTACAAAAAATGCTTCACAATGATGCTGCAATGATTAAATAATTTAAGGTAATTTGACCAAAATACGACAAACATTTCATTAAGACCTGTGGAAGCTGTCAAGATAGCAGTGAATGGGACCTTTAAAGTTGTAAAACTACATATGGTTGCTTTAATGTCTAAATGTCTATGTCATCTCAGATGTGAGCAGCAGCTGCATCTCTTGACCTGAATGACTGTCTTCTTTCACAGCAAAGAGAAATTTCATCCCGACCAAAGCTAACCAAGCCAGTGAGCAGGTGACGGTCCAGTACTCCAAACCAAAAGGCCCAGCACCACCCAAGATCCAGGCCCCTCCACGACCACCAGCAGTCAGACCAACTGTGGACACCCAGCAGCCACCTACACCAGCACCCCGAGCTCAATCAACCATTCTCAAAAAGCCCACAGTGAAAAAACCTGGAGTCAAAGCCCCAATGTGCCCCCCACCGCTTCCTCCACCATCACAGGCAAAAGAGGTTCCTTCTATAGCACAGTAAAACAAAAAAGGTCATTCCACAGTGTTTCTGAGTTCTATCTGTTGGTCCAGAGCAGATTAGTTTCTATAAGTTTTCATTTATTTATCTCTGTCTTTAAGGTAAAACAGAAAATAGACAGTGACTGAATCTACATTTCTAAATTATTTCTCCCTTTTTTATGCTACATTTTTATGTGAACTCTATAAAATCATTTGTGTAAGCTATTTTTTTTTATATTGGAAATAATTTTAAGAACCTTGATGGTAAATTGGTGTCTGGCTTTTCACTTGTTTAATATCACTCCACCCAAATTATCCAGTGTTGGTCATTTTAAATGCTAAAGAACGTACATAAATGAAAGCACAACTACAGTATATTAAAAACATCTTTATTGTTAGTTGTCTTACTGTAGTATATTGCTGGTACTGACTGCAGCCTGTGTATGTGAATTGCACTATGTGCTGCAGGTGCTCATACTGTACTTACGTATTTATAGGAGGTCAGTTGATATCTTGATGTGCAGCTGTATAAAAAAACATACAAATAAATTCTTCTATAACAAGCAATACAGGGGTCAAACTTCATGTTTTCATAAAGGTGCATGGAGCATCTACTATATAAAAGGTCTGCAGCATAAAATAAACTGTTACATGGTTCAGTCTTTGGTTGTATCCTGTGTTTCAACCTGCATATTTCTTTGGCCCATGTAGTGTAATAACTGAGATGTGTGCTTCTTTAACTCTTAATCATTAATTCTCTTTGTTTGTTCGAGCCGTTTGTTTCTGAGGGGAAACTAGGAGAAACCAAGCGGTTGGAATAATATTAAATACATGTTTTAGAATTCCTACTTCATCTCCTCTATGATCTCATTAGTATGGTGGCCCTGAGAGCTCAACGCACTGAAACTTGCAAAATGGCGACACTTGGGTGCTGCAAAATAGTCACAATTCAATTCATTCATTCATTCATCTTCTTCTGCTTAATCCTTTTCGGGTCGCGAGAGGCTGAAGCCTATCCCAGCATCTTTGGGCGAGAGGCAGGGTACACCCTGGACAGATCGCCAGTCCATCGCAGGGCCAACACAGAGAGACAGACAACCATTCACTCTCACAGTCATACCTAAGGACAATTTAGAATCCCCAGTTTGATGCCAACTAACCTAACCTGCATGTTTTTGGCATGTGGGAGGAAACCGGAGAAATCCCGGAGTAAACCCACGCAGATACGGGGAGAACATGCAAACTCCACACAGATCACTGTTGGTCGGGGGCTGGGATCGAACCCATTTATATAGCGCCATTTCACAACAACAGTCATCTCATAGCACTTTCAACTGTAGGGGGAACCCCCACAATTACAGAAAGACCCCAGCAATCAGGGGATCCCCTGTGAGCAAGCGCTTGGCGACGGTGGGGAGGAAAAACTCCCTTTTAACAGGAAGAAACCTCCAGCAGAACCAGGTTCAGGGAGGGGCAGTCAACACTTGCAGATCTGGAAAAGTGCTGTAAAACTCACAACACAATGGAA
This sequence comes from Pholidichthys leucotaenia, assembly GCA_020510985.1. Lineage (NCBI taxonomy): Eukaryota > Metazoa > Chordata > Actinopteri > Cichliformes > Pholidichthyidae > Pholidichthys > Pholidichthys leucotaenia. The sequence goes on along the minus strand of CM035836.1, from coordinate 445,193,451 downwards.
GGGACTCCAGGGACACAAAATGGCAGGCCACAGGGAATCGCATGTATACAAAATTGATACAATACATAAATATACAATGCACATAAATAAAAAAGGAGGGAAAAATATGCAGGGACGTGTAAAATGAGTTAAAGAGAAATGTATAAATCATTATTAATAGAGTCCTGATACCTTTGTGGTTCATGAGCACTTCCTTTTGTTTCAAAATACGATTTCAATAAATGTCTGAAATGGTAGCTGGGATGTTGCACTTTTTTTCAGTCCATCTGCAAATATGAATATGAAATTTACCAAATAAAAACGGTAAATGGCGTTCACTTATATAGCGCTTTTTACTCATCTGTGGATGACCAAAGCACTTTATAGATCCTGCTATCCACACATTCATACACTGATGGCGGCAGAGCTGCCATGCACCGGCCTGACCCACCAGGAGCAAGTTGAAGTTCAGTGTCTTGCTCAAGGACACGTTGACATGCAGACTGCAGACAGAGCGAGAACAGAACCCCTAACCCTCTGATTAGTAGCCAGCTGCACTACACCTGTGCCACAGCCACCCTTTATTTGACTCAGCCAAATAAAATGAAAAGCTTTAAAATATAAAAATGTAACAGCAATCACTTTTACATTCCCAGTAATAAAAATGGATATTTCTTTTCTGTGAATGGATCTTACTTCCACATAACTGCAAGAAGTATAATGAAAAAGTAATTGTCCGCTTACTGGTTTCTTATATTTTTGCATATTTGTCACACTTAAATGTTTCAGATCATCAAACAAATTTAATATTAGACAAAGATAACCCAAGTAAATACAAAATGTAGTTTTTAAATGATTTCATTTAAGAGCAAAAAAGCTATCCAAGCCTACCTGGCCCTATATGAAAAACTAATCCCCTCCCCCATCCCCCTGTTAAATCATGAATTAAATGTGATTAGCCACATTGTTGGAAAGCGGAGTTCAATTTATATACTGTATATAAATAGTGGCTGACTACCAGACAGGCAGGCCACAGTTTGTCCAGCTGGGCAGTGTCTTGTCTGATGTGGTGGTTAGTGATATGGGAGCTCCACAGGGGACTGTGCTTTTTCCTTTTCTCTTCACCTTATACACCACCAACTTTCAGTATAACACCGAGTCATGCCACCTGCAGAAATTATCTGATGACTCAGCTGTTGTTGGGTGTATAAGAGGGGGAGAGGAGGGGGAGTACAGGGCACTGGTAGACAGATTTGTGGTGTGGACCGAGCAGAATCATCTGAGGCTGAATGTCAGCAAGACCAGAGAGATGGTGATTGACTTCAGCAAAAAGAGGATGCCTTCACAGCCATTGTAGATTAGGGGGGAGGATTTGGAGGTAGTGGAGGACTACAAATGCCTGGGTGTCATGCTCAGCAACGGACTGGACTGGAAATCTAACACTGATGCTGTGTACAAGAAGGGGATGAGCAGGCTCTACTTTCTGAGGAAGCTGAGATCCTTCAACGTGTGCAACAGGATGCTGGAGCTTTTCTTCCAGGCCATTGTCACCAGTCCCATCTTCTTTGCTGCTGTCTGTTGGGGTAGCAGTATAAGGGCCAGCAACACCAACAAACTTGACAGGATTATCAAGAGGGCTGGCTCTGTAACTGGTCTCAGGCCGGAGACCTTTGAGACTGTGGTAGAGAGGAGGACACTAAACAAACTGTGATCCATTAAGGACAATCCTGATCACTCCCTCCACCACACACTCGACAGACAGCAGAGCACTTTTTCCAGCAGACTGCTACAGCTTCGCTGCCGAACAGTTAGATACAGGAAATCTTTCCTGCCACATGCCATTTCACCGTACAGTAACTCACTCTGATGTTGAATTCTGGTCATAAGTATGCTGCCATACCGCACCTTGCAGTCTAATTGGTACCTCACATTGCACCCTGCGCCTGATAGTCCCACATTGTACGGCGGATACGATTCATGTATCTATACGGGTCATCATCTATTCATCTGAGATGTATATAAGTTATTTAGGCAGTTTTACTTTCCATGGGTAATACCTTTGTCTATTATGCTGTGTGTGTTTCTATCATTTTGGTCATCTACTGTCATGCTGCTGTTACACTGTAATTTCCCAGTTTGGGATCAACAATGTACATCTATCTATCTATCTATCTATCTATCTATCTATCTGTCTGTCTGTCTGTCTGTCTGTCTGTCTGTCTGTCTGTCTATCTATCTATCTAAATATATATGCTGTTTTTCTTTTAAAATCTTCTTGCCTGCCTCAGGGACTACAGATGGAAATTAGTGAGAATGCTATAATCTGGTACAGAGCATCTTTGTTTAATGTTTTTTTCTGTACATGGTATCTGACAAATAAACCAATAAACTACAACTAATTTCACTAGCCACACCCCGGTCTGATTACCGCCAGACCTGTTGAATAGAGAAATCACTTAAATAGAACCTGACAAAAAGAAGTAGGCTAAAAGATCTCAGAAAGCAACACATCATGCTGTGATCTAAAGAAATTCAAGAACAGATAAGAAACCAAAACCCAGAACAATATCTAAAGGACTGCAGGCCTCACTTGCCTCACTTTGGACACTGGTCCATGATTCAACAATAAGAAAGAGACTGAGTCAAAATAGCATCCATGGGAGAGTTCCAAGGTGAAAACCACTGCTGACTGAAAAGAATACAAAGGCCCGTTCACATTTGCAAAAAAAAAAAACCCATCTTGATGATCCCCAAGACTTCTGGGAAAATATTCTGTGGACTGATGAGACAAAAGTTGAACTTTATGGAAGGTGTGCATCCGGTTACATCTGGTGAAAAAATACACAGCATTTCATCAATAGAACGTCATACCAACAGTCAAACATACTAGTGGTAGTGTCATGGTCTGGGGCTGCTTTGCTGCTTCAGGACCTGGACAACTTGCCGTAATTGATGGAACCATGAATTCTGCTCTCTTCCAGAAAATCCTGAAGGAGAATATCTGGCCATCCGTTCATGACCTCAAGCTCAAGCCCTCCAGTGTGGCTGAATTAAAACAATTCTGCAAAGAAGGCTGGGCCAAAATTCTTCAACAGTGATGTAAAAGATTCATGGCCAATTACCACAAACGCTTGATTGCAGTTGCTGCCACCAAGGGTGGCACATCAGTTATTAGGTGTACGAGGCAATTACTTTTTCACATAGGGCCACGTAGATTTGGATAGCTTTTTACCCTTAATAAATGAAATCATCATTTAAAAACTGCATTTTATATTTACTCAAGTCATCTTTGTCTGATGATCTGAAACATTTAAGTGTGACAAATACGCAAAAATATAAAAAGTCAGGAAGGGAGCAAATACTTTTTCACAGCACTGTACATATATATGTGTGTGTGTATATTTTATATATATATATAAGTAGTCCATAGTAGTCCGTCACTTCTGGTGTGTTGTGAGTTCTGCAGCACATTTCTCCATTTGAAAATGTTGTGACTGTTTTGCATTGTGTTGCCATTTTGATGATGATTTGGTGGATGGATGTCCTGATGACAAATTTTTGTTCACGGTCCCAATCTGAGTCATTTAGGATTAAGGACTGGCTGATACTGAGTCACAATCCGATACTTACATTTTCATACAACACATTCTTGCAAACTCCACACCATTAAATACTTGAAGGTTATTTAAAAAAAATCATTGCCATGTATTTTTTTGACACCTCAATACTCAGAGTAGTCCCCCCACACACACACACACAAGCTAGCAACACCTTCCCTGCTGCAACTCTGTACAGCTGCCATGTTATGGTGAGACTGATGCAAAACAACAGAGACTTGAATGGAGACAAAAGCCTTGATCAGGCTCCCGATCCGATACTTGAGATCGGATCGGGACATCACTAGTTTCTGATAAAAGTTGCAGTGTGCTGAGCTCTCAATGCCATCATACATTAGTATAATTTTATACACTTTCTGCTCTATAAGAGGAAGTGTGAAAAACATAATGTGAATGACAGGGCTTCCCCCGTGAGGAATGTTGGAGTTTCTTTTGAGACATCCTCCCTTTCCAGGAATCCTCTTTGTTTCAGTCTTTTTTTTTGCATCTATGTGTCTTTTCAGTCCTTTTAGATACATTCAGAAGAGTCAAATCTTTGGAGCGTGATTGCATAGACTGAAGAAACCCAGCTTAAAGTGTGCTAAATTTGTTGTCTTCATATTCATCCTTGAACATAACAGCCAACCATGAAGAGATCAGTATGATTTAACTGAAAATAAAGAATACATCTTCTGTTTTCTCAGACTTTGATTTCGTCCTCGTCATCCATGTAACTGTAGGACATTTTCTTCTTGGCCACTGAAACTCCCACCTCCATCCTGCTCGGTCCCTTCAAGACGCCGACGCCATAGTGCCGTGCGAGCACATCTGTCGCGCTCTTGAACCGCTCGCTCTCCATCCTCATCCCCGTCGCGGTGCGTTCAGGAGATCCCATCACCACATCAGGGATCTTCACAGAAAGCCCGCTCACCTCTGCAGCGTTCCCCTCTTCCTCTTCCCATTCCGCCCCGTGTGGACTCCTGCTGCCCCCGCAGTCCTCTCTCAGCAAGGAATCCACATACGAGATGGTGGCTGAGTCCATCTCCGATCTTTCGGTGGTCAGCCCGCACGCCGACCCGACCTCCTCTCCCTCCCAGGAGTGGTGGCTTTGCTCCTCCAGGTGGCCGTCGATCAGGCCGAACACCTCACTCATGAGGGAGGGGCCGAGGTCAAAGGTGAAGGCATCCAGGGAGGCGAGGGATGGGAGAGAGTCAGAGTAGGCGGTGGTCGTGGTGCATTTGGGGTCTGAAGTCAGAACGAGGGCGGAGCAGGTCGACAAGATGACATCGGAGGGGTCGGTCAGGGAGCCCCGGTGGATGTTAGGAGAGCAGGAGGCCGGGATGGACACAGACGGCTGCTGACGCTCGGAGCGGGAGAGACGAGGCAGAGTAACAAAACCAGACTCCAGACCTGAGGAACAGACATGCAGGAAGGTATAAATTACATGTCTACCAACTGTAATTCTACTTTTAAAAGAATAATAGTTTCGTACTTATCCGCTGTCACCCACTCTTCTAGTCAAGCCAGTTCTGGCTATAAAGCAGAGTACGCAAGTGGAATGGGCCCCCTCAGCCAAGTTTACCCTTGACACGCAGACCCTGCAGCTATGTGGGACTAACCCGGCGACAAGAGGACGAGCCAAGTTTACCCTCAACACTTTTTTGAGGAAAATTAAAATGACCTCCAACTTTTCTTTCCTCCTCAAATTTACAACTTTTTTTCTTATAAACTTGTGACTTTTTTTTTTATTGTAAACTGCAACTTGGGGCAGCTCAGTGGCGCAGTGGTCAGCACTGTGGCAGCTCAGTAAGAAGGTTGTGGGTTCGATACCATCAGTGACCCTTCTGTGTGGAGTTTGCATGTTCTCCCCGCGTCTGTGTGGGTTTCCTCCCACAGGCCAAAAACATGCAGGTTAGGTTAACTGGAGACTCTAAAGTGGCCCTAGGTGTGAATGGTGAAGGGATTGGCACTGCACTGTGGATGCCCTCAATTTCCCCCTGGGATTAATAAAGTATAAATGAAACTTTTGTTTTGTTTTCATAAAAAAAAAACCCTCATAAATCTGTGAATTTTTGTTGTAAATTTGTGAAATTTTAACTTGTTAATTTGAAAACTTTTTTCTCATAAACTTGTGACTTTTTTTCCTTGTAAACTGCAACTTTTTCTCTTTTTTTAAATTGGCAACTTTTTGTAAATTAAAATTTTTTTCTCATATTTTCAACTTTTTCCTTGCAAATTTGTGATTTTTTTCCTTCTTACTTTGTATTTTTTTCCCCTAAATCTTCAACTTTTTTCTCTTAAATTTGTGACTTTTTTTTTCTTGCACATTTGCAGCTTTTTTTTTTCTTGTAAATTTGCAGTGTTCATATGGATGCTGGTTACATTTTTATACTGTTGTGAGTTTCTTTCTGTACATCCAAACATAAAATGCAACACCCCCCCCCCCCCCGCCCTGCCAACACAATCTGCCATAGGGTCCCCAAAAAGCTTGAAACGGCTCTGCTTCTAATTAAATAATGTAATGTAAAATGGAACATCTATACTAACTTCATACCAGAATATTACGTCTGAAACCAGCCTGAACCAGCACTTCAAGAGCTACATAAAATGGAACAGTTGTGGTTTAAAGTAACGTGTCATTGCCAGAAAAGGAAACTGATGGTGGAACAGTTCAATAACACACTTTCAAACCACAGCTTGGTATTTTTATACTTTTACACAGACAGCTAGTCAAACACAACCCATGTGACTATTCAGCAAGCTTTTAGAGCAGGGAAGTAGCCCAAAAATCTGCTCAAGTATAAGCCAGAGTGGTCAGTAACGACTTTACTATTGCACATTTCTGAAAAGATTTTCTGAAATTTGTGACTGCAACATTTTTGCATAAATTTGCAACTTTTACTTAAATCTCCTAAACTGGTATTTTTAAAATCTAAAGTTGTGACTTTTTTCTTGTACATAGTTTATTCTTATAAAACTATGAGGTCGTTATCCTAAATTTAATATATTTCTGTTGTAGTCTGAGGGAAATAAACCATTCATAGTAAAGTAACACATTTCAAACTATTTTTTTTAGAATCAGAGAAATCAAAAGTAACTCATAGATTGTAACCAAATGCACGAGTAAAAATACAGTTTTTATTACCTCCACCAAGGAGGTCATTGGGGCAGTTTGTCTGTTAGAATTATGCAAAAACTACTGCAGAGATTTTTATTAAATTTTCAACAGAGGTGACCCTTGGGTTACCGATGAGCCCATTAAATTTTGGAAGTGATCTGAGAGTGCATACCTCCACCAAGGCCTTATCTTCTCGCAGTGTGTTAGCCAGATTATGCAAAAACTACTGGATGGCTTTTGATGAAATTTCACCAGAGGTGGCCCTCGCCCTACAGATGAAACCATTAGATTTTGGAGGTGATCCACGAGTGCATACCTCCACCAAGGACCTATCTTGCAATGTAATGTCACTGTCCATCCGTCTGTCCATCAGCAGCATTACGCAAAAACTACTCGATGAATTACAGACGAAGGTGTGGAAAGATGCACCAAAAGGAAAGATGCACCAAAACTATTAAGTTTTTTTCTAGTTGACTAGTAAATAAAAGAATAGAGGGAGTTTCTTTTTCTCTTACCAACTGCTCATAAACAATCACTTGCTTTTTGGGGGGGGGGGGGGGTCCTACAATCTGTTGTGTTTTATAGTCTTTACAATTTAAGCTACTTGATGTTGTGAACTGGCACCAGAATTCAATTTGACCTAACTAAAAGAAGCCACTAAGAACTACATTGTTATTCAACATGCTATGATATTCAGCTATTCTTTTAAAAAAAAATCAAACTCAACTAGTTTAATTAGGTGAAACTTTAAATCATAGCTGATTCACTACTCTGCTCTTTTGATGTTTTTTTTTTTTTCCATACATACATTTACATCACAGCTCCAACAGAGGGGAGTGTAAATCTGTCCTGTTCTGTGATGAAACTCCAGCCAGCAAAAACATCTCAACGTGATGAGAGGCTTCAGTCTATCAAGAGTGAATCATCTGCCCAGCGCTGCGGATCACTTAACATGTCTCAGAAAAACTGCTGCCTCCACCACCTAAACCCCACAATGACAGCAACAGAGCACCAAGAGCCTCTAACCAAAGAAAGAAAGAAAGAAAGAAAAAAAAACTGCTGATTTCAGAGATTAACATGTTTTCTGTGTGTCCTGCTTAGTGTCCACAGCTTAGTGTGTCCTGGCTCTGCTGGTCCTGAAGTGACCATGTTGAGTACCTGGGTGTCGTGTTAAGGACACCAGTACTCGTTTTCTCAGCAAGCAGGCTGAAAATAAAGATGGCTAACTTGGGCAATACTTTTGATTTGGTTATCAAATGAAAGCTGTGTCCAGCCAAGCTTCACTGTCAAGCTAAGAACGCTAAGCTGTGGAATTTATATGCAAGAAACCTGGATAATGTACTACTAAAATGGACTGATGGACATTATTGTGTACTGTGTGCAAGTGGTGTGCGTATTTTATTGTATTTCCTATATGTGTCGAGTAGGTCAAATGTCAGTGTTAGATTATTTATCATATAAGGGTGATGATTGGTGGTTTGAGAAGCCCCTGTGAATTTCTGCCTAGTTCCCTGGGACTCTAGAATCACCTCTGCAGTCAGGTGTGCACGTGTTACAATTGTGACAGACTCCCATTAAGCTGGCTTTATGCTTTGCATGTCTATGATGTGCCTGCACTTTGGAAACATGGCTGTATATATGTTTCATTTGCGTCTACTGTTTGGCCGAATCTCATTCTCCTCTCTTGCAGACTCGTTGACTTTAGGTGCGTTCATGTGAAGTGACGGGCTGTCCCAATCCGAAATCAGGAAGTGGCTGACTGCTCACTCGCCGACTTCATGAGCCCTTAAATGAGCCCTTAAGGGAATTACCCACAGTTAAGAGCGCCATGCCCGGGTTTCTCAAGGAAAAGCTCCTGACTGATCACCTGTTCACCCCTTCACCCCTGCTCCACCCCACAAAAAAAACCCCAACAACATGCAAACACAGAAGCATGGAAGGAACAACTCCAAAATTCACTAAAAAGATGTTTCCATGTCAGTATAATGTAGCTCCCTGGTCTGCAGTGTGTCTATAGTTGCATAATAAAACATTTTTTTTATTTACAAACAGGGAACAATGAACAAACATTACAGTTTATTGAGATTTGTATTGAACATGACTCCACATTCCCGGGCCACAGAAACGCATCTGCTCAAGGTTTCAAGTAAGTATTCAGCTGGTATATTGATTGATTATTGATTATGATTAGTTAGTAAGCCAGTGGAGGACTACAACTAAGGATTTAAGATACTGCATTTAACACATAACGTATAAATAAAGGATAAATAAATAAAAAATAACATACTATAGTGCAGACATTATTTATCAACTATTTTGTGTAATTTTCATAAAAAAAGTAAAATTATTTTTTTCATTATAACCTCTCTTTCACTCTGTAAGGCTAGTGCCTGCAAGATATTTAGATCAGGCAATTGATTCCTTCTGTTCTTGGCCTTGAAGATAAAATCCTTCTTAAAATAAAAAGTCTGAATCCCACAATAACTAAGCAGCATGTTTGTCATACACCGTTGTCAAGGTAGGGTGACATGTCATAAAGTGTCCCATTCCTTTTATACCATTTCAAACCCTTGCAGTCTCACACACTCCCACACTACTAATGGCTGCCGCCTAAGTCTACAAGGGCTCAGGGCTTGAGGGCTTAGGGAGGAGATTGAGATTCAGCCTTTGATCAAGCATTTGATGCATAACCATTATCTGCAGTTTCACCCCAGCCCAACAGGTAGTGCAAATGCACTGACACACCAGTTTATTTACCAGCTATATAAATATGCTAATTGCCTTTTTTCCCTTTCTCTAGTTTCACTTGTCACATTTCTTTTTAACTCTGTCTCCTTCTTTCTCTTCGTCTTTGTATACTGTGTTGGTGGCGCCACCTTTTGAAGAGGAGGTTGGATCTTGTGCATGTAGTCAGTGCGCACAGTCAACATGGTTTTGGCTGCACATGGAGGGACCCCATGGAGCCTAGTGGACAGGAGAGGATGACGGAATTTATGTCACATAAGCCTCACGCTTGAGCAGCTGCGCAAAGCACAACGCCAGCTTTGGTTCTACACCTGCTGTTTTAGTCCACGTTAGCCCAACAAGTCACCACTGTGAGCATCCAGGGAGCAGCTGTGCAGATGGCTTTTTTAAGCCTATCTGGACAGATTTTTTTATAATCATGTGACCAATAGACACATTTCAAAATGTCACAACCTCCAAAAACACAATATTTAAGTCAGTGACCCCTTTAAAGAAGCAGTCTTAGAAATCTGGAAAAACCCTTATTTTATGCTATTGTGACAAAGTGAAAATACAGCAATTCAGGATCTGAATATGAATCTGCAGACAGATGCAGTGTTAATTTTTGTTGACTAAAACTAGACTAAAACCAATGATAATGAACAGACTAAAATAAAACTGACAAACTATGACTAAGGGTGCTTTCACTCCTAAATTGTTTACTTTGGTCCGAATCAGTTGATGTCTGTTACTTTGTATCATTTTCGCCTTGGTTCGGTTCCCTTTCACACAGGCAAAAATTCAAGCAGACCAACGTTAAATCTCGCGAGACTTGTGTTAGAACATTCTCTGTTCTTATTGGTAAGATTTTTTTGCCTCAAGAATAGGAAAGGTAAATACAGAAAGTAATAAATAATAATAAAAATAGTTTCATTTTATATAGCGCCTTTCAAGAAACCCAGGGTCTCTTTCCAGACAAACAAAAACATACAAATAAAAGGCACAGACAAACATAAAACAAGTTAGCCAGGAAAAGCTTGCAGGAACAAGTGTCTTTTCAGCCTAGATTTAAAAGACTCCAAGATTGGGGTCTGGCAAACTGTTGGAGGGAGCAAGTTCCACAGGGTAGGAGTTGCCACACAAGGTTCTCCTGCAAGTACAAGGAAAGGAGAGGAGACCTAGGTCAGCAAACTGAAGGTTCCAAGAGGGGTGGGGAAAATGGAGGAGATCGGATAGGTACTGTGGAGCCAGAATCAGAATCAGAATCAGAATCAGGTTTATTGCCATTGTTCATGTAGTACACAAACTAGGAATTTGTCTCGGTACAATGCTGCAACATTAAACATGATAGGATAAGAGAAATAAACTATACATGTAATAAAGTGTAGGATAAGATTAAGTGATACTGGTCAACAGTTAAAATATATATTAGCCAGCAGCAGATACTGTGGAGAACTATATAGTGCAGTCGGTAATGCAGGAAGAAAACAGTGATGATTGACATGAGTCTGGTTGAGCTGCTGTACATAGTGCACGAGAGTCAATAAGTCACTTAGTGTTCAGCAGTCTAATGGCAGAGGGGAAGAAGCTGTTCATGTGACGGGAGGTTTTAGTCTGGATGGACCGAAGTCTTCTACCAGAGGGGAGGGGGGCAAACAGTACGTGACCAGGGTGTGAGGGATCGGCTATGATCCGGCCAGCACGCCTCCGGGTCCTGGAGATGTACAGATCCTGGAGAGATGGGAGCTTGCAGCCGATCACCTTCTCAGCAGTGCGCACGACGCGCTGCAGCCTTAGTCTGTCCCTGGCAGTGGCTCCTGCGTACCACACGGTTATGGAGGTGGTGAGGATGGACTCGATGATGGCTGTGTAGAACTGCACTAACATCTTGGTGGGTAGCTTGAGCTTCCTCAGCTGCCGCAGGAAGAACATCCTCTGCTGGGCTTTTTTGATGAGTGAGCTGATGGTCAGCTCCCATTTGAGGTCCCTGGTGATGGTAGTGCCTAGGAAGCGGAAGGAATCAGCAGTGGTGATGGGAGAGCCTGAGAGGGTGAGGGGGGGGCAGAGGAGTAGTGACTTTCCTGAAGTCTACAATCATCTCCACTGTCTTCAGAGCGTTCAGCTGCAGGTTGTTATTGCTGCACCAGGACGCCAGCTGGGCCACCTCTCTCCTGTAGGCGGACTCGTCGCCGTTGGAGATGAGCCCGATGAGGGTGGTGTCGTCCGCAAACTTGATCAACTTGACAGACTGGTGGCTGGAGGTGCAGGAGTTGGTGTAAAGGGAGAAGAGTAGGGGGGAAAGTACACAGGTCTGGGGTGATCCGGTGCTGATGCTAGTATAGTCTGAGACAGTCTTTCCCAGCCGCACATGCTGCCTCCGGTCCGTCAGGAAGTCGATGATCCACCTGCAGAGGGAGTCAGGCACGTTGAGCAGGGACAGCTTGTCCCGGAGCAGAGCGGGGCGGATGGTGTTGAATGCGGAGCTGAAGTCCACAAACAGGATCCTGGCGTAGGTTCCCGGGGAGTCCAGGTGCTGCAGGATGGAGTGGAGGGCCAGGTTGACTGCATCGTCTACAGACCTGTTGGCTCGGTAGGCAAACTGCAGCGGGTCCAGGAGAGGGGTGGTGATGGACTTGAGGTGGGACAGGACCAGGCGCTCAAAGGACTTCATGACTACAGAGGTGAGCGCTACAGGTCTGTAGTCATTAAGTCCAGTGATCCGTGGCTTCTTGGGGACAGGGATGATGGTGGAGGATTTGAGGCAGGATGGCACGTGGCATAACTTAAGGGAGGTGTTAAAAATGTCTGTGAATACAGGAGCCAGCTGTTTCGCACAGAGTCTCAGGGTGGAGGGAGACACGCCGTCTGGGCCGGGGGCCTTGCGCGGGTTCAGTCTGGAGAACTGTTTGAGCACATCCTGTTCACTGATGATAAGGGGAGGGGGGGAGGAGGGGGGGGGGTGCCTTAAATGAAGTAGGGAATGTGGAGGCTGTGGAGCTGGAGGGAGGGGGGGAGTTGGACACAGATGACGAGGTGTCAAAACGGGCATAGTGTTGGGACAGTCTTTGACAAAGGGCTTTGTCATCCTGACCTTTAGGAGCCTTAGGTCGATAGTTGGTGATTTGCCTCAGTCCTCTCCACACGGAAGCCGAATCATTAGCAGTGAACTGCTGCTGGAGTCTCTCTGAGTATAGAGATTTAGCCCTCTTCAGCTCTCTGTTAAACCGGTATTTAACCTCCCTGTAGCAGTCCCTGTCTCCACTTTTCAGCGCTGCTTCCTTCTCCTTCCTGATCTGTCTGAGCTTAGCTGTGAACCAGGGTTTGTCATTAGAGTAACTCACCCTGGTGCGTGATGGAAGAATGTTCTCTTCACAAAAGTGGATATATGAGTTCACAGTGTCCGTGTACTCATCCAGATCATGCGTGGCTCCTTTAAGCATGCCCCAGTCAGATATTTCCATGCACGTTTCCAGCTTCTCCTCAGCATCACTGGTCCGTATCTTCGTAGTGCTCACAACAGGTTTAAGCCAGTGCATGAAGGGACTTGTAGGTGAGGAGAAGAAGTTTGAAAATGATCCGGAATTTAACAGGGAGCCAGTGCAATTGTTTCAGAGTAGGGGTGATGTGCTGCCATGGTTAGAACCCTGGCAGCTGAGTTTTAAACATGGTGCAGTCTGTCCACAGTAGTTGACTGCAATGGTCTCCCAATTCCTTGGTGTTGGAGATCAGGGCCAGGAGCCATTGCAGGATTTGGCGAGTGAGTAGGATCATCAGTTTCCCTAGGGGGCTCTGGGTACTCACAGGGGGTGCAACGGAATGCTGGTCCTTTACCCCCCAGTTTTATTGGTGACCCTGTGGAGGATGGCATTACAGTAGTCCAGGCAAGAAGTTACAAAGGCATGTATTAGAGTTTCTGCAACAGAATCGAGTGATGGTCGGAGTCTGGAGTAGGGATGGGCATAATATACCGATTAACCGATAATTGATCATTAAGAATTTCACCGAGGAAGTTCATTTTCGTCGACAAACCGTTTTTTTTTTTAAACAATCCGACGTTATTAGGCCTAGTGCACGGCCGTCCTCAAACAATGCAATGGCAAAATTTGGGCACCAGGGGGCAACATTACACCATCGCCGTACCCTGGCGTGCCTCAGTTGATACATGCGGGCTTCCGTAGGGCAATCGCCAAATCATGAAGCGGTTACGGCGAAGTGTTACGTGGGACCATTTCAATTTAAAAAACGACCAGGTGTACTGCAATCACTGCAATGCAGCATACAAATATACCTCATCGACAGGGTCCATGGAACACCCTTATTACGCGAAGAAACCGCCAACAGTGGTTGCGCGCTGAGTAATGGCGGTCGTGAAGATTCTTTTTTTTTTTTTCAGAAACTTTATTAAGAAGGTCATGAAGATTCGGTGTACACACGTCGAGGGAAGCTGCAGGAGGCGGCGTAGTGGCTCGACGGGAAGACTATTTCGCACAAAATGGCACAAGAGAACAGCAAAAAGTTCTGCGCGGCTAGACTAAGTAACACGAGCGATAGAGCAATGAATGCGGTCTTCGTTTGTTGGGTGGCCGCTCGGCAGGGACAGAAGCTGGGTAAAACGTCTCGGCCAATCAGCTTGCGGGGTGAAACGTCTCGGCCAATCAGCTTGCGAGATTCCCGAGCCGAGCCAACACGAGAACAGAGAGAGGGCTCTCCGTGCTGATTCCTGATGTTCTAATGTAGTCTACCTGCCTTGTTACGTACCTAAAAATGTTAATGATTAACCGATTATTAATCATTAATTCTCCCGACGATCGGTGAAGAAAATTTCACCGAATGCCCATCCCTAGTCTGGAGATATTTTTCAGGTGGAAGAAGGCAGCTTTGGTGACAGATTTAATGTGTGTGTCGAAAGACAGAGTGGACTCCATAATGACACCCAGATTGCGAACCTCAACGGATGGTGAGGTGGTGAAGCCATCAACATTGAGGGCAAGATCCCCAATCTTGTGGAGGACAGTTTTTGGAGCAACAATAATAAGCTCAGTTTTCTGGTTATTGAGTTGGAGCAGGTTGGTGGTCATCCAGGTTTTGATGTACGAACAGTTTATAAGAGATTGTGGAGGGAGCTAATTAGAAGTTGAAGTGCTGAGAGAGAGTCGGGTGTCGTCAGCATAACAATGAAAATTTAAACCATGGCGGCAGATGATCTGGCCAAGCAGGAGCATGTATATTGTGAAGAGGAGGGGACTGAGGACAGAACCTTGTGGCACACCGTGGTTGACTGGGGCAGGATGAGAGCTGGATCCATTTATGGTGACAAACTGTTTCCTGTCAGAAAGGTAGACCTGGAACCAGGACAAAGCAGCACCAGTGAGACCAAGGTGGGTGGAAAGGCGATTGAGAAGAATGGGGTGGGAAATGGTATTGAAGGCTGCAGTAACGTCGAGTAAAACCAGGATGCTAATGCAACCAGAGTCAGCGGTGTTGTGTGGGGATTTGACTTTTGAGGCTTGCCGTAGCCTGGCCGGGGGGTTGAGGGTGATGACGTCAGGCGGGCTATGGCTAGAGAATGTATTGAGTTGTTTTTTTATAATAAAGGCAGTTCAGTGCTCAGTTGAATGCGGCTTCAGTCTCACGTTATTCCAACATAACATTTTGGCAACAAGAATAAACCATGGGAGCGTGGATTAGACAACCACCTCCCTTTTTACAGTCTCCAGGCATGCCAGCTATACCATGGGGCCGCTGGCGGGAGACATTCGAAGTGTATGTGGCCATGGCCGGTCTGAGCGGCGCCGATGAAGAGAGACAGAGGAGCCTACTCGTTCACTGCCTCGGTGAGGAGAGCCAGTGGATATTTTTTGGACTGGGTGACAGTGGCTCATTGAAGGAAGGTTTGGACTTAATGGACTATTTCTTCAGAGACCATTACAACATCACGGCGCGAAGATACAAATTTTCTGACCGTCGACAGCAAACTGGTGAGTCCACCCAATCCTTCATTATGGAACTCCATAGCTTAGCAAGAGAGTGTGCCTTCGGGCCTATGGAGGAGGAGCTAGTCCGAGACATGCTAGCTCACAGTACGAACAACGAGTGGCTGAAAGACAAGCTGACGTTGACTGCGGATGTCCTCATGCTAGAGAAGGTGGTTGAACTGACTAGGCAGATTGAGTCCACCGTCCAGGTGGGCCTGCCAGTATTGACTAAAGAGAGTGTAGCTACTCAAGTTTTCCCTCCTAGCCTGGCCATTAGCAACATAGCTAACTCTTCGGGGCGGACCCCCAAAAGGCGATGGACTGTGGCGCGGGACAGGGCCTGCACTATCACTACTAAACCATCGGCAGCGACGCCCGAGGGCATGACACAGGTGTGTGTAGCGGGCGCAAAGAAGGGACCATTAAAGTGGTACGTCCTGCAGCTGGACGGAGTTGATGTGCCGCTTACGGTGGACTCAGGAGCCGGTAAGTTCATATTAAGTATGGCTACTTTGAAAAGACTTTTCCCGGGTAAAACCATCAATGCAGGGGTGGTGAAAATGTTTGGGTATGGTCACGCCAAAATTGAAATGGCGGGCACGGTCAGCTTCTCGGTGAAATGTGGGTTAAAGATTGTTCTCGCGTTCACCTTTCAGGTTTCGCGCCAGGGGACTGACTTGCTGGGGATCGATCTGATGGGTGAACTGGGATTCTCCATCATGGACCCAGAGGGCTCAGTGGTACTGACAGTGTTTCCCGAATGGTATGTCCGCTGGCCAGCGTTGTTCATGGGCCTTGAATGCATTAAGGCGTTCTACCACCGCCCGCTCATCAATCCAAGCGTGACACCAAAAATTCAAGCATTACGGCGGCTTCACCTTGCTCTGCGGGACGATGTCATGGCAGAACTGAACAGACTGCTTGAAGCTGGCTTCTTCGAGAGGGTGGATGCTTCACCTTGTATATCAAACATCGTGGTGGCCAGGAAAAAGACACTTGGCATCCGGCCGTGTATCGACCTTAGGATGGTGAATAAGGTGATTGTTCCGGACAAGTACCTGCTTCCCACGATGGAGGAACTCACCACAACATTCAGCGGCTCAAAGGTGTTCATGAAGCTGGATCTTCACCAGGGTTACCTGCAGGTGCCACTTCACCCAGCCAGCACGAATCTGACAGCGTTCGTGACCCACATGGGCATTTTCAGGTACACCCACATGCCTTTTGGTCTGAGCTCAGCACCCAGCTGTTTTCAAAAGATCATGTCCACGATTCTGGCCAGCCTCAAGGGTGTGGTGGCGTACTTGGACGACATTGTGGTGCACAGCGCATCATGGGAAGAGCACAGTGGTCATTTGGGCCGGGTGATGGAGGTGCTACAGGAGCACGGAGTCACACTGAATGGGGAAAAGTGCATCTTCGCAGCGGACTCCATCGAGTTTGTGGGATTCCGGCTGGTGACAAAGGGTCTGAGGCCCCTACATTCGAACGTAGAGGCGGTCCTGCACCTTCCTGATCCCACGACACCCACACAGATTTCTTTGTTCTTGGGCATGGTGAACTTTTATGGATCCCCATTACTCAGAGACAATCAAACCACTCCGGGCCCTTCTGAAACAGGATGCACCATAGCAGCGGACCCCGGTCTGTTCAGCAGCAGTCACTAAGCTGAAGTCTCAACTCACCTCCCCTCCAGTGTTGTCCAACTTTGATCCAAATTAGCCGACTTTTGTGACCTGTGACGCGTCTGGTTCAGCAGTGGGGGCAGTTATGTCTCAGGTACAAGATGATACCGAGCGCCCAGTGGCGTTGGCGTTGAGGTCTCTTTCAGCGGCTGAACAGAAATATGCCGTGGGTGAGAGGGAGGCGCTCGCCTGTGCCTGGGCATGTGAACGGTGGCACATCTATCTCTACAGGTGCCACTTCACCCTGCGGACGGACAACCGGGCGCTGACAACACTACTGGAGACGACAGGCTCGGGACACAGACCCCTACGGATCCACAAGTGGATGAAGCAGATGAGGGCCTACAACTTTACTACTCAGTTCACCCCTGGAAAAGAGAACATAGTGGCAGACCTCCTGTCCCATGCCACAACCAACACCGTGCAACCAGACAACGACATTGACGACCCCACGGAGGTAGATCTGGTCAACATGCTGCACGGGCCCCTCCGGGACATGGTATCCCTCCAATAGCTCCACACAGAATCAGAACGGGATCCCACGTTGTCACAACTGTGCTCAGTCATTAGGGAGGGTTGGCCCGCGAAAGTACAGGGCGAGCTAGCACCTTTTTACCGGTTTAGGGACAAACTGAGCTGTTGGAGTGGTGTGTGTGTGGCGAGGGGATACTGCACTGTAATCCCGGTGTCTCTGAGATCAAGAGTTCTGGCGATGCTCCACGAGGGTCACCTGGCCATGGTCAGGGTGAAGCAGCGTTGCAGGGACTCAATTTGGTGGCCTGGTATTGATAAGGACATTGAAACTATGGTAAAGAACTGTGTCCCGTGCTTGGAGAGCGGGAAGACCGGCGGACCCCACCCCCACCCCTGCAACCATTACCATACCCAGAGGGCCCTTGGAAGCACATCCAATTAGACATCTGCAGTGAACTGCATATAGCACCCCCGAACAGCCAGTTTCTGCTTGTGGTCTACGATCTGTTTCTAAATGGCCAGAGGTGTTGCCCACTAATTCAGTCACAACGGATGTTGTTACGGGCTTCCTCTCATCACTGTTCGCCAAATGGGGGGGACCTGAATGCAATCACTACAGACAATGGCCCACAGTTCAATTTTGGGGCGCTTGAGGAGTTTTTGGGTGCTAGGGGCGTGGAACACATCAAAACCGCATTCTATCACCCCCAAGCCAATGGGGGAGTAGAGCGTTTCAACAAGACTCTGAAAAATGGACTGAGAGCTCACTTGGTGGACGGCTTCACATTTCCAAATGCCCTCCAGAGTACACTCCTCCACTACAGGGCAACAGCCCATGCTACAACAGGGTGCTCCCGGCGAAACTCATGCTGGGGCATGAACTTCACCTGCCTTTGGACCGACTGAGACTCCCCGCAACCCCTTCTCCAGGGAGCACAGATTCTCCACGGGATCGGGTCGTTGCTCAACAGCGAAAGATGAAGTGACAGTTTGACAGGAAGTACAGGGTGACAGCTTACGGACTGGAGGTGTCGGATCGAGTATGGATCAAACATCCTAACCGCACGCATAAGCTGCAACCTTTTTGGACGGGGCCCCTACAGATCATGAGGCAGCGGGGCCGGGACACGTTTGAGCTTTCAGACGGGTCACGGTGGCACTCCAGTCGACTCAGGAGGTCCCCACCTGAACAGAGTCCAGGAGCTATGGCGGAACGGACTGGTGTGGGTTGGGACTCATTGGATGCAGGCGTTAAGGACTTGCAGGTGCAGCTGACGGTGCCTGGAGCAGGGTCCCCTTCTAGGGGATGCTCGGCTAGAACACGTCAAAGGCCCAGGTACCTGGAGGACTATGTGTTAAAGACATCATTAGCTAATGCGTGTTGGGAATGGCCGGTAGAATAATCCGCTCCAACACGGGGGAGGCGTTCTGGTAGTCTACCCAGATGCCCATTTGGTTGACTGAGTTTTGGCTGTTCATTTGAAAAATAAACATGTTTGTTATTTATGTTCTGGGGGTTCTCCATTTTTGTGTGTGGGGGGGGGGATGTTGTGTGGAGATTTGACTTTTGGGGCTTGCTGTAGCCTGGCTGGGGGGTTGAGGGTGATAACGTCAGGCAGGCTATGGCTAGAGAATATATTGAGTTGTTTTTTATAATAAAGGCAGTTCAGTGCTCAGTTGAATGCGGCTTCAGTCTCACGTTATTCTGACATAACAAGCAGCCATCAGAAGATCGTTTGTGATCTTAACCAGGGCAGTTTCAGTGCTGTGGGGGACCCTGTAGGCAGACTGAAATGTTTCATAGAGCTCATTGATGGACAGATTGTCATGGAGCTGGGCAGCAACTACGCTCTTGAGGATCTTGTAGGAAGTAGGATGGCTACTGTGCATGCATTTATGCATTTTTGGGGATAAAATAATATAGGGATGAGCAACTGGCGGCCCGCCCCCTCATCTACTGCGGCCTGCCAGTCCATTTCCAAAAATCAATTAGTTATTTATTATCACATTTGCCATATTTGGAACCGCATTCTTAAATGTAAGAATAGAGTCCGCCAGCAGAGGGAGCGCTAATTGAAACCTAGGTGCCGCTCTGCGTGCAAGTGGTCAAGGAGAGCGTGAGAGTGAGGGAGCCAGAGGGAACAGTGCACCAGCGGAGAACGTGTTTTTAAGATATGTTGCCTTGCTAAGACCACACTAACAGGCTGTAAACAACAGTAAATGTACAAAGTAGGCTGCTTTTAAAGAAGAATAAATACTACTGAGGAGCTGTAGCAGTTATTCTTTTTTGGCAAGTGAAGCCTCATGGAGCTCAGAGGCTTTTCTTTTAATTGTGCAGAAAAAAATTGAAAGCTTTTAGGTTTCTTTCTAAAGAGTGGACCGAAGCAATGACAGTTTCAAATCCATGTCAGCAGTAAAAGTTCAGAGACTGTGGTCGTAATCTGCTGATTTTTTTTTGATTTTTTTTTTTTCATTTATACCAGTGGCTCTTAAACTTTTATTTTATTCCTCATTTTGGAGAGCCATTAACAAGCTGACCTATCCACAGCTATTTCTCTGCCCCTCCACACCCACAATGAATCCAAGAGCAAGCTAAGATCATATTTCCTTTTCTTCTTAGCTTTTTTGTTAATTATTTTCCAGAATTTCTCTTTGGTCATCATTTTGATTGAAAGAGTTTTAAAAATTAGGTCATAATATAATTTTATCGATCCATCCATCCATCCATTCATCTTCTACTGCTTAATCCTTTTAGGCTCGGGGGGACTGGAGTCTATCCCAGCATTTTTGGGCGAGAGGCAGGGTACATGCTGGACAGATCGCCAGCCCATTGCAGGGCAGATAAAATTTTTTCAGTAATTTTAATTCTAATATGATAAAACACTGAGTAGCTTTTATTTTCATTTGCATTTTCAGTTTTAACTGTGAAACTTTTGACTTTGCAGGAAATAATCCCCCCCCCCGAAAGGTTTACGTGTAAATCTGGCCCTCGAAAGTGAGGAAAAAATTTTGTGGCCCTCACTACCACCAAAGTTGACCATCCCTGAAATAATACAATGGAGCGTAATCTACAGGGGGGTTCATCACCCTGGTTATCATTTATTACATTACATACTGTTGGATATGTCCCCATATTAGCAATAGGCAGCACGGACGTGAGGACGCAGGCACGGGAGACATCATCATGCCATGCCTATATTAAGAGGCTATTGGCAGGGGCCGTGGTCTTTGGCGCGCCGGCACCGTAACAGTCATAGCCTGTATCAGTCTAGGGCTAGCTTACAGCTATATTGATGCAACACGTGTAACATCTATTGTGTTTGTAATAAAGGTAATGTTCGGGTCGACTCCTGCCTCCGCTGTCCTATTTCCAGACATAACAATTGGCAACGAGGATGGGATGGATATTGAGGAGAAAATTGCAAAGCTTTTCCCGAATCTGGACACGTTTGAGGAAGAGTGGTCGGCGCTCCCACCGACATTCTTCGGGATCCTGGGTGAGCCTCAGGGCGCCGCTGTTGAGCCGCAAGAGAGGGAGTTCATGGAGAAAGCGGACCCCAGTGAACGACGACAACCCAGCGTGCATCCCGTTGCCGACGACAGCGACACATTACTGCGACCATAACCAGCACCAGGAGAGAGGGAGCAGAAGCCGGACTCATCTCGTATCCTTGCCCAGCATCCGCCTCAGGGAGCCGCTGCAGCACAGCAGGATAGAGAGTTCGTGGCCCAGCAGGATCCAGCACAGCAACGCCAACCGAGGACACGTCCTGATGTTGGCGTGATCAGCACGCTGCCACAACAGCAACCAGCATCCAGGACGAGAGAGCAGCAGTGCCGAGTGCAGCTGCAAAGATTGCCCCTCGCACTACTTGTGTTCGGGTCCAATGAGCAGACCGCCTGGACCTACAGACAGTTCTGTCATCACAGATGAGAATCACCACACAAAAGAGGCTAGCTGCCGTCCACATGGCCGATAGTTCAAGATGGCACGCCAGCCGTCTGCGAAAGGTAAGAGCAGTTTCCTCGGATCAAGATGCAGCACTGGAGCGGATCCAACTGGTATGGGACCTGAGCTCCTGAGCTCAGGTCCCATACTTAGCCATACCTAGCGGTGGACGCACCACGTCCACCGCAGGCTCAACTGAGGCCCCTGAAGTTGAACTGTAAGCAGTGACTGTGTTCTGCTATGTTTAGACAGAGCACAACTAATTCAGTAGTGGCAGAATAATCCACACAGTTGTGCAGGGTTAACCGGCAGCCTACCCGGCAGCCCAGGTTCTATTTTCGCTGCTTGTTGTGGAAAAAAACAAAAAGAAAGCTGTTGTGAATGTTAGCTGCTGTGAATGGAAAAGTAATAATGTTTTGAGCTTTTTCAAGGGGGGTAAAAGTCAGATATGTCCCCATATTAACAGTAAGAAGCACGGACGTGAGGATGCAGCCATGGGTGATGTCATCACGCCATGCCTACAGTATATTAAGAGACTGTTGGCGGGAGCCGTGGTCTTTGGCGCTCCGCCTCCGTAACGGTCAGAGCCTGTATCAGTCCAAGGCTAGCTTACGGCTATACTGATGCAACATGTGTAACATCTATTGTGTTTGTAATAAAGTTCGTGTTCGGTTCGACTCCTGCCTCCGCTGTCCTATTTCCAGACATACACATACCACTTTCGGCAAACTGTCCAGTTTGAAAATGAAGCACGGTTATGGATGGAAAATAACATGTTAATGCATTGGAGTCAGCAAAGGCGCACATAAAGACAGTACAGGCACTGATTAATCCTCTAGAAACGTGACATGCTCAGCCATGCTCATAAAATGTTTTACCATTTGCCGCTGGTCCTCTTTTAGTATGGTCCCCTTCTCACCTGGAGGACCACACCAGGGTTCACCTATTGAGTCGAACCGAGACCATCTGAAGGAGGTGGTCTCGGTACAGTTTTGGTGCACACCTGAGTGCGATTACCGTGTTTTCACCAGACAAAACAGACTGCACTAACGGAGGAAACAAACTCGAATTCAACTGAAACGAACTAAAACCTGTAGGTGTGAAAGCACCCTAAGACTAAACAAGACTAAATCTGGACTAAAATTAGGTGTCAAAAGTAACACATAAAATGGTCATTTTAGTTTAACTTCCAACTTTAGTTGAAAAAGAATTTTTAAATTGTAGTCGATGAAATGAACACTGGACAGAAGATAGATGATGTAGGATAAAGAATGTGATCTAGGATGCTGAGAGTAAGACCTGATTTGTTTCCTATTTCAGAATCAAAATGGAAATTATCGTCCATGCCAAAGTTAATAATAAAGGTTACAAAGATTAAGAAAAGATTTCCTGTCGTGCTACATTTGTATTTACTAGACTCTGTCCCCTACGACATGTGCTCACGCACAACACACTTGGGAGGCTCGACTGCTGGAGGCCTAAGTCCAATGTTAACATGGGTCACACAAACAGCCTCTCAGACGGCTCATTGCCTTCTCTGTCTGGATCTGACTCTGTGTATGTGTGTGTGTGTGTGCACGTGCATGCGTGTGTGTGTGTGTGTGTGTGTGTGTGTGTGTTTTATCAGTGTGAAGAACACTGCTGATTATGTGCCAAGGTGATTCATAAGGACATCTGGGGCAAATCTGTCTCAAGATTACAGGGCAGAGCTGACAGATGAGATCCACAGCATCTGAGAAGTTAGCTCTGGCTAAACTGTTTGAACTTTACCCATGTGCTTCACTTTGTTTGGTAATGTTGCCATTTTATTTAGTGGAAAACATCTCCTCTTAATCTTATGTACAATTTTGGGATTTGCTAGTGTATTCCATGTAATCCTTGAATAACAGGGCAAAAAGAAATTACATATGTTAGGAAATGTCATGCTGAGGTATTTCAGACTTTTTCCTAAGTAAGTTTTAAGCAGTGGCCCGGAGAATGCTGAAATGACATTGAATGTAAGGGGAAAATAGGACATCAGAATCAATGAAAAAGAAGACCCAACACTATCATCTAGGACTATTATTATCTCTTCAAACAAAATTTACAAATTAGCAAACAGTTGTTTTGAAACAAGCTTTCACATACAGCTTGGAAAACAAGCATTGAACACATCAACATTTTTCTCATTAAACATATATTCTGATGGAGCCATTGACCTGAGATTTTCACCAAATATCATTAACAACCAAAGTAATCCATACATACAAAAAAATCAAGGCAACTGTGTTCACAAAACAAGTTATATTTAATAAAGTGGAATGACACAGGGCATAAGTATTGAACACATTAAGAAAAAGAGGTGTAAAAAGGCACAGAAAGTCAAGAAACCAATCGAAATCCATCAGAATTTAGGAAGCCATCCCATCCCCCATCAGTGCAAATTAATTACAGCTGGTTATGTCCTGACTGATAGCCTTTAAAAAGGTCTGTGAATATCAGATTGTCACACCACAAAGAACTCATGATGGGTAGAAGCAAAGAGCTCTCTTTAGACCTTCACAACCTTATTGTTGCAAAACATAATGATGGCATTGGTTACAGATGCATTTCTAAACTGCTGAATTTTCCAGTGAACACTGTTGGAGCCATCATTCGGAAGTGGAAAGAACATCAGTTGATAATAAACCGGCCCTGACCACGAGCTCCTCACAAGATTTCTGACAGAGGAGTTAAAAGAATTATTACAAGAGTTATCCAAGAGCCAAAGACCACTCGTGGAGAGCTCCAGAAAGACCTGGAGTTAGCAGGTACTGCTGTTTTAAAGAAAACAATAAGTAATGCACTTAACCAACATAGGCTCTATGCCCGCTCACCTTGCAAGACTCTATTGCTGAAGAAAAAGCATGTTGAAGCTTGTTTAAAGTTTGCTGCACAATATTTGGGCAAGCCAGTAAAATACTGGGAGAATATAGTCTGGTCTGATGAGAACAAAATTGAACTTTTTGGATGCCACAATACACAGCATGTTTGGAGAAGAAATGGCACTGCACATCCCATCATGGTGTGGGAGTGTTTTGCAGCACGTGGTACAGGCAGACTTCATATAATTGAAGGAAAGCTTAATGAACAAATGTATAGAGACATCTTTGATGAGAACCTGTTGCCATCTGCCAAAATGCTGAAGATGAAACAAGGGTAGACATTTCAGCAAGACAATGATCCCAAACACACAGTCAAGGAAACTCTCAACTGGTTCCAGAGAAGGAAAATAAAACTGCTAGAATGGCCCAGTCAGTCACCTGACCTGAATCCAATTGAAAATCTATGGAACCAACTGAAGATCAGAGTTCATAGAAGACACCCACAGAATCTTCCAGATTTGAGTGGAAGAATGGGCTGAAATCACTCCTGAGCAATGCCTGTGCCTAGTTTCTCCATACAGGAGGCGTCTGGAAGCTGTTATTACCAACAAAGGCTTTTCTACTAAATATTAAATGAATTTCACCAAGTGTGTTCAATACTTATTCCCTGTGTCATTCCACTTCATTAAATATAACTTGTTTTGTGAACACAGTTGCCTCGGTTTCTTTGTATGCATGGATTACTTGGGTTGTTATTGATATCTGGTGAAAATGTCAGGTCAATAGCGGCATCAGAAATATGTTTATGAGAAAAATGTTGATGTGATCAATACTTATTTTCCCTGCTGTACAAGCTGCATTTATATACAGATGATCTTCTTTCAGCTGCTCCCTTATCAGGGGTCGTCACAGCGGATCACAGTCCCACACATTTAACTTGGTATGGATTTTATACCAGAAGCCCTTACTGACAAAACCCTCCCCATTTACCCGAGCTTGGGACTGGCACTTTGTAGTACACTGGCTGGGCAACTTTCCTTTCCCTATTCTATTATACTGAGCACCAAGGTGAAAAGTACCATTTTTTTAAATCGTCTTTGGTATGACCCAGCTGGGGCTTGAACCTATCACTAGGCCACCACTCTGGTCTCTTTATATGCAGGCGATACATTATTGTATTTGCTCAAGTAGCCATGGACAACCTGCATTATCCCTATAATCTAATGAGGTGGGACAATATTTTCAAAATTGCTTTGAAAACTTTGCTTTTCACTTGTGATAATACAGGTATGTTTCTGCTATGAATTATTCTGGATGCTGTACATGTTTGTAGCTAATTAGTATTGAATTGCAGTGTTTCCCCTACTGTTATATTCGGGGGTGGGGTGCTCCCAACTGACCCCCCTAGAGTGTCAAGTTAATTTTATTTAATTTTAGTTTTCTATATAGCGCCATATCACAACAGAAGTCATTTTAAGATGCATTCACTATTGAACAAATCTTTACCTTGTCCTTTTATTAAACAAACTAAATATCTTATGTTATTTATCTTATTTACACGACAGCAGCTCATTTCTGTCTCTTCTCCTCTGTGCTCTGGTATCATGCAGCGGGACAGAACGTCTGCGCGTAAACACAGAAGACGTCAATCATAAAAATTTGTCGACGCAGATTTTTATTGTCAACGAATCGTTTAATTTTAAAGTTTATATGAATGTCGCGGAAATGTTCAGTTTAAGTGTTTCAGCGAACAAGAAGAGCGCATCATGGTGACACAGAAGAGAGAGAAAATCACAGAGAAGAAGAGGTCAAAACTTCTCAAAGTATGGGAGCTTTTTACCAACAATAAACAAATGAAACAAGTTGAATGCAAACTCTATAAAGCAGAGTTGTCATTATCACAGCAGCACAGCGATGCATCTATCCTCCTCCCCCTCCTCCCTTTGCTCTGTCCACCATCTCGGCTGCCTGTCAGCGGGTCTCTGCTGTGCTCCGTCCTGGTGATGACTTGAAGTAGGGCCACTTCCCCCCCAGGCTGTAAAGTTAGGGGAAACACTGAATTGTATACGAACAAGGTGGGCTGGATGCCATTACTGTTGTTTATCTATAAGACCAAAACTGGTAAACTGTCATTATAAATTCATCTCATGATACATTGATGCTCTGGGCTATATTAAACTCCGTCCAATGCTGGCACTCACTACAGGACCTGTGCACTGAAGCTCTACTTTAGATTATATGCCTTGACCAACTGGAATTCATTACACTGTATACAATAAATTAAATCTTTCAATTCAAATCCATGAAATTTGATACACAACTAGAGGATATTCAAGCACATACCGCTACCATATATATTTATATATTGATGTGTATGTATGTATATCCACTGCTCTTATTTATATCTTCCGTATCTTCTTAATTATTGCTCTGAGTGTTGCTATCCCTGTGCTGCTGCAATCCTGGAATTTCCCAATTGTGGGACTAATAAAGGCTTATCTTATCTATCTTATCTTATCTTATCTTACCAAGGCTGGTTGTCCACTGATTAAAATGTGAATAAAATGTGTCATTTGGCAGAGCATAAGTCATCTGTGCATGTGTACTTTTAGGCTGATTAGCTCATTAGTTAGCAAAAAGTCTTTAAAAAAAACCACAATCTTGCAATGTTAAAAAAAACACTGTGATCCTGCTCACAGACAGACAAACAAAAATCAAAGAGCAATGGTCAAATTCCTCCTTAATAAATTTCAGTTTTTATAAATTATTTTAGTTTTACTGGTTTCCTTTTGAGTTTTTGGTCTATTTACTACTATCCTGCTGTTAATGAAGGACACCCCTCTAATAATATTTCCAAGCTGATGAAGAAGAAAATTTTCTCTTCTACCTCAGTTTTAAATGGCAGTTGTAAATACTGCCTTCTGAGATCAGATCCAGCTCTGAGCTTTCAGAAGTTCTGGGCAAATGGATTTGGGCCAGTGTCCTTTAACAAAGCGGGACAATATAGACACAAATCTGTTATTTAAAAAAAAAAAATCTGAACCAGCACTGGGCTAGCTCCAAACCAAACAGGGATTCCTTTGAGTTGCTCGGGCCCAGATCTGTTTTGGATTTGGTCGAAGATCTAATTCATATCTTGTGCTGGTCCAAGTCAGTGTGACAGCAGGAAAATGGATGTTGTGACATAGATCTGCCGGTTTGGAGTCGGTTACTATCTGGGAATCTTCTTCTTCTTCTTTTAGATTTGATTGGCGGTTGGCAACCAGTTTACAGGTGCATTATCGCCACTGACTTGATTATCATCACTCTATATCTTTGTATAAGGAGTTCTTATAAGGAGTTCTGAACAATTCCTTATGTGTGAAAAAAATTATCCGTCCTTGGACTGAGCAGCAGGAGAATACTTATCATCACTCTCTATATACTGTAATTCAAGAAATCTCTGCCACGACGCCACGATGTGAGAAATCTCTACCACGATCTGTTGTTTGGTGCAGAGCAGGTAAACTACACCAAGTCTAATAGTTTCCTACTAGGGCAAGAACATAAATTCATCAGATCAATGCAAACACTAAAAATCCAGTACATACACTACTTTAATCCACTGTGTTCCTAATTCTGAATTTGCATTAGAAAAGACATCATGTCCCTAACTTACCATATGAACTTTTTCTCTCCTCCGGTGTGCTGGGGAAGAGCACCCTGGTGGTGGGACTCCCATTTGGCATATCCACATCCAGCCTGGGGAGGGAGATGGCATTCTTAATGATTGGTGAGATGGCAGGAGGCGGCGGCGACAGGTCCTTGGACGCCTCTCTTGGTCGACTGTCAGAGCCCCTCCTGATTTGACGGAGCGTCCTGGAGAAGAACGCCCCGATCTTGTTATCAGGAGTGGTAACAGAATCAGTCTCCCCGTTGTTCCCGTTTGCCGTCCCGCCATGATTGCTGAGGAAGGAGGTGTCCCCAAACACATCGCCACCACGACCCACGTGCATGGTGTGGCGGAAGTCCCCCAGAGGGGGGCTGATCATGTCCACCGTGAGGTCGCCTTTAAAACGCCGTTTGCTGTGGGAGTGAGAAACCAGACCTTTAAGGCCCGACAGCTTTTCCTGAAGATTCATAGTCATAAATCTGTTTTTATTTCCAGATTCAACCTTTCTTCCGCTTAGGTTTTTTTCCCCCAAAATCCTTGACAGTTCAGAAGTACAAATAATATACTTTCAAATGGCTCAAAAAGGTTATTCCAAAATTGCAATTTTTGGGATGGAGACGTTAAACTCCAAGTCTGCAGCTCCAAACACTCAGTGGAATATCAGGTCTGTTTATCATGTGGAGGACAAATTCCGTGCCGCTCTTTGTTGCTTGTTGACATGCATAGCTGGTAGACTTAAACAGGCATAAATAGAGGAGAACACTATGCAGTTGTGTTCCTGGAGGGAGCAGATCCAGTTGGAGTGTGGTCAGGTTGCCTGGCTGGATTTGGACGCTGGCTTTGTCAACATCAGCTCAGAAATAGGTCCGAGTCCAGCTGCAAACGGTTCTGCGGTTGCACCATGGAGCCATCTAGAGAAAGTAAAAACAGGGAAAAAATATCTATCTTTAAAATGCAGACAGGCATGTACTTGATTTTGAAGTATACTGACAGAAATGGAGAACATTTGCAGCTTATAATGCCCCTGGTGCTTTCCTTCTCTGGATGCTGTACTGTATGTGGTTGCATAGTAACATAAAATCTTTGTTATTTTCTGCATACATCTGTCATTCTGTAGGTTCTTTGGCCTCCACGTTCCAAGTGTCTGTTGATCTGGAACCATCTAAATTTAGACTACAATCACCCTTCTATGCAGCAACCCACTGCCTGCTTCTTGTCCTTAGAATGGGTGGCAATTTATGCTCCCATTTGTCTATCATGGGGGTTACACAAAGTTTATGTTAGCTTTCACAGAAGACTTTAAAAATTGTTTTTTAAGCAGAGGATTCATTCAGCTGACTCAGATTTGTTGATAAACTTGCAAAATAAGCTCAGCAAGGTAGGAAGAGATAATGGAAATGTCCAGATAAATAATAATTGGTACTTCATGACTCGCATATGGAGGTCCAAACAGCAAAATATGTAGTCATTTATAGATAGATATTTATGTCTTTATTTGCCTTAAATTGCTTTTTCCTTAACAAATGAAATCATCATTTTAAAACTGCATTTTTATCTTTGTTTAATATTAAAATTTGTTTGATTTGAAACATTTAAGGGTGACAAATATGCAAAAATACAAGAAACCAGGAAGGGGGTGAATACTTTTTCACAGCACTGTATCTAACATATGAACCAAGCTAATATTGTAAATACTGTATGTTCACCAGATGCTGCCATTTGTTCTCACACAAATAAAGAATAATGATAAACGTGTTAACGCTGAGAGAAACGATGACTGTAATCAGCAACGACGTGCCTATGCCAAACAAGGAGCTGCAATTACAAAGTGAACCTTCACAAAAAAGAAAAAAACTTTAACACTTTCTCAGGTGTACAATCATCCTTAATTTACAGCAGCAAGAACAAAAAATATGAGGAAAAAAGTTCACAATTTAACTGACAAAAATCTTTCAAATTTACAACAGAAAAGTCATTAATTTACAAGAAAACTCATAAATTCAAGAGGAAAAACCCTTCAAACTGTCAAGAATAAAATCACATCTCAGATAAGTTTTTAAGTACATGCTTTCTTGTCTTTACTCATTTAAAAAAATAACATAAATTTGGAAGGAAAATTAATATCCATCCATCCATCTTCTGCCGCTTAATCCTTTCCAGGTCGCTGGGGGGTGGAGCCTATCCCAGCATCTATGGGCGAGAGGCAGGGTACACGCTGGACAGCTCACCCGTCCATCGCAGGACCAACACAGAGACAGACAACCATTCACTCTCACATTCATACCGAAGGACAATTTAGAATCCCTGGCTGATGCCAATTAACCTAACCTGCATGTCTTTGGCCTGTGGGAGGAAACCTGGGTAAACCCACGCAGACACAGGGAGAACATGCAAACTCCACACAGACGGGAGGGTGGGATCGAACCCACGATGGTCAGGGGTGGACTCGATCCCGTGACCTTGTTGCTGTGTTGACACAGTGCTAACCACTGTGCCACCGTGCTGCCGGAAAATTAATATATTAAACAATAATATATTACTTAAGATACAATATTAATTTTTTATTATATTTTACTAGAGCATCTGGCCCTACCAGCGTCTGCCAAGAAAAATTTCTTGGCCCTTGGACAAATGTATTTGATGAGCCCTGCTCTAGGTGGACAGAAAAAAAAATGTTACTCTTTGCCAGCAAAGTTATTAAAGTGTAATTTCTTTAATCATTTTTTAAATCAAGTGCTTCTAAGAGCAGAAGCCAGCCCTGACATGAACCTCAGGTCCCGTCTAAAGATTTCCACTGCTGTGCCCTAATATCAGTCTGCGTCCTACGCGTGCACGGCCCCGTCTGGCTTCATTAATGATCTGCTATGGTTCATGAGCAGGGGATTGCGTCAGCTCCAAGGCAGCCCTTCTAATTTTCTGCTGACCGCAGTCTCAGGCCCAAACGCTCCACTTCCCCTGGCTGCCGTTTTAAGACGGGCATCTGGGAGCGGTGAAGGAGGAAACATGCCACATACCAGCACTGAGCGAGGCCATGTCGAGGCTCACAAAGGGACGCAGGGGACCAGTATACGGAGGTGTGATCTTAAATGTGAGACCGAGTGAGTCTGTGGGGACCTTGTGCACATTCCCATGGCCTGCACTGAAGCGAAAGGCTATCCTGTGACTTTTGCCAGTTAGAAAAAAGACTAAATTATAAACCTAATCATAACCTGCAGAGATACTGTACTGAATCACATATTTATTACTGTGTTTGTGTGTTTACAGAAAGCTCTGGTCTTTTGTTTGTGCCTTTAATCCTGTTCAAAGACCTTTGCCCACAGCTCAGAGGGGGTTGCCTTCTCTGACTCATCTTTCACATTTGAAGCATTCAAGCAAAGCTCTCCTTCCCACCCTTGGAACGTTTGTGTCCTCGCTTTCTTTTCTGACTTACAAACACAACCAGCCGTCACACAAAAAGCCTGCAAAGCACCAGTAGAAGGAGCAGGCTTTCTTTCCTGTGTTTTAGATATCCAAAAAGACTGAGGGCCCACTTAACAGCGAGGGTCTGCACATACTCTGGATTATGTCCTAATCCGTCATTTCCTCCATTATCCCTGGTACTGCCTGCCTGTTTTGATTTGGGTCCACTGGCTCCGATCTCTGTCGAAGCAGAAACAGAATTTAAAAAAAAAAAAAAAGAATTTGAGGAGAAGAGGGTATAAACAGTAGTAGGGTTAGAAGGGAGAAGAAAAAATTGGGAGGAAGAAAAAGTGTCTGCTTAGGAGAGGATGGAGAGGAATAAAACGTGATGGGTTGAAGGTGTGATGATGAGAGTGGGTTCTCATCATCAATGTTAAAAATGAATATCGTAATAGTGCCTCAAAACTGTTCCTAACCATCCCGATTGTGCTCTACTGACTGGACGCCACATATGCCAAATATGGTTTCTGTTTCTTAATTCAATCTTATCACACAAGTGCAGCGTTCAGCTACCATTATGATTAAAAAAAGACATTTTGAGCAATTTTTGGAAACCAGAATTTACATGGCGCCACTAAACACAACTGAGCCTTAAAATGAAGGTACAACAGCCAAGTCATAAGCATAGATCGGCCTGTCAACATTAGCGGCAGGAGTTTTTTTCCTCTGAAATAAAACACCCTTTTTCCTCATAAATTTAGGACTTTTTTATAAATTTTCAACATTTTTCTGTAAGCTTGTTAGATTGTTTTGTTTTTTTTTAATGGGCAAAAGAGTCATATGTGGCTTTGGAGCCACAGGTTGCACACCCCTGTACTACAGTAAGCAAATGTATTTTTTTTTTCCTTGTGGAGGCAGTTGTGCACTTATCCTTTGAAATTGTACTTTAACTCTAATGGTACCTGTCAACAGGGGTGTTTTTTCCGAAAGGATCAGATATCCTGGTATTGAAAGCTTGGTGGGCAAGCTGCTAGAAAGTGACCATAAATGATTCTCCACCTATAATTGTGCAAACCCATGGATGATTTTCCCCCTCGGATCCAACAGATTCCAACATTGTGGTTTGCCTGCAAACTTTTCCTTCAAATAGAAGAAGAAAAATGTGTTTCTGACATGAGAATTAAAGAGTGTAGCTGCAAAATCTGTCTTTATTTTAAAGGCCCCATTCACTGAAAAATGTTGTTTTAAGCTTGTGAAATGCATCTATTGCTAACATGAGTTTCAAACAAACATCAAAACACACATTTTTCTTTAAAAAAACACATACACAGAACCTTTATGTCGACTCTGTTTTTGAGCAACTGATGTAACTCTTCTGGGTTTTTTCCTGTATGTCACAAAATGGTAAGCCTAGTCTGTACACTCCAAAAATCCAGGTTTAGAGCCGCTACATCACACTTCCTTGTTGTTTTCACATGATTGTGATTGGTTCATCTTAGTCACTCTCGGGTTTTTCTCGAGATCTCGCATTATTTTGTATAATTCTCACACAATCTTGTATTTCGAACTCTGTTCTTATCCATGGCACTGCAAAATACAAACGGAGCTGGTAAGGAATGGACACAAGGGGCCATCCGCACTGCATCTACAACGGACGGCATCCAGAGTCAGTGTAAATCCTGGGTTAGGCAGGGTATTCCATTTGCGTGTTGCATAGACACAGAAGCGTCCCAGCTTTACATTTAAAGCAGTGTCAGAATATGGGTAGAGCTCATGCCCTCGCCTTGTTTTGTAATTTATATTTTCTTGTTACCAGGACATGAGTCTCAACTCACGTCCTCTCCTTTAGTTTGCATTCTGGGTTTCTCTGTATTTATTTTTATTTATTTTTATAGTCATGGTTCTGTTCTTGTGTTTTCATTATCCTTGCTTGAGTGCTTAGTTTATTATGGCTCTATTTATGTTTCCGTAAGTCAGGTCAGGACAAAAGACCAATGCTTGACCTGATATGGCCATGTCAGGTCAGGCACTGGTTTGCTTGCTACCGGATAACCATGAAAACTGGTACTACCTGTCTCAAGGGTTGGGCCGTCAGTGACTCAACCGGCAACCCCGCCCTTCCGAGGGCGTGGAGGGTGAAACTGGGCATCCTGGCAGAACTAAAAACAATATCTGTCACAGGTCTGTGGTGGACCACTCCCAGTTACACGGGGTGAGACTGGACATCCTGGCAGATAAGCACATCTGTCGCAAGGTCCATCCATCCATCCATCCATCCATCCATCCATCTTCTACCGCTTTTCCGGAGGTCCGGGTCACGGAGGCAGCAGTTCAAGCAGAGAAGCCCAGACTTCCCTCTCCCCAGTCACCTGCTCCAGTTCTTCAGAGAGGGTACCAAGGCATTCCCAGACCTGCTGGGAGACATAGTCTCTCCACCGAGTCCTGGGTCTGCCCCGGGGTCTCCTCCCAGTGGGTCGTGCCCGAAACACCTCAAGTGGGAGGCGTCCAGGAGGCATCCTAATCAGATGCCCATACCACCTCAACTGACTCCTTTCAATGTGGAGGAGCAGCAGTTCTACTCTGAGCCTCTCCAGGATGACTGAGCTCCTCACCCTATCTCTGAGGGTGAGTCCAGCAATCCTACGGAGAAAGCTCATTTCAGCCACTTGTATCCGCAATCTTGTTCTTTCGGTCATTACCCAAAGTTCGTGACCACAGGTGAGAGTAGGAATGTAGATTGACTGGTAAATCAACAGCTTTGCCTTAGAACTAAGCTCCCTCTTCACCACAACAGACCGGTACAACGTCCGCATCACTGCAGATGCTGCTCCGATCCGTCTGTCAATCTCTCGCTCCATTTTCCCCTCACTCGTGAATAAGACCCCAAGATACTTAAACTCCTCCACTTGGGGCAGGAGCCTGTCCCCAACCCAGAGAGGACAATCCACCTTTTTCCGGCTGAGGATCATGGACTCGGACTTGGAGGTGCTGATTCTCATCCCAGCCGCTTCACACTCAGCGGCAAACTGTCCCAGCAAGAGCTGTAGGTCATTGCTGGATGAAGCCAGCAGGACAACATCATCTGCAAACAACAGAGATGAGATCCTGCGGTCACCAAGCATGACACCCTCCATTCCCTGGCTGCGCCTAGAAATCCTGTCCATAAAAATTATGAACAGGATTGGTGACAAAGGGCAGCCCTGGCGGAGTCCAGCTCTCACTGGGAATGTGTCCGACCCAGTGTTGGCAATACGAACCAAACTCTCATAACAGTCATACAGAGACCGAATAGCTCGTAACAACAAGCCCGATACCCCATACTCCCGAAGTACCCCCCACAAAAAACCACGAGGGATGCGGTCAAATGCCTTCTCCAAGTCCACAAAACACATGTAAACTGGTTGGGCAAACTTCCACAACCCCTCGAGAATTCTCGAGAGGGTAAAGAGCTGGTCCGATGTGCCATGGCCAGGACAAAAACCACATTGCTCCTCCTGAATCCGAGGTTCGACCAATGGCCAGACTCTCCTCTCCAGTACCTTGGCATAGACCTTCCCAGGGAGGCTGAGGGGTGTGATCCCTCTAAAATTGGAGCACACCCTCCGGTCTCCTTTTTTGAAGAGAGGAACCACCACCCCGGTTTGCCATGCCAAAGGCACTGCCCCCAACCTCCACGCAATGTTGCAGAGGTGTGTCAACCATGACAGCCCAACAACATCCAGGGCCTTGAGGTACTCAGGGCGAATCTCGTCCACCCCCGGGGCCCGGCCACCAAGGAGATTTTTAACCACCTTGGCGACCTCAGCCCCTGTGATAAGCGAGTCATCCCCCTCGTCCACAAACCCTGCTTCCTCTGTGGAAGGCGTATCAGTGGGATTGAGGAGCTCCTCAAAGTATTCCTTCCACCGCCCGACAATATCCCCAGTTGAAGTCAACAGCGCCCCATCCGCACCATACACAGTGTGGACAGGGAGCTGCTTTCCCCTCCTGAGCCACCGGACATTTGCCAGAATCTCTTCGAGGCCGACCGAAAGTCTTGTTCCATGGCCTCACCGAACTCCTCCCATACCTGGGTTTTTGCTTCAGCAACCACCCGAGCTGCACTCCGCTTGGCCTGCCAGTACACCTCAGCTGCTTCAGGAGTCCCACAAGCCAACCAAGCTGGATAGGACTCCTTCTTCAGCTTAATGGCCCCCCTCACCACTGGTGTCCACCACTTGGTTCGGGGGTTGCCACCACAAGATGCACCGACCACAGACCAGCTCTGGGCCGCCGCTTCAACAACAGAGGTGGAGAACATGGCCCATTCAGACTCCATGTCTCCAGACTCCCTCGGAATGTGGTTGAAGTTCTTCCGGAGGTGGGAGTTGAAGACCTCCTGGACAGGGGCCTCAGCCAGACGTTCCCAGCACACCCTCATTATACGTTTGGGTCTACCAGGTCTGAATGGCTTCCTCCCCTGCCATCGGATCCAACTCACCACCAGGTGGTGATCAGTTGACAGCTCTGCACCTCTCTTTACCCGAGTGTCCAAGACATACGGTCGCTGGTCTCATGACACGATAACAAAATCAATCATCGACCTGCGACCTAGGGTGTCCTGGTGCCAGGTGCACATATGGACACCCTTATGCTTGAACATGGTGTTCGTTATGGACAAACTGTGGTTAGCACAGAAGTCCAATAACTGAACACCACTCAGGTTCAGATCGGGCAGGCCATTCCTCCCAGTCACCTCCCTCCAGGTTTCACTGTCGTTGCCCACGTGCGCATTGACGTCCCCCAGTAGGACAATGGAGTCTCCAAGAGGAGCACCCTCCAGCACCCCAGTCAGAGACTCCAAAAAGGGTGGGTACTCTGAAACATCCTTTGGTGCATAGGCACAAATGATGGTCAGGACCCGTTTCCCAACCCGAAGGCGCAGGGAAGCAACCCTTTCATCCACCGGGGAAAACTCCAATACAGAGGCAGCAAGGTGGGGGGATACAAGAATACCCACCCCTGCTCGTCGCTTCTCGCCCGGGGCAACTCCAGAAAATGCCTGGTTATTAAATACTGGTTCCGGAACCGTTGCTGTGTGTTGAGGTGAGGCCGACTATATCTAGCCGGTATCTCTCAACCTCGTACACCAGCTCAGCCTCCTTCCGCACCAGAGAGGTGACATTCCACATACCAAAAGCCAGTTTAGAAAGCTTGGGATCAGTCCGCCAAGGTCTCCGCCTTTGACCGCCACCTAATCCACATAGCACCGGACCCCCATGATCCCTCCTGCAGGTGGTCAGCCCACTGGAGGACAGACCCATGTAACTCCTTTTGGCTGAGCCCAGCCGGGTCCCATGGGTGGAAACCCAGCCACCAGACGCTAGCCACCAAGCCCCTCCCCCAGGTCTGGCTCCAGGGTGGGGCCCCGATAACCCCATACCGGGCGGGGTACACTGAATCCTTGATCTGGAATTTATCATGAGAGTCTGTTGGATCGTTCTTAGTCTGGCCCTTCACCCAGGACCAGTTTGTCTTGGGTGACCCTATCAGAGGCAAATTACCCCGGACAACATAGCTCCTGGGATCACTGGGGCATGCAAACCCCCCCCACCATGATAAGGTGACGATCCATGAAGGGGCTGTCGCAAGGTCTGTGGTGGAATTTGCCAGTCGGTGCATCGTGACATGCACTACACAAAGAGAGACACAGAGATAAACAAACCTATCATGGAGTCAATTTGTCTTATCCTGTCCTTGCCACTGATAATACCTCTATCTGCCAAGAATGTGCCGCTAGTCCAGCAAAAGCTAGTGTTACTCAAATACTTTACAAGCACTTTCATGAAATGGTCAGTCAGAAAGCAACTCATATCAGCTCGGACGTCGCCCAGGTTAACAAGGTCAGGAGTTCCTGGCAGCAGAGAGTGAAGGACAGAGCTGCGTGGAGGAATATGATCAGACCTAAATGAAACAGTCATTGTCACCCCCAACAGACTGCTATGATGATGATGATGACAGTAATATAACCTACTACTAATGAATGCATGAATTAATTTATCAGATCTGATTTTGATAGAAAGTCCTTTAGTTTGGAGATGTTTTTAGATGGTAAAATTATGCTCTTGTAATTTAGTTGATGTGGCTTTTGAAGATCAGGTCATCGTCAAAGAGTTCTTGCCTCTTGTTTGCTCTCCAGAGACAAAGAGTTGAGATGTGCTGCAATTCTCTTGTCTCTGAGCCTGTGCACCAAAGATGAGTATTTCTGTTTTGTCCTTATTCAGTTGTAGAAAGTTCTCAGTCATCCATATATTGATATTATTCATACACTGAATTAAGGACTGTATGGGAGAATTTGTAGGTGAAATGACAATAGGCCTTTTTTCTTTATAATATTGTTCTCATTTACTACCACACCGCAGTGATATCATATCCCAATCTTATATATTATAAGATAATATTGCTTAATTACAAGCCTTGTCAGTGAACTATAAGGAAGAAGGAGTAAAAAATGGCATCAATCGTGATACTAATTTAAGGTTAAATTACCCAGCTCTAAAAACAAGGGAAAGAAACATTGGTGAAAGAATTGACCATTAGGATAAATACGGCAAAAGAAGTCCCTAATGACTGGCGACATGGCGTTACAGTCAAGTTGGATTGAATTTATCCTTTGAAGGTCAATCAGTTGATTAATGATATTACCCCGTGAGGTAAGACATCACAGTCAACATCAGAGCCCTGAAAAGAGTTGAGGATTTGAGGATGTGGTTCCCTTATTATCTGACTCTTTATCTTGATGCGCCAACAATTCAAGGTTTTCTCCAACTCTCACCGTCAAAACAGCATTCATGGTTCCCACGCAACAAAGCCTAATGACTTTGGCGACCGCCTTTCTAGAACTTAATGAGTGTCGGTGGAAAAGTTACAGTATGTTCTGTTGCTTCCCTCACTTAGCACTTGTTTAGGTGTTTTAAATTCAGTCTTAAGCTTTTTTTCTACAATTGAAGCATTCTGGTTTAGTAATACATTACAGACTCAATAAAATATTTCCCTGTCACTATGTACAGTATTTTCCTGGGGTGGCTGGAGGAATAAACGCAAATAACCACAGTCTAATAGGAGCTGCGTACGCGCGCGTGTGTGTGTGTGTGTGTGTGTGTGTGTGTGTGTGTGTGTGTGTGTGTGTGTGTGTGTGTGTGTGTGTGTGTGTGTGTGTGTGTGTTTTGCGTATGAACACATTCTTGAACAGAGCATCTGCATTACGACCATCAAGCATCCTTAACCTCTGCTCTGATTTAAACCATGTTTGTGTCTAATTCTCCACATTTCCTCTTTTTCTCTGGTTTATTTTTCTTCCTCGGCAAGTTTCTTTTTTAAAAAGCTTTTTTCCATGACTTTGCACACAGTTTTCTTTTAATCATTCAGCCTCTTTCTCTTGTTTGTTTGTCTTTACATTCTTTTTTCTTCAATTGTGCTCTTTATTACCTTTTCTTCTCTTTTAAGTGTCTTGCTTGACTTTGATGGATGGAATAGCTTACAGAGAACAGTTGTCAGGCCACACACACACACACACTTCTGATGATTCTAACTCAACATGTTTACTCTGTTCCAGTAGGTCTTGAGTAAAATCAACTGTGGACTTTGTGTTTTATCAGGTTTCTTCCCCCCCTTCTCTCTCCCTCTCTTCTCATGTACTCCGCTCACTAACCCCACTAACCAGGTGAACAAACATACAAGATAAGGCCACATTTTTCACGGTCACTCTTTGACTTTCAATTATGGTCCTATTTTCACCATCCATACGAAGTATGAATCCAAGCAAAACAGGGCTACACTTCCTGCTCCGCCAAGAAAACATTTTCATGCCTCAATAAATATCCATACTGGTCCAAGCCTCCCGCCTTCCTGTACGTGCAGATCCCACTTCTTTGTTGCTTCTTACTGTTTATATCTCTTCTGTGCTCAAATACAAACTTGTTTCTTTTCTTATTCCATATCATCTTTCACTATTCATTTGTTTTTGCTAAATTTGAAATATTCAATTATACTTTTAAGTTGATCAGTCAACCTGCTGTGATGGGAGAGTACGCATACTGTAATTATACAGCAGTGAGTTCAAAGTGAACAAACTGATAGGGGAGGAGGAAAAGATCAATTCAGCACAATATCATAATACTCGGCACTCATGATGATGCATTGATCCCTAAATGCACATATCAATCTTTTCTTAAAGTGACCAATGAAAATCAAGTTTTTTCTTGTTAACATGTCTGTAACATGTTTTTTATGACTTACAAAACATACCAAGAGTGAAATCGCTCTTATCTGTCATGTCTGTGTTTTTCTTCTTCTTGTTTTTCTTTTAGATTTGATTGGTTGTTGGCAACCAGCTTATAGATGCATTACCACCACTGACTTGATTATCATCACTCTATATCTTTGTACAAGGAGCTCCGAACAGCTCCCCATGTGTGAAAAAAAATCATCTGTCCTTGGACTGCGTCCGGCCAGTATATATACCGCCACATAGTAGTCTATCACTCTATGTATCTATATATCTGTGTTTTTCTGCTGTCAAATTTCAATTAAGCTCCTCCCCTTGGAAAAAGGCAAGTTTAAACAGAGCGTTTTTGTGATGTCACTGTAACAGGTGAACCAATCATGACTAAGCACTGACTATAGTTTTGGAGGCAGAGGGCAGAACTAAGGGTGAAGCTGCCACTACAGCTCCTGACCAGATAGAGTGATGATATAGAGTGAAGTATGAGGAGACGAAGAAGAGTGATGTCTGAAGATAGAGTTGAGGTTCGATTGGACACAGCAATGACGATAGAAGGACTACAGCTCCTGACCAGATAGAGTGATGATATAGAGTGAGGTACGTGGCAGTAATGCACCTGTAAGCTGGTTGCCAACCGCCAATCAAATCTAAAAGAAGAAGAAGAAGATATAGAGTGAAGAAGACAAAGAAGAGGCTGCCAACCAAGAAGAATTCTGACTTTTGATACATAGAGTGATGTTTACTGAGTGAAGTACGTGGCGCTAAGGACTACAGCTCCTGACCAGATAGAGTGCTGATATAGAGTGAAGTACGTGGTGGTAATGCACCTGTAAACTGGTTGCCAACCGCCAATCAACTCTAAAAGAAGAAGAAGAAGACTGCAGCTCCTGACCAGCTAGAGTGATGATGTGGAGTGAGGTACGTGGCAGTAATGCACCTGTAACCTGATTGCCAACCGCCAATCAAATCTAAAAAAAGAAGTACGTGGTGGTAATGCACCTGTAAGCTGGTTGCCAACCACCAATCAAATCTAAAAGAAGAAGAAGAAGTGAAGTACGTGGCGGTGATGCATCTGTAAGCTGGTTGCCAACTGCCAATCAAATCTAAAAGAAGAAGAACTAAAGAGTCAACTTACCCTCCAGGGCCAGTTAGCATTTTTAGACAGCTTACCATTAAACTGCTTTTAAGGTGTCCTCCTTCTTCTTCTGCTTCTTTTAGATTTGATTGGCTGTTGGCAACCAGCTTACAGGTGCATTACCGCCACGTACTTCACTCTAAATCATCACTCAATATACCAGTAAACCGGAATTTATGCACCTGCATCACATCAACACCATTACCAACATCCATCGCCGATGCAGTGATCGGCAATTTTTTCTTGTGTGTTGGGTGAAGTGCATTGTT
Source organism: Pholidichthys leucotaenia (assembly GCA_020510985.1). NCBI lineage: Eukaryota > Metazoa > Chordata > Actinopteri > Cichliformes > Pholidichthyidae > Pholidichthys > Pholidichthys leucotaenia. The sequence continues at coordinate 445,152,390 of CM035836.1, read as the reverse complement.
CTGTTGCCAAAACGGGTTTCAGCTGATGTGTAGAGTGATTTGTTCTCCTTCTTCTTCTTCTTTTAGATTTGATTGCCAGTTGGCAACCAGCTTACAGGTGCATTACTGCCATGTTCCTCATGTGTTTTTGTTTATGAAATAGCGATGGACAAGAGCAGACTGTGATGGAGTTGGAGCCACTAAATGTTAAGAAAAAGCAACTTTTCACACAAATGTTACACTGAGAAAAAGACTGTGTGTCACAGCCATGGGACTCGCTGAAAGATCATAGGACCACCTATGATGTTCCTGTGATCTCTACATGATGTCCTATGATGCTCCTATGTATAACAACTCCTTATGTGTGAAAATCATAGGAACATCATAGGCGATCCTATGATCTCTACATGATGTCTACATGATGTCATCGCCTATGATGTTCCTATGATGTCTACATAACTCATATAGACACCATAGTATATAATTCAAGAAAATCTCTGTGTGTGTTTGTGTGTGATCAAAGGCAGGCATCACTCACGATCATAGGACATCAAAGATCAAAGGCAGGCATCACTCACGATCATAGGACTCGCTATGACATCATCAAAATTCAAAGGCAGGCATCACCGAACAAGTGGTGACGTCAAAGATCAAAGGCAGGCATCACTGAATGAGTGGTGACGTCAAAGATCAAAGGCAGGCATCACTGAATGGTGATGGCAAAGATCAAAGGCAGGTTTCACCATGGTTACTGATGCCATAGTAACCATGTCAAAGACCAAAGGCAGGCATGCAGAAATACTTGCTTACATTTGCTTTCTACAGGCATGCAGAAATACTTGCTAACACTTGGTTTCTACAGGCATGCACGGGTCAAAGACATCACTGAACGAGTGGTGATGTCAAAGATCAAAGGCAGGTTTCATAGGACTCGCTATGACATCATCAAAGATCAAAGGCAGGCATCACTGAACAAGTGGTGACGTCAAAGATCAGAGGCAGGCACCACTGTAGGACATCATCAAAGATCAAAGGCAGGCATCACAGATCAAAGGCAGGCATCACTGAACGAGTGGTATGACATCAAAGATCATAGGACTTGCTATGCCATCATCGAAGATCAAAGGACTCATTATGACATCATCAAAGATCATAGGACTCACTATGACATCATCAAAGATCACAGGACTCACTGACATCATCAAAGATCAAAGGCAGGCATCACTAAACGAGTCATGACACGCTTGCTTACACCTGCTTTCAACGGGAATGCAGAAATACTTGCTTATACTTGGTTTCTACCGGTATGCACGGGTATGCACGGACATGCACAGGTAGGCACTAGTTCTTTTGAATTTTGACCATTGTTTAACTGACTCACTTTGGAAATTGTGCTGCCGTGAACTGGCAGAGCAGAGCAGAGATGAGAACTGTCAAGGTTTGTGCCCGGGCTGGGCAGAAAATGGGACTCAGGCGCATGATGAACATTTGACATTTTATTAGAAAACACAAAATAATATAATAATAATAATAATAATAATAATAATAATAATAATAATAATCAGCTCATGGGCTGAAACAAAACAACGATGTGGCAAGGCAGACAAAAACTCAACAAGCTAAGGTATCAAGGCAGACAGAAGTGTGTAATCATACCAAACAATGACAAGGATGCAACACCTAAGAAAGGGGCAGCGTTCCTTAAATAAAGCAGCACTAATCAGTCAGAAGACAAACAGCCATGAGTAATCAGGAAATCAACAAGACACAAACCAAGGATGAAGCTATGAAAAAATCCAGAAATATACACACACATCAACTCAAACCCAACAACAAAACAAAGAACATAAGTGTGACTATAATGAGGACAAACAGAACAATGGAAAACTAAGGCAAGAATAACAAAACATAACCGTGACTATGATAATGAATAATAAATACAGAAGATCCCAGAATATAAATCCAAAGTGAGGATGGGGGCTGAAGCCCATGTCCTGATGACAAGAAACACAAAACTATAAATCAAGGTGAGGACATGGGGCCCAGTCCACATCCTGACAGTACGACCCTCAAAGTAACACCACCAAAAAACATTCAAAACACCATCCCAGGGTAGGCGGTGGGGGCACAAGGCCATCTGAAACAAATTCCTACCCCCCCCCCCCCCCACACACACACACACATACACAGAGTCCAAAACCAAAACACTATTGTGCGGCTGACAAAGTCCACAACCCCAAACTTCAACACAAGGTGAGTCGGTGGTCTACCCAAGTCCATGAACCATCGGACCAAACAACCAGGTGGGTCATGAGGCCTACCCGAGTCCAAGGGCCACTGGACCGGAGAACGAGGTGGATCTGGTGGCCTCCCAGAGTCCCTAGACCACCAGATCATGGGACAGGATGGTTCAGGAGGTCTACCCAAGTCCACAGGTCCCCAAACCAGAATGCAGGGCATGTTGGGCAGATGCTGAGGAGCGCCAACCTCAGAAGCAGACGGTAGGGGCCCACCAGCCTCTGGAACAAACGGTGGAGGCGCACCGACCTCTGGAACAAACGGTGGAGGCACACCGACCTCTGGAACAGCAGGTGGAGGTACACCGGCCTCTGGCTCAGCAGGAGGCGGCTCACTGGCCTCTGGAACAGATGGAAGAGGCTCACCAGCCTCTAGAACACACAATGGAGGCTGATCAGTGGTGAATCCAGTTGATGCAAGCTGATCAGCGATGAGCCCAGGTGACTCAGGCTGGAGGACCTCAAGCCCAACTGCTTGGGAATCCATCCCCGACACAGCCACCTCAGACAAGGAGGAAGAGACAAACACCGGGTCACTACCAACAATAGCTGTGGAGTCCGGCGGGGTGAGCCAAGGAGCAGATGGCAGCTGCAATTGGGTCCCCCTGCCAAGAGCTAGGCAAGATCCCTCAAATACTGATGGAGAAGAAATGAAGGAAGGGACTTGCCTTAGCTCTTGCTCCACAGCTGGCGAGGACCCCGGCGGCTTTACTGCTGGAGTGATGAACTCTGGAGGAGCTGCCACCTGGACACCTGACATGATGACCGGTGCAGCTGCAGGCGAGGTGACTGACTCTGGAGCTAGAGAGCATTGTGGAGCTTTTACTGGGGCTACAGAGCAACATGGAGCTGGTACTGGAGCTAGGGAGTGACGTGCAGCTGGTACTGGAGCTAGGGAGTGATGTGGAGCTGGTACAGGACGATCTTCATGGCCCCCAGATACAGAAACAGCAGCCAGGGGAGAATCAGATCTAGAAACTACAACTGCTTGGAACCCACCCTTGGAAACAGCCGCTGCTGGTGGAACCTTGGGCCTTTCCCTTCGGGTGGTTGCGGGGATCTCCCAGTAGCAGGGAGCTGGGGCAGCTGGGTCATCCATCGCCAGCTGGTTTCAACCCAGCAGGGGCACATGCTCTGGGAGAAGCTATGGTTTGTAGTCCAGCATCAAGTCCATCTGGGCGAGCAAAGCCTGCCGGTGCTCCACCTGCTCCTCCTCGATGACCACACACTGAGGTGCTGATGCCGGAAACCCGATCTGGCAAACCACATGGTCATGCAGCATCGGCGTGGAGGCAACTGCTGCTAGTGGGGCTTCTGGAAGAGCAGGCATTTCCATGATCAGCCGGTTCCCACCCAGTATGGGCAAACACTCCAAAAAAAGAGAAAGGGGAGATGCAGGTGAGAGTGAATAAATTGAGGCGGCAGTAGAAAAGATGGCAGAGGTAGGTGGCGAGAGTCCAGCAGCGCTGCCAAGCCCTCCCACCAGGAACAAGGCAAGACCTATCATTTATTGGTATTAAAAAATTAAAGGGTACTTGCCTGAGTTCCCGCTCTGCCAGTGATGGTCCAGATGACTCCCTCTAGGTGGCTCCAGAGATCATCTGGCTGGGAGCTGTGGGAGTTGGAGTGAAGCGGCGCCTCCTCAAATTATCCTTCCACTCGGAGCCCCTGAGCGCCACCTTGCAGCCAAGAAACTCTCTCTGCTCTGCCGGAGAGAGAACAGGCAGCTGGAAAGCGAGGAGGAGGCAGACGGCAGCAGTGGTAGTGGAGGGAGCACCAGTCTCTTTATCCGGGAATGGAAGTGCAAACTCGGTCTAGCTGTCATCATGTTCGCCCCCCCATCCCCAGCAATCCCAAGCATCCTCCGGGGAAGAGCAACTTCAAGAAGCAGCCGCGAGATCCTCCACCGCGGCTACTAGCCCCACCTCTTCTTCCTCCTGCCAGGCTTGCCCACTGAGTCCTTAACTGGCTGTGTCCTTCTGGCAAGGTTTGTGCCTGGGCTGGGCAGAAAATAGGACTCAGGCACGTGGCGAGCATTTGACATTTTATTAGAAAACACAAAAAAACTGAACTCATGGTCTGACACAAAACAACAGCGTGGCAAGGCAGACAAAAACTCACAGGTTAAGGTATCAAGGCTGACAGAAGCGTGTAATCATACCAAGCAATGACAAAGATGCAGCACCCAGGGGAGGGGCGGCGTTCCTTAAATAGAGCAGCACTAATCAGCCAGAACACAAACAGCCGGGAGTAATCAGGAAATCAACAAGACGTAAACCAAGGATGAGGCTATAAATAAATCCTGAAATAAACACAAACAACTCAAACCCAAGACCAAAACAAAGAACATAAATGTGACAATGACAAACAAAACAATGGAAAACTAAGGCAAGGATAATAAAACATAACCATGACTATGACAATGAATAATAAATACAGAAGATCACAGAATCTATGTATAAATTCAACAAATCTCTGTCTGTGTGTGTGTGTGTGTCTGTCTGTGTGTTTCTCAGATATCTCCCAAACCATTCGTCAGACTGGCCTTAGATTTTATAAGTGCTTTGCTGAGGTTACGAGGGTGTGCATTCCCGAGTTGCTCAGTCAAAATATGTAATTTTTATCAATAAACATTTAGCCATCGCTCCAGTTCCTTATGTTCTGGCTTGTACACAGAAGTGTGGACGGGGTTTCAGATTGACTCCGTACTGATTGGAAAATATGAGGCATCACAACCAGTCACCAGAGCACTCTGTAAACAAAACAAGGAAGTGAAAAGTGACAAATTTGACCAGAAAAAGAGAATACTGAAGATTTAATGCTTAAAAAATGATACTATAATTCTGCCGTGATTGCGTAGCTCTAAAGGATAATTTAGCATATCAATGACCGAAAAGCAAAACCTCCTATCTGAAAAATGCACTTAGGCATTAGTGCCTTGCAAAGTGCAAATAGGAGGTGGCATTGTTAACACATAATTATAGTAATATAGTCCAAAACAGTGTATTATTTACTGGGCATCTTCAAAAAATAGCATTCTGCAAGAAAACAAAAAGTGTTTTTAGTTTTCTCAAAAAAATTACATTTTTCAGATAGGAGGTTTTGCATTTCAGCCATCGATATGTGGAGAACACGAGGTGTGCGGGTGCGCCAGGGGAAGGGTGGGGGAGGAACAGCCACCGGATCGCCTTATCGCAGTCCTTTGCAGGGAGCCAAGCCCAGCCTGCGCAGTTAACGGGAGTTAACAGCTGCTGCTTCACTCTTGTGCCACCGCTGTCCTTTGCAGCACTGCGGGCTCAACATAGCACTCTTCCCGGTGCTGGTGTGCTCATACGGCTATCTAAAAAGTTAATAATAATACCACCATGATTGTGGAGCGGAATAGCCAGATCAACTGCATATCATATGCGGACACACGTGCATGCTTTGACTAAATGACGACCGTGACAAAAAACGACCAAATAATGAAATAAATCACTTTTTATTTACTGACAAATGGGCAACACTGATGCAGCAATTGCAGCCAAATGGGTCATTCTGCTATGTATAATAATGTTGTGTGTTTTGTACTTATAATATTGCTAAAATATAAAAGGATGCACTACAATGGGTGTCAAATATTTGTAAATGTGTCCTGTTATAGTTTGTTTATGATACACTATAAACTACACATGTAATCTAAAACAATTATAATGACTGAACAACTCCCATTCCCCAAAGTGCAAGATACAACATTTATGAATATCACTCATAAAAGATCACACAAATAAGTCTGACAAACAAATAAACAAGGGTTCTAAACAGTCGCTAATATTGGATGTCCCATTCATTTTCAATAATTCTGTAATTAACATTCACACAATCAAATACATCTTAGTGCCGTTCAGTCCCTTTTATATTTGTCAAAGTCTAACATGTGTGATTGCCTACATACAGCTGTGGACAAAATTGTTGGTACCCCTCTGTTAATGAAAGAAAAACCCACAATGGTCACAGAAATAACTCGAATCTGACAAAAGTGGTAAGAAATAAAAATTCTATGAAAATTAACCAATGAAAATCAGACAATGCTTTTGAATTGTGGTTCAACAGAATTACTTAAATGATGGTATCCCTAGAAAAGATTGAAAATAATGTGACCATAGGGACATGTTCAACCAAGATGTGTCCTCTAATTAACATCGCAGGTGTCTACAAACTTGTAATCAGTCAGTCGGCCTATTTAAAGGGTGACAAGTAGTCACCGTGCTGTTTGTTGACATGGTGTGTACCACACTAAACATGGACCAGAGGAAGCAAAGGAGAGAGGTGTCTCAAGAGATTAGAAAGAAAATTATAGACAAGCATGTTAAAGGTAAAGGCTATAAGACCATCTCCAAGCAGCTTGATGTTCCTGTGACTACAGTTGCACATATTATTCAGAAATTTAAGATCCACGGGACAGTAGCCAACCTCCCTGGACGTGGCCGCAGGAAGAGACGGATAATATGAATGGTAACAAAAGAGCCCAGAACAACCTCTAAACACATTCATGGTGAATTCCGAGGTCAAGGTACATCACTGTCAGATCGCAACATCCGTCGTTGTTTGAGCCAAAGTGGACTTCATGGGAGACGACCAAGGAGGACACCATTGTTGAAAACAAATCCTAAAAAAGCCAGACTGGAATTTGCCAAACTGCATGTTGACAAGCCACAAAGCTTCTGGGAGAATGTCCTATGGACAGACGAGACAAAACTGAAACTTTTTGGCAAGGCACATCAGCTCTATGTTCACAGACGCAAAAATGAAGCATACCAAGAAAAGAACACTGTCCCTACTGTGAAACATGGAGGAGGTTCTGTTATGTTCTGGGGCTGCTTTGCTGCATCTGGCACAGGGTGTCTTGAATCTGTGCAGGGTACAATGAAATCTCAAGAAAGAAACAATGAAATCTCTCTAGAATACCTATCAAGGTATTCTAGAGAGAAATGTGTTGTCCAGTGTCAGACAGCTTGGTCTCAGTCGCAGGTCATGGGTCTTGCAACAGGATAATGACCCAAAACACACAGCTAAAAACACCCAAGAATGGCTAAGAGCCAAACACTGGACTATTCTAAAGTGGCCTTCTATGAGCCCTGATCTAAATCCTATTGAACATCTGTGGAAGGAGCTGAAACATGCCGTTTGGAGAAGGCACCCTTCAAACCTGAGACAACTGGAGCAGTTTGCTCATGAGGAGTGGGCCAAACTACCTGCTGAGAGGTGCAGAAGTCTCATTGACAGTTACAGAAATCGTTTGATTGCAGTGATTGCCTCAAAAGGTTGTGCAACAAAATATTAAGTTAAGGGTACCATCATTTTTGTCCAGGCCTGTTTCATGAGTTTGTTTTTTAAAATAATTCTGTTGAACCACAATCCAGAATCACTGTCTGATTTTCACTGATTAATTTTCATAAAATTTTTATTTATTACCACTTTTTGTCAGAGTCAAGTTATTTCTGTGACCATTGTGGGTTTTTCTTTCATTAACAGAGGGGTACCAACAATTTTGTCCACGTGTGTATAGGCTACACCTCTTTGTATTCCACTTTCAAACACAGCCTACATTTGGGCCTGTAAAGCCTAATTGGGCTACCTGTTTTCAGACAAGAATACTTGCTTTCTACGGGCATGCACTAGTATAAACTCAGAGTGAGGACGTGGGCTGGAGCTCATATCCTGATGACAAGAAATACAAACTCTAAATCAAGGTGAGGACATGGGGCCCAGCTAACGTCCTGACAAGAACCAGGAAATGTGAAGCAGGGCTCATCACAGCTCTTATGGTGTGCGTTGCTGACGTGCACCTCTCCTTCTCTAGAGAGGTGCACGTCGGGCGATGCAGGAGAATATTGTGTCGACGCTGCATTGACGCTGCCGCAGCTGCGTCACATCAATGCAGGTGCATAAATCCAGCTTGTCTGTATTTTGTCACAGGATTTATTCTGTTTATGTAGTGTAGCACTAGCTGCCATTAGCCTTTTAATGTGACTGATATTGTAGTCTACCAACAGTACGATTTTACAGTAAATGTTAAAGTCTTGTGTCAAATAGACAATGTGCTAGACAGAAAATGATTCACAGATATCCAGATAAGCCTGGGTATATTTAGATGCTACATGTGTTGATTGATTTGTTCAGACATTTTTGGAGAGATGCTGCTGCATGTTAAAGACGGGAGGACAAAAGAGATGTAATCAGACGTGATTGTCTGACAGTTTTGCCCTGATGCAGCACAGCAAAGTAAAATACTTTTAGAGTGTTATGAGATCCTGCAGAGATGATTGTGCATGGAATGAATGTGTAGTGTTGTTTGGTGATTGCTGATGGAGCCACAGGTTGTTCCTATAGACAGTCATCGTGGTGTTAATTTTAAAGTTTTGGATAGGCTATTATAGGCGAGTTGTCATGCGGTGACCCTTGCAGATCACCATAAGACGCCAAGAGTCCACTGGTGTGTTTTGCAATGATGGTAATTTATTAATAAAACAAGACAAGACACAAGGCTATGAGCCACTAAGGGCAAAAACACACACTAAGCGATACAAGGGCTCGTAGGACTAGCCCCAGCCACTACGAGCTAAACTATGACAAGACATGAAAGAACACGAACCTGACATGAAGGTCTCACAAGGATTGTTTGACGATATCTGACAATGTCTGACGATACTCCTGCGATCTAACTGTCGCTAGTGCCCGCCTTATAAAGGCAAACACTAACGAGCAGTAATGACAAACAGCTGACCAACCTTGACAGGCGGAAGCCCCACCGAGCGCCTTCACAATAAGAGCCCGGTGAGGCCAGAATACAACCCACAGCTGTCAAGGCCGGCAGCGAGCTGTGCGTAGCCCGAGCACGGACAGAACCCAGCGCTCGGGTCGTAACATGAGTGAGCACCAGTGGGACTCGTAGTCTGCTTTTGCATGGTTGTATGTAGCTTGTGTCTCAGCAGAGGACAGCGGTGGCTCCACAGGTGCTGAGGGGTTGTTTAGAAACTGCAGTCACGGCAGCATTGTACTGTAATTTTAATTTTAATTTAAAATAGATTTTCAATACTATTGTTTTCTGGTCAAATTTACCAGCTTGCAGACTTCTGTGTGCTGTGGTCCTTGAGAAGAGGTGGCCTAATTACATTCTGGCATTAGAAGAAGGAGGAAAAGGGAAAAAGATTTTCACAAGCGACTGTAAGACAATGAAAGTTGTTTTGTTTTTTTTGTGGAAGAAAAAGGGCATAAGATTTTAGACAATGTAGATTTGTTTTTAAGTTGATTTATATCCACTGCAATCTGTCTTTAATTATATACTGTGAGGGTGTTACGACCCGAGCGCTGAGTTCTGATCGCGCTCGGGCTGAGTTCAACTCGCTGCCGGCCTTGACAGCTGTGGGTTGTATTCTGGTCTCACCGGGCTCTTATTGTGAAGGTGCTCGGTGGGGCTTCCGCCTGTCAAGGCTGGTCAGCTGTGTGTCATTACTGCTCATTAGTGTTCGCCTTCATAAAGCCGGCACTAGCAACAGTAATGCTGCAGGAGTATTGTCAACATCTTGTCAGTTATGGTCTACACCTCGTCAAGCTTTGTCAGAGCATCGTTAGACCTTCATGTCAGGTTCGTGATTTTCATGTCACAGTTTAGCTCGTAGTGGCTGGGGTTAGCCCTGCGAGCCCATGTATTGATTTGTGTGTGTTTTTGCTGAGAGCGGCTCACAGTCTTGTCCTGTCTTGTGTGTGTTAATAAACCATCATCGCAAAACTCACTGGTGGACTCTTGGCGTCTTATGGTGATCCGCGAGGATCACCGCATGGCAGTATACTGGCATGGCATGGCAGTATACTCCTGCCAGGTCTGAACGGAGACGCCACACCGAGACGCCTTTCACCGTGAGTTTTTGCAGTAATTGGACAACTGTTCTTCCCTGTTTGGGTGTCAATGTCTGGGAGAATGCCGTCATCCAGGGGCCGCGATCGGCGCCTGAGCAAGGAGCTAGCGAGCGAGCTGGAGTACACCGACGGGGCGCTCCTCGCCGCTACCTTCGACGACACCTCCCGCTATATGCGCTGGCATCTAGACTGTGCTGAGGAATTCCTGGACAACCTCCCTCCCCATTATGACGATCACCTGGAGGTGATTTCGAGGAGAGAAGAACTCGCTACGCAGCGCGAGATACTTCGTGGGATGGAGGAGGAAGAGGGCAGGAAGCAGAGGAGGAGGCATCCTCGCTCCCCGCGTGGGAGTCCCGTTCCCATCCCGGAACCGGTCCAGGAGTTCATGCCGTCTGGGGGCCGACGACGACGTCGGCGCAACGGCCCAAGTATTCCTCAGCAGAATCCCCGGCTGAACCCGCTGCCGGCGAAGCCCGTCAGCGAACCTCTGAGAGCGGCCCCACCTCGTCCATCCAGGGGGCCCTCTGTCACCATCCAGCGGGGAGAAGGAGGAACAACGTCCCCTACAGCAGGAACCATCTCTGCCCTGGGAGAAAGGCAAGTGCATGATAATTTATTACATCTTGATTATAATCTACCTTGTCTGAGTCCTGGGGGCGGAGTTCGGGGTTCGCAGCCCTCCGAGCTTCCTCCACCTGCTGTAGAGAATGTAACTAAACCTGCTGCCTCTGTGTCCCCCCCGTCGAGCGGTCCGCGACGCCAGGCCAAAGTCGTCGGATGAAGAGGGGGCCTGCAGTGCTGGAAAGTCTGGATCCGGCCCTGCAGCCACGTCATGGACTGAGGAGAAAAGCGGACTGCGGGCCGGAGCCTGAGCCGACGAAGAAGCGTCCCCGGGTCTCCTCGCCGGAGCGGTCCGAGCCAGTGGGTTGAGGGTCCCCTGCCCCCACGCCACATGGGTCATCGGCGTGGACAGCAGAGCGAGAGGAACCTCAGGCTGCAAATGACATCTTGCCAGCTGCGGAGCCCGACGCAGCTGAGTTGGAGCCTGCTGACGAGAGTCGCCGCCCTGAACCTGGATCGTCGGAGTCCTGGGTGGCAACAGAACCCGAGCGCAGGCAAGTGCTCCTTCTGGTGTCTCTGTCCCCTGTGTTGGAGCATTTTTGCCTGCCGCTCGGGGAGGCGAGTGAGGAGCAGCCGCCTGCTGCACCCGAGCTCGTCTCGCTGGGTTCTGTTGCTACTGGTGATTCTGATCCCAGTTTTCTTGTTTCTGAGCCTTGTTGCAGTGTCGCCGGCGTGGAACGAGTCGGAGTCACTGGGTTGGAGGTCCCAGGTTCGGGGGTGGAGATCGTCAGCGGAGCTGCACTGACCCAGTCGGGGTCCGACGTGGGTGCATCAGAGACCCAATCGGGGTCCACCGCAGGGGCGGTTCTGGCCCAATCAGGGTCCGCCGCAGGTGCGGATCTGGCCCAATCGGGGCCCGACGTGGGTGCAGCTGGGACCCAATCAGGGTCCAGCGGAAGTGCAGCGCCAGCGTGGTCTGCGGACGGGGGAGGAGCTGCAGACCTTTCACCGTTGAACGGATTACAGGCTCATCCTGGTCATCTGTCCCCTCTGAGTCACCGCCCCTGTGCATCATCGCCGGGGGCCGTGGGGGCTCCTGTTCGCTCCCCCGGCTCTCCCGAGTTTTGTCCTCGTCAGGGAGGCCGCCGCGGGCTGTTTTTCCCCAGGACTGGTGGCTGAGAGACACGGGTCGGCCGCCTGAGGAACTGTTTCACCGGTTCGGCACCTCGGGTCGGCCACCCGACGTGTTGTGTGTGTCTTCGGGCGACCTGATTCAACCACCGGAGGAGCGGACGTGCTGGGCGTTGGACTCTGGTGAGCCGCCTGTTCATGTTCCGCCTCTTGTGACCACCCGCCGGCTGTTGGACACGGGGAGACCACCTGAACTGTTCCTGTGGCGCTTGGTCTCCGCCGGTTAGCATAAACTGTCAGGGGGGTAGTGGTTTTCTGGGTTAATCCGTCACGGTGATTGTTCTGTCTTTTTTTTCCCTTGTCCTTGCTGTTCTGTGTATTTTGTGTTTTGGGTTATGTCTTGCAGTTGCCCTAGCATGTGTTATGTGGCCTTGTTTTTCCTCTATATTTTGTCTGATTTTTTTTGAATATTTGGTATGTTGTCTTAGTCTCGTGTTTAGTATTTCTGATCCGGTAGTTCTGGTTTTTTGTTTTTCCCCATGTGCATTTTCTTGATTTAATCTGAGTAGTTTTCCTGGTCATTGTCCTGTATGTCGTTTTTTCTCGTCTCTGTTTTGTCTTTGGGTTTGGTCTCTCTCCCTCCGCTCCTACCCCCGGCCACCCACCCTGGGGGGTGGGGGGGGGGCAGGGTGGTCCTTGGGGCGTTCTGAGCCCGCCCGTGGAGGGAGGGTACTGTTACGACCCGAGCGCTGGGTTCTGATCACACTCGGGCTGAGTTCAACTCGCTGCCGGCCTTGACAGCTGTGGGTTGTATTCTGGTCTCACCGGGCTCTTATTGTGAAGGTGCTCGGTGGGGCTTCCGCCTGTCAAGGCTGGTCAGCTGTGTGTCATTACTGCTCGTTAGTGTTCGCCTTCATAAAGCCGGCACTAGCGACAGTAATGCTGCAGGAGTATTGTCAACATCTTGTCAGTTATGGTCTACACCTTGTCAAGCTTTGTCAGAGCATCGTTAGACCTTCATGTCAGGTTCGTGATTTTCATGTCACAGTTTAGCTCGTAGTGGCTGGGGTTAGCCCTGCGAGCCCATGTACTGATTTGTGTGTGTTTTTGCCGAGAGCAGCTCACAGTCTTGTCCTGTCTTGCGTGTGTTAATAAACCATCCATCCATCCATCCATCCATCCATCTTCTACCGCTTTTCCGGAGGTCCGGGTCGCGGAGGCAGCAGTTCAAGCAGAGAAGCCCAGACTTCCCTCTCCCCAGCCACCTGCTCCAGCTCTTCAGAGGGGATACCAAGGCGTTCCCAGACTAGCTGGGAGACATAGTCTCTCCACCGAGTCCTGGGTCTGCCCCGGGGTCTCCTCCCAGTGGGACGTGCCTGAAACACCTCAAGTGGGAGACGTCCAGGAGGCATCCTAATCAGATGCCCATACCACCTCAACTGACTCCTTTCAATGTGGAGGAGCAGCGGTTCAACTCTGAGCCTCTCCCGGATGACTGAGCTCCTCACCCTATCTCTGAGGGTGAGTCCAGCAATCTTACGGAGAAAGCTCATTTCAGCCGCTTGTATCCGCGATCTCGTTCTTTCGGTCATTACCCAAAACTCGTGACCATAGGTGAGAGTAGGAACGTAGATTGACTGGTAAATCGACAGCTTTGCCTTAGAACTAAGCTCCCTCTTCACAACAACAGACCGGTACAACGTCCGCATCACTGCAGATGCTGCTCCAATCCGTCTGTCGATCTCTCGCTCCATTTTCCCCTCACTCGTGAACAAGACCCCAAGATACTTAAACTCCTCCACTTGGGGCAGGAGCCTGTCCCCAACCCGGAGAGGACAATCCACCTTTTTCCGGCTGAGGACCATGGACTCGGACTTGGAGGTGCTGATTCTCATCCCAGCCGCTTCACACTCAGCGGCAAACCGTCCCAGCAAGAGCTGTAGGTCATTGCTGGATGAAGCCAACAGGACAACATCATCTGCAAACAACAGAGATGAGATCCTGTGGTCACCAAGCATGACACCTTCCATTCCCTGGCTGCGCCTAGAAATCCTGTCCATAAAAATTATGAACAGGACCGGTGACAAAGGGCAGCCCTGGCGGAGTCCAACTCTCACTGGGAATGACTCCGACCGAGTGTTGGCAATACGAACTAAACTCTCACAACGGTCGTACAGAGACCGAATAGCTCGTAACAACAAGCCCGATACCCCATACTCCCGAAGCACCCCCCCCAAAAATCCACGAGGGACGCGGTCAAATGCCTTCTCCAAGTCCACAAAACACATGTAAACTGGTTGGGCAAACTCCCACGAACCCTCAAGAATTCTCGAGAGGGTAAAGAGCTGGTCCGATGTGCCACGGCCAGGACGAAAACCACATTGCTCCTCCTGAATCCGAGGTTCGACCAACGGCCGGACTCTCCTCTCCAGTACCTTGGCATAGACCTTCCCAGGGAGGCTGAGGAGTGTGATCCCTCTAAAGTTGGAGCACACCCTCCGGTCCCCTTTTTTGAAGAGAGGAACCACCACCCCGGTTTGCCATGCCAAAGGCACTGCCCCCGACCTCCACGCAATGTTGCAGAGGCGTGTCAACCATGACAACCCAACAACATCCAGGGCCTTGAGGTACTCGGGGCGAATCTCGTCCACCCCCGGGGCCCGGCCACCAAGGAGATTTTTAACCACCTTGGCGACCTCAGCCCCTGTGATAGGCGAGTCATCCCCCTTGTCCCCAAACCCTGCTTCCTCTGTGGAAGGCGTATCAGTGGGATTGAGGAGATCCTCGAAGTATTCCTTCCACCGCCCGACGATATCCCCAGTTGAAGTCAACAGTGTCCCATCCGCACCATACACAGTGTGGACGGGGAGCTGCTTTCCCCTCCCGAGCCGCCGAACAGTTTGCCAGAATCTCTTTGAAGCCGACCGAAAGTCTTGTTCCATGGCCTCACCGAACTCCTCCCATACCCGGGTTTTTGCTTCAGCAACCACCCGAGCTGCACTCCGCTTGGCCTGACGGTACACCTCAGCTGCTTCGGGAGTCCCACAAGCCAACCAAGCTTGATAGGACTCCTTCTTCAGCTTAATGGCCCCCCTCACCACTGGTGTCCACCACTTGGTTCGGGGGTTGCCACCACGAGATGCACCGACCACCTTGCGGCCGCAGCTCTGGGCCGCCGCTTCAACAACAGAGGTGGAGAACATGGCCCATTCAGACTCCATGTCTCCAGACTCCCTCGGAATGTGGTTGAAGTTCTTCCGGAGGTGGGAGTTGAAGACCTCCCGGACAGGGGCCTCAGCCAGACGCTCCCAGCACACCCTCACTATACGTTTGGGTCTACCAGGTCTGAATGGCTTCCTCCCCTGCCATCGGATCCAACTCACCACCAGGTGGTGATCAGTTGACAGCTCTGCACCTCTCTTTACTCGGGTGTCCAAGACATACGGTCGCAGGTCTGATGATACGATAACAAAATCGATCATCGACCTGCGGCCTAGGGTGTCCTGGTGCCAGGTGCACATATGGACACCCTTATGCTTGAACATGGTGTTCGTTATGGACAGACTGTGGTTAGCACAGAAGTCCAATAACTGAACACCACTCGGGTTCAGATCGGGCAGGCCGTTCCTCCCAATCACCCCCCTCCAGGTTTCACTGTCGTTGCCCACGTGCGCATTGAAGTCCCCCAGTAGGACAATGGAGTCTCCAGGAGGAGCACCCTCCAGCACCCCAGTCACAGACTCCAAAAAGGGTGGGTACTCTGAAACATCATTTGGTGCATAGGCACAAATGATGGTCAGGACCCGTTTCCCAACCCGAAGGCGCAGGGAAGCAACCCTTTCGTCCACCGGGGAAAACTCCAATATAGAGGCAGCAAGGTGGGGCGATACAAGAATACCTACCCCTGCTCGTCGCCTCTCGCCTGGGGCAACTCCAGAAAAGGCCAAGCTCCAGCCCCTCTCCAGGAGACTGGTTCCGGAACCGGAGCTGTGTGTTGAGGTGAGGCCGACTATATCTAGCCGGTATCGCTCAATCTCGTACACCAGCTCAGGCTCCTTCCCCACCAGAGAGGTGACATTCCACGTACCAAAAGCCAGTTTAGAAAGCTTGGGATCAGTCCGCCAAGGTCTCCGCCTTTGACTGCCACCTAATCCACATAGCACCGGACTTCCATGATCCCTCCTGCAGGTGGTGAACCTACTGGAGGGCGGACCCATGTAACTCCTTCGGGCTGAGCCCGGCCGGGTCCCATGGGTGGAAACCTGGCCACCAGACGCTAGCCTTCGAGCCCCTCCCCCAGGCCTGGCTCCAGGGTGGGGCCCCGGTAACCCCATACCGGGCGGGGTACACTGAATCCTTGATATACAATTTATCATGAGAGTCTGTTGGATCGTTCTTAGTCTGGCCCTTCACCCAGGACCAGTTTGTCTTGGGAGACCCTATCAGAGGCAAATTGCCCCGGACAACATAGCTCCTGGGATCACTGGGGCACGCATCCCCCTCATGGATCGTCACCTTATCGTGGTGGGGGGGTTTGCGTGCGTGCGCGTTGCGTGCGTGTTAATAAACCATCATCGCAAAACTCACTGGTGGATTCTTGGTGTCTTATGGTGATCCGCGAGGATCACCGCATGACAGAGGGCTTGACATTAACTTTTTTCCTCACTGGCCACTGTGGCTAGTGATTTTCCAAAGTTATTAGCCACTCAGCCTTTTCACTAGCAACAATTTTGTGGTTGGAAAATTATGTTTAATATGATCAAATTTGACTATCGCATGTTAAATTTTACTTGATCTAAATTTGCAACCATTTTAAATGTACAGTCGTGTGAAAAAAATTAGGACACCCTGCGTAAGCCTGTGTGGGTTTTTTTTTTTTTTTACATATTTGGACATATGGATATTTAATATCAATGTTTAAAATACTGGGAGATTCATGTAATACAGCTAAACAGTTAAAAATGAATTAAAGACTTTTCTGAAATTTTCTGTAAAATGTAATTTTAAACAAATAGTGAGGAATAAATTAGGACACCACATTCATTCCCACTTAAAATGGCTAAAATAAATGTTAAAAATGCAAATAAAAACAAAAACGAGGTTAGACATACTATAGATATGTGAACATTTCTTAATAAAGAACTGAATATTTAATGGGGTGTCCTAATTTTTTCACATGACTGTAAATGACCCTTATACATACATAAAAATAGCAAGAGAAACACAATTTAATTATTAACAGGAGCAAATACTGTAGAATAGTCGAGAAAAATATTTGCAATATGAGTGAAGTACAGGTAGATTTGGGGTCCGTCCCAATTCTCACGGCAGCTTGGTGGCACAGTGGTTAGCACTGTGGCAGCAAAGAAGGTCACGGGATTGATTCCACCCCTGATCATCGTAGGTTCTGTCATGATTCGTCCCTCAGGGCAGAGAGACAGACACACGCGCTAAACTGCAGTTTGTGGCATTTATTAACAAAACAAAGTTCCAGAGTGCATCAAAGCAAAAATCCAAACAGATGACAAGGTAAACTTACAGATAAAGTGTCAGCAAGAACTCACCAGAACGGGGAAGGGGTTCTGGTGGTGAGGAGGAAGTATAACTAAGACTGCTGCGGCATGAAATGAAAATGCAGTCCTTAAATAGGGTCAGAACAAATAACACAAGTAATGTCAGGTGTGGGGTCACATGAGCGGGCAGTAGGTAGCAATGATTAATAATTTGGATCAGCTGGAAGTAATGAGAGGAGAGCGACCGGCTGGCAGCTGACAGGGCTACGCCCACACGGAGCACCAACCAGGAAATGTCCTGACAGCTGTCAACCACAACAATAAGGAATTAGAAGAATAAAATATAAACAAGTACAAACTGAGAAATAGATACCAATTAATACAGAATCAGACATAGTAAAACTAAGACATAAACAGGAAAATAAAAAACATTGCAGGGAAAACAAAAACCAAAAGGCACAAAAATACAACAAATATATAAATACAGGGAAAAGGCCACGAGACAGAGCATGGCGAAAACCTCCAGTGCTCAGCTCGTGACAGGTTTAATCCCACCCCCTGACCATCAGTGACCCTTCTGTGATCTGATCGCTGAGAGCGACTGCTGTCTATTCATCCAGACTGGAAATAAAATGAACCGACCTGCGAAGCCAGACTCTTGATTCTTTTATGCAAGTTTAGCAAATCATCACAATTAATTATAGAAAAATGTGCAGTTAATTAATGTTTTTTGATTGATGCATAGCTCTAGTTTAAACTATGGTTCTGGGAGTTTTTTTTTTTTTATAATGACTCTTTTATTCAGACTCTAAAGGGGGAAAAAATCAACAAGTTCAAGTGTATCCAACAGTGTCTTTTCTATATTCACAAGAATTAGTGGGATGCTGAGCAGGACAGCTGGAGGTGGAGCATTCTGCTGTTGATGAATGGGTTGACCAGTCCTAATCACTTAAAGACTCGGTGTAGTCCTTAACTAGTGGGTTGGATCCTGTTGTAAGATGAATAAGTCCTAACTGGAAAATACAAACTCTAGTATTGCAAATTGTGCAGAACATGTATGCGTGTGTGTGTGGGGGGGGGGGGCAGAGAGTGTTGGAGTGTTAAAGTAAATGCAGCAGCTGGATTCAGAGCTCACACCTATGCAACTGACCCCTTCTTGATCTGCTGCGTCAATGACACCTAAAGGTCACAGAGGTTGCCCCAAAGGAATGTTGAACTCAGGTTAAAAAAAAAAGGAAGAAAAATGAACAGAGGGCAAGCCACGGGAAACGTCTGCACCCGTTTCCTTAATCAAGTGTGATTACAAATGCGGCATCATTAGTGTAACTCATACGAGGGGGACGAACATGCAGCATGCATGTGTTACCCATCTGCTGCTGCATGCGGACGACCACACGACAACATCAAAGCACGTATACAGTGGAACTCCCACCTCAGGGAGATTAAGCGGTGGAAACTGAGAGTCACTTCAACATGAAAACGTCACACAGCTGCACAGATCCATACCCACGTGGTTTATCGGGTTCAGCGTTATCAATGATGCTGGCTCTCATTTTATTGATCGCCGCTGTGCGGATGTTTGTTTACTGCGGAACTTCAGCAGACCTCTCGCCGCACATGTCTGTGCCGTTTTCCCATGGTGGGCTCCCTCGGGGGGCCCCACCGACGGATTGCAGAGGTCAGAAGGCCAGTGCCCCCAGCTTGTAATGACACCGACACTGTGCTGCCTTAAAAAAGAAAAAAAAAAAAAAAAGAAAGAAAGAAACACCCCAAGGCCACCAACCTCAGCTTCACAGTGCCAGGTTCCCTTGAACCGGAGTACATGTTGGTAATGTCATTGACATGCAGTGAAATTGATAGGTTATGTTGTGTAACTACTGTAATTACAAGGCAGGGTGACAGAAATCAAAGCAGTGCCAGAATTCATTTTGACCAAGACCGTGGGGGGATGCTTTAGCTGGATATAAATATGTTGCAGAACTGATAAGAGAAATTCAGTTTCACTCAACATTTTTACAAGATCTCTTTAAAATTTCATACTAAATAATACTTTTTTGATTAATTAAAAAAGGCGTTGATAATGAACTACAGGAGTGAGCAGTGGCTTTGTTAAAAGTCTAAAACATTTTTTTAAAAAGTCAAGCACATCAGTGTTTTTGCGGGTAGTACAGAGATTGCGTGTATAAACGCTCACACGGAGAAGTCAGTCTCTCTGCTAAAACTATCAGTTTATAGCACACAAAAGTCCAATCAAATTTACTTCATATTTAATGCTGATTTCACAGTTGCCGCCTATCATTCTCTCTCTCTTAATAAAAGGGCATCTGACGTTGAAGAGTGAACAAAAACTCACCTCAACACACGGAGGGGGGGGGGAAAAGTGCCGCTGTTTAGCTCCCGTGCGGTGATCTCTGCGGAGGGTTTGACGTCCTGGCGCTGGCAGCGCGCTGCTGAGCTCCTCTGGAGCGGCCGCGCCGCGCCGCTGGTGCGCAGAGACCGCGGCGCGCACGGCGAGGAAAGGGGCGGGCTGAGGTTCAAATGCCGACGGCAGAATTTAGAGCCACAAAAGGAGAGCCACACGCGGCTCTCTGCGGCGGAGCTACCGAGACGGTTTGAGGCGGCGATGATGCAGTTGTTTTACTGCCAAAACGCCGCTAGAACAGGGGTGGCGATTGGCCACAAAACAGCATTACCTCATTATATCAATTAGTCAAGTAACGTACTCACTAAAAGTATTTAGAAAAGAAATTACTTGAGTAGTGAGTCACGACTCTTCAGTTTTTGACATTTTTCTTTGCAATTTTAGGACTTTTTTAATCATAAAATGATTTTTAAAAATTCTAATAAATGTATTTTTTTTTACTTATGCAATAGAAGCCATGTTTACATGTGCAAAATTTCTTCAATCTGATTACAGTTCAGATCACAACTTCTCCGTTTACATGGACGCTGAAAAAGTTGATCCAATTATGACGTGCATTTACATGCGTCACACGTTTGAACGGAAGAAGCAACTTCTGATGTAAACAAACCCGCTTCGTGTGTCTTTCTCTTTTTGAAATGGGCCTGTATTGTGTTATTCACACTGTACTTTTGCTTCTGCTGGTCTCCATAATGAAGCTACTGTGGAGAAAGGAGGCAGGTGAGGCGACAGAACTTTATTCCCTCTCCAACATAACTTACAGCAAAAGAGAATCCCGGGTCTCTGTGCATTCCTCTTTTATATCTTTAATACCATGCATCGAGACCCGGAACTTCCGACCATCATACTGTTGTAGGATGTGTCTAGCTCATGTGTTTAGATAGGGCAGCTCAGTGTGTGAACGTGAGTGAGTGAGTGAGTGAGTGAGTGCATGCGCGCGGCCGAGGTGCGCGCCTTGTGAATGACCCCGCGGAGCGGACGGGTGTGTGTGTGTGTGATGACCGGGTAGGAGACAGAGACGGCGATCGGGGCAGGTAGCGAGCTAAAAGTGCTACTAATAACAGTGCAGTCAGACAATAAAGCCCCAACTCTTCAGCAAAACTGCCTGTTCTTCCGTGTGCTACCATACTTTTAACAAGCGTGAAGTTTACTGTTAATTTGGAGGAAAAGCTGCCTTCGGCTCTGGAGAAGACAGTTCTCCCCTGTGTCCCCCAACCACGGTTAGGAGACCAAAAGCAGGAATGGTTAACAATACATTACATTTAGAACAAAGCCTGTGTGGCACATTAACATGACATAACGCCGGTGCCCCTCTCACACCATTCTCCCAGCGGCCTGGCATTTACTCCTCTCCCCGGGGGGTGCATAGTCTTTACTGTCCCGTCTGATACCCCCCAGTGACACCTCCTCTTTCGGTCCATTGTTCCCTGGGTGGAGAAGTCCAACACCAGCAGTAGGCCTACATACCTCTGCATATGATGAACAGAGGGAGACAGCAGGACGATACAGACCCCTGTTTTACTCCCACCATGTCTTCCACTAGCTGCTGTAAAGGCAGGAATACATTATGTTGATGTGTGGCTGACGTACAGACATGTGCACTAAACATATTTTCTACCCAAAGTTCGGAATAAGTGTTAATATGCACACCAATCAGATCAACAATTGGCATAACCCACCCATCTCAATCGGAAGGAAATTTTGATCCAAAGGAGTGTGATCGTGTTAGAATCTTCAGATTGGCGTGTTTACATGAAGCATTTTTAGTCCAATCAGGCATTGAATCCAGTTACTTGTGTCCATGTAAACATGGCTACAGTCAATAAAAGTATTGCCACTTGGCTTGCCAAGTGGGTCAACCATCCTGGTGGCACAGATTGCTGCACTTAGAAGTGGGAGCTTGTGAGTTCAAACCTGTTCATCACCAATTGGGCTTCACTAACCATCCCCCTTGGTTACAATTATAAATTTGCAACTTTTTCTGATAAATTTGTTATCTCTTTCACACCAATCTGAAGCTTTTTTCTATATTTGTAACTTTCAGTATCTAAATTTGGAACCAATTTCTTCTAAAGCTTTCAATTTACTCTTTACAATTTCCCTGTGGATCACCACCTTATCGTGGTGGAGGGGTTTGCGTGCCCTAATGATACCAGGAGCTAGTTCTGAGGAGCTGCTTGCCCCAGGGTCTCCCAAGGAAAATTGGTCCTGGGTGAAGGGCCAGACTAAGAAAAGTGCAGATCCCCATGAAAAAGTTACAACAAGGACTGAGTGCACCAAAAGAAGGCACGTGGGTCTGCCCTTCAGTGGGTTCATCACCTGCAGGAAGGATCATGGTGATCATGGTGCTATGTGAACTGAGCAGCAGTCTGGGCCACTCTGTGTGGACTGCTGCCCCCATGACCAAGATAAGCGGTGGAGGATGGATGGATGGAATGAAAATACTTGAGATCAGATCGGGACATAAACAAAATGACTTTCCACCTCTGTAGTAAACTGAGTTTTTGCAAGGATCAAACATGCACACAATTTTTTGTACATGCAGTCGTGATGCAAAAACAAGACAAAAACTGTTAAGAAAATGAAAACTAGCAATTTCTTGAAAGGTTATTTTTCTGCACTGTACATAATATTGAATGACAGCCCTTTTTTAGTTTTAGTAATTACTAGTGCATACCTGTGCATGCCCGTGCGTGCCCATAGAAGGCAAGTTTAAGCATGCATTTCTGCATGCCCGTAGAAAGTTACTGTTACCATGGCAACAGTAACCACAGTGAAACCTGCCTTTGATCTTTGACATCACCACTCATTCAGCAATGCCTGCCTTTGATCTTTGATGATGTCATAGAGTCCTATAATCGTGAGTGATTGCTGCCTTTGATCTCATAGTGAGTCCTATGATCTTTTAGCGAGTCCTATGGTCGTGACAGACATACAGAGATTTTTTGAATTATACTGTATATAGAGTGATGAAGTGATGATGATTTTATCAATTTTGGTATTCTCTCTTTGTTCTGTATTCTAATTCTAATGAAAATCTGACAGGAAATTCTGTACAAATAGTACTTTTTAATATGTGTATTTTCTGCACATTTTCAGCTTGCGGGAAAGTGGTGATTGTGAAATTATGTCACAATGACTTTCTCTGCATAGGAAAAATGTGAGTATAAATCACAGCATCATAAGATAAAGGAGATTCTAATTTTCAAGTGGACCTAAATTGAACCTGAAATGTGTCCTATGTATTACACAGCTGTAGGGGACTAAAATTTTCCTCTTTAATTTCTTGCAGCTACAGCACACAGAGTTCTGTATGTTAGCAATGCTGCTGTGCAGCTTTAAAGTTGTAAAATATTATGTCAGTCTATGTTTGTAATGATCTTTTTTGAAAAAAAAAAAGGTAAATGCAGGCTTTTAAATCTGGTGCAAACTGTTTTCTAAGTGCTATTTTACGGTGCACTTGCATTTGGGCCTATCTCAGCCCAAAGATGCTGGGATAGGCTCCAGCACCCCCGCGACCCAAAAAGGATTGCGGTAGAAGATGGATGGATGGATGGATGGATGGATGGATGGATGGATGGATGGATGAACTTGCATTCAGCACTTAAGTCTATGGTATAGTATTTCCCTGTGAGCCAGCCGTTGATTTTAGGTTACTCTTTTTACACTTCCCAATCCCAGCATGCTCTGCTATTAACTTCAGCTAAATTAACTGGTCCTTAACTGACTGCTGCTGAACTTCACCCAACACTCAGACAACGGCCATCAGAGGTGCAGCGCCACAAATGCACACGACAGTGTTCCAACAGGAAACACAGTCTTATCAACAGGAACAGAGCCCTCATCCCGTCCTTAAAGTCCCGTAACTGTCCAGTCTGTTATTAAAGCTCAGAGGGGGCCTGCCAGTCTGCAGCTGATGACACCACAGCCACATTCCACCAAGAGTGAGCTGCAAAATCACCCCCCCCACCAAGAAAAAAAAAAAAAAACCTGAGGGAGAGCATGCACAACAGCTCACACTACAGTAAGCTACACAATCTGGAAAGCTGCCATCATTGTTTCAGAAAATCCCCTCTTCACAGTTTTTAAAAAAAGTTTTAGGTTACCGTTTGTGTTATGAGAGTTTCTGAACAGTTCTTTAGAAGGCCCACTTGTTTTAGTGGGTTTAACCAAACCTAAAATGAAGCAATGGGTCACATGCATACTGTTGAAATGTTAAAAAGCTCACTTCACAAGAAGTTTGCCTTTATTTAGTTAAACTCTTAATGAAACAAGCAGATTGCACTTCCTGGTTTTTATGATGTCACAAACCAACAAGCCCCACCTCCAGTTCCCTAAGTTAGCAAAATAAATGCTCCTCAATTGGCCCACTGAAAAAACTTTTACCCAGTTGGATTAGGAGCTCATTCGTGTTGCGTCAGAGAAATTTTCTGACAAACTAAAAATAACATAATGTGGAGCCCATAGTTATAACCTATGTAACTCACATGTGGCTGGCTGAATTCAGCCAAGAGAGACTTTGAGCTAGCCATGTGTATTGACTTCACACCTCAAGAGGAAGACGTGTCTGCACCCCCTGGGGACTCAGGAGAGGGGAGAAGATTACCCAGCCTGACCTTTGGGGGTCGGAAAGGAGAACAGAAGGACTCTGGGTGTTCTATTACAGATGAAAGGATGTAACTGAGTACTGAGACTTTTGTGTGATGTATTGTTAGAGATGAGTGTATAAATGTATGTGTGTGACTGCGTCCTGTCTCTTTTCACTCCGATCGAGAGAGGACGTAGGATGAGTGAGAATTAAAGCAGTTACTGGAAAAATCATCCAGTCTCCTCAATTCTTGACTCCTACAATAAAAATGTTTTTGATCTTTAAAACTGCATATGTGTGACCTTGGGGATGTAAAAAATTTTAAATGCAGAACATGTTATTTTTTTAGAGAAGTTACTGAATGCACTTTTTCCACATTTTGACAACTCCCACAGGTCTCACTGAAATGTTTGTAACATTTTTGGTCAGATTTTTTTAAATTAATTATTGCAGCATAATTGTGAATCATCTTTTCTAGCATTCCTCGGAATGGCTCACTTCAGTGCATCTCTCTTTAAATGCACAAGAAACAGTTAACTCTGTCCTCCTGCTTACATCACTATTACTACATTTTTTTTTTTACTTTTTTCTGTCACACTTGGTCGTAGCTTTGTTCTGAATTGTAATCGCTCTTGTTTTGTTTTTCCTTTTGAATTCTTGGATGGAATATGGGTGGGCAATACAAGCTGCGGCTTCAGCCATCACCCATTTCGGATAACTTTTGTTGAACTGTATAATCAGAGGAGTTATTGCCTAATTTGACCTTGTTGGATTTTATTTCCCCCTTTTGCTATACTATTCAGTTCCTTTTAACCTGTACTATCCGAAATAAAGATTCATTCATTCATTCATTCATTCATTGCTAATCTTAACTGGCTAGCTAGCTCCTAGCTTGGATAGCGAGCCTGAGCCAACTATGTAAATTTGTCTTAAACAATGAATGAAATAAAGCATCACTAGTGGACAGGGTGTTATGTCTGGAAATAGGACAGCGGAGGCAGGAGTCGAACCAAATACAAACTTTATTACAGAACACACAAGGTGATACACGTGTTCATCAATATAGCTATAAGCTAACACTAAACTGATACAGGCTCTTGCTGTGACAGAGGCGGAGCGCCAAAGACCACATTCCCACCAAGAGTCTCTTAATGTAGGGACGGCGTGGTGACGTCACCCGTGCCTGCGTCCTCACGTCTGCGCTGCCTATTGTTAATATGGGGGCATATCTATCATTTATCCGCCCCCGTCCCCCCGAAAAAGCTCAAAACATTATCACACATTATGAACTCACAGCAGCTTAACTCACAACTGTTTTTTTTTCTCTCTCTTTCTCTCTGTTTTAAACATCAAGCAGAGAAAATAGAACCTGGGCCACTGTGTAGACGGCCGGTTAACCCTGCATGACTGACTGGATTATTCTGCCACTATGTTGTAACCATGCTCTGTCTAAACATCGCAAAAGAGTCATTTTCAGCAGTTCACCTTCAGGGGCCTCAGTCGAACCCATGGTGGGTGTGCCCCTAGAGACGCCAGCTGCAGCGGACCTTTTTTTTTTGTTTTGCAGTCTGGTGACAAGCCACCAGCTGCCGGTCGCTGCGTGCGCAAGCGCCCCGTATCCCTAACCTGCATGTTTTTAGCATGTGGGAGGAAACCGGAGAAATCCCGGAGTAAACCCACGCAACACGGGGAGAACATGCAAACTCCACACAGATCACTGTTGGCCGGGGGCAGGGATCGAACCCACGATCTCATGATCCCTGCGATCCCCCGGCCGAGGGTAAAACTGTGCTGCCGCAGTGCTAACCACTGCGTCACCGTGCAGACCTTGGTGCCCTCTCGCTGGAATCATGGCTCGCTCGTCAGCAACGTCCCAGCCCGCATCCCATACCAGCTGCGTCTTGATCCGAGGCAGCTGCTCCTACCTTCCGCAGACGGCTGGCGCACCATCCTGAAGCGTCGGTCATCTGGACGGCAGCTGGCCTCTTTCGTGTGGTGATTCTCATTCGCTATGACGGGACTGTCTGTGGGTCCAGGCGGCTGAATTGTTGAACCCAAACCCAATGAAGAAGTGCGCGCAGCGATTTGTTTGGCTGCACTCAGCGCTGCTGTTCTCCCGTCTCTGATGCTGGTTGCTGCTGTGGCGGCGTGCCATCCATGCCAGTGGCAGGACGTGCCCTCGGTTGGCATTGCTCTGCTGGGTCCTGCCACAAACTCTCCATACTGCTGTGCCGCGGCAGCTCCCTGAGACTGATACTCGGCAAGGATGCAGGATAAATTTGGCTTCTTCTCTCCCTCACCTGGTGTTGGTTGCAGTCGCAGTGATGGGTCACTGTCATCGGTGACGGGATGCGCGCCGGGCCGTCTTTGGTCACCAGGGTCCCCTTTCTCCACGAACTCCCTCTCCTGCGGCTGCCCGGCGGCAGCTTGAAGCTCATGCTGGGCGAGGGTCGGAGGTGAGTCCGGTTTTTGCTCTCTCTCTCTGTGCTGTGTTCTCTCTCCATGCTGCATTCGCTCTCTGTGCTGTGTTCTCCGACTGTACCCACGTCCGCGAAATCACACTCTCCCTCCTGCAATAAAGGCTGCAGCTCATGAACGCTCATGCTGCGCGGGGACCGGCTCCAGGTTCCGTGTAGCTGCAGACTGGGGTTCTTGAGGCTGCTCCGGTTCTGCTGGGTTCTGTTCGGACTGCGGTGCAAGGCAGGGAGTGGCTGCATACACGTCTGCGTGCAGCGGATTCGAGTCACCGTCCAGGCTGAGTTTGCCGCTGGGTTGTTGCGCTGTGGTGTCCTGCTGTCCCACAGTGTCTACCTCAGTGCCCTCTGAGAAGGCGTGGGGTTGGCGGGCTCAGCAACCGGGACCACCGTCTGTACCAGCGGAGCTGACTGTAGAGAGCACGGGCTGGGGCCTGCCAGCTGCGATGCCACCTGGGCTGTCATCTCCTGCTGGACCGCTAATTCCATTGCGGTTATCTCCAATATGCGGTGCAGCGACCCCAACAGGGCTAACTGTAGCCATCTCATCACGTCTGCCACTGTCTTGACATGTGGCCCCACCCGCAACATGTCCTGTATCAACGGATCCACAGCGTACTCCTCCAACTGAGACTGTATCAGCCCAGCCTTCGTATACTCGAACTCATACGTGCTAGCCAAACGGCAAAGAGCATTTATGTACTGTATGAACGACTCATCTTCTCGCTGTTGGTGCTGGTAAAACATGAACCTCTGGGCCATCATGTCCCGTGGAACAGCGAAGTGTTTGGTCTGGCCAATAATAGAGCAGTGAGCAGGTATCAAGGCTGAACTTACCTATTCTTGATGTACAAGAACAAACCCGGAAGGGTTAAAATGGCATCTCAGACACAAAAATGATGAAAAGTCTGTGTGCTTTATTAAGAGAAGTGAGGGTTTTGATATTTTTTTCAATAATCACATGACCAACGGACACATTTCAGAAGGTTAAAATCTACAAAACCACAATTTTTCAGTCAATGACCCCTTTAAAAATGTACTCAGACATTACCCATTTGGACAGTTTTATATTGTCTTCCATATATAGTCATCATAATTACTTAAGCCCATCCATACATTTTACTGTATTCAAACTTATTCAGTAAAGGAGTTTATCACACTCTCAGTAGTTCCTTTATAAAGAACATCTCATTTTTTCCCCATTTTCTCTATCACAAAGGAATTGAAACGTCTATGGTTACTGCCTGGTCCAGGGTGCTTTGTGCAGCTTGCAGTGCTTTCACTTTGGCTTAATAAAACTTAACACTAACACACCAGCTGATTTGTGGTGTGTTTAGAGACAAGGGTCTGGGCGACCTTTAAGCACAGACACTGTTTAATTCACACTTCAGATCTGTTAACAGTACTAGAGGGCATCTAAGGATTCATTTGTGTGTGTGCACCCGCATAGCTGTATTTGGTCTGTGAAGACTCTTTATGCCACCTCTGCCCACATTTCCCCAGGGTGAAGTTTTGGCCCTACATCTCTAACAACAGACCAACAGCTTTCAGCAGATCCATGAGACATGTTGAACATTCAGTTTTAATGTTGATGAAATTAAGCTGTTGAGTGGACAAATTGTTACAGCTAATTCTGTAGTCTAAACCACTAAGCGTTTCCAGAAGAGAAGCCCGTTCACAGTATTTCTCACTGTAACTGCTGGCTAACATGTGAAAATCCAGTTGTTCACTACAGTAGACCTGAGACATGGGCGAATATTTCATTTCACTGTTGGGGGGCGGGGGTGTAAACAGATCATCTTCTCAAGAGTAAATACTGAGGGGGGACACTAAGTAACAGGGCCATTCCTAGGTTTTGGGGGGCAAAATTTTGTAATGGCAAGAATTCAAACCCTATAAAATGTGGAAAACAAAACATATGTGTGTGTATATACTGTATATATATATATGTATATACACACACATACAGGGGCGGTTCTAGGATCAGAGCTTTAGGGGTGCTGAGCACCCAATGAGCTCCACCACACACACACACACACTATTTTGTTAGAGTTATCATCTTTCATACATCTCCTCCCTGGCTTCTAGTTAGGGAACATGGTACCTGATAATGCATAAAAACAGTGACAGCTTGAATTTAATATTTTGCTTATACCAAAACCACAACTTCTCTCAAATTTAAACAGCGCACAGTGGTTGATTGACAATGCAACCATTAAAGAAAAACGTCTGCTACTAGCTGTCTTAGCCAGAGCCCGACTGGGACAAAAAAAAAAAAAAATCAGTCCTGGCATTTTTGGTCCAATTTAAGTAGCAACATTCAACCATCACACAGAAAGAAAGAAAGAAAGATTTGCATAAATATTTTGTCATAATTTTAAAGTCTCAAAAGTTTCCAAAGGTGCAAATCTTTGAGAAAAAGCTACACAATTATAAGGAAAAAAAAACATCACAAACATATATCCACCTTATTCCTAGACGCCATGGTGCCTTGCGTGAATTATGGGCGCAACTTCTGGTACTAGTTTAGAACGTGTGGTTGTCATTGAAATGGGACACTTTTCCTTATTAAAAAACAATGACTTTGACATCAAAAATGTGGGAACATGGCCTTTTGCACCTCAAAAACAGTAATATAATCATAGCACTTCCCACGACTATAGAGGGATAAGAAGATGACCTTAAAAAGTGGCCTTGCAGACAGTAGCTCTGTTTGTTAGCGCCGCTGCTAAGACGTTAACGTTGTAAACAAATAAAAGCTCTGAGATACATCAGTGTCTCCACCGCAATAAAGTCGGATACATTTTGTTAAAAGATGTTGGACATAATCAAATTTACCTCAGAGCAGACGTAGAATCTAGTCAGAGCCACAAAGAACCACAACACTGCTTGGGTGTTTTAATGTCGGGGTAAATACAGACAGCTGCAGCTGTTCATTTTACCCTGAAATTAAAATGCTCATGCTGCTGTCATGCTGTGAATGCTTTTTATTTAACTTACAGTACAGACCTTTTCTGACAATTGTTCAAAATTTTATTGATCTATATTTTGTGATAATTTAAAAATTAATGCATGATGAAGGTGCTAATATCAAGTCCATATTGTTCCAAGACAATGCAACCAATGCAAAAAAACCCCCAACAAAACTATTTGATATCTTTCTTTCTGAAACTTGGCTTAATGAAGAGCAGGCTTCTTTGATGGCAATAGAGGGATATCAGATGTTTCATATTAACAGATCTCAAAAAAAGGGTGGTGGTGTTGCACTGTATATTGATGACCTGTATAGGTGTAAACTTGTAAATGGAATGTCCTTTGCACTACCAGGGATTTTGGAATGTGTTACTGTTGAGATTGACCAAGATAAAACAAAAAATCTAATTATAAGTTGTATATATAGAATGTTCAGCCACAGGCGGTGCTGTTCCAGCAGAGTAGACGTTTAGGATTCTCTTCCATGGTCATCATAGACCAACGGAGGCCGACGATATAGAATGCCGGGAACTTGCATTGAGACATTCAGAGATAAATTAGTCGAGCTGTACAATAATATTACTAGTAAGAAAATGGTAGTAATTTGTGGACATTTCAATATTGATTTACTAAATCCATATCAACAAAATGTAATTACAGAGTTCATGAATTCTATGTACAGCATGAGTCTATATCCCACAATAACTCATCCCAGTAGAATCACAGTTCGCACTGCTACACTTATTGACAATCTGTTTGCCAATATTATTGATAAGAAAATAGAAAGTGGATTATTGATAAATGATATAAGTGACCATTTGCCAACCTTTGCACTTGTCCATGGCCACACGGAGGCCAATACAGAAAAAATTTTAAAATCGTTCAGATACAAATCACAAAATGCAATCAGTTCTTTTAAAGAAGACTTGCTGAAGCAGGACTGGACAAAAGTCTATGTATCAGATGTAAATGAAGCCTATGACACATTTATGAACATTGTAACCACTCTTTATGAAAAAAATTGTCCATTAGTAAAGAAAAAGCTTAAACATAAATTTGTCGATAAGCCATGGTTAGCCAAAGGATTACAAAAGGCGTGTAAAAAGAAAAATTTATTATATAAAGCTTTTCTAAAGAAAAGGACAAAAGAAGTAGAGCAGCGGTATAAAACATACAAAAATAAGTTAACATATATAATGAGATGTAGTAAAAGAGACTATTACAGTAAAGAACTGGAGAAAAACAGAGACAATATTAAAAATACATGGACAATACTTAACAATATTCTTGGAAATAAAAACAGAAATACAAGCTACCCAACCAATTTTTCAAAAAATAATACAACGACTCAGAGTGTGAATGCAGTTTCACCTGCAGATGAATTTAATAACTTTTTTGTTAACACTGGTCCTAATTTGGCTCGAGAAATACCCATTACGCACCTAAGGGTAATACAATAAGCAAAAACACTGCTATAAAAGACTCCATTTTCATAAAGAACACAGACGAGAGAGAGGTCATTGAAACTGTTAAATCGTTTAAAAGTAAGATATCTACGGACTGTGATGGTATTGACATGCTCTTAGTCAAAACTATTATTGAATGCTTAGTGAAACCACTGACGTATATTTGTAACCTGTCTCTCCAAACAAGTATATTTCCCAATGCAATGAAAATAGCTAAAGTAATTCCAATATACAAGACGGGTGACAGAGGGGAACTTTCAAACTATAGACCAATTTCACTATTGCTGCAATTTCCCAAGATACTTGAAAAAATATTCTATGAGAGAACTGACAACTCCATAATGAAGAATAATTTATTGTGTGAGCAGCAATATGGGTGCAGACACAAGAGGGCAACTGCATTTGCTCTAATGGAATTTATAGAAAAAATATCAACTGCCGTTGAAAATAAAGGGTATTCAGTTGGGGTATTCCTGGATCTTAAAAAAAAGCATTTGATACAGTGGATCACAATTTATTATTAAAGAAACTACAAAATTGTGGTATTAGGGGGGTAGCACTGTCCTGGTCTTAACCAGGACAGTGCTACTCCCCTAATATTTAAAGAATAGAGTTAAGTTACTTAAAAGAAGTAAGTTACTTAAAGA
This sequence comes from Pholidichthys leucotaenia, assembly GCA_020510985.1. Classification (NCBI taxonomy): domain Eukaryota; kingdom Metazoa; phylum Chordata; class Actinopteri; order Cichliformes; family Pholidichthyidae; genus Pholidichthys; species Pholidichthys leucotaenia. Next base: position 445,120,437 of record CM035836.1, on the reverse strand, counting down.
ATAGATATCAGTATGTATGTGTTGGTAACAAAAACTCAGTTACTGAAGGTTACTTGTGGAGTCCCACAGGGTTCAGTTTTGGGGCCATTGTTATTCAATATGTATATAAATGATATATGTAAAGTCTCGGAAAAAATGGATTTAATAGGGCGGCAGTGGCTCAGGAGGTTGAGCAGGTCGTCTAATAACCGGATGGTTGGCGGTTCGAATCCCGCTCTCTCCAGATATCCTGCTGTTGTGTCCCTGGGCAAGACACTTCACCCGCATTGCCTCCAGTATCCATAACACTGGATATGAATGTGTATAAATGTATAAAAAAAAAATGTTCGGTGGTGGCCGGAAAGGCCGTTGGCGCAGATTGGCTGCCACGTTTCCGTCAGCCTGCCCCAAGGCAGCTGTGGCTGCAAAAGTAGCTTGCCACTACCATTGTCTGTCTGGAGTGAATGAATAATGTACCTATTTGTAAAGCGTCTTTGAGTATATATGATAAAGCGCTATATAAAATCGATGCATTATTATTAATATTGTTTGCCGATGACACTAATGTATTATGCAGTGGAAGCAATTTGGAACAACTTTTGGATACACTCAGAAAGGAATTAGGAAAGCTTAAACTGTGGCTTGATTCAAACAAATTAATGCTCAAATTAAGTAAGACAAAATTTATAGTTTTTAACAACCATCACAACAACTTAGTATCTAAACTCAGTGTAAATGGTGTAGAGATTGAAAAGGTATCTGAAACTAAATTTCTTGGAGTAATAATTGATAATAAACTGTGTTGGAAGTCACATATTAATTATATTAAAGGTAAAATATCTAAATCAATCGCAATACTACACAGAGCGAAACATTTGCTGAATCAACCCACATTATATACTTTGTATCATTCATTAATACTCCCATACATGACATATTGTACTGAAGTATGGGGAAATACATATAAAACAAACATATATCCAGTCTTTATGCTTCAGAAGAGAGCTATTAGAATAATAAACAAAGCTGCTTACAGGGAACCAACAAACCCACTTTTTCTTAAATTAAAAGCTCTCAAGTTGAAAGATCTGGTTGATTTTAAAATTGCAGTAATAATGTTTAAAGTGAAGAATCTATCACTGCCCGCAAATATCCAAAAGTTGTTCCAAATAAGGGAGAAACAATATCATTTCAGAGGAACATGTATATTTCAAAAACCTTCAGTGAGAACTACCACCAAGCAACACTGTGTTTCAGTGCAAGGAGTAAGATTATGGAACGATTTTGGACCTGAATTAAAATCATGTACAACGTTTGGACAATTTAAACAAAAACTAAAGGAAGAAATACTCCAAACATTTATACAAGATGACATGTAAAATCACATAAGGATTGTCATATCCAGTCTGTGTTGTGTTGTTGCCTAGTTTTTTTGTCACATTTTGTCTTAGCTTTGTTCCGAATTGTAATCGCTCTTGTTTTGTTTTTCTTTTGAATTCTTGGATGGAATATGGGTGGGCAATATAAGCTGCGGCTTCAGCCATCACCCATTTCGGATAACATGTTGAACTGTATAATCAGAGGAGTTATTGTTTAATTTGATCTTGTTGGATTTTTTTCCCCTTTGTTATATTATTCTGTTTCTTTTTAATCTTTACTTTTAATCTATCCGAAATAAAGATTCATTCATTCATTCATTAAAAAAAAAATTGTTAAGCCTTAGGAAGCAAACTGTTACTATTTTTTATTTAACTTCAAACAGCCTTGCTCTAGTGACATATATGATGCATAAACATCAGATCTGTGACATTCTTACAAGTGAAAACATGCCTGGTGATCTTTCACCACCGATCACACCAACAGTCCTTGTTAGTTTTCAATGCATGAGCTATGCATTGCTTCTTCTTCTTCTTCTTTTTCTTCTTTTAGATTTGATTGGCGTTTGGCAACCAGCTTACAGGTGCATTACCACCACGTACTTCACTCTATATCATCACTATTTGGTCAGGCACTGTAGTCCTATCATCATTGCTGTGTCCAATCAAACCTCAACTCTATCTTCAGACATCATTCTTCGTCTCCTCATACTTCACTCTATATCATCACTCTATACCATCACTCTACACATCTTGGCCGTGGCCTACTTCCGGTGAGAATCCTCCATTTATACAGTCTATGACACAACCACGAACACCAGCAACAAGTACTAGAATTATGGCAAAACATTCAAAAAAATACAAAAATTGCAAGTGCTGAAATTAGCTGCCACTTGAGTGCAAAACACATATGTGGACAACACATCACTCTATATAATTCAAGAAATCTGTGTGTGTGTGTCACAGCCATGGGACTCGCTGAAAGATCATAGGACCACCTATGATGTTCCTACGATCTCTGCATGATGTCCTATGATGATCCTATGTATAACAACTCCTTATGTGTGAAAAAATTATCCGGAGCCATGGCACGAAGAGGCGGCAACTCTGCTGAAGAAGAAGGCAGCGATTTGACCAGGACACAGATTCAACAAGGAGGAATGGAGGTGGGAAGTGAGGAAGAGGGAGTTTGGAGCGCGGTGGAGTCTAAAAGAAACAAATGTAGACGTTGTGGCGGTTCGTTTTAACCCCACAACAGACTAAGGACACTCAGCCCTCTTTTCTCTGTTTTTCTGCTGCACTACTGAGATGCAATGTGCCATTCATGTATTTGTGATGCAAACATGCATGTATTGTGATGTAATGCGCCATTCTGTATAGTGTGCATATGGCTTGTCCTTACTGTGCTTTTTCTGAGCATCTTACATATGTAGATGTGCTTCGGTGTATTAATGTCTACAGGTAGACGCGTTTCTTCTAGTTCACCTCTGTGATGTTAATTATTGCCTTTCATCCATTGTACTCATGCGTCCTGTCCTTACTGTGACCTAGAGACTCAGATCAATATGTAGATGTGCCTGTTGGCCTCTTTGTCCTATACTTGGAGCGAGGTCTAGCTAATCTGCCCATTGTGATGTATGTCTTACAAATGCAAATACCTCCTGCCTGTTCTGTTATCCCTTGATCATTCTAACTGTGGGGTATGTCCCTTTGATGTATTGTTATGGTCAAGTATTTAAGGTGCAACTCTGTAACGCAATCTCTCACTCTCAATCTGACTTCAACCCTGCTGCAGGACACAGCTTGTGTCCCTTCTCTGAGAGCCGTGGGCTCGCTCTCGGCGCTCATGCACGGCGCCGGGAGCGGAGCTCGTGACGGTGGTATGATATAATAAAACTTCCTTAAAACCACAACATCGCTGCTTATTTTTCCATGCCGCCGCAACGTAACGAAAATCAATCAAGACCATTATCAAGTGCTGAGGAATCAGAGGATGAGCGATCCCGGAATGAACAGAAGGAGTGGAAAGTAATCATTAAACTTACTGAGGAAGGGGCATCGTTTCATGAGTGGAACCCAATTAAGCTCACAAATGCAATTAATGGGTCACTTGGAGAAGTTTTAAATGCAAGGGTTCTTCGTTGCTGGTAACATGTAAAGATAAAAACGTCACAAAGCTATGAAGAAAACGTCACGGTTATGAGGAAAAACAGACACACATGTATGCAGTGTGTGGCAGTAATGCACCTGTAAGCTGGTTGCCAACCACCAATCAAATCTAAAAGAAGAAGAAGAAAAATTATTCATCCTTGGACTGCATCACTCACGATCATAGGACTCGTGATGACATCATCAAAGATCAAAGGCAGGCATCACTCACGCTCACTCACGATCATAGGACATCAAAGATCAAAGGCAAGCATCACACCCATAGGCGTCGCTATGACATCATTAAAGATCAAACACAGGTATCACTCACGATCATAGGAGTCGCTATGACATCGGCAAAGATCATAGGACTCGCTATGACATCAAAGATCAAAGGCAGGCATCACTCATGATCATAGAACTCGCTATGATATCACTAAAGATCAAACACAGACATTACTCACGATCATAGAACTCACTATGACATCACTAAAGATCAAACACAGGCATCACTCACGATCATAGGAGTCGGTATGACATCAGCAAAGATCATAGGACTCACTATGACATCAAAAATCAAAGGCAGGCATCACTCACGATCATAGGATTTGCTATGACATCATCAAAGATCATAGGCAGGCATCACTGAACGAGTCTCGACGGGCATGCAGAAATATTTGCTTATACTTGGCTTCTACGGGCATACACGGGTAGGCACGAGTTAAAATGAACTTTTTTTAAAAACTCTATTTTAAATGCCCCACTACTCCACTCTTGCTGATTTAACACTACTTCAGCCAAAAATGGAAGTTGCGCCCATAATCGTTTCTACAGCAGCGCCCTCAGGAATAAGGTGGATACAATAAAAGCTTCAAATTTACTAGAATAACGTAACAAATTTATAGGGATGAATGCCCATCATTTAAAATATGTACTAAATTCATGAGAGAAAAAAATGCAAAATTACAAGAAAAACAACCTTGAGTTTGAAAGATAAAAGATACAAATTCATGGCAAAAGTTGCAAATTTATGAGGAAAAAATTCACATATGTAAAATTACAGTCATTGAGAATAAACACAAGAAGCAATTTAAAAGATATAATAAATTCATTAAGAAAAAGAAAATTAATAAATTGTTGAGACAAAGGTCAGAATAGCAAAAGAGAAATGTAGCTCATTTGCAATAATTTAAAAAAAAATTAAGAAAAAAATCAATGGAAAGATGACGAAAAATTATTGAGGCAAAAATGCAAAGACGGAAGGAAAAAGATTCCAGTTTATGATGCAAAAGTCACAAATTCAAAAAAAGAGTCAACCCATGAGCAAAAATTTTTCTCCAAGTTTCAAATTTCATGAAGTTTCTTCATCATCATAGCAGTCTGTCGTGGGCGACAATGACTGTTTCATTTAGGTCTGATCAGATTCCTCCACACAGCTCTGTCCTTAGCCTTCCACTGCCAGGAACTCCTGTCTATGTCCATCTTCTTCAAGTTTCTTTTTACAGTGTCTTTAAATCTGAGCCTTGGTCTGCCCTGATTGCGTTTGCCCTCGCATAACTGTGAGTAGAGTAACTGCCGAGGGAGACGCTGGCGGTCCATCCTCTCAACATGTCCGAGCCATCTCAGGTTCATCTGTATTACCATGTCCTCCATTGATGGTAGACCAGCTCGTTTCAACACTTCTATGTTGGTTATCTTGTCTTTCCATGAGATGTTCATTATGGCTCAAAGGTGTCTCATCACGTACGCGTGGAGTTTCTCCACCTGCACTCTGTAGACAGTCCAAGTTTCAGCACCATACAATAGAGTAGCCAGTACTGTCGCTCTGTACACTTTGCATTTCACACGGATAGACACATGTCGATTGTTCCACAGTCTCTCCCTCCCCCAAGTTTCCAAACACAGCGCTCGCTCTTCCCATTCTGAGAGATAGTTCATCCTCCAGCCGAGCATTCTCTGAAACAGTACTCCCTAGATACTTGAAAGTCTTGCACTTGACTAGTGGCTCTGTACCAATGCTGATCTCTTCTGGTAGTGATGTTGATAACTGGAACTTTGGTGGTTGATAAAGGCACTCTGTCTTCTTGATGTTGATTTGGAGGCTGAATTAGCTAGCTGCTTAAAAAGCCTATAATTCAAAAAGAATCATCTTTTTATTATTATCCAAATTCACATAAAAAATTTCCACATTTTCAATTTAAAAAAATCTCTAATTTAGGTGGTAGAATAGCCTAAAACTGTACATGAGTAAACGTAGCTTATCTTTATATATTGTCACTCAAATATACATAAGAGTAGTTACCCCAAAATAGTTAAGTTACTGAGATGTGACTTTAGTCTGGATAGTTTGAGGTTTTTCTCCTAAATTTATGTCAGTTTTAGTCTAAATTTACCACTTTTTCCTTGCAAATTTGAAAGATTTTTTTCCCACTTAAATCAACTTCTCATAATTTGTTTAGGGCTAATTTGGGGCTTTTTTCTTGTACATTTGAGACTTTAAGCTCATACCAGCAGGTGAGATGGTAGCAGCAATCTTCATCTCCCCAGCTGCTGTGACCCACGCTGGTGGCTCCTTCGACGTGGAAGCTGGGGGCCAGCTCTGTGTTGGCTCTGGACTCGGGTCCTCCAGAGCCACAAGCAACTCCATTGTCCGGCGGCTCAGTTCTGGAACCAATGGACACCCAGGGATTGATGGATGAAACACGAAGAGGGTAGGTGAAGAATTATTTGCTGCAACAGGTGGTGAGAGCTCAGAGGACTGCAAACCCTAAGCCTCATCACCAGGAATCAGGCAAGGCATATCATCATTAATTGAAGCAGAAATAAATGCCACTTGCCTGTCATCCCGGTGTACGATGTTTTCTGCTGCAGCAGGAGATTAACAGTCATCCCTGTCCATGTCAATGATGAGCCTGGGCCCCTCTGAGGATCCTGGAGGAGCCGCCCCTTTAATCACGGAGGAAGATGGAGCCAGGAAGGACGCATTGACCCTCCCAGCAGTAGGAGAAGTCGCCGGGAGGAAGCGAGAGACAGCAGCTGCAAAGCGGAGAGAAGCTGGGGAATCAGCTGGAGAAGAGGAGTGCTTAAAGCGCACTGCTGTGGGAGTCTTCCGCTCCGGCGAAGGAGAAGCCACTGACAAGGAGGGGATGGCATTCCTTTGGCAGTCCCAGGCTGGACGACGTCGTCTCTCTGGAGCGGAAGCTGGCTTGGTTGGAGCGGGAACAGGCGTCAAGCACTGGCGAGGAGCGGAAACAGCCAAGCCCCAGGAGCGCTCTCCCTTTGGCACGAGCCCGGGCTTCTTTAGGGACTTCCTCACCCTTCCGCCATTCTCGCATCACAGCGCTGCCACCAGGGAAATCCTCTCAACTACCTCCGCGTGCTCCGAGAGTTGAGGGCATCGGCAAGCTGTTGCCTCCGCCAGGTCCAAATACCTATGCATCCTCTGGGGTGGAATATGTGCATGCCGTAGAAATTAGCCCATCAATTTCCATTAGGGCCCAGCAGCACTCCCACCCCAGACGCATGGGATAACTCCGTCCTGCAGTATCCATTATGAGCTTACAGAAAAACAGGTTAGTGGAAAAAACACAAAAAGATGAAAAAACACACAACACCACAGCTGGGTTTTCTTCACTGGTGGCTGGATTCTGTCATGTTTACGCCCCTTCGGGGCAGAGAGAACAAACCCAGGCGCTGAATAGTGTTGTGCAGTTTATTAACAAAAAAGAACATAAGAGTCCAAAATGGTGCAAAAGCAAGGATTAGAGAAGAAGGCAAAACAATCTAAACCTACAAAATTAGACAAATTTACAAAAACTTACAAAGTTGCAAATTTACAAAAAAAGTCCAAAATTGTTGCAAATTAATGAGAAAAGGTTGCAAATTAATAAGTAAAAAGTTGCAAATTAACGAGAAAAGTGGTTGCAAATTTATATGAAAAAGTTACAAATTAATGAGAAAAAAGTTGCCAATTTACATGAAAAAAATTGCAAATTAACGACAAAAAAGTTGCAAATCTACAAGAAAAAAATGCAAATTAATGAGAAAAAAGGTTTAAATTTAAATTTAAAAAGTTGCATATTAAGGAGAAAAAAGTGGCAGATTTACATGAAAAAAGTTGCAAATGAATGAGAAAAACCAAAAGCCAGTTTAGAAAGCCAGTTTAGAAAGCTTGGGATCAGTCCGCCAAGGTCTCCGCCTTTGACCGCCACCTAATCCACATAGCACCGAACCCCCATGATCCCTCCTGCAGGTGGTGAGCCCACTGGAGGGCGGACCCATGTAACTCCTTTGGGCTGAGCCCGGCCGGGTCCCTTGAGTGGAAACCCGGCCACCAGACGCTAGCCATCAAGCCCCTCCCCCAGGCCTGGCTCCAGGGTGGGGCCCCGGTAACCCCATACCGGGGGTCCCCCATACTAGGGGACTTCAATGCGCACGTGGGCAAGGACAGTGAAACCTGGAGGGGGGTGATTGGGAGGAACGGCCTGCCCGATCTGAACCCGAGTGGTGTTCAATTATTGGACTTCTGTGCTAACCACAGTTTGTCCATAACGAACACCATGTTCAAGCATAAGGGTGTCCATATGTGCACCTGGCACCAGGACACCCTAGGTCGCAGGTCGATGATCGATTTTGTTATCGTGTCATCAGACCAGCGACCGTATGTCTTGGACACCCGGGTAAAGAGAGGTGCAGAGCTGTCAACTGATCACCACCTGGTGGTGAGTTGGATCCGATGGCAGGGGAGGAAGCCATTCAGACCTGGTAGACCCAAACGTATAGTGAGGGTGTGCTGGGAACGTCTGGCTGAGGCCCCTGTCCGGGAGGTCTTCAACTCCCACCTCCGGAAGAACTTCAACCACATTCCGAGGGAGTCTGGAGACATGGAGTCTGAATGGGCCATGTTCTCCACCTCTGTTGTTGAAGCGGCGGCCCAGAGTTGCGGCCGCAAGGTGGTCGGAGCATCTCGTGGTGGCAACCCCCGAACCAAGTGGTGGGCACCATGGTGAGGGGGTGACCAACGTTGTGGGGCATTAAGGGGGGCCCCCATTAAGGGCGACCAACGGCCCCCCTTAATGGCCCCCCTCACCATGGTGAGGGGGGCCATTAAGCTGAAGAACTTGGTTGGCTTGTGGAACTCCCGAAGCAGCTGAGGTGTATCGGCAGGCCAAGCGGAGTGCAGCTCGGGTGGTTGCTGAAGCAAAAACCCAGGTATGGGAGGAGTTCGGTGAGGCCATGGAACAAGACTTTCGGTCGGCCTCGAAGAGACTCTGGCAAACTGTCAGGCGGCTCAGGAGGGGAAAGCAGCTCCCTGTCCACACTGTGTATGGTGTGGATGGGGTGCTCTTGACTTCGACTGGGGATATCGTCGGGCGGTGGAAGGAATACTTCTAGGATCTCCTCAATCCCACTGATACGCCTTCCACAGAGGAAGCAGGGTCTGGGGACGAGGGGGATGACTCACCTATCACAGGGGCTGAGGTCGCCAAGGTGGTTAAAAATCTCCTTGGTGGCCGGGGGGTCGCCCTGAGTACCTCAAGGCCCTGGATGTTGTTGGACTGTCATGGTTGACACGCCTCTGCAACATTGCGTGGAGGTCAGGGGCAGTGCCTTTGGCATGGCAAACCGGGGTGGTGGTTCCTCTCTTCAAAAAAGGGGACCGGAGGGTGTGCTCCAACTTTAGAGGGATCACACTCCTCAGCTTCCCTAGGAAGGTCTATGCCAAGGTACTGGAGAGGAGAGTCCGGCCGTTGGTCGAACCTCGGATTCAGGAGGAGCAATGTGGTTTTCGTCCTGGCCATGGCACATCGGACCAGCTCTTTACCCTCTCGAGAATCCTCGAGGGTTCGTGGGAGTTTGCCCAACCAGTTTACATGTGTTTTGTGGACTTGGAGAAGGCATTTGACCGCGTCCCTCGTGGTTTTTTGTGGGGGGTGCTTCGGGAGTATGGGGTATCGAGCTTGTTGTTACGAGCTATTCGGTCTCTGTATGACCATTGTGAGAGTTTGGTTCGTATTGCCAACACTCTGTCGGAATCATTCCCAGTGAGAGTTGGACTCCGCCAGGGCTGCCCTTTGTCACCGATCCTGTTCATAATTTTTATGGACAGGATTTCTAGGTGCAGTCAGGGAATGGAGGGTGTCATGCTTGGTGACCACAGGATCTCATCTCTGTTGTTTGCAGATGATGTTGTCCTGATGGCTTCATCCAGCAATGACCTACAGCTCTTGCTGGGACAGTTTGCCGCTGAGTGTGACAGATCAACAGTTCATCGCAGAGCCAACACAGAGAAACAGCTGAGGTGGCCAGTGGGCTATGGATGACCCCATTAGATTTTGAAGGTGATCAACAGCAAAACAAGTTTAAATAACCTTTGCAAATTCAAAAACCTTCTCGTCACAGATACATCCTCGGCCCGGGATACCTCCAAACCTAAATCCAAGCAACTCCTTGTTACTGGATCCTTTCACCATTGCCACCTGCAAGACACGCAGTAGAGGACTCCTCTCCACCTGTTCCCAAACACCTCCTGCCTGTAAGTGGACATTCAATACTCACCTTTGCAATATACTCACCGTTGTTTCTCCATGCCTCCTACAAGAAGTGGACCCTGCTCTTATCATTCTTACCTTAAGATAAAGCCTGTAAGATCTATTACCAGTCAATACCGTGCCATAGACAGTACTCATGTTCTGCCTTCTCCTCCACTGTAGGTCAGACCACTTCCAGAAAAGCCACTTACTGCTTTAATAAAAATACAAAAACTTGCATCTCTGTCTCTGTGTGATTGTTGTGGTTTCTGCTAGGGGGTCCTGACACCAAACCAAGCAAAACACCTTCATATGCTGACTAATTCAATTCATTTCAATTCAACTTTATTTATATAGCGCCATTTCACAACAACAGTCATCTCATAGCACTTTCAACTGTAGAGGAAACCCCCACAATTGCAGAAAGACCCCAGCAATCAGGCGATCCCCTGTGAGCAAGCGCTCGGCGACAGTGGAGAGGAAAAACTCCCTTTTAACAGGACGAAACCTCCAGCAGAACCAGGCTCAGGGAGGGGCAGTCATCAGCTGCGACTGGCTGGGGGGTGAGGGGATAGAGAAGATGAAAAGAACAGACATGTAGAGAGCAAACAGCACGATGAGGACTCAATCTATGGGAGAGAACAAACAAATGTTAATGACCAGCAAAAAAAATATTTCATTGAGAGTGAAGAAAGGAGTGAGGCCCAGTGCATTATTGGAGGTCCCCCAGCTGTCTAAACCTAATAGCAGCATAACTAAGGGAGGGTTCAGAGAAACATGATCCCTCCCTAATTGTAGGCTATATCAAAAAGGAAGGTTTTAACCCTATTCTTAAAAACAGAGATGGAGTCTGACTCCCGAATCCAGATTGGCAGCTGGTTCCACAAGAGAGGAGCTTGATAACTGAAGGCTCTGCCTCCCATTGTACTTTTGGAGATTCTAGGTATTACAAGTAATCCAGCATTTTGGGAGCGTAGTGCTCTGTTAGGATAATAGGGTAATATCAGATCTTTTAAATAAAAAGGGGCCTGATTGTTTAGAGCTTTGAAAGAGAGAAGAAGGATTTTAAACTTAATTCTAAACTCTATGGGAAGCCAATGAAGGGAGGCCAGAACCAGAGAGATATGACCTCTCTTTCTAGTACCTGTTAAAACTCTTAATCTTTATTAAACTCTTAATAAAAAATGCTGCAGCATTTTGGATCAACTGAAGACTTTTTAGAGATGTTTTAGGAGAACCTGATAAAGAGTTACAATAATCTAATCTAGAGCTAACAAAAGCATGAATCAGTTTCTCAGCATCACTCTGAGATAACAAAAGCATGAATCAGTTTCTCAGCATCACTCTGAGACAAGATGCTCCTCATCTTGGCAATATTGCGCAAATGATAGAAGGCAGTCTTAGAAACAAATTTAATATGTGAATTGAAAAACAGATCTTGATCAAAAATAACTCCAAGGTTCCTCACAGAGCTATTCAGAGAAAGAGTAACTGCATCCAAACTAAAAGTTTGATTTAGAAAGGTATTTCTAAGGTTTTTTGGACCAACAAGAATGACTTCAGTCTTATCTGAATTTAATAGCAGGAAATGAAAAGTAAGTCATCCAAGCTTTGATTTCCTTAACCTCTTGCGCGCCGTTGTACCGCGGACGGGCAAGTCTCTGCGTCCTAGGGCACACGAGGGCGCACGAGAGCGCACGATGTAGGACGCATGATCCTGATGGTGGTGATGTAGGTGGTGTGGTGTGACGTCCAAGCGCGCACTGAAAATAAAAGCTGCAGACACAGCTGCGAACAGATTAGTTCATCTGATTGACCTGTCATTTGACTAATAAGAGCCTTGAATTGGGTTTCTGAAACTTTGAAGACCCAATGAATGAAAACCTAGCCAGAAGGACCCGCCTCCCAACGCTGTGAATGCAGTGAGCCAGTTGAAGCAGAGAAGTTCGCGAGCTGTTTTTTTTAAGGCTGGGTGAAGAGAGACTGCTGCTGCAGAGAAAAAAAGGACCCGCAGGAAGAACCCACAGACCCAGCAGCACGGAGACCACCCACAAATGCAACCTGTGTGACAGGGAGTGCCATTCATGCACCGGCATGTTCGGCCACAGGCGGTGCTTATTTGTTTTGGTTCCAGCAGAGTAGACGTTATGATTTCTTCCATGGTCATAGACCGACGGAGGCTGAAGACGAAGGTTGAGTGACACACACGCCTTCGCCAGTCTTTTTTTAATTACTACTGTTATTTGTTTTGAAAAATCGTTCGCCAAAAACCGCAATCATGGAAGCACAAAACCGCAATAATGGAATTATGTTTTGATCAGGTCGCGAGACCAGAACCACGAGCGGACCAGCGTTTGTCTGACAGTGAGGAAGAGAAGTTCGCCAGGACACTGCTGTGAAGAGGTAAGCTGTTATAAGCTAAATAATTATTTATCCCTGAAAATTGTAATCCAAAATGACTTTTGACCGATCGGTAAATTACAACTGTGTGGCGCACGATGTCCGAAGTGCGTGCGCCGCGTTACACGGTTCTTCGCCGCCTCCGGACAGTGAACACCCCCCCCCACGCTACGATTCTGTAGCGGGGGGGGGGGGAGCCGCGGTGACAGCGGTGCTGTGGAAACATGCTACATCTAAGTGTAATCCGTCATGTAGCGAGGGTGGATCTCCGTCCTCTCTGTAGCAGGGGGGGTGGGGGGTGGACAACCCCCCCCCCCACACACACACACACAGACACAGCCCTGAATGTGACCTTTCATTAGAGCCCTAAATGAAGCTTCTACACTGAATCTTTTAAACGTTACAGACGTTTTTCCAAACTGTGCCATTTGGCACAATTTGGCACAGTTCCAAAAACGCCTGGGAACAGCCTGAGAACAAAGCTGTGTAATATATTCATTTTTTGTGGTATTGTTACAAAATTTGGACCTCAGCTGGATAACAATTGGTTCTACATTTCTGTTGCATTTTCCAGCCCGGATCTGAAGCTGTGTGTTATTTGCAAGCATTTGTATCCAAAAAAACACCCAGGCCAAATTTATTTTCTTCAAGTTCACTATGTTTAGATGACTGTAACTCAGTGGCCAGAGCACTTAGAGAGATCATGGTTTTTTTTGCCAAAAAATTCAAAGTGTTTTCTTTTAAATGAGACCAACCCCATGAAGATGCTGCAAAGGGTTGAAGAACAGCTTTCGATTTACTTTGGGCACATTATTTTTTGGCGTTTTTAGGGAAATTGACCGGAGTGCAAGGGGTTAAGACAGGCTTCCAACTTGGTTAATTGATTACTATCATCTGGCTTCATTGACAGGTATAATTGTGTGTCATCTGCATAACAATGAAAATGTATACAGTGCTTTCTAATAATGTTGCCTAATGGAAGCATATATAAACTAAAAAGAATAGGGCCTAGCACAGATCCCTGTGGAACTCCATGACTGAGCTTTGAGTTGAAAGAAAACTCATTATTGACATGAACAAACTGGAACCTATCAGATAAATAAGATCTAAACTACTGCAATGAAGTTCCATTAAGTCCAACATAGTGTTCTAATCTATCAAGTAGAATTTTATGATCAATAGTATCAAAAGCTGCACTAAGGTCTAAAAGGACAAGTACAGAAACAAGTCCATTATCAGATGCGATCAGGAGGTCATTAGTGACCTTCACTAAGGCTGTTTCAGTACTATGATGGATTCTAAACCCAGATTGAAACTCTTCAAATAGACCATTTCCCTGCAAGTGGACAAATAATTGCATAGCAACAACTCTTTCTAAGATTTTTGAAATGAAAGGGAGATTAGAGATTGGCCTATAGTTAGCTAAAACTCCTGGATCCAGCATTGGCTTTTTGAGTAAGGGTTTAATTATAGCAGTTTTAAAAGCCTGCGGTACATGGCCTAAAGTTAATGAAGAATTGATTATTTGAAGAATAAAGCTACCAATAAATGGGAAGACTTCTTTAAATAACCTGGTAGGAATAGGGTCTAATAGACAAGTTGAAGGCTTGGATGAGGAAACTATTTTGCCTAACTCTAAAAGGTCAATTTGTCACGCCTCGCCGCTCATCAGCGGCGCCAGCTGCACGCACACCTGCGCCTCGTCAGCGGCGAGGGATTTAAGCCGCCTCGCCCTGGGCTTCGGCCTGAAGCCGTCTGTTCTCATCGGCTACTCTTGCTGCAAGGAACCCCCTTCATCAAGCAAGATTGCAAGTAAGCATCCCTTACCTTCTTCTTCCAGTTCTCCTCCCCTGTGCACAGGTGGATTCCCCGGCGGCGGACAACATTCTCCAGCCGTCATCTCCTCGCTGCTGCATCAGGCGCTCCAGGTCGCTGTCTACCGGGCTACGCCCTTGCTACGTCAGCCACCTGCCCAAACCAAGTAAGCCAGCTATTATTACTTCAATCTCCCGTATTGGTGTGGTGCCCGTTACCCTTCTCCCTCTGCTTCTCCCATAGGGTTGTCCGGCTGAACGGCTTCCTGCCCCCGTGCCTGACGCAGACGCCACCACCAATACATCCACATATCACAGACACGCAATCACACACACTTGTTGTTCAATAAACTGTTAAACCTATTCTGAGCCTGCGTGTGTGTCTCCTGAGCCGTGCATTATGTCACAAGTGGAGTAAACTGATCCAAACAGATGTTAATTGAAGGAGTTGTAGTAGTTACTGTATTTAAGTTAACGGTGCGAAGAATCTGACTGATTTTATCTCTGTTAGATGAAATCTTATTGTTGAAAAAGTTCATAAAGTCCTGACTAGTAAGCTCTAAGGGAATGCTAGGATTGACAGAGTCCTGAGTCTTTATCAGCCTGGCTACAGTGCTGAAAAGAAACCTGGGATTATTCTTGTTCTCTTCTATTAATGCAGAATAATAACTTGTTCTAGCTTTTCTCAGAGATTTTTTTATAAATTAAAAGATGATTTCTCCAAGCTAAATAGATTTCATCTAAATTAGTGGAGCACCATTTTCTTTCTAATTGACGAGTCTTCTGTTTTAAGCTACGAGTTTCTGTGTTGAACCAAGGAGTTAGAAATCTCTGATTAGACTTTTTCTTTTTTAAAGGGGCCACCATGTCTCGAGTCTGATGCAGAGAAGCTGTAACTCTATCTACCATGCTATCAATTACAGAAAGAGCAAGCTGTCTATAGCTTATTTCCGTTGTGTTGACACATGGCATAGAGGAAACAATCTGCATAAATTTGGTAACAGCATCATCTGAGATGCATCTGCTGTAGTAATATTTTTCCTTAGGAGCCAAATAGTCAGAAATAGTAAAATCAAAGGTTAATAGACAATGGTCTGACAGTACAGGGTTATGAGGAGACACTACCAGATTTTCTATTTCTATGCCATATGTCAGAACAAGGTCCAACGTATGGTGGAGATAATGGGTAGAATTTCCTACTTTCTGAGAAAACCCCATCGAGTCTAATATTGAATTAAATGCCAAATTACGGTCATCACTATCTACATCTACAGTCTGATTTCAGCGCTAAATCAGCTAAGAATTCAGCAAATTCGGATAAAAACTCTGAGTAGGTTGATGGAGGACGATAAACTATGGCAAATGAAATTGGGTTTAGCCTAAAATTGCTAAAATGTCCAATACTGAGGACCAGGCCCTCAAAGGAATTATAATGTGTTTTTTGCTTTACATTAACTAGTAATTTGGAATGGAAAATTGTTGCTACTCCTCCTCCACGACCAGAACTTCTGGGATTTTGACAGTTTAAATAACCAGAGGGAGTTGATTCATTTAAACCAACATAATCCTTTTGCCCTAACCAAGTCTCTGTAAGGGATATTAAATCAATCTGATGATCAATTAACAGATCATGGACTAGCAGAGACTTGGGAGTGTAGCATCATCTTGTTCACTACAGGAGTTAGAGACCTAATATTTAACAAACCACATTTAATTTTTAAATTATGAGGAGGAACAGAGGTCAAATCATAAAATTTAGAGGCTTCATGTTTAATTTGAGTTTTACCAACTTTTTGTTTAATCACTTTGGGATGCTTGTACATTATATTTTTATTTACTTTGGAGGGAGCAGACAACGATTCTCTGATGGGGAAGACAGGGGCTAAGTTGAGGGGTGGCGGATGAAGAGGCGCTGCAGAGAGGCGTGTAAGACTGCGACTCTGCTTCCTGGTCCCAACTCTGAGTTGTCAAGGTTTTGGAAATTTGGATAAAAATGATGCCAGATTGTTAGATAAATGAGACGCACCATCCAAAGTGGGATGGACACCGTCTCGTCTAATAAGACCAGGTTTTCCCCAAAATGAGTTCCAATTGTCAATGTAGCCCACATTGTTTGCAGGACACCACACAGACAGCCAGCGGTTGAAGGATGATATGCGGCTAAACATGTCATCACTGGTCAGATTGGGGAGGGGCCCAGAGAATACTACAGAGGCAGACATTGTTTTGGCAAAGTCACACACCGATTCCACGTTAAGTTTTGAGACTTCCAACTGCCGGAGTCTGACGTCATTAATGCCGGCGTGGATAACAACTGTGGAGTATTTACAGTTACTTTTAGCCAGCATTTTCAAATTTGACTCGATGTCGCCTGCTTTGGCCCCAGGAATGCATTTGACTATGGCCACTGGAATCTCTAGGTTCACGTTCCTGACTTCAGAGTCGCCAATGATCAGAGTTTTTTCCTCAGCAGGTGTGTCGCTGAGCGGGGAAAAGCGATTAGAAACATGAACAGGTTGGTGGTTAACCGGGGCTTTGCGACTAGGCTTCCTTCTCATTGTCACCCACCCAGTCTCCTCGCTGCTGAGGAGGACCGGAAGACCGCTAGCAGACCGCTCAAACTAGGGAGCTCTGCTGCAGCTAGGGGATGTCCGTCGTTATTAACTGGCGCAGACGGTGTTTCAATGCAGCGGAGCCAGGATTCCAAATCAGACAACCTCGCCTCGAGCGCCTCAAAAAGACAACATTTATTACATTTACCTTTATCACGAAAAGAGGCAGAAGTGTAGCTAAACATCTGACATAGAGTGCACACCAGAGGAGGAGAGCTAGTA
Organism: Pholidichthys leucotaenia; assembly: GCA_020510985.1. Lineage (NCBI taxonomy): Eukaryota > Metazoa > Chordata > Actinopteri > Cichliformes > Pholidichthyidae > Pholidichthys > Pholidichthys leucotaenia. The sequence continues at coordinate 445,103,356 of CM035836.1, read as the reverse complement.
GCCATAGCTAGTGGCTAACCCGAAGCTAACAAAAACACCGATGAAAGGTGAACAGAAGGCTAAAGAGGGTGATTAGATGACACTGAGTGTGCACACAGGTGCAAGAGGCTTGATAAACAGAAGTGAGAGCTAACGGTAGAAGGAAAGAGATTAAAATACAATTAAAGGCAAAATCCTCAGGAGAATGAGAAGAGCAAACCACAGACAGCCAGTAACAATGTTAATCCATTCAAGCCTCAAAACAACTGAGCCAAATTTTAAAAATCTATACCCAAATTAAATGTTTAGGGCTCAGTCCATGATTTAACACAGTGCAGTCGTTGTTTTTATATTTTCATTATGTCTCTGTCCTTCTGTGAATGTCTTATTAAGGGTACGCAATGTGTTACTGTTAGCAGTTACCCTCACTGAGCACCAGGAAATTAGTGACCAATCACTAATTATTTATTATTACAGGGCTGATACCACCATTTTATTTTAGTTTTTACCCTGAAGTATTTTTGCTCACTTTGACAGCTGTTATCTTGGTTGACATATTATCTGCATTAAGTCAGCACTTCAGGATCCAAACCCTTTTAAGATAATTCAAGTGAAAAATGAGTTTTGTGCGATAGACTTATGTGGAGGTCTTGCAGAATCTGCCACTTTGCTTTATCCAAACCACTTTGTGACTCGTGCGCATCTGACACCCGAGCAGATTTGGTTTTAGGCCTGCGGGTCGCTGCTTGGCCATTCCCGCCTGTGAGTTTTATGGAAAATATTATTCCAGATCTGCCAAAACTGTCGCTTCTTTTTTATAGACCACTTTCCCAAGTATCTAATCTCTATCCTGCCTCCTTTATTTACACAATCTCAAATCCTCCGGCCCATCTTGCTTTTTCTGCCAACAGGCTTTCCTTGCATCCCTCTCTTCGCTCTCTTTCTCTTCTTCACCACATCCCAAAATAAACAGCCTCTATTCTGAAGCACGTCAGCTATTTGTTCAAAAAAACATCACAAGTTTTTGGATGCTGTTCAGAACTGAGTCTCAAAAGGGGGGGAAGCTTACAAATTTAGTGCCTTTTTTCACAATCTCCCTCTGTGTTTTTCATTTTTCAGATCTAAGCTTATCTCCATTTTTTTTTTTATTCAAGTTTCTCATGACTTTTTGCTTGTACACACATCTCACTTCCCGGAGTTTTGACAGCCACCTTTTTGGATTCCTCCAGTTCCAACTCTTGTGGCTAAATATAATCTTCAAATTCCCTGTTCTCTCATTTGGCTGTGATTTATCATGCATCAGGACCTCTCGTCACTCTCCTCTGATTAGGACACGGGGCGAGACGCTGACATGAGGACACTGGTTCTCATGCCTCGGGCCAGCCAGCGTCAAGTCCTGAGAGTCAAACACACACACATGTCAGTGACTCATGGCCAAACAGTCCCAGTTTGGCATTTGCTTATAACAGACTTGTTTGGAGAAGCTTTTTTTCCCCTTTGTGGGGTAATGACCTGAAGAGTGTGTTTCTCTGGTGAGGAGAGGGCATACAAAGTGCATTGCATCTTCCTGTGTGAGGGTGCACAAAGTTGCACTGCATTAACAGTTCCAACCAAAATAATTTGTTGTCCTGTCTGAGTAAACACACACATGTTCAGCAACAGGAGGACTGTGTTTAGGCTAGGCCACCATTCCTGGATGCTGATATAGATCGCTGTTTTGCCCTTATGAGCATGATGATGGGGGGTAATTACATCTGAGCAAAGAGAAGACAGAAGGAGAGCACCAACAGTTGTTTTTATAGCTGAATATTTCCTCTCTAGGCAGAACTTGCAGCTTCTACTACATAAATACATTTATTTATGTGGGTCAAAAATCAACCCAAAATCTGCCTCCTGCTTCATAAGGTGAAAGCAAATATGTAAAAAGCCTTAAAAAGTCTTAAAGGTCCCATTCATTGAAAAATTGTGTTTTTGTTGGTTTCAACCATCTGAAATGCATCTATCCACCTTATTCCTGGGGGTGCCGCTGTAGGAGCGATTATGGGCGGGACTTCCGGTTTCGGCTGACCTAGCGTTAGTGAGTCAGCAAGAGTGGAGTAGCAGGGGCATTTAAAATAGGGTTTTTAAAAGTTTTTCAAACTCATTTTAATGTATAGTCCACATGTGTGTTTTGCACTCAAGTAGCAGCTAATTTCAGCTCTAGTTTTTGAATGTTTTGGCATTGTTCTGGTACTTGTTGCTGGTGTTCATGGTTGTGCCATAGACTGTATAAATGGAGGTTTTGCTTCCACAGTAAAGGGGTTGCGTACTGTCTCATGCCAAATTTGCACAAATGCCATATCTGCTGCTGTCTGTCGTTGCACTACTGATCATGTGCAGTACTATCTGTCACTGTCTGCACCTACACTACCGCATTGAACTTGCAACTACGGGTATTACATCTCTACTTTTCTGCATGTAGGATTGCTGGGTTTTATCATCATTTATCTTTATTTGCACAATGGGAGGTCTGGGTCTATCTTTTGTCGCCATTTGCACTACGGGTAGCATTACTGTACATAGACTGTTGTTGTTGTTTTTCCAGCCTTATTCCATTTTCTTTTTTTATATTGTACACAACACCGAAGAGAGAGAGAAACGCCATTTCAATTCTCCTGTACGTATAGTAGTACTGACAAATAAAATCTTTGAATCTTGAATCTTGAAAAAATGGACGAGCCATGCCACCTGAAAATCATCACAGCTGATGAGAACGGCAAATGTCCTTTTCAGTGAAGACCTGGTTAATATTATATCTTCACTAAACTGAGCAGCATGGTGATGTAGTGGTTAGTACTATTGCCTTCCAGTAAGAAAGTCATGGATTCAAATCAGCCAGCCAGCAGGGCCCGTGTGTGGATTTACTCTAGGTCCTGTGGTTTTCTCTCACATTCCAAAAACCTGGAAGTTTGATTAACTGAAGATTCTAAAGTGGCCCAGGGTGTGAAGGGCTTGGTAGTGGACTGTGGATGCCTTTGAATTTCCCTATGGGGTTAACAAACTATTAACATGATGGGGTGTTCCCCAGTTTTAACTTGAAGTGCAGCTAGAGACAGCAGGCAATTTGTTTGTTTTTTTTTTTTAACAAAGGGGATGATGGTTGTAGGCGGTATTCACTAATTTGGTATGAAGAACAAACCAATAAACAAATTAAGTACATATTTGCAAAAATAAAAGTGCAAAAATTTTGCTGTTGTGAATTGGCGCGATATAAATAAAGCTGAATTAAATTTAATAATGTGATAAAAGTTGCCTGTTGAGGAGCCTGTCGGGTTGGGAACATGCTCCTGCCCCAAGTGGAGGAGTTTAAGTATCTTGGGGTCTTATTCACGAGTGAGGGGAGAATGGAGCGAGAGATTGACAGATGGATCGGAGCAGCATCTGCAGTGATGCGGACATTGTACCGGTCTGTTGTGGCGAAGAGGGAGCTAAGCTCTAAGGCAAAGCTGTCGATTTACCAGTCAATCTACGTTCTTACCCTCACCTATGGTCACGAGCTTTGGGTAATGACTGAAAGGACGAGATCGCAGATACAAGCAGCTGAGATGAGCTTTCTCTGTAGGATTGCTGGACTCACCCTCAGAGATAGGGTGAGGAGCTCAGACATCCGGGAGAGGCTCAGAGTAGAGCCGTTGCTCCTCCACATTGAAAGGAGCCAGTTGAGGTGGTATGGGCATCTGATCAGGATGCCTCCTGGACGCCTCCCACTTGAGGTGTTTCAGGCACGTTCCACTGGGAGGAGACCCCAGGGCAGACCCAGGACTCGCTGGAGAGACTATGTCTCCCAGCTGGTCTGGGAACGCCTTGGTATCCTCTCTGAAGAGCTGGAGCAGGTGGCTGGGGAGAGGGAAGTCTGGACTTCTCTGCTTGAACTGCTGCCTCCGTGACCTGGACCTCCAGAAAAGCGGTAGAAGATGGATGGATGGATAAAAATTGCTAATTAGCAATTGAAAGTCCCAAATTTCCCATAATCAAGTTCAAAGTTAATGAAATAAACAGTTACAAATTAATGAGAAAAAAAACTCCTGAATGGGGGGAAAAACAAACAAACAAAAAACACATTTCACCATAAATTTACAAGAATAAAGTGACAAATGTACCTGAAAAAATAGGAAATTTACATGAAAAGGTGAACATTTGTGTAAAATTTTTAAAAAATTCTCCCTCATAAATTCTTATTTTCTTGCCCTTTTGTGAAGTTTTTCTTGTAAAATTGTAAACGTTTTTCTTGGAAATTTGTAACTTTTTTCTGATAAATCTGAAACTTTTTCCTGGCAAATTTGTTAGTTTTTGAAATACATGTAGTCCTTTTTGAAAATATTTGCCACTTCTTTCCACACAAATTTACAATTTTGGGGGGCTTAAATTTTCATCATTTTTCTTTTGCATTTGCAGCTATACTGATATATTCAGTTGTGCTGTATAAACTATCCTTGCCTTTCTTATGGGAATGGGAGATGGCAGCTTAATAAGGGTTTTGGGTCATTTTGCTAATGAGGGGGATAGCATCCCCCCACATCACCTACTGGTTACCAACGTCTCCAGAGCTGCAGAAAATACCTTGCAGGGTGAGCAGCACGTTTGCTCACTACCGGTCTGTACTAACAACACAAACATCGTCACGACAAGAAGACGGGTGGCATATCATGTAAAGTTGTTTAGTTCACTTGGGAAAAGGAGCAGTGTGAAACCACATCTAACCAGACCAAATGTAACAAAAATATAAACCTTGGTTCGGACATTGGTGCAGACTTTCAAGTGTGACGGCGAGAGCTAAAACAGGATGGGAAATTCACAGACTAGATGTCTTCCAGGAAACTACACAGTCCAAATGCCTGCCAGATCCACTGACACCATTTTAAGCAGCAAAAGCACAAGAAACTCAGCCAATTATCAAAAAAGTTATTTTCAAGCCAAACTTACAATACCGTATTTTCAGTTGAGGCCAGAGACATTTTCAGGTAATGAACAACAGCCCTTTGAAATTAAAAGCAATGGTTTGGAATAAAACATCTCTCCCAAATGACGCAGAAGCGTCATGTGCTCTCATGAGTGTGCTTACGCAAATAGTTTTGTTGAAACTTAATCATATTGCCTCTGCTTGATCCATAAACATACATGAGATCAAACTAAAGCCAATTAATCTCCCCACTGAACCATAACACTTTGAATTGAGTGCTTTGAATTCTTCACCCTGTCAACAACAAAAGTCCAACTATGCTTTAAGTGGCCCAGTGTCCTCTGTGTGAGTTTTGGAAGCTGGCAATCTGCCTTCCAGATGAAACTGATTTCAAAAATATAAATTCACACTTTCACATGAAACTAAACGTAATAAAAATCAAATATCCTCTTTATGCTGCAGGCGTGCACATTTACTTAACTAATCACTACGTGTCAACTAGTAAAGCCTTTTTTAAAGCATGATTTCTTCCACAGTGACCAAACTGGTTTGAATTAAGGCTCCCCAGCCTTTAGTGACCATAGGCTCATTTGACTCCTAGAATAACAGCAGCTACTGTGTTTTTCAGGAGTCTGGAACCAAACGTCCGTCTGGGGAGTCTGTAGTGGACACAGGTGCTCACACTCTCTGTCAGATTCCCTCTAGGGTTCCCGGTTGAGTTATGTGTCAGGAGGGACTGTTTTACAATTTTTGAGGGAAAAAAAATGAAATGTCTTGTTTTCATCTAGACTGTTTCCGGACTGGATCTTTTACTCACCAGTCTGTCTGTGGATTTGGCAACATGTGTGGAGTTGTGTTTGTAGTGTGTAGAGCAACTCCGCCCCCCGCCACACACACACTTTTAGACTTAAAATTACCAGGAGCTAAAATAATTAAAATGATATTTCAAATTTTTGGACTTTACAAAAAAGGAAAATTTGCCTCTGCTATAGGCTGGCAATCTGTCCAAGTAACCCACCTCTTGCCAGAAGACCTTTAGGACCTGAAAGGATTAAACTCATTAAGTGTAAATTGGGGGATGGGGGGGTGCATGTCCCCCCCAACCTGGAAAAACAGAGAACCCATGTACCATATACCCCAAATCATATACCGGTCTAGATCAAGTTAGAGAACTGAATAAAATGCATTTGAAGCATCAATTGTGAGCATTAATTTTTTTTTTTCTTGTAAATATGGTACTTCTTTTCCCATAAATCTTTAAGATTCTCATCAATTTAAAAAGTTTCCTGAAAATTTTGTTATGCTTTTTTCACATCAACTTACATTTTATTACTTTAAACTTCTTCTTGTAAATTTACAACTTTTTTCTCACAAAATTGTGACTTTTTTTCCTCATAAATTAGCGACTTTCTACATGGTAAATTTGCAACTTTTTTCTCAGAAATTTTCAACTTTTTTCACATAAATTTGCAACTTTTTCTCATAAGTTTGTAGATTCTTTGTAAAAATGCATCTTCATTCTCATAAATGTACTACTTTTTCATGAATATGTGAGTGACATTTAGTGTCTCTTTCATCTTCTTCTCTGCAGATGACATTGTGAGAGGACAGAGTAGGTGGAAGAGAACTTGGAGAGGTGAAGATATGCTCTGAAAATAAGAGGAATTAAAGTCAGGATACTAGATATATTGGGATAATGGATATACAGTGGTGTGAAAAAGTGTTGGTCCCCTTCCTGATTTCTCATTTTTTTTGTATGTTTGTCACACTTAAATGTTTCAGCTCATCAAACAAATTTAAATATTAGACAAAGGTAACACAAATAAACACAAAATGCAGTTTTTAAATGAAGGTGTTTATTATTAAGGGGGAACAAATCCAAACCTACATGGCCCTGTGTGAAAAAGTAATTGCCCCCTACACCTAATAACTGGTTGAGCCACCCTTAGCAGCAACAACTGCAATCAAGCCTTTGCAATAACTGGCAATGAGTCTTTTACAGCACTGTGGAGGAATTTTGGCCCACTCATCTTTGCAGAATTGTTGTAATTCAGCCACATTGGAGGGTTTTTGAGCATGAACCGCCTTTCTAAGGTCATGCCACAGCATCTCAATCGAATTCAGGTCAGGACTTTGACTAGGCCACTCCAAAGTCTTCATTTTGTTTTTCTTAAGCCATTCAGAGGTGGACTTGCTGGTGTGTTTTGGATCATTATCCTACTGCAGAACCCAAGTGTGCTTCAGCTTTAGGCCACAAACAGATGGCCGGACATTCTTTTTCAGGATTTTTTGGTAGACAGCAGAATTCATGGTTCCATTTACCACAGCGAGTTTTCCAGGTCTTGAAGCAGCAAAACAGCCCCAGACCATCACACTACCACCACCATAATTTACTGTTGGTATGATGTTCCTTTTCTGAAATGCTGTGTTACTTTTACACCAGATGTAATGGGGCACACACCTTCCAAAAAGTTTAACTTTTGTCTCATCAGTCTACAGAGTACTTTCCCAAAAGTCTTGGGGATCATCAAGACATTTTCTGGCAAAACTGAGACAAGCCTTTATGTTCTTTTTGCTCAGCAGTGATTTTCATCTTGGAACTCTGCCATGCAGGCCCTTTTTGCCCAGCCTCTTTCTTATGGTGGAGTCATGAACACTGACCTTAACTGAGGCAAGTGAGGCCTGCAGTTCTTTGGATGTTGTTGTGGGGTCTTTTGTGACCTCTTGGATGAGTTGTCACTGCACTTTTGGGGTAATTTTGGTTGGCCGGCCACTCCTGGGAACATTCACCACTGTTCCATGTTTTCGCCATTTGTGGATAATGGCTCTCACTGTGGTTCGCTGTATTCACAAAGCTTTAGAAATGGCTTTATAACCTTTTCCAGAGGGATAGATCTCAGTTACTTTGTTTCTCATTTATTCCTGAATTTCTTTGGATTGCAGCATGATGTCTAGCTTTTGAGGATCTTTTGGTCTACTTCACTTTGTCAAGCAGGTCTTATTTAAGTGATTTCTTGACTGAGAACAGGTGTGGCAGTAATCAGGCCTTTGTGTGGCTAGAGAAATTGAATTCAGCTTTCCAAAGATGTGATAAACCACAGTTAATTTATGTTTTAACAGGGGGGGCATTCACTTTTTCACAGAGGGCCATGTAGGTTTGGATTTTTTTCCCCTTAATTATAAACACCTTCATTTAAAAACTGCATTTTGTGTTTACTTGTGTTATCTTTGTCTAATATTTAAATTTGTTTGATGATCTGAAACATTTATGTCACAAACCCCCGTGCGCCATAACACGGCGCACGAGGGAGAGAATGAAAAACCCTGTTCCAGGAGTAGAGAGTGTCATATTTATTAAAGTTCACAAAAACCACAAGTTCAGTTCCACCACAGAAATACAGAGAGATACAATGATAGGCCACCAAACATACAGGGCGCCAGCCGGACGCTCAACAGCCCGGTCAACAGTGAACCTAGTGCTGCAGGGCTGCGTTATGCACAAAAACAGGAAAGGCAATCAGCCTAGTGCTGCAGGGTTGCTTAGCACAAGAGAAAAGGCGAACATGACACTTACAAGGCTGGAGCGATTCCAGGGCGAAATGTGCAGTCTGGAGGAAGAGGCAGAGAAGTGGGATTAGCTGAAACACCAAGGAATGGATCGACTTAAATTCCCGGCTAAGTTGAGCGCAAGGAGTGATACTCATACGGGGAGAACTAGCTGCCGCGTATAGAGGCGAATGCCCCGACACTCTCTTTCCTCTGGAGCAGCAAACAAATACTCCTGAAACTAACGAGGAAAGAGATTGCCGGTGTGAGAATGCGTGGGCAGAACTGATTGGCACCCGGTGTGTGAGAGAGCGTGTGAATGCAAGCGAATGGAGCATGTGCATGTGTGTGTGTGTGTGTGTGTGTGTGTGTGTGTGTGTGTGTGTATCTCATTTACACAGGGTGCGTGTGAAGCGCCTAGTGCGGTAGTATAGTAACGTAGAGATGTTTGTAGATAGTGCATGTTGCATGGCATATGTTGCATGTTGCTTTCTGCTTGCTGCTCTGCTTACAGCTACTGCCACCAGCTAGCCCCCATCGGGGATGAAAAGAGGAGCCGAGAGCGTAAGTCTCCTCCTGCTGGTACATAGCCTCTCCACCACCAAGACCCCTGCAGTGCCTCCTCCTGGCCACACATGGTAACTGGGTACCCTGCGGTCCCAGGCTAAACTGGAGGGGATCTCGGAGCAGCAGGGGGCCCCAGAGATGCGGCGTATAGGCCCACCCTGTATGGACACGCCCTGACGCCCATCAACCCCTGCCCCAACTATGGGTAAATAGCCCCACTGCCTTGTGGGTAATCTATTAAGGTGAAGGCTAAGGGAGCAACCCCTGACAGAAAAGCAATGCGCTGGTGGTGCACAAAAGGCGGGACTTAAAAGACCAAGGACCCAGCAGCCTCCTGCAGCCATGTTGAGGGACTGGTCGTCATGGGCTTACCCACGCCACCGGATTTACCTCATCATCGTGAAGACAGTGCTTTTGGGAAGAGCGCGCCCCCTACGGCACTCTAAATAATTCAATGCGCAGGTGTCCACCTCTGACCATGGTGGGCCTTACCTTCATGGACATCTGGTTGAAGTCTGGCGGCGACAGGGTGTGTGGCGACGGGAGCAGGTATGAATGTTACTGGGGGCTCCTAGCCATAACCCTGCACATCAGCAGCACAGGGCTATTATGATCGCTAACAGCTGGGGTGGCAGCTGTTTTCGGCAGACCCCTGTGTGATTGAGCAGCCCTATTTAGGACAGCACTGCTCATCCCAACTGGGGAGGGGCCTAGAAAAAGTGGCCTAAAAATTGCCCACCCATCTTTCGCCTGAACAGGTTACCGCGCCTGTTGAGTCATTCCACCTCTGCGGTTGAAACAATAAAAAGAAAACATGCAACCTAAAACTGGCAACATGGAATGTAAGGACACTCCTGGATCGAGGTTCTGATAGACCCCATAGGAGAACAGCTCTGGTTGCTGCTGAACTGAGTTGCTACAACATTGATATTGCTGCACTGAGCGAGACCAGGCTCCTAGATGAGGGCTCTTTAACAGAGGAAGGGATGGGCTACACATTCTTCTGGAGGGGTTACCCCTCAGGAGAACAACATCTGCATGGTGTAGGACTGGCCATCAAAAACACCCTTCTACCAAGACTCAGTGAAACACCTGTTGGCATTAGTGAGAGACTGATGACACTCCATATCCCCCTGGTTAAGAATCGCTTTGCTACACTTCTTAGTGCCTATGCACCGACCCTGCCATCGGAGAGTGAGGCCAAGGATTCCTTCTCCCAGTTACTGGACGAAACTCTTCGCCGGATCCCCAAGAATGACAAGATCTTCTTACTTGGAGATTTTAACGCCAGAGTGGGTCAGAACAATCAGATATGAAGTGGAGTGCTTGGCAGACACGGAGTTGGCCAGGCTAACACAAATGGAGTGAGATTGCTCACTCTCTGCTCTGAGCATAACCTGACCATAACCAACACCATCTTCCAGCAAAAGGCCAAATACAAAACATCATGGATGCACCCTTGCTCTAAACACTGACACCTGATTGATTGCATCATTGTGAGGCGCAGTGACATCAGAGATGTCCACATCACCCATGCCATGAGAGGTGCAGAATGCTGGACAGATCACCGGCTGATCATGGCCAAGGTCCACATGCAAGTGCGCCCCCCCCCCTTGCGACTACAAGGGCCCAAAAGGAGGAAACTTGATTGCTTCCGTCTGGCAAATCTGGATGTAAGAAATGACTTTCGTCGCTCCCTGGTTGAGAAACTAGGGGGGGTGGAGCATTTCCTGAGTCTGCCTGAGAAGACCATGGACCAGAAGTGGGACTTCATCAGCTCGGCTCTTTGTGAGGCAGCAGCCCAAACAATTGGCTATAAGAGAAAGAACCACCAAGACTGGTTTGATGACAACTCGGACACCATCCACGACTTGATGGAGGACAAGCACAGAGCACATCAGGCAACTTTAAGGAACCCCTCATCCATTATCATCAGGCATCAGTGGCAGAGAGCTCGGCGGGATGTACAAAGGGCTACTCCGGCAATGCAGAACGAGTGGTGGACAAAAAAGGCACATGAAATCCAGGCCTTTGCCGATAAAAATGACATGCATAATTTTTATAATGCTGTCAAGAAGATTTACGGCCCAACAAATCGCTGCATCACTCCCCTGAAAACAGCAGATGGGCTGAGAATCCTAAAGGATCAGCCTAACATCTTGCTGAGATGGGCTGAACACTTTAGTACCCTGCTTAACCAGGACTCAGATGCAGACCCCACTGTTCTCGACGACTTGCCTACACTTCCTCCGATGCAAGACCTGGATCAGCCCCCAACCTTCCTGGAGGTTCTATCAGCTACCCGCTCTCTCAAAAACAACAAGTCCCCTGGTAATGACAACATCCCTGCCGAGCTGTTGAAACAAGGAGGCTACTTGTGTACAAAAACCCTGCACAAGTACATCACCAAGGTCTGGGCCGATGATAACATCCCACAACAATGGAGGGACGCCACAATTGTCACCATTTATAAAAACAAGGGTGACAAGGCTGTCTGCGGCAACAGCAGAGGTATTTCGCTCCTTGCTGTTGCTGGTAAGGTCCTGGCGAAGGTGATGCTTCACAGGCTGATCAACAACATCACAGAATCAGTGCTGCCTGAATCGCAATGTGGTTTCAGGAAGGGCAGGAGCTCGGTGGACATGATTTTCACAGCTCGGCAGCTGCAGGAGAAATGTCAGGAGCAACACCAGGACCTGTTCATGGCCTTTGTCGATCTCTCCAAAGCTTTCGACACTGTCCATAGAGAACTCCTATGGGAAGTTCTTCTTAAGTTTGGCTGCCCCAGTAAGTTTGTCAATATCCTCCGCCAATTTCATGATGGTATGACTGCTCGGGTGACTATAGGAGGACAGGAATCTCCTTCGTTCCCCGTTTGTACAGGGGTTAGGCAGAGGTGTGCATTAGCACCAGTACTTTTTAACATCTTCCTGCTCTGTGTCACCCAGCTTCTCCACAAGGAGATTGAGGACAGGAGCGGTGTAACAGTGGACTTCCGTCTAGATGGCAACCTTTTTAATATAAGGAGGCTCCAGGCAACCACCAAACTGCAAAGGGTGAGAGTCATTGAGCTACAGTATGCAGATGACTGTGCTCTGGTATCTCATAGCCCACAAGATCTCCAGTCTGTTCTTACGGCTGCGGTGAGAGCATACAGCAGGATGGGACTGACGGTGAACACCATCAAAACAGAGGTCGTCTGCCAATGGAGCACCAATATCCCATCTACTCCACTTACCTTCACTGTTGCTGGTGAACAGCTGTCTGTTGTTCCATCTTTCAAGTACCTGGGGAGCATCCTCTCTGTAGACAACACCATTGACAGTGAGGTCCAGAACAGGATCAGGCAGGCATCAGCTTCTTTTGGGAGACTCCGGTGTCGGGTCTTCCAAAACAAGAACCTCCGTCTCCAAACGAAGATCTCTGTTTACCAGGCAGTCTGTGTCACTACTCTCCTCTACAGCTGTGAATCCTGAGTGACTTACAGCCGCCACATTAGGGATCTAGAGCGGTTCCATATACGCTGCCTTCAGCGCATCCTGGGAATCACCTGGCGTGACCATGTGCCTCATTCTGAGATACTCTTTAAGACCAGCTGTAGGAGTATTGAGGCAACGATCACCCAGCACCAGCTACGCTGGCTGGGACATGTGGTGAGGATGCCCCCAAACCGGCTGCCTCGCAGGGTGTTATATGGCCAGCTACACCATGGTCGACGCTCTGCTGGAGGGCAGAAGAAGCACTACAAGGACCAGCTAAAGATGGCCTTAAAGAAGTGCAGGATCAGACCTGAGGCTCTGGAGGAGGCTGCTGCTGACCGGAACACCTGGCGACAGCAGTGCCTTGTGGGGACCCGTATGATGGAGGAGGACAGAACAGCCAGGAGACAGGAGAGAAGACTGAGGAGGAATGCACCTGCAGCCCCTGCTGCCACTACTACAACTTTTACATGCCCTACCTGCAACAGGACATGTGGGTCCAGAATAGGACTACACAGCCATCAAAGGACTCACCGATAGAAGTGGACATCATCATCGGACTCGATGGACAACCGCAAGCAAGCGTGTGTGTGTGTGTGTGCGCGCGCGCGCGCGCGTGTGAATGTGTGTATGTTTGTGAACACCGGTGACAGTGCAGCTGGCGGTACTTGACGGGAGGAGGGGGCGTGCCAGAGCTGTCAGGAGGAAAACTAGGCCAAAGCATAACAGTGAGTCAGAATCGGGTTTGGCCTCCAAACCCGGATTCATGACAGCCCCCCCCCCCCCCCAGAGGTCGATACCAGACACCCCAATACCATCAGCAAAAAAAAAAAAAGAAACAACACCCCTCAAGAGGACCCCCCCCCCCCCCGGCAAAAAACAATAACCCAGGGTGGGAGGTGGGGGGAAAACCGGTTAGGAGGGAAGCAACCCGTGAAAACACAATAGTACAAAAACAGAATAAAGAACAACCCCTCCTAACGAACCCCTAACCTGGAGCACTAACCCCCCCTCTCCAGAAGTCCAAAGTTCGGGGGGTTGACCAGAGTCCCAGGCCCCCAGTATGGTGAGGGGTGGCAGATCGGGTGGTCTGCCCAAGTCCCAAGTCCAGCAGGCGGCCCGTGGGAAAGTGTCCGGCAGCCTGCCTGAGCTGATAGACCACCCGACCCAAGAACCAAGTCCTTCAGGTGGCCGACTAACGTGGTGGAGCCACCAGGACCTAAGGGAAAAGCAGAGAGGCAGCCTCCATACTCGGGAACGTCGACGGCCAACCCAAAGAACAGGAGCCCCCCTGCCGTTCGAGGCTTGGAGCGAGGGGATCATAGCACCTGCGATGGTCCTGGTCTGGGATGTGGCTGCACCCGCGATGCTCCCAGTCTGGGACGTGGCTGCACCCGCGATGGTCCCGGTCTCGGACGTGGTTGCACTGGCGGTGGACTCCAGCTGAGGCTCTGCTGCACCCACGGTGGACTCCGGCTGAGGTTCTGCTGCACCCGCGGTGGACCCCGGCTAAGGCTCTGCTGCACCCGCAGTGGGCTCTGGTTGGAGCACCGTTGCACCTGTGGTGACCCCCATCAGGGGCCTCATTGCTCCCGCGGTGGCCTCCCCAGGGAGGGAGGTGATGCTCTTCACGTCCTCCGGAGCTGGACCCCGATCCTTGGTTGCCTCCAACAGCTCTCTGGTGACCCTGGCCGGAGGCTCTGAGCCCAAAAGGAGAAAAAGAGAAACCGGGTCAGGGTCGCCAACAGCGGCAGAGCCCAGCATGGCGGTCCCAAGGGCTACTGTGAGCTGCCCCGGGTCCACCTCACCATGAGTTGGGCAGTGTGACATTACTATTGAAATTCCTGATAAAATGGAGCACACTTGCCTGAACTCTGGCTCCTCCGCCGTCCAGGACTCCGGCGATCTTGGGTGTGCGAGTTCCTCCGGTCCATCAGGTGCCTCATTCCCGTCGGTGTCCTCCAAGGAAGTTGGACCCACCTCGTCGTCAATGGGCGGCCCAGGTGGTGGCAGCTCCTCTCCGGCGACCCTAGGATGGAGCTTGAAGGGGATAGGAGAGGGAGAGCAATTAGGGTTGCCGGCAGCGGCAGAGCCCAGCGAGGGGGGTCCAGATGCGGCTGGGGGCTGCACCCGACTCCCCTCCCCAAAAGCCAGGCAAGATCCCTCCACCATCAACAAATGAACTACAGGAGAGACTACTTGCCTGTGCTTAAGCTCTACTGCCATCCAGGACTCCGATGACGATGCCCTGGGTCCCATTGGCTGGAGGTCCGGTCCAGGGGATGACTCCACTGCGGCGGCCCCCACAGCAGGTACGATGGTGATAGCAGAAGTGGGACTCTCATGCGCCGTCCTCCATGCCTCTGGTTCTTCCGGCGTGGCAGCCGTGGACGACTCCTTCGCTGGCCCATGGGCTGGACCCTCCTGGTCCTCTGGTTCCTCTCCCCTGAGCGACCTGGATCTGGGACCGATGGGCTCATGGGGGCACACAGAAAAGAGTCATTGAGACCAGGCACGAGAGTACTGTATGCCGCTGGGGCGGAGAACTCAGGGGACTGCCCACCCCAAGTCTCCTTGCCAGGAGGCAGGCAAAATTAATCTTTGACTGTGGAATTTGAATGAAAAGAAACTTGCCAGTTCTCCTGGCACTGGAGGTCCCCAGCGGCCTCCGAGGCGTCCTCTCTACTCTCCTGGTGTTCCTCATCAGGTTGAGGCTCCTCCTCCCTTGGGGAAAACTCTTTAAGTCTTTCACCCATCTTCGGGAGGAGCCACGGCTTCACCTCCAAGATGAAGTCCGTTTCAACCTGGAGAGCCCCCCTACGTTCCTCCATCTCTTCCCGCGACGGGGCAGAGCATTGCTCGGAGCAGGAAGGCGAAGCTCCAGTTCGTGGGACTGGATGCTTCTTGCTGTGGGGCTTCCTCCCTCTCCACCTCTTGGGTGACGCGGGGATGAGGTAATCCGGGACACAGAGCACCGTGCCGGGAAGTGGGTCACCCATGCAGAGAGACCTCGCATCCTCGGGAAGGAAGAGCGAAGTGGCCGTGAGGAGCTCGAGCACTGGGAGATCCTCAGCCAATTCCTCACATGGCGCGGCAAAGATGTCCCGGAGGATCTCCATCGCCTCCGGATGATCTCAGAGGCTGTCTCGCTCCATCACCCTCCTCACAGTGTCCCGAGCCTGACGAACTGTTGGAGAGGGATGGGACCTCTGCGTCCAGGAGAGAACCTCCTCCAGTAGACACAACAAGCGCTGTTCCCGCTCCAACTCCATCTTGGGGCAGCACGGTGGTGCAGTGGTTAGCACTGTTGCCTAACAGCTAGAAGGTTCCAGGTTCAAATCCCCCAGGCTAGCAGGGGTAGGAACCTTTCTGTGTGGAGTTTGCATGTTCTCCCTGTGCTGCGTGGGTTTACTCTGGGGGCTTCGGTTTCCTCCCACAATCCAAAGACATGCATGTTAGGTTCCTTGGTTGTTCTAAATTGTCCCTAGATATCTGTCTCCTATAGGCCCTTAGAATAGAGGGTTAGTACTAGTGAAGCGCTTTGAGTGGTCTTTGAGACTAGAAAAGCGCTATATAAGTACAGGTCCTTATCCCTTATTCTTATCTCCGTCTTTTCGTCCGCAGACGGGGTGGACGCTGGCCCGGGAGATGAAGGGGATCTGAGAAGGGAGGAAGTCCTCCTCTGATGGGAGCATCTCCTCTGGCGAGGGGCCGGCTCTGCTCGCGGAGAGGCATCCTCCGGCTCTACGTCAGGAGTGGGGAGGATGGTGGAGAGGATGGCGTCCACCCTATGAATGGCCCGGAGATTAGGATGGCGCCGCTTGACGTCCTCCGCGACGAATCGCGCCCACTCCCGGTCCTTGGGACACCACTGAAAGGCAAAAATCACCTCCTCCAGCAACTCCTGGGCTTCCAACTCCTCGTCCGTTCCAATCATCATGGCCATGTATGAAGAGAAAAAAGGAGAAGGGGGAAAAAACACAATTCTACTCCGCTGTTTTTTTTTCCATAACATGGCACACGAGGGAGAGAATGAAAAACCCAATTGCAGGAGTAGAGAGTGTCATATTTATTAAAGTTCACAAAAACCACAAGTTCAGTTCCACCACAGAAATACAGAGAGATGCAATGATAGGTTAGGCGACCAAACATACAGGGCGCCAGCCGGACGCTCAACAGCCCAGTCAATAGTGAGCCTAGTGCTGCAGGGCTGAGTTATGCACAAAAACAGGAAAGGCAATCAGCCTAGTGCTGCAGGGCTGCTTAGTACAAGAGAAAAGACAAACATGACACTTACAAGACTGGAGCAATTCCGGAGCGAAACGTGCAGTCTGGAGGAAGAGGCAGAGAAGCGGGATTAGCTGAAACACCAAGGAATGGATCGTCTTAAATGTCCGGCTAAGTTGAGCGCAGGGAGTGATACTCATACGGGGAGAACTAGCTGCCACGTATGGAAGCGAATGCCCCAACACTCTCTTTCCTCTGGAGCAGCCAACAAATACTCCTAAAGCTAACGAGGAAAGAGATTGCCGGTGTGAGAATGCGTGGGCAGAACTAATTGGCACCCGGTGTGTGAGAGAGCGTGTGAATGCCAGTGAATGGAGCGTGTGCATGTGGGTGTGTGCGTGTGGGTGTGTGTATGTTTGTGAACACTGGTGACAGTGCAGCTGGCGGTACTTGACGGGAGGAGGGGGCATGCCAGAGCTGTCAGGAGGAAAACTAGGCCAAAGCATAAAATGTGTCAGAATCGGATTTGGCCTCCAAACCCGGATTCATGACAATTGGACAAAGGATGTTGATGATGGAGCTGCCAAGCAGGAGGAAAAGAGGAAGATCACAGAGAAGATTCATGGATGTAGTGAAGGAGGACGTGGGGAGGGCTGGTGTTACAAAGGAAGATGCAAGGGAGAGGGCGAGATGGATGCAGATGATCTGCTGTGGTGACTGTTATGTCTGTAATTAATGAGACGTGAGTCGTCTTGTGCCGAACATCCAACTGAACTTTATTGAGAGAACACACAATATATACAGTGGCCGCAGCCCACCTGACATCATCCCCCAGGACGGCTACGGCAAGCCCCAAGGGCCAAACCCACACACAACATTCTCCCACCCCCCTTTTAGAAAAGTCCAAAACACACACACAATTGAAAATCTCCCCAATTTAGGACCCAAATCACGCACTAAGAAAACTAAAGTGAAATAACTAAATGGCCTACCACATTCACACAACAAACCTAAGCTGGGGGGACAGGTGGACTACCGTCCTACCCCACATGGCAAGGTGGATTTATTCTGCCACCTGGAAAATAAATAAATAAAGTCCATTCCTAAACTAAAATAAGTGCCGTGTTCCTAAACTAAATAAAACACAGAAAATAATCCCAGAACAATAACATTTTAGTCTTTTTTACAAAACACATGCAAACATACAAACATTTTTATCATTATTATTATTTCTCAACACAACACTACTGTCCTTCAGGCAGGAAAGGGTAGAACCGGCTTGGGGCCCCAGGGCAGCCCCTCGGTAGGCGCGCCCCTGGAACCAGCCTCCCCCCGGGGTCATAACTGAACTCATAGACAAGAGCGCCTCTTCTCCTCACCATTGACCGCCCCTCTCGTCCGGACCCGCTATCTGAAGCCTCCTCCCGGGCACACCGCAGCCCACCGGCGTGCCCCCACGAGCCGTCCAACAGCTGGAAGTAGGCTGTGCCCCGCCCAGTCACGATGTGCAGCCGCTCCCAGTGTTCCTCCAGCTGTCGTTTGGCCCACATCCACCATGGACGTTCCTCCCCTCGAGCCCGAACCTAGTCCATGACTCTAAAAGGGGTCTTGCTCAGCTTGCAGTGTTGCTGCTTGGCACGTGGTTTCTCCGTGCCTGACGGTCTGGCCCCGACCTCCTTTAAAGCTGCTGCAGCAGTCGCCATCGCAGCCCCAGATCATCCGGCCCACTGCAGCCAAGCTCCGGGGGAAACTGGAGCTACCTTGTCGGCGTCACTCATCGACACAGGTGCCTCGCCATCACACTCGGTACCCTCGTCCAAGATACTCCACTGTGCTGTCTCCATGCTCAGCTGTCACTGCTGTTTTTCAGGGTTCTCAGCATGCTCGCGCTCCCCTCCCGCTGCTCCAACTCTAGCTGCAGGGAAAACCAAGCCGAGTTTGGTCGTTGCTCTCCCAGCGTGTCATCTTCGCTCACCGCACTGTGTTCACCTCCAGTGCTGCGGTCACTCACCAGCTGTGCTGTTCAGCTGGCTTGTCGTTCTCGGTGGATGTGGGTTCCCTCACTTGTGACTCCGACTCCACCATGATATCTACCTTGTAGCTTGTAGCTTGTATTTGGAACCCACCTAGCTCCGTGGCTAATTTCGCCGTTGCCACCAGTTGGGCTGTTAGCTCCCCCAAGCTAGCTAGCTTAGCTTCTTTTGGCACCAACAGCCTTTCCACCCACACCTTCATGCTCCTTGTGTGCTCGGCAAAATAGTCAGCAAGCCGCCCAACAGCATCCGCACAAGACTCCATCTCCCCCAACGTGTGGAAAATTTTCCGAACTTCTACGCCGAGATGGTGAACCAGAAGTGCTCGCCTCCACATTCCGTCGAGTTTACTCAGGTCCAGCGCCGCAATGTACCCCTCAAACGCGGCCAACCAGTTCGGCCACAGAAACGCTGATTCTCCCGGATACTGTAGAAACAGTGGTAGAGGTGCTCCATACGCCTCCATAGTTTATCCTCATCTCCAAAATGTTATGTCTGTAATTAATGAGACATGAGTCATCTTGTGCCGAACATCCAACTTAACTTTATTGAGAGAATACACAATACATTCAGTGGCCGCAGCCCGCCTGACATCATCCCCCAGGGCGGCTATGCCAAGCCCCAAGGGCCAAACTCACACACAACAGTGATCCCTAAAGGGAGCAGCTGAAAGAAGAAGAAGACATATAGTGTCCCCCTCGATATTTACCCTTGAGAAAATCTCAAACAGTGAAATGAAATATCCAGTCATGATTAAACTGCTCAGAAAATGTCAGAAAATGAGAGGATGAATTTAGAAAAGGAGAGGTCTAAAGAGGTTTGGACCAACTTCATGGTCTGTCAGGCCAAACTGGAAGATTGAAGTACAAAGACCAGACAGATGAAAGCAAACTGTAGTGGAAACTTGCAAAGCTATCATACAATTTTGATATTGTCATCTTTTTTAGCTTGTTTGTTGACATGAGACCAATGCATTGTTTGTTGGTTCAGATGATCACATCATCAGAAACAAGATCTTCACATCAAATGTGAATGCATCACCTGGAGAATTAAAGGTCCCTCTGCACAGATTTTCCATGAAATCTAAGAAGAATCGGGCAGGGAATATTTACTTTTTATAACCAAGATGTTGTCATAGTTAGTGGACGCATCTTCACAACGCACCGAGACCACAAAAGCCGAAGACGCCCGTTTTCCCATCAAAAGAAAACCAGCAGCCTGTAAGGGTAATCACAATGTTTGATATACTGTTTGCAAACCATACAACCCTCTGCTGGAAATCCCCACCATTCCTGGTTTCGTTTTTCCAAACCCCAACTCTCCACCCTTTGCCACTTCTTGCTGTCCTCTCCGCTCCTCCACTTTCACATGCATATGGTAGATGCGTCTACCTTGGATTCGTAATCTTGGATGCAACTCTAATTAGCTTCCTGGCACAAACATTAGCACCCTTCCACTCCCCGAGTTGAAATCGGGTTCCTCCTAAAGGGCTTGACAGTGGGTGGAGAGTGGTAGCCGCTGCTGTTTGTTTGCACTGTGTCCTTATTTCCGTGAATTCTGACCTGACAGGAAACGTGGAAGGGAGACTGGACAATGGGCTATTGTGAGACCACGCTTTATGTCATTGCGTGGCTAAAACAGGAAAGCAAACCAAGGGAGGCGCATGCATAAAAAACCTCCAGCAGTCACAGAGAACTTTGCAAAAACCATCATGTTCTTTTGAATATATTTTAGTCTGCACACACTGTCTCGTGAGTGTGTTTGACCTCCTCCTTATCCTACCTCTAAATTTACAGTATACTGCCCTCCTCAACCTAGTTTATCAACACAGGCCCTAAATGAGTAAACATACAGTACATGTCATTGAGAGCTTGAGACCAGTGGTGTTGTATGTGGTGTGGTGTTTGTAGCAATAAATAAAATCATTAAAAAAAAGACAAAATATTTACAAAAACAAATATATGTACAGGCCAGAATCACCAAGGTGTCACCCCTCCCCATATTTTTTTTAATTTTTTCTTATGTTGTATACATTGCTCATCTCTATTGTCTTATAATCCACAAACGTGAACCCATATTTAATGATTTTTTTCCATAACAGCTTTCTTTGCTTTAAAGGTTTCCTTCACTGCCTTTTTCTATTAATTTCAAATTCTGACATCATCAAGAACATTTATCTGTATTGTGATAAACAAAAAATAATTCCTGTGTCATTTCTGTGTCCACGTAAAGTGGAATGAAATAAATTGTGATACAACTTGTGAACAGACATGTGAAAATATATCAACAAATCAAAGAAATTATTTCAAAATATAAAATAACAACACAATGTAACCACAAGAGAAAACAGGATCTACCTTGGCTAAATGAAAAAATTATGGAATTTCATGAAAAAAAGGGATTTAGCTCTTAAAAAATGGCTAAAAACTGATTTAAGTACAGATAGACTGATATTTAAAAGCCTCAGAAATGAAGCCACCATGCAGCTCCGTAAAGCAAAAGTAAATTTCTTCTTAGACATAATCAAAAATGCAAAGGGGAATAACAAAAAACTCAGAAAATGTATTGATAAATGCACAGGATGTCATGAACTGGGTTTGATGGTTTCAAACCCAGTTCCATAACGCTGTGGCTACTTGTTCTTTTTGTGGATTTTTTCCTCCTATTTTCCATCTGGCGCTCTCAGGGAGCCGCTGGGGTTCGTTCAGCTCCCTGACAGCTCAGCCACGCCTCCCTCTCCTGCCAGTCTTACCAGCTGTGTGCCATTATTGGTGTTTACTCTTCTGTTCACGCACGCACACACACATTTACATGCTTCCTCTCATTCTCACACTCATGCACTCTCTTGCACGCATGCACACACACACCCACTCATCCTCACTCTCATGCTCACAGACATTCACACACCTGTCCCCAGCAATCAACAGTCATCTCATAGCACTTTCAACTGTAGGGAAAACCCCCACAGTTGCAGAAAAACCCCAGCAATCAGGTGATCACAGGGGATTGCCTGATTGCTGAGGTTTTTCTGCAGCTATGAAGTTTCTCCTACAGTTGAAAGTGCTATGAGATGACTGTTGTTGTGAAATGGCGCTATATAAATAAAGATGAATTGAACTGAATTGAATTGAATTGAACTTAGTGCTGCCCACTCATTTCTACACTCTAACTCACACCACTCACACCAGCAATCTCTCCCCTGATTAGGTTTGGCATTATTTAAGCCCTGTGTCTGTTGGAGGAGATTGCCGAATTATTGTCCTAACTGGGTTTGTTTTATTCAGTGTTTGCCCTGCGTTATCCACGAGTAGATGCCCTGCCTGCTGTTCTGCACCACATCGCTCTGGATGACGTTAATTGTTTTCTGCTGTTTGGTTTAGTTTCGCCGGGACAATTGCTTGAACTCGGACTGCTCCAGCCTTGTGAGTACAATCTCCTTTGCCCCTGGCATCCAGTCCCGTCTAGAGGTTCTTTCCTGGGCCCTCTCATTCCATTCCCCGCCGCAGTTCTGCCTGCTTGCGCTCTGGAACATTTTCCCTGTTTTACTCACCAGTGTTCTGTAGAGTGTCCTGGAAGTAATCCTTGTATGTCCTGAGCTCCACATCTGTTGTTTTGAACTGGTTATTTTCCATGCACTGCGTAAAAGCGCACGGAGGAAATCACAACAGAATAATATGGCCCGTCTTAAACCCAGCGGAGTAGTTGTGCGTAATTTTTTCCCCTTTCATTTTTTGTCTGCTTTTGTCACCCACCTGGATAGGAGAACGATGTCCTGAGCGGACGAGGCTGAGCTGCGTGGGGTGTGTATCCTGGAGGGCCTCCTATTACGGATTCGGACCACCGGGATTCCCAAAGCAATTCATGCGGGCCAGGACAGCACAGCGTGCTTAATGACGAGATGTCTGAGCCTGTGGAGCTGCGCGGAGGCTACCAACATCTTGGCCTCCATCTTCTCCTACATAGTTGAGAGCCAGGGACAGGAGGAGCCCGTGCCGACGCGGCGGCCGCTCCACATGAGGAAGAAGCGCTCCCGGAAGCCGGAGGCTTGTCACCCTCCTCTCGAGCCAGAGTCCTCTCCTCCACAGCAAAAGCCATTGAAAAGGTGGTAGCAGACCAACTGGTAGAACATCTCAAATCTGCCCAGCTGCTGCATCCCATGTAGTTTGGTTTCAGGCCGAGCCACTCAGCAGAGACTGCATGTTGTTACTTTATTGAAACGATTAAAGAAAATCTGGACAAAGGGGGGGTGGTAAGAGCCATCTTTTTAGACTTACATAAAGCCTTTGATACGGTCAGTCACTCAGTCCTTCCTTCTAAACTATCAAGATATAAACTGTCCATGAATACCCTTAGCTGGTTAAAATTGTATCTATCTGGTCACTCCCAGTGTGTGCATATAAACAATACTGTATCCCAATCAAAGGCATGCACCATGGGAGTACCACAAGGTTAAATTTTAGGCCCACTGATTTTTACTTTCTATATTAATGATTTGCCATCAGTATGTGAAGATGACATAAAAATTCAGATGTATGCAGATGACCCAGTCATCTACACAGAATGGGAAGGATGCTAAACAAGTGGCTGACAAGTTAATGATAGCAAAGGAGAAAGTGTCAAAATGGCTTAATCAATCATGCCTCACTCTGAACGTAGGGAAAACGGCTACCATATACACTGAGTATAACTGTAAATGGAGCAAGAAAATGTAACAGGGTTTAAGTATTTAGGCGTCACATTAGATCCCACGCTAAGCTTTAAAAAGCACATAAAAACAGATAAGCCACACTCTGAAATATAACCTTGCAAACTTTCGACGCATCAGAAACTCACTTACTCTAAACGGATGAAAAACCTTTCTGAATGCCATGATTTTGACACATTTCTCCTATTGCATCTCATGCTGGTCACAAGCCAGTAGTATGACTCTGAAACCCTTGGAATCACTGTATAAACCATCCATCAAAATTCTGGCTAAGAAGACACAACAGTATCACCATTGTGGTATACTTGCCAAACACAAGAGAGACTACAGATGGAAATTAGTAAGAATGCTATAATCTGGCGCAGAGCATCTTTATCCTGTGTTTAACGTTTTTTTTTCTGTACATGGTCCCTGACAAATAAACCAATAAATTATTAAACTACTACTATTTTACATGAAAGCACCAAGGTGCTGATGCCTTATGGGTTCCTCTCTAGCCCAAGGACCACCTCTGGTAAAAAATTCATCCAAATCCATCCAGTAGTTTTGCAGTACACACACGCACAGTGAAAGCAATCTGCAGTTCACATGGCTGTACTGTCGGCGGCAGCCAAGAGCCACCAAACTGATTTGAACAGCTGCAATTCAAACACAAAAGAAGAGCACTAAATGGCAGCAGTGATGGAGGTACATGAATGCAAGACAATCAAGACGAACAGGAGCTTTTGCTGTTTAGTGGCAGAGGAAGAAAACAGATGGGAAAAAAGACGGACATTTGCTCACCCAGTATTGGCGGATTGCTCAGTACTTCGCTGTGGCAGGAGTTCCGGGCACATGCACAGTTCACTGCGACCACTTACAGGCGAGGAATGTTGGGAGTTGGAGTTTTTAATGAGTTTTTAACAAGTTTTACCTCATCCTTCCTCTGCAAAACTAAACAGTAAAACTAGTGTGAAAACAATTGATGTGATGAATAAATGGTGTAGTTGCCGAATGAGTTTTTTTTTTTCCCAGTAATCGCTATTTTATAACAGTTCAACTAGAGATCGATTGTTACAGTAAGTCATCCATGTGCTGTTAAAAAGTCGTACTGCCGCCTCTAGTGGCCCAGCACAGTTATTACAATACCTTTTCCCCTGGCTTTATTGACATAAAAGGTGAGTTAAATTTGTGTTTATTTTGAAAACAAAGCCTTATCTCGGAATTCTGGCACATTAAAAGTCAAGAAAATGTCATGAACTTGGGTTTGGTGATTCCAAACCCAGTTCTGACACTGTGGCTATTTTGGCCCGGTTCACTATTTATTTTCCATCAGGCGCTTCAGGGAGCCCTTTGGGTCCTTTGCTTGCTGACAGCTCAGGCACGCCCCTGTTATGTATGTAAATAGGTTGGTAGTAGTAAGATAGCGGCCAGGTTGGATGGGGAATAGACTAGGGTGGTCAACCGCCAGTTTCCGGTGGTGACGCCACTCTTAGTATAAAGGAGGTAGGCGGAAGGGGCCAGTCCTCTTTCGTCGTGGAGACACCTGGCCTGCAGGAGAGTGCCGTAAGCCTTATCTGTATTTGTAAATAGTATCCTAATAAAGCTCCGTAAACTGAGTTACCACTTGGTCATTACTTGCCTAAGTATGGATGCAACATTTGGCGACGAGATAAAAGTGGTAGTGGAAAGATCTGTTGCCAGTTTTTGGTCATTTTTGGAGGCCCCGGGTGAGCCACCTGTACCATGGCCCCAGTGGTTTGCTGCTTTTACTAATTACCTGGTGGTTTTGAACCTCGGCAAGCTGGAAAAGCTTCGCGCGAGGGCTGTCTTGGTCCATAATTTAGGCATGGAGGAGCAGATGATACTGGAGAACCTTGGGGGAGCTGATAGCTTTTGATGAAGTGGTTGAGCTAATGGCGTGCTATTTTTACGTGCCGGAATACGTCACGGTCCGACACATCCAGTTTCGACAGTGCCACCAGCAGTCGGGGGAGCCAGTAAAGAGATTTTTGGCAGACCTCCAAGAGCTGGTGAGGGAGTGCAAGTTCGGGCCCCTGGAGGATGAGATGATTCGGGACCAGCTGGCAGAGCACATCCACTGCCCGGCGGCCCGGTCCAGGCTTCTAACACACCCAGGAGAGTTGATGTTGGCTGCGGCTATCGAGCTTGCTCAACAGTTCGAGGCAACGGAGACCATCGCGAGGGGCCTTACTGACAGGGCCACTCTGGGTCAGGATGAATCTCAAGCTAAGGCGCTGTTGTTGGACCCTCGTGATGAAGACAGCGGAGAGGAAGAGTATGCCTCCGTCGTAAAGGTCAGGTCCACCTCAGGTACGCCATGTTGTTATGGCTGTGGGTCCCCTAGTCACTGCTATAAGTCCAGAGTATGCCCGGCAAAAGGCAAGCGTTGTGGGAAGTGTGGTTTGCTGAACCACTTTGCCAGGGCATGCACAAACTTCTAACGCAGGGACCGGAGGAGTGAGCCAGGTCCCGCGCAGAAGACTCCTACAATAGTGCGTGCCATTTCCCCAGAGACTACGGGATGGATCGGGTGTAATGTCATGCTAGATGGCGTCGAGGTTCCCCTGCTGGTGGACACAGGAGCAATTATCTCTGTTTTAAACCTGGCGACCACGAGAAGTTTGTTTCCCCACTGACAAATTAGAAAACAGGAAAGGGACTACTATGGCTATAGATGGAACAGACTGGCCATGCTGGGGTTTGTGGAAATGGAGGCTCGGTACAAGTCTGTCGTTGTACCCAAGGTCTGCGTTTATGTCACCGCTGCGGGGGTCAACATCATGGGGTGCAACCTCTTTTACAGCTTGGGGTTATCCATAGCCAACGTGTCGGGTGAGGAGTGGTCGGGATGTGGACTTTGGAGCCGACTAGCTCCAGTGGTGGATGATGTGGAGGTGTGGGACTCAGACTGGCTGGACACAGAAACGAGTGGAGAGCAAGTTTGGCACCACGCAACGCCGCCCCGGGACGGACCCAATGCCGGTCATCATGCAGCTCTGGATGAAGGTGCTGGACGGCACGCCGGGACCCCCGGGGTGTCCCCTAAGGACGAGTCACCGACGCTGGAGGATGAGGGGATGAGACCTGAGAGCGCGGTGACAAAGCATTCACAACAATGGCCCCCAAAGAGGAAGTCGAACTGGACCCGCGATTCGACCAGATCGGTGAAGGAGGCCAGTCGGAAACAAAGTGATCCGGAAAGGAAGAGGAGGGCTTCCCCACAGGTTGGAGACGGAGTTCGGCCCAGGGTTGAGGCTCGAGTACGTGAGGATCACGGAACACGCGAGTGGCGTGATAACCAGAGGTGGTTCCAGGTGGAGGCTGCCCGGAAGGATGGGTATCGACACGTGTCTGACCAGACCTAGAGACATCCAAGTGAGCTGCGTCTGACGTTGGAGGAGAGGAGGTGGCGCAGCAGGAGTCCCAAAGTCAAAAAATGGAGGCGTCTAGAGAGAGACCCATCCAAGGACTGAGAGTGTTTTGCGTGTATGTGTTTTAATTTTTTTTTTCTGCCCAGGTCCTGATGTATATAGTCATTTACTACTGTTCTAGTGCCCTGGTTTTCAGTAATTTTTTATAAAAGGGATGATGATAGAAAGATGACATTTTGTGGATGGCGTGTTATATAGAAACTGCATTTTATTATTTTGACAGTTTTATTGGCCATGGTGAAAATGAATTGATAAATTGTTAATTTGATTCATACTCAAATTTAGTTTTGTGATGTAAGATTAGTGGGGTATGATTGGATTGTTTACTTTTGTTGATTAGAGATTTATAACAGCTAAGTTACCCATCACAAGTTATTTTATTATGTCCCCTACTGTGGGATGGGTGTTGGGGTGGGGGCCGCCAGTAGTTTAAGCGTGTGTCATGATTTTGTACAGTGTATTCTTAAGGAGCTGTTCTATGGGATTATTTTACTTTGAAACACAGCTTTACTTTTGAGTTGGACTGTTCTTGTTTGGCGGCAGAATAACCCGCCTGGCCATGTAGGGGGCGCTGGCAGTCTACCCGGCCCCCCAGCCTTGGTTGTATGAATGGATGGGCAGTTTGTTTCTTTTTGTACATATTTTATGTTTAGAGCGTGAGTCAGGAGACAAATTTGGGTGGGTTGCCTGTATGTCTGACACTTTTTTGAAGGGGGGGGCGGAATGTTATGTATGTAAATAGGTTGGTAGTAGTAAGATGGCAGCTAGGTTGGACAGGGAATAGACTAGGGTGGTCAACCACCACTTTCTAGTTGTGACGTCACTCTTAGTATAAAGGAGGTGGGCGGAAGGGGCCAGTCCTCTTTCGTCGTGGAGACACCTGGCCTGCAGGAGAGTACCGTAAGCCTTATCTGTATTTGTAAATAGTATCCTAATAAAGCTCTGTAAACTGAGTTACCACTTGCTCATTATTTGCCTAAGTATGGATGCAACAGCCCCCTCCTCTTGTCAGTGTCATCAGCTGTGCCTCATTATTGGTGTTTCACACACACACACACACACACACACACACACACACACACACCTTATTCACTTCTATTCACATGCTCAGACACTCACTCATGTGCACATGTTTTCAATTTGTCCAGCCCATGCTCATTCACACTGGCAGTCTCTTCCCTCATTAGTATTGTGATTACTTAAAGTAGAACTGAACCCACCTTTTGGCGCAAAAAGTAGAATAGCAGATTAATTCCTTATTACCTATTGTATTTTTCAACACATAAAAGAAATTTTTAGGCCGTGCGATGGCCAAGTTATAAGCCGATAAACTTTTGCCTCTGGCTGGCAGTGCCAAACAAACCGGAAGTAGTGCAGACGACGCTGCGTGACGTCACGAGTGTGATCCCTAAACAAAACAACAATGGCAGATGATAGCAGTTCCAGCAGTCAAGAACACCAGAGTTTTCAGAGTGAAGAGGCATTCAGGATCGGTGACGAGACAGAGGAGGATGCAGGAGTGTGGCAGGTGGCAGGCGTGCACAAGGGCGAGCCCGGGAGACCTAATGCACCTGTGACAGCAGCTGGCAGACGGCGATGCAGAGGCGAGGTCCGCCGCCGGGGAATACACCTGTGCACAGGGGAGAGACTGGAAAGGCAAAGGTAGGTATGCTTACGCTGTAGATCTTGCTGGGAGATGAGGGGGTTCCTCTGCAGCAAGAGGGCTGAAGGAATCAGACGGCTTCATGCCGAAGCCCAGGGCAGAGTGGCTTATATCCCACGCTGCTGACGAGGCGCAAGTGTGCGCGCAGCTGGCGCCGCTAATGAGTGGCGAGTTGTAACATATCCAGCCTGTGTTGTGTTGTAGCTTAGTTTTCTTTTTCTCTGTCACATTTTGTCTTAGTTTTGTTTTGAATTGTAATCGCTCTTGCCTGTTTTCTCTTTTGAATTCTTGGATGGAATATGGGTGGGCAATATAAGCTGCGGCTTCAGCCATCACCCATTTCGGATAACTTACGTTGAATTGTATAATCAGATGAGTCATTGTTCAATTTGACCTTGTTGTTATATCATTCAGTTTCTTTCAACCTGTACTGTACTATCCGAAATAAATAAATTCATTCATTCATTCAAAAAATTGGGCTATGTATTACAATACTTCTACAGACTATAGTGGCAATACACATGAACAGAACTGGCCTCTGCATTTGACTGTGCTATTTATAAATACAGTGATCCCTCACTTATCGCGTTTAATGGGGACCAGAACCGACCGCGAAAAGTGAAAAACAGCGAAGTAGCGTCGCTCCCCCCCCCAAGGGCGTCACAAGCACTATTTTGCACAAAAAGGCACAAGAGAACAGCGAAAAGTGCCACTAAGCAACACGAGCGATAAAGAACAATGAATGCGGTCTTCCTTCGCTGGGTATGTGCGCTCTGCAGGGAGAGAAGCTGGGTAAAACGTCTCGGCCAATCAGCTTGCGAGATTCCCGAGCGGTGAAGAGGTGGGCGGAGAGGAGTGGAGCGGTGGTCAGAGAGGTGGATTTTGAGTTGTGCGGGCTCTCCGTGTTGATACCTGATGTTCTAATGTACTCTCCCTGCCTTCTGCTAGCGCCTGGGCAACTTTCGTGCCATTTTTTCTCAATTTTGAATTTTTGATGAATATTTTTGAAAAATCCGCGATGCACTGAGGGCGCGAAAGGTGAAACGCGAAGTAGCGAGGGATCACTGTAATATCTATATCTAGAAACGCATCGCTTCCCAGTCGCTTTTCCTCCCCCTTTCTTTTCTTTCATCGCCATGACAGCTTTCCTTGGCCACTGAACAGATCTTCCCAGGTGTTGGAAGTGTTTTGTAGTCGACTATCACGACAAAATGCACCAAAAACAACCAGTGTCGACGTGCTCGCAATGGTAAACATGGAGGACTGTGTCACACTCGTGACGTCACGCGGAACTCCGGCTGCACTTCCGGTTAATCGGCGGATTTGTCTGATTTTTCAGGGCGGGAAATTCAAAATCGCGATTTTCTCCAAGATTCCGGGATTTGTGGAGGGGGTGCCAATGATAAATTATCTTTATAATTGTATGTACTATCACCCAGTGCCGTTCAATGCCGTTCAGTTCAGTTCTACTTTAAACACTGTTAAAGTAGGAAGAGATCGCCGGGGCATTGCGCTTCATACACGGCAGCGTGTTCCTCCATGTATGTAAGTTGTCACTACCTACGCTTACTTTCAGCCTGACTAAGTAGTCTTCTCTTACACTACGTGACTGTTGTTAGTTAGTTGGTGTAAACGGCTGTTCCTGCCTTTTCCTTGTCCACTGGACTGCACGGACGGCCCCGGATTGCTCCAGCACCGTAAGTTTGTGTTTGCCTTTCTCTTTGTGCCTTAGCAGTATTGCGGTACTAGGCACCACCCCCCCATCCCCGGGCTGTAGAGCATCCAGGTGGTGTCCCTGTATGTCTGGTGACCTTAAGCTCCATCATTTCAACTCTCTGTTTATTAGCGTGACTGGTTACTGGACAAGGTTTGGGATTTTTGTTAAATAAAGTGCACAAATCCATCTCTGCTCGTGGGTTTTCATTCTGCCCTCTGTACGCTGCGTAATGGTGCACGAGGGATCATAACAAGAAAATATGGCGATACAATGATACAAGCCTTTAGTTCCACGAGCTGAAACAGAGAAGCAGACAGTCCGACAGACACACACACACACAGACACACACACACACACACATTAAGTGATTACTGTATGCCTCTCTATTTCACCGAGGCATAATGAGATCTAGAAAGCCACTCCATGATTTGTCCCAGAAACATCGTGTTTCAGGCCTCTTCAGTGTTGTTTATGAGCTTCGGCCGCATGTTTTTTCGTGGCACTCCATCAAATAATGCTCCCAGTAGATATATACGCTGTTTTACATCTCCACACACTTGAAGGGCACCATCAGAGCATGCAGCATGTTTGGATGGATTGTGAATCAAAGAATAATTTCATAATTCCACTTACTGTACAGGCACTTTCTAAAGTCTGACTAAATGATCTCAGTATTGCTGCTGTTGATACAGTGATATCCTTAAGAATAAGTATGACCAAAGGGCCAAGCCCAACTGGTGGCATGTAGATGATCTCCCTTACCTCACACATTCTACCTGTGTCACAAAGATGGTCAACCCACTTGGCAAGCCAAGTAAGAATGTTTTTTGTTGACTCCATCACAAGAGCTTTTTTGTGAAACTTAAGTTATACTTTACAGGGTTTTGGAATGGATCTGTTGTGAAATGACCAGAATAGAGCAATACATTTGGGCTAAAATCCTCTGGATTGTTTTTTGTCACTATTCTCTTAGAGATGTATCCTTCGGGAGTTTGTATAAGGATCCCTCTGTTCACTCAAGTGTGCAGGGCCTCCTGTACATATGTAAAGACAGACATCTCTGACAGGACACTTGGCTGGATGGGATCAAGGAGGCTTGCCAATAATAGAGCAGCAGGTGTATATCAAGGCTGCACTTACTTTTTGGTGATGTACAGGAACAAACACAGAAGATCTAAAAAAAAAAAAAAAAACAGCTTTGAATCAATACAGAAAGGCTTTGTATTTTTTTTTTTTTTTTTTTTTACGAAAAATGAGCATTTTGATCTTTTTTCAATAATTATGAGACCAAACCTTTCAGAAAGTTAAAACCTACAAAAACACAATTTCAGTGATTCAGACCTTTAATTTCTGCTGATTTCCCATTTCAGAGCAGGTACTGATTGTCATGATCCTGGGGCATGGTGGGCGCCGTGCCCAGTTTCCTGTCTAGTTTAGTGTGTTTCTGTCTGCTGTGTTTGGTTCCTGTTTAATTCTTGTCTTTTTGTATCTGTTGTGGTGGACACACATATGTGACCTGCTTTGTGACTCACATTTTAGATCAGAACAAAGGCAGAGCTTCCTTGGAGATTACAGGAAGCTGCAAGGATGTTAGCT
Organism: Pholidichthys leucotaenia; assembly: GCA_020510985.1. Lineage (NCBI taxonomy): Eukaryota > Metazoa > Chordata > Actinopteri > Cichliformes > Pholidichthyidae > Pholidichthys > Pholidichthys leucotaenia. The sequence continues at coordinate 445,071,471 of CM035836.1, read as the reverse complement.
TTGGTATGCAAGGCTTGAGACTGTGGGGGTGTAATTAAAGGATTAAAGAGGAGATGCATTGTAGACAGTTGGGGGATATCAGAGAGAGGGGATGCATTGTTACTGTCAATTATAATGCAACGTGGTCTGTGATACATGTGACTTGTGAACTGTAAGAGTCCTGGTATTTAAGGACGAGAGTTTCCTGTGTTGTCCTCTTTCTTCTTTGAGATGTTGGTGAATGTGAATAAAGTTGACTTGAGAGAAACCTGTCTCATCATTCCCACATTCCCACACTGGTGACCCAAGACGTACCATGCGAGAGGAGAATTCCCCCGGGCCAGCCTCGTCAGGAGCCCCCAGCCAAGCGAATTCTGCTACAGTCCAGCTACCGGACTTCTGGTAGAACAATCCGCGCTCCTGGTTCAATGCAATTGAGGCGCAGTTCAACCTCCGGGGGATATCGGTAGATGCCACAAAATTCTACCACGTAGTCGCAAAACTGGACAACAACACGGCCCAGCATGTGGAGAGCCTGATCGACCAGCCGCCGGACAGCGACAAATACGGCACGTTGAAGGCTGCACTCATCCAGCACTTCACCCCCTCAGTGAAGGAGTGAGCAGAGAGGCTCCTGGCACTGACGGAGTTTGAAAATGACATACCCGCGAACCTGATGGAGAAGTTGTTGAGGTTGAAAGACTCTGATGATGATCACTTCATTTTCACCCACCTCTTCCTCAGGACTCTACCGTCAGCAGCGAGAGCGACCCTGGCCAGTTCGCCACTGTTGGCCCAACGGGACTACCGCGCGCTGGGCCGAGAGGCGCAGCGAATTGTCAACGCCACCAAGTGGCGTGCGGCCACAGCCGCTGCAGCGGAACTCAGCGCGACAACCGGAGATGACAGGGGGCCAGAGGCAGCGTTACCAGGCTCACCGACGACGGCGGCGGCAGGGGCCAGGGAACGTGGATCAGACGTCCTTTGTTTCTACCATCGCCGCTTCGCAGAGAGGGCACGCAAATGTGTACCACTGTGCCAGTTCAGGCATTCGGGAAACGCCAAGACCGGGGGTCGGTAGCAGCCGCGGCCCTCGGGGAGGAGAACAAGCTACTCTACTTGTTGGACGCACGCTCGGGGAGGCAGTTCCTTGTGGACACAGGCTCCCAGTTGAGTTTCATCACACCTTCCTACGCGGACAGACTAGCAGGTTCCAGAGGCCCCGGAGTGACAGCAGCGAACGGCTCGGAGATTAAGACCTTTGGCGAGAAGACTCTGCTTCTGTCTCTACACGGTTGTACATTTGAGTGGACTTTTGTTGTAGCAGCAGTGAATTTCAATATGTTGGGGGCTGATTTTTTGTGCTCACATGGTTTGTTGGTTGATCTCGCTAACAGGCGCCTGGTTAATGCACTTTCTTTTGATTCTATCCCCTGTACAGCGCGAGTGGCCCCGCCAACAGCACAAGCCAACGTCACAGCTGCAAGCGGTAAGTTCCACACACTGCTCACTCAGTTCCCAGCACTCACGGTCCCCACATTTTCGGCAACAGTCGCTAAACATGGGGTGGAGCATTTTATTACCACTACCGGACCGCCTGTTTTTGCAAAAGCTCGGCACTTGGACGCAGCTAAACTGGCCATAGCGCGCGAGGAGTTCGCCAACCTGGAGAGGTTGGGCATTATCAGGCGTTCAAACAGTCCGTGGGCTTCCCCGCTACACATGGTCCCGAAAGCTGACGGATCATGGCGACCTTGCGGGGATTTCCGCAGGTTAAACAACGCTACAGCGCACGACCACTACCCAATCCCTCATATCCAAGATTTTTACGTTCATTTGGCAGGGGCGCGCGTTTTTTCTAAAATAGACTTGGTCCGCGGTTACCACCAAGTCCCAGTGCGTGCTGAGGACATACCCAAAACAGCGGTAATAACTCCGTTTGGCCTATTCGAGTTTTTACGCATGCCATTCGGACTTAAAGGGGCTGCTCAGACGTTCCAACGCATGATGGACGCGGTGCTTCGCGATCTCCCTTTCGTGTTCGTCTACTTGGACGATATTTTGGTAGCCAGCGCGTCCGAAGACGAACATGAAAAACACCTGGCCACAGTTTTCCGAAGGTTGAGAGATCACGGGTTAATAATCAACCCAGCGAAGTGTCAGTTCGGGGTGGCGCAGATCGATTTTTTAGGACACCGCGTCTCTCCCGAAGGAGCAGTTCCGCTTCCTGACAAAGTGCGCGCGGTGGCAGATTTTCCCCAGCCGCAGACGGTCAGGGCATTGCAGGAGTTTTTGGGAATGGTGAATTTTTATAACCGTTTTCTCCCCCGTGCGGCGCAACTCATGCAGCCGCTGTATGCCGCGCTCAAAAAAAAGAAACCCGCGGATAAGATCGAGTGGTCCCCGGAGCAGGACCAAGCGTTCTTGGAGGTGAAAGCAGCCTTGGCAAAGGCTGCGTTGTTGGCACACCCAGACCCAACGGCCTGCATAGCGCTCACCACTGACGCGTCAGATGTGGTCATAGGGGCGGTCGTGGAGCAACATGTAGCCGGGGTTTGGCAGCCCTTCGCCTTTTTCAGCAGGACCTTGCGCGATAGCGAACGTAAATACAGCGTGTTCGACAGGGAGCTGCTGGCTCTCCATTTGGCCATCCGCCACTTTCAGTTCTGGCTAGAAGGACGCTCTTTCACCGTGTTCGTTGACCACAAACCGCTAACATTCGCGATGGCCAAGGTTTCCTAACCATGGTCAGGCCGGCAGCAAAGACAGCTGGCCGCGATATCAGAGTTTACCACTGATATTCAGCATGTGGCGGGCAAACTGAATGTAGTGGCAGATTGCCTCTTGCGCGCCATGGCGGCCCCAGTCAGCGTAGGGGTAGATTACGCAGCCATGGCCGCGGAGCAGGTTAGTGACGCGGATGTGCGCGCGCTTCAGTCTGGACCAACAGGGTTAAGGCTGGAGAGCAGGGTGCTGCAAGACGGTATGCCCCCCCCAATCTGCGATGTCGCCACTGGGCAGCCGCGTCCAGTAGTACCGGCCGCGTGGCGCCGCCGCGTTTTTGACTCGATTCATTCTTTGGCGCACCCTGGAGTGCACGCGTCGGTCAAAATGGTAGGAGAGAAATTTGTGTGGCCAAGTCTTCGCAAACAAGTTAAAGAGTGGGCAGCAGCCTGCACGGCGTGTCAACGAGCCAAAGTACACAGGCACACGAGGGCTCCTTTGGAGCCGTTTCACATTCCGGCCAAGAGGTTCGATCACGTTCATGTGGACCTTGTGGGCCCCCTCCCACCGTCACAAGGGTGCGCACACCTTCTGACAATGGTGGACCGCACCACGCACTGGCCTGAAGTTGTCCCGCTGGCATCAACCACGGCCAAGGAGGTGACGTGCGCGTTTTTAACAGCCTGGGTGGCGCGCTTCGGCGTTCCGTTGGACATTACGTCCGACAGAGGCCCTCAATTTGTGTCCGAGCTTTGGTCGACAATGGCCCGCAGCCTGGGTGTCACAATTCACCGCACAACCGCGTACAATCTGCAGGCTAACGGGTTATGCGAACGTTTTCATAGGTCATTGAAAGCAGCTCTCAGAGCGTCACTGACGGATGCAAATTGGGTAGACAAGTTACCATGGGTGTTATTGGGGTTGCGTTCTGCGCCTAAAGAGGACTTGGAAGCCTCCCCAGCGGAGCTCGTGTTTGCACAGCCACTCCGGCTGCCTGGGGAGTTTCTCCCAGATAACCCTGCGCCAGACGCCTCCCCGTCTCAGCTGTTGCGGAGTGACATAGAATCAAGCACGCTGCCCGGCCCCGCGCACCACAGTTTTCCGCGCGTTTTTGTGCCTAAGACTTTGAAGAACGCAGAGTTTGTTTTTGTCAGACACGATGCGCATTGAACCCCGCTGCGACCGCCTTATGATGGACCGTTCAGAGTGTTAGAAACAGGGGACAAGCAGTTTTTGCTAGATTTGGGGGGTAGGAAAGAGAAAGTTGGCATAAACAGACTCAAACCCGCTTTTGTGGTGGCAGATGAGCAAGTGCTGTTGGCAAGGGCCCCGCGGTGGGGTAGACCCCCGCGGGGGGCTTCACAGAGTAATGTTTCCCCAGAACACCCGCAGGGACTGACAAAAGGTTTCCACCCCCAGACGGCAAACCCCCAGCGTGACAACGCTGCAGAGACGTTGAATCCCAGCTACAGCAGATACGGCAGGAGACTGAAGCCTAGACAGCATGTGGACTGATGTGTATTGATACTATCACGGCATACATGTTGTTATTCTCTTGTTTGTTCTAAAATGTTGGGGGGGCTTGTGTGGTGGACACACATATGTGACCTGCTTTGTGACTCACATTTTAGATCAGAACAAAGGCAGAGCTTCCTTGGAGATTACAGGAAGCTGCAAGGATGTTAGCTTTGGTATGCAAGGCTTGAGACTGTGGGGGTGTAATTAAAGGATTAAAGAGGAGATGCATTGTAGACAGTTGGGGGATATCAGAGAGAGGGGATGCATTGTTACTGTCAATTATAATGCAACGTGGTCTGTGATACATGTGACTTGTGAACTGTAAGAGTCCTGGTATTTAAGGACGAGAGTTTCCTGTGTTGTCCTCTTTCTTCTTTGAGATGCTGGTGAATGTGAATAAAGTTGACTTGAGAGAAACCTGTCTTGTCATTCCCACAGTCCCACACTGTAGTATTATTATGTACATTTTGGGGTTGTGTTGTGTTTGTATTGTTGCGGTTCCCAGTTATGTTTTATTTTGACAGCGCTGTGCAGCTTCCGACTGTCAGACTGGTCAGAGCTGCACACCTGTTGTTCATTCTGTTATTTTCTCCACTCATGCATCCACACCTGTCATTAATTACACAACATAACAAAAATAATTTTTTTGTAAGTTGTCTGTGTTTTTTCAACTGATTTAAGACAATTTTGCACCGCTGAATCCGAAAATGACATCCGTTTCTCTCAATCAGGTCAGGTTTTTATGCTAAGTTGTAAGCAGTTGTACAGCAGTTGTACAGTTGTACTGTAAATTGAATAGTAGACACTGATAATGGTAAGTACATGTAAATTGAATGTTACATCATCATTGTTCAAAATTCAGAGAATTTCAAGAAATAAAAAAGAATTTTGCATCATATAAAGCGAAAATACTCGTACATGTAAACAAAAACGTAAAAAACATGTGACCGTAGTTCAAAAAATCAAATCAAATCAAATCAAACTTTATTGTCATATTACTGTACATACAACTGTAGTGCAGGCAAGATGAAATTGCGTTTCTCTCGGCATCCATATAAGAAGCAGCATGATTAAGACACACTTCCACATAGCTCCACCCCCCACCCCCACCCCCCCATCCATTCACACATCCCTGAGACATACTTGGGGAAAAAGAATACTAACTATAATATACAAAATGTCCGTAGGTGCAGTAGTGTGTATGAGAGATTCCGGGTCAGCTGTTCAGCATCCTGACAGCTTGTGGGAGGAAGCTGTTGATCAGTCTGGTGGTTCTGCCTCTGATGCTCCGGAATCGTTTACCAAATGGAAGAACTAACTAACTAACTAACCTGCACTTATATAGCGCTTTTCTAGTCACAAAGACCACTCAAAGCGCTTTCATTAATACTAACCCTCTATTCTAAGGGCCTATAGGAAACAGATATCTAGGGACAATTTAGAACAGCCAATTAACCTAACATGCATGTTTTTGGCATGTGGGAGGAAACCGGAGAAATCCCGGAGTAAACCCACGCAACACGGGGAGAACATGCAAACTCCACACAGATCACTGTTGGTCGGGGGCTGGGATCGAACCCACGATCCCACGATCCCCACAATCCCCCGGCCAAGGGTAAACTGTGCTGCCGCAGTGCTAACCACTGCCCCACCATGCAGCAAGAAGTTCAAAGTGTTTATGCAGAGGGTGAGAACGGTCCTTGACAATGTTCAGTGCCCTGCTCCTACAACGGTTCTGAAAAAGTTCTTGGACAGAGGGGAGGGAGACTCCAAAAGTTGACCTGATTGAGCAAAACCAATGTGACTTTTGGATTCAACACATCAAAATTGTCCTAAATCATCCATCCATCCATCCATCCATCTTCTTCCGCTTTATTCTTTTCAGGTTGTGGGGGGGCTGGAGCCTATCCCAGCATCTTTGGGCGAGAGGCAGGGTACACCCTGGACAGATCGCCAGTCCATCACACTTAGACAATAAATTTGGTGTTGACCAGTGTTATGTATTGCATATAAGGGCACGGCAAACCTCTGGGGGTTGTCGTGTCCTTCTTCCACATTACCCCGTCCTCAGGAGCTGAGTGCTTCGTCCTGAGTGTGTTTGGGGCCGCTGTTGAGGAGAGGTGGGGAGCTCCATCCAGTTATGTCTTTCCCTTATTTCCAACCGTGAGTCCCCACAGCCTTAGGAAATCCGGCTGGATTCCGCCCCTGGCTCGGTGTTCCCAGCTTCATGTCCCCCTGGACGTTGAGCCCCACTCTCCTCCAGCATTTGTCATTGTGTCTCTGTTTATTAACGCCACACACTTATTAGTTAGTATTTGTATGTTAGCCTTTTGGTCTGCCTTTCACCCATGAAATGGGCGTTTTATGACACTGATAGCACACACAATTAGAAAAGGTCACAAAAGCAGACATTTTCAACATTTAAAACCATGCCAACATATATTAAAAACTCAAGTCTAAGTCAAGAGGAGTCTAACCTTTAATCAAGCAGGCCTCCTTAATTGTCCTATTTCTGCAGCAAATAACATTAAAATAAATCAAATGACTACAAACATGAAAAATTTCAAATATTTTCATTGCAGTTTATGGACTGTTTATCTCATTGTAATCAGCGCTGAGTTTCATGCTCTGCTTAGATGATGACCTATGATTCACTGGATATAAAAATAAGTGACTAATTAAAGACATTGGAATTCCTGACTTCTGTGGGGGGTCCACCATTATGCTTCACATATTTTGCTTTAGAGCGAAAAGTTGTTCATTGCCTCAAGGTTCCAATCCAGTTAAGCACCTCTGCCAAATTTTGGAACAATGAGACAAACAACACCATCCACCTCTATCATTAGAACATATACAGTGGGGAAAATAAGTATTGAGCACATCAACATTTTTCTCATTAAACATATTTCTGATGGAGCGACTGACCTGAGATTTTCACCAGATATCAGTAACAACCCAAGTAATCCATACATACAAGAAAATCAAGACAACTGTGTTCTCAAAACAAGTTGTATTTAATAAAGTGGAATGACACAGGGAATAAGTATTGAACATGCTTAGTGAAAGCCATTTAATATTTAGTAGAAAAGTCTTTGTTGGTAATAACAGCTTCCAGATGCCATCTGTATAGAGAAACTAGGTGCAGACATTTCTAGGGAGTGATTTTAGCCCATTCTTTCACACAGTCTTCAAATCTTGAAGGTTCCGTGGGTGTCTTCTATAAACTCTGATCTTCAGTTTGTTCCATAGATTTTCAATTGGATCCAGGTCAGATGACTGACTGGGCCATTCTAGCAGCTTTATTTTCCTTCTCTGGAGCCATTTGAGAGTTTCCTTTGCTTTGTGTTTGGGATCATTGTCTTGCTGAAATATCCACCCTCATTTCATCTTCAGTATCTTGGCAGATGGCAGCAGGTTCTTATCAAGGATGTCTCTGTACATTTGTCCATTCATCTTTCCTTCAGTTATATAAAGTCTGCCTGTACCATGTGATGAAAAACACCCCCACACCATGATGGGATGTGCAGTGCCATTTCTCCTCCAAACATGCTGTGTGTTGTGGCATCCAAAAAGTTAAATTTTGCTCTCATCTGAATAGACTATATTCTCCCAGTATTTTACTGGCTTGCCCAAATGTTATGCAGCAAACTTCAAACAAGCTTCAACATGCTTTTTTCATCAGCAATGGAGTCTTGCGAGGTGAGCAGGCATAGAGCTCATGTCAGTTGAGTACATTACTTGTTTTTTTTGAAACAACAAACCTACTAACTCCAGGTCTTTCTGGAGCTCTCCACAAGTGGTCTTCGATTCTTGGACAGCTCTTGTGATAATTCTTTTGACTCCTCTGTCAGAAATCTTGTGAGGAGCTCCTGGTCATGGCTGGTTTATAGTAAAATGATGTTCTTTCCACTTCCAAATGATGGCTCCAACAGTGCTCACTGAAACATTCAGCAGTTTAGAAGTGCACCTGTAACCAATGCCATCATTATATTTTCAACAATAAGGTTGTGAAGGCCTAGAGAGAGCTCTTTGCTTCTACCATCATGAGTTCTTTGTGGTGTGGCAATCTGATATTCACAGACCTTTCTAAAGGCTATCAGTCAGGACTTAACCAGCTGAAATTAATTTGCACTGATGGGGGATGGGATGGCTTCCTAAATTCTGATGGATTTCAGCTGGTTTATTGGCTTTCTGTGCCTTTTTGCACCTCTTTTTCATGTGTTCAATACTTATTCCCTGTGTCATTCCAGTTTATTAAATACAACTTGTTTTGTGAACACAGTTGCCTTGATTTCTTTGCATGTATGGATTACTTGGGTTGTTACTGATATCTGGTAAAAATCTCAGGTTAATGGCTCCATCAGAAATATGTTTAATGAGAAAAATTTTGACATGCTCAGTACTTATTTTCCCCACTGTATAAACCTTAAAATCAATGCCAGTAAACGTTAAATGTGATTTTGTTTTTCAGACCACCATGGTTAGTTCTTAGCTGGTGACCTCAATCATTCCACCACTCCACCATTAGTGGGTGAGCCAGGCTGATCGATATATGGATTCAACCAGGCAGTCAAAAGGGCAAATATCCCACGGAAGATGTGCTAGTTACAGACGTGAAACTATGTGGTAGATCAGTACTGTTTTCTGCAATGTGTTTGTGTGGCCGATTCTACCGCCAACCCCTGTGAATCTGAAGGTGTGATAATAGAGACGCTTACGTAAACTGTATGTTTACTTAGCTAATCCAGTCAGCTATGTCCAAGCATGGCCCTGATGTTAACGAGGTCAGAACAAACGTGCATGTGTGCATATGTGTGAGAGAGAGCATGTGTTTGCGCTGTGAGGAATGTCATAGTCTGACCCGGGTGTTCTTTGCATATGGATGATTGACCTGGAAGACTGGCCCCCGTATGTGCTGGCTTCACCCTCACACACACAAACATATCAGACATACCGCCGATCTAAAGCATGAACAAAAAAATTCAAAAACTCCAATCATGCTAACCAAAAACACGCTCCATCAGAGTTTGGCTCAGATAAGCTTTGACAAAATAAGTGCAGTCTGTGTAGGGTGGGCTCACCTCACTGCAATTAGTTTTCAGCATGTTTGGTTCAGTGGCGATTTAATGATGGTGTGCAACTGCAGCGGTGGGTTTGCAAGTGTGAAAACAACTCTGTGAGTGTGTGTAAGCGGAGAGCGTTGATTAAGATTTCTATTTTAGTAGCACATTTAATTGTAGAACTATACAAGATGTTGGTGAACCCAGTCTGCTTCATATTAACCTTGCCAGTGGTTGTTTTTTTTTCAGTCAATTCAACATGTTGAATTGGTGTGGAAGTTATTCAATACAATTCAATTCAACTTTATTTATATAGCGCCATTTCACAACAACAGTCATCTCAAAAGAGATCACTATTATTGTAATAGTGATCTCTTAATTAATAGTGTAATAGTGATCTCTTAACAATTATACTATTATAGATCACTCTGGCAAAAGAGATCACTATTATTGTAATGGTTCTGTGTGTACTCTGCCTCCCTCTCTACCTCTGATTAGGCTCATACTCTGCAGCCTTGTTCCTCACCTGCTGCCAATCAGAGAGACCTTTTAAATAGGCCGGTCTCCCTTCACTCTGCCTGGTGATGTTAACCTGCACACAGCCTGTATCTGTCACGACTCGCCACTCATCAGCGGCGCCAGCTGTGCGCACACCTGCGCCTCGTCAGCGGCGAGGGATTTAAGCCGCCTTGCCCTGGGCTTCGGCCTGAAGCCGTCTGTTCTTATCGGCATCTCTTGCTGCAAGGAACCCCCTTCACCAAGCAAGATATCACGTAAGGATCTCTTACCTTTTCCTCCCAGCCTTCTCCCCTGTGCACAGGTGGATTTCCCGGCGGCGGACAACGTTCTCCAGCCATCATCTCCTCGCTGCTGCATCAGGCGCTCCAGGTCGCTGTCTACCGGGCTATGCCCTTGCTTAACGCCAGCCACCTGCCCAAACCAAGTAAGCCAGCTGTCATTATCATTTCTCCTGTATTGGTGTGGTGCCCGTTACCCTTCTCCCTCTGCTTCTCCCATAGGGTTGTCCGGCTGAACGGCTTCCTGCCCCCGTGCCTGACGCAGATGCCATCACCAACACATACCCATCTCACAGACACGCACTCATACACACTTGTTGTTAATAAAGCTATTGAATCTACCCTGAGCCTGCGTGCGTGTCTCCTGAGCTGTGCATTATGTCAGTACGGCTTCAGCAGAGCGGCTCGGCAGACAGCGGGCTCGCACGCCGTCTTTCCACCCTTGAGGCTCAGGTGGATCTAATAGCCCACCAACAACAAGTGATCTTAAATCAATTATGTACAATTACTAACCGATTGGACCGCTTGGACCCCCAACAGCCGTTCCCCCCGGCTTGTCTGGGTGGCGCGGCTCCTGCTGCTCCAGCAGCCATTCAGCCTGCTCCGGGTGCACCGGCATGGCTCACACCTATTCCGACCCCCGCCCGCTTTAGCGGTAAGCTCGGTGGAGCGCGGGGGTTTATCATGCAGTGTGAGTCCGTGTTTCACCACGTTCCCGGAGACTTTCCCTCAGACCATAGCCGGATTGGCTACATAGGAAATCTCTTGGAGGGGCGAGCGCTTACCTGGGCTTACGCCGTAATGGCGAAGCCCAGCTACGCCACCCTCACCTATGGCCAGTTCGTGAGACTGTTCCTGGAAGTGTTCAATCATTCGCGTACAGAGAGCGTTCAGGTCGATCGTCTTCTCAGCCTCCAGCAGGGAAGCCGATCGGCCGCCGATTACGCGATCGACTTCCGGGTTGCGGAGGAGGAGGTTGGCTGGGGAGAGCATTTGCTCTGCGGCATCTTCCTTCGCAGTCTCAGCGCAGGTCTGAGGGATGAACTGGCTGGACGGGATATCCCGGAGACATTAGCGGAGCTGACTTCCCTTGCCATCAGCTTGGATAACAGGCTGCGCGAGCGTGCCTCGGAGCGGAAGTCTTCTTCTCGCCCTCGAGGTGCCTCGGCGCGCCTGCCCCAAGCTCGCCCCCTGGCGTTGCCGTCACCGGGGTTCTCCGAGGAGTCGGAGCCGATGGTGACAGGCTGGACAAAGCTCCCCCCAGTGGAGAAACAACGCCGCCATGAGTTGGGCCTCTGCATGTATTGCGGGGGCAGCCAACACACGGTGGAGCATTGTCCACAGAAGCCAAATGGGGAGGTCCACGAGTTACTGTAGGGGGCCTTGCGGACGCTAATCGGTTAACTCCCCTCACTCAATTGACGCTGCCCATCCAATTCTGTCACAATCCCACAGGGCACCTCACCCATGCACTGGTGGATTCAGGCGCGGAGGGTAGCTTTATTTCACAGAGCTTGGCAACCCGATTGGGCATCCGTTGCCACCCTCTCAAGTCTCCTCTCGCCCTAGTAAATCTCTCCCGTGTTTCCCTGGGAAAAGTAACACACCAGACGACCCCTGTCCCAGTAATTATCTCAGGAAATCATCGGGAGGAAATCACCTTTTACGTCCTACCATATTCAGTATCACCTGTGATTCTTGGATACCCATGGCTCCGCCTCCACAATCCTGTCCTGGACTGGAGGTCCGGCAGAGTGTCCGCCTGGAGCTCCTTCTGCATGGGCACCTGCCTCCAATCCGCTGCCTGCGCCCCGTCCTCTCCTCCTACTCCCAAGGACGCCGCGCCTCCGGATCTCACCCTGGTGCCCTCGGAGTTCCACGACCTGGGCATGGTCTTCAGCAAGTCCAAGGTGATGTCTCTTCCTCCGCACCGGCCCTATGACTGCGCTATTAACATCCGCCAGGGGGCACCCTTATCCTCGGGACGTCTCTACAGCCTGTCAGCGCCGGAGAAGGAGGCCATGAACACTTATTTGAAGGAGTCGCTGAGTGCTGGAATCATCCGCCCCTCGTCATCACCATTAGGCGCTGGGTTCTTCTTCGTGGGCAAGAAGGACGGCTCCCTTCGTCCTTGTATTGACTACCGTGCCCTCAATGACATCACGGAGAAGGACCGCTACACCTTGCCCCTAATGGACACCGCCTTCCACTCCCTCCAGGGAGCGACTTGGTTCACCAAGCTGGATCTTCGCAGCGCATACCACCTCGTCCGGATCCGGGAGGGAGACGAGTGGAAGACAGCCTTCCGTACCCCGAACGGTCATTTCGAATACCTAGTTATGCCGTTCGGGTTGACCAATGCTCCAGCCGTCTTTCAGCTCCTTATTAATGACGTCCTCTGGGATTTCATCGGCCTGTTCGTGTTCGTCTACCTGGACGATATCCTCATCTTCTCCAGATCCAGGGACGAGCACCGGGTCCACGTGAGGCGTGTCCTTCAGAGGCTGCTGGAGAACCAGTTATATGTCAAGGCAGAGAAATGTGAATTTTACGCCAAGACTACGTCCTTCCTCGGGTTCGTCATCTCTCATGACCAGGTGCTCCCAGACCCAGCGAAGGTTAAAGCAGTGGTAGAGTGGCCCACTCCTACATCAAGGAAGCAGGTACAACAGTTCATAGGGTTTGCCAATTTCTACCGCCGCTTCGTCCCGAATTTTGGAGCCATCGTCGGTCCCCTGACCCGCCTCACCTCCCCTAAGACCCCGTTCCGGTGGACTGAAGAGGCCGCAGCTGCCTTCCGGGCGCTGAAGGAGGAGTTCTCCTCCTCCCGGGTCCTCAGCCAAGTCGACCCCGCGCTGCAATGCATCGTTGAGGTGGACGCTTCGGACACGGGGGTGGGGGCGGTGTTGTCTCAGCGGTCGCCTGCCAACGGGACCAAACAGCCCTGCGCCTTCTTCTCTCGGCGCTTGTCCCCGGCGGAACGTAATTACGACGTGGGGGACAGAGAGCTCCTCGCCATCAAGCTCGCGCTTCAGGAGTGGCGCCACTGGCTAGAGGGGGCTGCCCTGCCGTTCGTGGTTCTCACCGATCACAAGAACTTGGAATATTTAAGAACTGCCAAACATCTGAACGCCCGCCAGGCGCGTTGGTCCTTGTTCTTCGCCAGGTTTCGTTTTAACATCACCTTTAGGCCTGGCTCCAAGAACGGCTTGCCCGACGCCCTCTCTAGGCAATTTGCCCCTGAGGCATCAGAAGACGCAGTCCACACCATCTTGCCCAGGTCGTGCGTCGTGGGGGCCGTCTCGTGGGACATCGAAAGCAAGATTCGGAAGGCGCAGGAATTGGAACCGGACCCTGGCGGCGGACCGGAGGGGAGGCTTTTTGTGCCGTCCACTGTCCGGGGGGAGGTCATCCACTGGCTTCACACATCTAAGCTCACCTGCCATCCTGGGTCCTCCCAGATGATCGACCTGCTCCAACGCTCCTTCTGGTGGCCGGGTCTGCGGAGGGACGCCACCCACTACGCCCGGGCCTGCCCCGTCTGCGCCACCAGCAAATCAGGTAACGCCCCCCCCCCGCGGGCCTGCTCCAGCCCCTGCCCGTCCCTGGCAGGCCCTGGTCGCATATCGCCCTAGACTTCATCACCGGTCTTCCTGTCTCCAACACCTTCGACACAGTCCTGACCATCGTTGATCGTTTCTCCAAGGCTGCTCACTTCGTGCCATTACGGGGGCTCCCATCTGCCTTGGAGACGGCGGACCTCCTCATCCAGCACATGGTCAGGCTGCACGGGATTCCGGTAGACGTGGTCTCGGACCGGGGCCCCCAGTTTGCCTCGGACGTCTGGAGGTCTTTCTGCAACGCCCTGGGAGCCAAGGTAAGCCTCTCCTCCGGCCATCACCCCCAATCCAACGGGCAGTGTGAGCGGACCAATCAGGAGCTGGAGGCTGCGCTCCACTGCGTCACTGCATCCAAGCCTGCGTCCTGGAGCACACACCTCGCCTGGGTGGAATACGCCCATAACACCGCCCGCTCTTCTGCTACCGGGATGTCCCCATTCAAGGCATCCCTAGGCTACGATCCTCCTCTGTTCCCTACGCAGGAGAGTGAGTTGACTGTCCCCTCAGTCCGGGCGCACCTCAGGCGGTGCTGCTCCATTTGGTCTTCGGTGCGCAGCGCACTTTTACGCATGGCGGAGCGCAACAAGTCCATGGCGGACCGGCACAGGAGACCTGCCCCTGCCTATCAGGTAGGCCAACAAGCCTATGTGTCCACTCAGGACGTCGTTTTAAAGGGTGAGAGGAGAAAGTTGGCACAGCGTTTCATGGGCCCATACCCCATCACCAAGATTATCAACCCGGTGGCTGTGCGTGTGGCTATTCCCCCCTCCCTCCGCATCCATCCCACCTTCCACGTCTCCAAGGTGAAACTGGCGGTCTCCGACCCCCTCTGCCCTCCCCCTGCAGCGCAGCCTGCGCCCTAGATGATAGATGGCCATCCGGCCTAGCCAGTCTCTACCATCCTGGACTCCCGGCACCGGGGTCGCGGGTTGCAGTACTTAGTGGATTGGGAGGACTACGGACCGGAATGGAGGCAATGGGTGCCCTCTTCGTTTGTGTTGGATCCATCCCTCATCGCTGAGTTCCACCGAGCGCACCCGGAGAAACCATCGCCAGGAGGCGCTGCTAGAGGGGGGACTACTGTCATGACTCGCCGCTCATCAGCGGCGCCAGCTGTGCGCACACCTGCGCCTCGTCAGCGGCGACGGATTTAAGCCGCCTTGCCCTGGGCTTCGGCCTGAAGCCGTCTGTTCTTATCGGCATCTCTTGCTGCAAGGAACCCCCTTCACCAAGCAAGATATCACATAAGGATCTCTTACCTTTTCCTCCCAGCCTTCTCCCCTGTGCACAGGTGGATTTCCCGGCGGCGGACAACGTTCTCCAGCCATCATCTCCTCGCTGCTGCATCAGGCGCTCCAGGTCGCTGTCTACTGGGCTACGCCCTTGCTTAACGCCAGCCACCTGCCCAAACCAAGTAAGCCAGCTGTCATTATCATATCTCCTGTATTGGTGTGGTGCCCGTTACCCTTCTCCCTCTGCTTCTCCCATAGGGTTGTCCAGCTGAATGGCTTCCTGCCCCCGTGCCTGACGCAGACGCCATCACCAACACATACCCATCTCACAGAAACGCACTCATACACACTTGTTGTTAATAAAGCTATTGAATCTACCCTGAGCCTGCGTGCGTGTCTCCTGAGCCGTGCATTATGTCAGTATCATGATGCTCTGAGCTCAGCTTCAAGACATTATTCTGCCTGCCGTGTTTTTGATCTTTTGCTTTTCCTAGACCCAGAGACTGCCTGCTCAATTGGATTTTTCTGCCAGCCTGCACCTAGTCTACCATGCCCTGACCCCTGCCTGCCTCTGGATTCTGGAAATAGCCTTATGGACTGGATTTGGATATTCTTGATTGTGCACACCCTCATTCTCCAAGTAAGTCGACTTACCACCACTATCTTCACCACTCTTCATTCTCACTCCCCAGCACTCAGACCTGGCCAGCCAATCCACAACAATCCCCTGGAAACATGCCAGCAGCACCTCAGCACCTCTCTCCCTGGGAACCTGCTTCCCCAGCATGGAGATCCTTCACCTGTCGCCAGCCGCTCTCCCCTGCAGAAGTGTAAGCACAAAGAAATTAACTTTAAAACCTCATTATTAATATGCCTCGGTGAAACGGAGGCATACAGTAATCGGTTAGTGCGTCTGTTTGTGGCTGTGTGTTATCTGTCCGTCTCTCTGTTTCAGCTTGCCTGGTCAAAATTAAGTGGAACTAAAGGCTTGTATCTTTGTATCATCATATTTTCTCGACTTTTATTTTGCCAGAATTTCAAAATAACACTTCGTTTTTTAAATAAACACAAATTTATCTCACCATTTCTGTCAATGCTGCAGCGAAAAAAGGTATTGTAATAACTATCTCGGGCCAGTAGAGGTCAGAGTGCCACTTTTTTACAGCCGCCCATGCTACCATCCCACAGGTACCAAGACACAGCACCTTGGTGCCTTCATTTATTGAATTATTTGTTTTTTATGTTGTGGAGAAAGGATGCAGGCAAGGCAACGAGCTGAACAACACAAGACTTTATTCTTTCTCCAACAAACAGTATAGCAAAAGCTCATCCCGGGTCATGATTGCACCCTCCGGCGAAATGCGGTGGCCCAAAAAGTCAATCACTGGCAGACTGAACTGGCACTTCGCCGGGTTAACTATCAGCCTGTGCGCTTCCAACCTCTGGAAAACTGTCTTGAGATGGGCGATGTGCTCCTCCTCAGACACGCTGGCTACCAGAATGTTGTCTAAGTAGACAAAAACGAAGGACAAGTCGTAAAGCACTGCGTCCATCATCCTCTGGAAGGTCTGTGCCATGCCTTTTAATCCGAACGGCATGCATAAAAACTTGAAAAGGCCAAAAGGAGTTATTACAGCTGTTTTTGGAACATCTTCTGCGCACACCGGGACCTGGTGGTAACCGCGGACCAGATCCACTTTGGAAAAAACGTGCTGCAGCCAGGTGTACGGAAAAATCCTGGATGTGTGAAATAGGATAGCAATCGTGTTCCATAGCGTTGTTCAAGCGCCAGAAATTGCCGCATGGTCACCACGACCCATCGTTTTTAGGCACCATGTGTAGCGGGGACGTCCACGGGCTGTTGGAGCGCCTGACGATGCCCAACTGTTACAGGTTGGCGAACTCCTTGCGCGCACTGGCCAGTTTAGCTATGTCCAGGCGCCGAGGTCGCGCGAATACCTGCGACCCTTTTGCAGTTATGAAGTGTTCAACCCCGTGCTTCGTTGTCGTAGCCAAAAACTTCGGGACCGTGAGTGCTGGGAACTGTGCGAGTAACTGTTGGTACTTACCCCCTGGAGCTATAACGATGGCCAGTGTTGTCGATCTGGCTCCCCGAGCTGTACAGAGCAGAGAGGCAAAAGAGACAGCATCCACTAATCTCCTATTAGCAACATCAACTAATAACCCATAAGCACATAAAAAATCTGCGCCTAAAATGGGGGCGGAACATGCAGCCACTACAAAGTTCCACTGAAAGCTGCATCTGTGTAAGCATATTGTCAGTGTCCACTCACCAAATGTCCTGATGGTGGATCTGTTGGCAGCCGTAAGCTCGGGACCGCTGCCCCCTGCCAGCCTGTCTGCGTTGACCGGCAGGGTGAGGCTCTTCTGGGAGCCGGAGTCCACCAGAAACCGTCTTCCCGAACGTGTGTCTGTGACATACAGCAGCTTGTTCCTGTCGCCAGCGGTCTCAGCTGCTACTAACTGCTGGCCGTGCCATTTCCTGACTTCTTGAATTGGCATGGCGGCACACATCACTGGGCGTTTGAGCCGAAACAGCGATGATAAAAGCAGATCGCCCCATTCCTGCGTCTCCTGGCATCTGCTCCAGCTACCACCAACGGCTCCTCAACCTCGCTGGAATCCCTCCAGGACGTCGGTGCCGCTGCATTTACGCTGAGCATTCTGGTCGCTAAAATAATGCGATCCGCTTCCTGCGCCAGTGCACGGTAGTCCTTTGTCACCAGCAACAGCGAATTGGCCAGGATCGCCCTCGCTGCAGCCGGTAGGTTCCTGAGGAACAGGTGGGCGAACAGGAAAGACTTGTCGTTGCTACCCATCAGTGCCAACATGCTCTCCATTAGCTCTACGGCTGATCTGTCCCCCAACTCTGAATGTGTTAGGAGTCTCTCTGCCCTTTCGCTGTCCAAAAGGGTATAGCACTGGAGAAGCATCCTCTTGAGTGCCTCGTATTTCCCCCGTGCTGGCGGCTCCTGGAGCAGGCTTGCCACCTGTTGCATGGCGCATGCGTCCAGCACAACAACCACAAAGTAGTACCTTGTGTCATCTGTTGTTATCCCAAGGAGTGCAAACTGGGCTTCTATGTACAAAAACCATGCCGTCAGGTCGTGAAGCCAGAAGTCCGGGAGCTTGACTGAAACAGCGCACGCAGCGTTGGTGCTCTCCCTCCAGGTAGTCTCTGGGGCGGTGCTCATCTCACTCTCCATGGCACATCTTGGGATCACCAGTGTGAAGAAAGGTTGCAGGTGAGGCAATGAGCTGATACAAGACTTTATTCTTTCTCCAACAAACAGTATAGCAAAAGCTCATCCCGGGTATCTGTGCATCCATCCCTCTTTTATATCTTTATTTCCATGCATCGAGACCCGGAACTTCCGACCATAATACATTATGTTTAGAACAAAGCCTGTGTGGCACATTAACATGACATAACGCTGGCACCGCTCTCGGGATAGTCCTTACTGTCCCGTCTGAACCCCCAGGTGACACCTCGTCTTTTGGTCCATTGTTCCCTAGGTGGAGAAGTCCAACACCATGCCCCCCAGTGTATTCATTTTTATATTTAACCGCTGTTGTTTTGTAATTGGTTGCTTTTTTTAAGTGCTGCCATCTTGGCCAGGGCACCACTGTAAAAAAGGTCCTTACCTCAATTGGTTTTTATCCCAGGTAAAATAAAAATCTACCTCACCCGGACATCTACCTCACCTACCTCACCCACAGAGCCATCAACATTGTAGGCGACACCTCCCACCCCTCACACTCCCTCTTCAGTCCCCTGCCCTCAGAAAAGGTACCAGTGCCTCCAGGCCCGCTCCACAAGACTGCTAAACAGCTTTGTTCATCAAGCCATCAGGACCCTGAACTCTTTCCACCCCCCGCCAGACCTTAACACATTCACCCGCACAATAACCACCTCAGCTGTTGGCACAGAAAGACTGGCACACCAACAGTAATACATTTGCTGCTGTATGTCTCTGCACTTTACTGCAACCATTTGCACAAATGCTATATCTGCTACTGTCTGTCTGTCATTGCAATACTGATCGTGTGCAGTCCTATCTGTTACTATCTGTACCTATACTACCACATTGAACTTGGTACTACGAGCATTACTGCTCTACTTTCTGCATACAAGATTGCTGGGTCTCATCGTTCATCCCTTATCTCTATTTGCACTATGGGAGGTCTGGGTCTATCTTTTGTCGCCATTTGCACTACGGGTAGCATTATTGTACATGGACTGCTGTTTTTCCGGCCTTATTCCTTTTTCTTTTTTGTATTGTGCATACCACTGAAGAGAGAGAGAAACAACACCATTTCAATTCTCCTGTATGTCCTGTACGTATAGTAGTATTGACAAATAAAATCTTTGAATCTTGAATCTCTTGAAAAATCACACTGTTTATCAGTTATACTTACCTGCCCCTCTGCTCTCTCCTCTTAGGGTTGCCAGATCCTTGGGTTCATCAATGTTGCACATTACCTTGCACAATTATTGTAATAAATATTATTAATCACTTTAATTATCATTTCCTCCTGTCTGCATTTGGGTCATATGCCACACACCTTAACAATTATTGGCTACTGACAGTAGAGTGAATGAGAAGATTGACGGACATGACACAGGCTCACTGATATCAATCTCAGACACCTGTCATAATTAGTTTGCCAGGTGAGCCCAATTAAAGGAAAACTACTTAAGAAGGATGTTCCACATCATTAAGCATGCCACAGGTTTCAAGCAATATGGGAAAGAAAAAGGATCTCTGCTAGTGAAAAGCATCAAACAGTGCAATGCCTTGGACAAGGTATGAAAACATTAGATGTTTCACTAAAACTTAAGCTTGATCATCGTACTGTGAAGAAATTTGTGGCTGATTCAGAGCACAGATGGGTTCGTGCAGATAAAGCCATAATGAGGAAGGTTTCTGCCAGACAAATTCATCGGATTAAGAGAGCAGCTGCTAAAATGCTAAAATTTGAAGCTTCTGGAGTCCCACAAACCTCAAGGTGTAGGATCCTCCAGAGGCTTGCAGTTGTGCATAAACCTACTATATGGCCACCCCTAACCAATGCTCACAAGCAGAGACGGTTGCAGTGGCCCCAAAAATACATGAAGACTAATTTTCAGTGTTGTTTACTGATCAGTGCTGTGCAACTCTGGATGGTCCAGATGGACAGAGTAGTGGATGGTTGATGGATGGTCACCATGTCCCAACAAGCCTGCAACGTTGGCAAGGAGGTGGCGGAGTCATGTTTTGGGCTGGAATCATGGGTAGAGAGCTGCTAGTTCCCTTTAGGGTCCCTGAAGGTGTGAAAATGACCTCAGCAAAGTATATAGAGTTTCTGACTGACCACTTTCTTTCATGGTACAAAAAGAAGAACCGTGCCTTCCATAGTAAAATTATCTTCATGCATGACAATGTGCCATCTCATGCTGTAAAGAATACCTCTGTCATTGGCTGCCATGGGCATAAAAGGAGAGAAACTCATTGTGTGTCCCCCATCCTCCCCTGACCTCAACCTTATTGAGAACCTTTGAAGCATCCTCAAGCAAAAGATCTATGAGGGTGGGAGGCTGTTCACATCAAAACAGCAGCTGTGGGAGGCTATTCTGACATCTTGTAAAGAAATTCAAGCAGAAACTCTCCAAAAAGACAAATTCAATTGATGCAAGAATTGTGAAGGTTATATTAAAGAAGGGGTCCTATGTTAACATGTAACTTGGCCTGTTAAGATGTTTTTGATTGAAATAGCTTTTGATTTCAGTAAATATGACCTCCTAATGCTGCAAATTCAACAAATGACCATTTTCAGTTCTTTACAACCAACAAAATGTTTTGAAACTCTGTTGTGCATAATAATTTGGAACAGTGCATCTTAAGTTTTTTTATTTTTGCAAAAAATGGTTATCATTGGGAGTTTTGTTGAATAAAATTTGAATCATGCTCAACGATTGATTGTCACCACTCGCCGCTCTCAGGCATCCACCTCAGCTGCACGCACACCTGCACCTCGTTAGCGCTCAACTATTTATTCCACCTCGCCCTGAGCATTTGCCTGGAGCCGTCTGTCTTTCTACGTGCTCAATCCTTCAGCAGATTCCTTCCTCCAGGCCTGCTGATCATCGCTATGACACGTAAGCTGTCTCTTAACTCACCTGTCCTCTCAGCCTTCCCCTGTGCACAGGTGGATTCCCTGGCAGCGGACATCCTCTCCTTCGCCATCATCGTTCCCCTGCATCTCCTCTCCTCGTTGGACGCACAGCAGGGCGCTGTCTCCCAGGCTTGAAATCTTTGCCAACGCCAGCCACCTCTATCGCTGCAAGTAAGCACATTACTTTATTACTCTCCCGTGTGGTTTGCCCAGCTAATTCCCTGCTCTTGTCTCTTCCATAGGGTTGCCTGGCTGCACGGCGTGCTGCTCTGTCCCTGCCTTCATCTTCCTCCCACAACACATTAACATATCACATACACACATCCAAACATGTTTTATTGGTTGAATAAAGCTTTCAAATCTACCTGAGCCTGCGTGCGTGTTTCCTGGGCCGAGTAATATGTCAGTACGGCTCCAGCAAAGCGGCCCAGCGGACAGCGGGCTCGCACGCCGTTTTTCCACCCTCGAGGCTTGGGTGGATATGATTGCGTACCAACAACAAGTAATTTTCAACCAATTAACTATAATTACTCACCGGTTAGACCGCCTTGACCCCCAGCAGGCGTTCCCCTCCGGTTCCTCAAGGCGCCTCGGCTCCGGTCGCTTCCACAGCTGGCCAACCTAGCTTGGGGACGCCTACCCAGCTCACGCCTATTCCAACCCCCACTTGCTTCAATGGGAAGCTCCACCGTGCAACGAAGCTCCAACGTGCTCCACTGAGCTTCAACAGGAAGCTCGGTGGAGCACAGGGGTTTATTTTGCAATGTGAGTCGGTGTTCCTGCGCGTTCCCAGGGATTTCCCCTCAGACCATAGCCGAATCGGTTATTTATTTAGCGAATGCAAAGTCCTTAAGCCAAGCAGTTGCCTCCTGGTTTGCTGTATGGAGGGTGTGTAATCCTCCTTCCAGTCTTTGGAGCGGGCAAGCCTCTATGATGTGTTCCATAGTTTGCTCCTCTCCACATGCGCACAGTGGGCTAGGACTACTGCCCCATCTGTGAAGGCTGGCCAAGCAGGGGCCATGTCCAGTCCTGAAGCAATTGAGTGTAGACCACTGTCTCCTTGGGAGGTTGGTGCCCGGGACCTGTTGGTTGGGGTTTATCACCAGCTGTTTGTTTGGGACCTCCTTGGTCTCCCATTCCTCTTGCCAAGCTGTCTGGATGGTAAAGTCAGCTGGGGGAGGGTTTTTCCAAATCGGCCGTCTGGATGAAAGTCGGGCAGTGGGTGGGGTGTAGATATCTGCATGGATTGGTAAGTGAGGAAAATCTTTAATTTTTTGGAGCATCCTTTGAGTTAATGCTGCTCGCCGGATGTGTGGAGGGGCTATGTTTGACAGTACAGAGAGCCAGGGGAGTGGTGTTGAGCGGATTGTTCCAGTTATAGTTGGTTGAGTTGAGCTGGGTGTCTACATGGTGTGTGTAAGATGACCTGGACCAGACAGGGGCACAATATTCTGCTACAGAGTATGAAAGGGCCAGTGCTGAGGTGCGCAGGATGGAGACTGCTGCCCCCCATTTTGCACCAGCGAGCTTGCAGAGCAGGTTGTTTCGTACTTTCACCTTAGCAGCCGTCCCCTTTAGATGTTCCTTGAAGGATAAGGTCCTATCAAGGGTCACTCCAAGATAAGTTGGATTTGGGGCATGCTTAAGCTTGAGTCCACTCAGGTGGATGTTTAGTTCTCTGGCAGCTTTTGCATTGTGGAGATGAAATACACTGGAGACGGTTTTTGCTGGGCTTGGTTTTAGGCGCCAGATTTTGCAGAACTGGTCCAGTTTAGCAAGATCTTCCGTGAGCACCCGTTCCAGTGAGTTCAAAGTCTGGTGCTTGGAATGCCAAACAGATGTCGTCTGCATAGATGAATTTGCGGGATTTTGTAGTAGGCAGGTCGTTTATGTAGAGGTTGAACAGAGTTGGAGCTAGAACTGAGCCTTGTGGGAGTCCATTTTTCTGCATTCTCCATGCACTTGTGTTCTGACTGAGGTGGACTCTGAACCTTCGGTTGGTCAGCAGGGTTTTTATAATTGCTGTTGCCCAAGCAGGGATCGCCTTTATAAGTTTCAGGAGGAGGCCTTTGTGCCAGACCGTATCATAGGCGGCTGTAAGATCGAGAAACACAGCCCCTGTCTTCAGTCTGCTCTCGAAGCCATTTTCAATGAAGGTGGTTAGGGCCAGTACTTGTTCTCCTGTACTGCGGTCCTTGCGGAAACCTGCTTGATCCACACTCACACGAATCGGTTACATGGCTAATTTCTTGGAGGGGCAAGCGCTAGCTTGGGCTTACGCCGTTATGTCGAAGCCCAGCTACGCGACCCTCTCCTATGACCGGTTCGTGCAAGACTTCCTAAAGGTGTTTGACCACTCGCGTCATGACAGCGTCCTCGCCGATCGGCTCCTTAGCCTCCAACAGGGAAGCCGGTCGGCGGCGGATCACGCTGTTGTTTTCCGGGTGGCAGCAGAGGAGGTTGGCTGGGGAGAGGCTTCTCTCTGCAGCATCTTCCTCCGTAGCCTCAATTCTGGTCTGAGGGACGAGCTAGCCAATCAGGATCTCCCAGGGCGGCTGTCTGAGCTGATCTCCCTCACGATTAGCCTGGACAATAGGCTGCGAGAGCGGGCCGCGGAGCAGAAGTCAGTCAGCCGCTCGCGTGGAGCTTCCGCCCGCTCTCCTCAGTCTCGCCCCCTGGCGTTACCCGCTCCGGAGTCCGCCGATGAGCCAGAGGCCATGGCGATCGGGCGCACCAGGCTCCCTCTTGCGGAGAGACAACGCCGGCGGGAACTGGGTCTCTGCATGTATTGCGGAGACGACCAGCATACCGTGGAGCTGTGCCCGGTTAAGCCAAACAGGGGGGTCCGCGAGTCACTGTAGGGGGCCTCGCGGACTCTAACCGGTCAAACCCCATATCTTGTTGCACACTGCCCATTAGATTCTGCCATAATTCCATTGGGCATCTCATGCATGCACTGGTGGATTCGGGGGCAGATCAAAGTTTTATTTCCAAGAGCCTGGCAACCCGTTTGGGCATATCCTGTCAGCCATTGTCTACTCCCCTTAACCTGGTCACCCTCTCTTGCTCTCCCCTGAGGGTAGTGACGCATCGCACCAAGCCGGTCCCCATTATAATCTCTGGCAACCACCATGAGGACCTGACTCTATTTGTCCTGCCCTCCTCTTCGGACCGTGTCATCCTGGGCTACCCATGGCTGCGCCTGCACAACCCCATCCTCAATTGGAGGTCTGGCAGTGTCCTTTCGTGGAGCTCCTTCTGCCTGGGCACCTGCCTCCAGTCTGCGGCTTGTCCTCCCCTCCGCCTGCGCTGGTCTCCGAGCCTCCGGACCTCACCCTGGTGCTGCAGGAGTTCCACGACTTGGGAGTAGCATTCAGTAAGTCCAAGGCTATGTCTCTTCCCCCTCACCGGCCGTATGACTGCGCCATAAACCTCCGTCCAGGGGCCCCCTTGCCATCTGGCCGCCTGTACAGCCTCTCCGCTCCTGAACGCGAGGCGATGGATGCTTACATCAAGGAGTCACTCAGCGCTGGGATCATCCGCCCCTCCTCGTCTCCGCTTGGCGCGGGCTTCTTCTTCGTGTCCAAGAAGGATGGGTCCCTTCGCCCCTGCGTTGACTTCAGAGCGCTGAATGACATTACAATTAAGGATCGCTACACCTTGCCGCTGATGGACACCGCCTTCCACTCCCTCCAGGGGGCGACCTGGTTCACGAAACTAGATCTCCGCAGCGCTTACCATCTCGTTCGGATCCGGGAGGGCGATGAGTAGAAGACGGCTTTCAGGACGCCCAGCTGTCACTTCAAGTACCTTGTGATGCCGTTTGGGCTCACCAACGCACCTGCCGTTTTCCAGCGGCTCATAAACGACGTCCTACGAGATTTCCTGGGGGTCTTTGTCTTCATTTACTTGGACGATATACTCATCTTCTCCAGGTCACGGGAGGAGCACCAGGCTCATGTGAGGCGGGTCCTGCAACGGCTGCTGGAAAATAGACTCTACATCAAGGCGGAGAAGTGCGAATTCTACGCCCGGACCACCTCCTTCCTGGGGTTTGTCATCTCGCACAATCAGATCCTCCCCGACCCCGCTAAGGTGAAAGTGGTGGTCGAGTGGCCCACGCCTACCTCCAGGAAGCAGGTACAACAGTTCATCGGCTTCGCTAATTTCTACCGTCGCTTTGTCCCCAACTTCGGCGCCATTGTCACCCCCCTGACTCGCCTCACTTCATCGAAGGTGCCCTTCCTGTGGTCCGAGGAGGCAGCCGCCGCCTTCAAAACCCTCAAGGCGGAGTTCTCGTCCTCCCGGGTCCTGACCCAGGTCGACCCCGCGCTGCAGTGCTTGGTGGAGGTCGATGCGTCCGACACGGGGGTGGGGGCGGTGCTCTCTCAGCGCTCACCAGTGGACGGAGTCAAGCGGCCCTGCGCCTTCTTCTCCCGACGGTTATCTGCAGCCGAACGTAATTATGACGTCGGCGACAGGGAACTCCTCGCTGTCAAGCTCGCGCTGCAGGAGTGGCGTCACTGGCTGGAGGGGGCAGCTCAGCCTTTTGTGGTCTGGACGGACCACAAGAATCTTGAGTATTTGAGGTCAGCGCGGCGCCTGAATGCCCGCCAGGCGTGTTGGTCTCTATTCTTTGCTCGATTTCAGTTTACCATCACTTACCGTCCAGGCTCGAAGAATGGGTTGCCCAATGCCTTGTCCAGACAGTTCGCTCCTGAGGATCCGGAGGAGTCGGACCACACCATCCTTCCCAGCTCGTGCGTTGTGGGGGTGGTTTCCTGGTCCATCAGGGACAAGATCCGAAGGGCACAGGAGACGGAACCGGACCCTGGTGGTGGTCCAGAGGGCAGGCTCTTCGTTCCTTCAGCTGTTCGAGGGGAGGTTATTCACTGGGTCCACACCTCCAAGCTCACCTGTCACCCTGGCGTCTCCCGACTGGTGGATCTTCTGCAACGCTCGTTTTGGTGGCCGGGTCTCCAGAAGGACGTCACCAACTACGTTCGGGCTTGCCCTCAGTGTGCTACCGGCAAGTCTCAAAACTCTCCACCTGCGGGTCTGCTCCAGCCCCTGCCGGTCCCGGGCAGGCCCTGGTCGCACATCGCCCTTGACTTTGTCACTGGCCTCCCGGTCTCTAACACCTATGACACAGTTCTGACGATTGTGTAATATGTCATTGATGTCATTTGCATCAACTAGGAAAATCAGAGACAAATATCATTTGCATAATAATTTGTAATGCAGTGTGTACAGTGGATATAATAAGTCTACACAGCCCTGTTCAAATGCCAGGTTTTTGTGATGTAAAAAAATGAGACCAAGATAAATCATTTCAAAACTTTTTCCCCCATTAATGTGACCTACAGCCGTGGACAAAATTGTTGGTACCCCTCTGTTAATGAAAGAAAAACCCACAATGGTCACAGAAATAACTTGAATCTGACAAAAGTGGTAATAAATAAAAATTCTATGAAAATTAACCATTGAAAATCAGACAATGCTTTTGAATTGTGGTTCAACAGAATTATTTTAAAAAACAAACTCATGAAACAGGCCTGGACAAAAATGATGGTACCCTTAACTTAATATTTTGTTGCACAACCTTTTGAGGCAATCACTGCAATCAAACGATTTCTGTAACTGTCAATGAGACTTCTGCACCTCTCAGCAGGTATTTTGGCCCACTCCTCATGAGCAAACTGCTCCAGTTGTCTCAGGTTTGAAAGGTGCCTTCTCCAGACGGCATGTTTCAGCTCCTTCCACAGATGTTCAATAGGATTTAGATCAGGGCTCATAGAAGGCCACTTTAGATTAGTCCAATGTTTCGCTCTTAGCCATTCTTGGGTGTTTTTAGTTGTGTGTTTTGGGTCATTATCCTGTTGCAAGACCCATGACCTGCGACTGAGACCAAGCTGTCTGACACTGGGCAGCACATTTCTCTCTAGAATACCTTGATAGTCTTGAGATTTCATTGTACCCTGCACAGATTCAAGACACCCTGTGCCAGATGCAGCAAAGCAGCCCCAGAACATAACAGAACCTCCTCCATCTTTCACAGTAGGGACAATGTTCTTTTCTTGGTATGTGTGGTATATATTACTCATATATTCCATATCTGCATACGTTAGAGCATGTGGAAATGTGTGGGGCAACATATGCAAAGGAATTTCACACCTCTGAAAGGACAAAGGAATCTCACCACCGTGTGAAGACCAATGACAGGCGTCCTGTGACATGGCGTCACAGGACGCCATGGCAACAGACTTGACACCTTCACCCCCTTAGGCGAGGAGAGGTTTTCCCATCACCTCCCAAGACGGAGGGAGGAGTTAACAGGACTAATGGGGATTTAGATAACGGGGGATTTCAGCTTGTGTTTTGCATGTCTTGGATGTGTGCCTGTATTTAACCAGCGAGCTGGGCAGAATTCTTCCTCTTTGCCTACTGCCAAGCTCTGCACCATGATGAGACAAGATAGAAGAGTTGTTCATTAAAACGCTGCTTTTGTGATACAAAACCGCCTCGTTATTTCCAGCTCTTCTACACTGGTGACCTTGACGCGAGTATGGACCTGAGGCGTTCTTCAAGCGACTCATCCGCGGCGAATCTGACTTACACCAGCGACAACGCAGACGAGGGAACAAGCAGACAGCTGTTCCCCCCGGCAGAGGGTACCGAGAGAGCTCAACCGAGCTCCAACACCGCCGTGAGAGCCGAGGCAAGGCACTCTCACCCGGCGGGCACAACAGTGATGATGTGCACAAACGCCGTCGCTGTTAAACTGCCAGATTTCTGGCGAGAAGACCCGGCCTCTTGGTTTCTCCAAGCCGAAGCCCAGTTCATACTGGCGGGCATCACGGCAGATGATACTAAGTTCTACCATATCGTCTCCAAACTCGACTCCGCCACTTCGAGGTGTGTGCGAAGCTTGATCCAGCGACCACCGGCCCGGGACAAGTATGAGACACTCAAGGCGACCATCGTGGCGAATTACGTCCCGTCAGCGGAAGAAAGAGCCGAAAAAATCCTGGCAGTCTACGGCCACAGAGGGGGCAATCCAAAGACCCTCATGGAGGATTTACTGCAGCTCAAGGAGGAGGACAATGATAATTTCCTCTTTCAATTTATTTTCCTCAGCACGCTACCACCACACATGAGAGGGACACTCGCCAGTATGAAGTGCAACAATCATCAGGACTTCCGCACGCTGGCCAACGAGGCTTATCGACTCGTCAACGCCTGCAGAGATTGGACATCCACAGCGGCATCCGCAGACTTCAAAACTGATGCCCCGAACCTTGGAGAGTCACAAACCACGGAGCAGGCTCAACCCACGGTGACAGCAGCGCGGCCCAAGCGCAACAAACAGAATGACGTCTGTTATTATCACCACCGCTTCGCCGAGAAAGCCCGGAAATGTGTTCCCCCCCTGCAAGTTTACGATGTCGGGAAACGCCAAAGCCGAGGGCCATTAACGGCAGCGGTTCTCGGCGAGAAAAATAAGCTGTTATACGTGACGGATGGACACACAGGCAAGCAGTTCCTCATTGACACAGGAGCCCAGCTGAGTTTCGTCATGCCCTCCCACGCAGATCGAGCCATGGGCACCCGGGGCAATGGAGCAGTGGCAGCCAACGGCTCGGACATCGACACGTTCGGGGAAAAGAACCTGCATCTCCTCATTCACGGCCGCAGCTACAGATGGACATTTGTTGTAGCGGCGGTGAGTTTTAACTTGTTAGGCACAGATTTTCTGTGTGCACACGGGTTATTAGTTGATCTAGCAAATAGGCGCCTGGTTAATGCACTGTCTTTTGCTTCTATTCCTTGCTCAGCTCGAGTCTCTCCACCACCTGTGCAGGCCAACGTCACCACGGCAGGAGGTAAGTTTGAGCAACTCCTCACCCAATTTCCAGCACTCACAACCCCCAAATTCTCAGCCACTGTAGCCAAACACGGGGTTAAACACTTCATTCCAACAACGGGACCTCCCGTTTTTGCCAAAGCTCGCCGCTTAGACGCGGCCAAGCTCAACATAGCAAGGGACGAATTTGCAGCTCTTGAAAAATTAGGCATTGTCCGACGTTCAAAGAGCCCTTGGGCTTCACCACTTCACATGGTTCCGAAATCCGACGGTTCTTGGAGACCGTGCGGAGATTACCGCAGATTAAACAACGCTACAGCGCATGACCGCTACCCCATTCCTCACATACAGGACTTTTCACTACATTTAGCGGGTGCACGCATTTTTTCAAAAATAGACTTAGTCCGCGGTTATCACCAAGTTCCAGTCCGAGCTGAAGGCATTCCTAAAACAGCGGTTATAACCCCTTTCGGCCTTTTTGAATTCCTGCGAATGCCTTTCGGCCTCAAAGGTGCTGCTCAGACTTTTCAGCGTATGATGGACGCAGTCTTACGCGACCTCCCCTTTGTTTTCGTCTACCTCGACGACATGCTGGTAGCCAGCTCATCGGAGGAAGAGCACGAGCAGCATCTCACTGCCGTTTTTCAGAGGCTAGAAGAGCACGGATTAATAATTAATCCAGCCAAATGCAAATTCGGCGTATCGCAAATTGATTTTTTGGGACACAGAGTCTCCCCGAAAGGGGCAGTTCCGCTTCCAGACAAAATTCATGCGATAGAAGGTTTTCCACGGCCCCAAACGGTCAAATCGCTACAGGAATTTTTGGGGATGGTTAATTTTTACAACCGTTTCCTCCCTCATGCAGCTCAGCTCATGCAGCCCCTGTATGACGCGCTCAAAAAAAAGAGAGCTTCCAACGCGGTCGAATGGACCCCAGAACACGAACGCACTTTTGCGGAAGTTAAAAACGCCCTAGCTAACGCCACAATGTTAGTCCATCCAGATCCCTCGGCCCGCATTGCTCTAACCACAGATGCTTCAGACTTGGCCATAGAGGCAGTTGTAGAACAACTTGTCAAGGGGGTCTGGCAACCTTTAGCATTTTTTAGCAAATCGCTAAACCCGACGGAACGCAAGTACAGCACTTTTGACAGGGAGCTGCTGGCGCTCCATTTATCCATCCGCCACTTCCAGTTTTGGTTAGAAGGGCGGAGTTTCACGGCTTTTGTGGACCATAAACTGCTCACTTTTGCTATGGCTAAAATTTCAGAACCTTGGTCGGGCAGACAACAAAGACAGCTAGCTGCGATTTCAGAGTTCACCACAGACATTCGACATGTAGCGGGCAAACTTAACGTAGTAGCGGACTGTCTCTCTCGCGCTGTGGCACCGCCAGAGCACGAGGAGACAGATTACACTGCTTCAGCAGCTGAGCTTTTCTCTAACGCAAACACATATGCAGCACCTATCCATGAAGGGATAGATTATGCAGCCATGGCGGAAGAACAAGGTAGTGATGCGGACGTGCGCGCGCTCCTGTCTGGACCAACAGGGTTAAGGCTGGAGGAAAAAGGGTTGCGCGACGGCGTGCCCCCCCTAATATGCGATGTTTCAACCGGCCGACCTCGCCCGTTAGTACCGGCTGCTTGGCGCCGCCATATTTTTGACGCAATTCACTCCCTCGCGCACCCAGGTGTGCGCGCCTCGGTCAAAATGGTTGCCGAAAAGTTTGTGTGGCCAGGCCTGCACAAAAACGTAAAAGAATGGGCAAAAACTTGCATTCCTTGTCAGCGCGCCAAAGTACACAAACACACAAAAGCCCCTCTGGAGCCTTTTCCCATCCCTGCTAGAAGGTTCGACCACATTCATGTCGACCTCGTGGGGCCGCTGCCTTCCTCCCAGGGTTTCAGACACCTGCTAACAATGATAGACCGCACCACGCGCTGGCCAGAGGCAGTCCCTCTAGCGGCAACTACAGCGGAGGAAGTCGCTCGCGTTTTTCTAACAAATTGGGTGGCACGTTTCAGCGTCCCATCAGACATCACGTCAGATAGGGGGCCTCAATTTGTCTCAGAGCTCTGGTCAGCCATGTCCAACAGTTTAGGGGCAACAATTCACCGTACCACCGCTTATCACCCTCAGGCTAATGGGTTATGCGAGCGTTTTCACAGGTCCTTAAAGGCCGCCCTCAGAGCCTCATTTACGGACACAAATTGGGTAAATAAACTTCCCTGGGTTTTATTGGGGTTGCGTGCGGCACCTAAAGAGGATTTAGACGCTTCCCCTGCAGAATTAGTCTTTGCTCAGCCTATCAGACTACCAGGTGAATTTTTACCAGAAAACCCGGAACCAGGGCACCTCCCAGTCCCAAGGTTTTTAGGCAGTAACGGACCGGACTCTCTACACGGTCCAGCTCATCACTCCTTTCCGCGAGTTTTTGTTCCTCAAACTTTAAAAAACGCCGAGTTTGTTTTTGTTAAGCATGAAGCCCTTAAACCAACGTTACGCCCAGTATACGATGGCCCGTTCAGAGTGCTGGAAAATGGTGACAAACACTTTGTGCTTGATTATGGGGATAGAAATGAAACGGTCAGCATTGACAGAC
The DNA here is from genome assembly GCA_020510985.1 of Pholidichthys leucotaenia. NCBI lineage: Eukaryota > Metazoa > Chordata > Actinopteri > Cichliformes > Pholidichthyidae > Pholidichthys > Pholidichthys leucotaenia. The sequence continues at coordinate 445,039,895 of CM035836.1, read as the reverse complement.
TCAAACCTGCCTTCTTGTTGAGAGACGAACCTACACAGTTGGCGCGAGCACCTCGGCGAGGTAGACCCCCCAAGGAAAAAGTCTCAGCCCCCAGGCAGGGAACAGATAATCTCTCTCCTTCCCACACTGCAGATTCCTCACAACAAGGTCCCAGCAGGATGCCTAAACCAGCCTACAGCAGCTTTGGGAGAAGATTGAAACCCAGACTGCACAAGGACTGATTACACCACTCTGCAATTTTTCGCTAATTGTGCCGCAACAGTTTAGGACTGACTTATGATTATACTATGCTGTTATATTTTCACTGAACTCTCTTAGGAGCATGGCTGCTTGGAAGTTTCTTCTGTGACAACAGCTGTAACACGTAGTATGTCTTAGTAATTACCCTAGACTGTGAATCTTTCTGTGTCCTTTCCTAGTTGTTTGGGGGGGCCTGTGGTATATATTACTCATATATTCCATACCTGCATACGTTAGAGCATGTGGAAATGTGTGGGGCAACATATGCAAAGGAATTTCACACCTCTGAAAGGACAAAGGAATCTCACCGCCGTGTGAAGACCAATGACGTCACAGGACGCCATGGCAACAGACTTGACACCTTCACCCCCTTAGGCGAGGAGAGGTTTTCCCATCACCTCCCAAGACGGAGGGAGGAGTTAACAGGACTAATGGGGATTTAGATAACGGGGGATTTCAGCTTGTGTTTTGCATGTCTTGGATGTGTGCCTGTATTTAACCAGCGAGCTGGGCAGAATTCTTCCTCTTTGCCTACTGCCAAGCTCTGCACCATGATGAGACAAGATAGAAGAGTTGTTCATTAAAACGCTGCTTTTGTGATACAAAACCGCCTCGTTATTTCCAGCTCTTCTACAGTATGCTTCATTTTTGTGTCTGTGAACATAGAGCTGATGTGCCTTGCCAAAAAGTTCCAGTTTTGTCTCGTCTGTCCATAGGACATTCTCCCAGAAGCTCTGTGGCTTGTCAACATGCAGTTTGGCAAATTCCAGTCTGGCTTTTTTATGATTTGTTTTCAACAGTGGTGTCCTCCTTGGTCATCTCCCATGAAGTCCACTTTGGCTCAAACAATGACGGATGGTGCGATCTGACACTGATGTACCTTGACCTTGGAGGTCACCATGAATGTGTTTAGAGGTTGTTCTGGGCTTTTTTGTTACCATTTGTATTATCCGTCTCTTCCATTTTTCATCAAGTTTCCTCCTGCGGCCACGTCCAGGGAGGTTGGCTACAGTCCCGTGGATCTTAAATTTCTGAATAATGTGTGCAACTGTAGTCACAGGAACATCAAGCTGCTTGGAGACGGTCTTATAGCCTTTACCTTTAACATGCTTGTCTATAATTTTCTTTCTAATCTTCTGAGACAACTCTCTCCTTTGCTTCCTCCGGTCCATGTTTAGTGGGGTACACACCATGTCACCAAACAGCACAGTGACTACTTGTCACCCTTTAAATAGGCCGACTGACTGATTACAAGTTTGTAGACACCTGTGATGTTAATTAGAGGACACATCTTGGTTGAACATGTCCCTATGGTCACATTATTTTCAATCTTTTCTAGGGGTACCATAATTTTTGTCCAGGCCTGTTTCATGAGTTTGTTTTTTAAAGTAATTCTGTTGAACCACAATTCAAAAGCATTGTCTGATTTTCATCGGTTAATTTTCATAGAATTTTCATTTATTACCACTTTTGTCAGATTCAAGTTATTTCTGTGACCATTGTGGGTTTTTCTTTCATTAACTGAGGGGTACCAACAATTTTGTCCATGTGTGTATAACCCAAATGAAAAACACACTGAAATCTTTTAAGGGGAAAAATAAAAAAATAAAAAAAACTTACAATAACCTATTTGCATAAATACGCACACCCTGTTATAACTGGGGATGTGGCTGTGTTCAGAATTAACCAATCACATTCAAACTCATGTTAAATGAGAGTCAGCACACACTTGCCACCATTTAAAGTGTCTCTGGTTCACCCCAAATAAAGTTCACCTGTTCGTGTAGGTTTTTCCTGACATTTTTGTAGTCACATTTTACAGTACAAGCCATGGCCCGCAGAGAGCTTCCAAAGTATCAGAGGGATCTCATTGCTAGAAAGCTGAAGATGAAGAGGAACTTCATGTTTCAGCATGACAATGACCATGCACATGTAGCCCGAATTGAGAATTTACAGATGGGAAGGTTACCTGTAAATGAAATTAAGCTAAGAGTTGGACCAGGTTCAGAAGATTTAGGTTTGACGGGAGCCCAGGGATTGAACAACCATAATGAACTCAGGCATATGCTGGTGAAATATAAACTTTGTTCATTTATTGAAAAAAAAAACACACAAATTTGTTCACAGCTGTTAAATATTTACAAATAAAATTGTGCACACCTTAAGAAATAAAATAAAAATAAAAAAGTATAATTGTTCAAATAAAACAGTTTAATTGAATCCAAACCAGTCAATTCAAATCAGACCTGGGTCTTATTATTTTTCTAATTTCTACTGTCTCTTGTTCAGTGCACTGATTTCTCTCAATTCCCATATGTGTTCAACCTTTCCGGTCCTCAGTGTGATGCAGTGCAGTTTGTCCTACCACACATCAGTCACTCTAGTTCCAACAGGCTGGGGCTCGCCATCTATTAAATGGAATTCTTCAAATCCTCAGTGGCTCTCTGGACTCTCCAGTCAGTCTCCAGAGTGTTATGTATGGAAATTGGACTGTGGGGTTTGCCATAGCACCGCCGGGGTGTGGGGAGTAGGTGACGTCAGGCGGGCTACGGTGGGGAATATAAATTGGAATAAGAACCCAACAAAGTTCAGTTGTATGTTCCTCGAGAAGCTCTCCGTTCTGTGTTATTCCCAACATAACATTTGGCGACAACGGAAAACAAATGGGCGTGTGTATCATAGAACCACCTCCGTTCCTGCAGTGCCAGGGTACGCCAGATATACCATGGGCACGGTGGAGGAATATGTTTGAGGTCTATGTTACAGTGGCCAGATTCGGCGATATCACTGATGAAAGACGGAGGAGCTTGTTGGTGCACCATCTGGGCATGAAGGGCAGCGTATTTTCTTTGGGCTGTGTGGTGACGGTTCACTGGAAAAGGGTTTGCTAATGATAGACACTATTTTCGGCAACCACTCCACAGTCACTGAAAGAAGATATGAGTTTTTTGACCATCAACATCATGCTGGTGAGTCCACCCTGTCATTTATTATGGAGCTACGCAGCCTAGCGGGAAAATGTGCCTTTGGGCCGCTAGCGGACAAGCTAGTGAGGGACAAGTTAGCTCATAGCACAACCAGTTCGTGGCTGGGAAGCATGCTAAGATTAGCCTGACAGCCTTTGTCCCTAGATGGGGTGGTGGACTTGGTGAAGCTACGGGAGACCGCGTCTCTACAGAGGCTAAGCACGTCAGCTAGCAAGGAGCCGGCGGACTGCGCCCCCACGCCAAGGACGATGGTTAGCATGTTAACAAGGCCTCGAGGGCGGGCTAGGAGGAAGAAGAAAAAGCAGCCAGTGGCGTGCGACAGGGCCCATGTAGCGTTTAAGGAGCCGGTGAGAGAGGGACCCGGAGAAACTGGCCGTGTGCGTGTAGCATGTGTGGGTAGAGGGCCACTCAAATGGTACAGTATGTTGTACAGCTCGATGGCGTTGAAGTGCCCCTTATGGTGGACTCGGGTGCCAGCAGATCCATCCTGAGTCTGGCTACACTGAAGAAGCTGTTCCCAGTGAAGATTGTCAAAGCAGGAGCAGTGAGAATGTTCGGCTATGGCCACGCTGAGATTGAAATGGTGGGCATGGCGGAGTTTGATGTGACGTGCGGGCCGAAGATGGTGCCTAAATTCACCTTTCAGGTGGCTCGACAGGGGGCGGACCTGTTAGGGATCGATCTGCTGGGGGTGCTGAGCTTCTCCATATGAGATCCGGAGGGCTGAGTGGTGTTAACAGTATACACTGACTGGCAACTTTGTTGGCCGGCGTTGTTCATGGGCCTGGGCCAGATAAATGCCTTCTATCATCGCCCGCTGGTAGATGAGACGGTAACACGTAAGATTCAACCGTTGCGGCGTCTACCCCTAGCGCTACGCGACGAAGTCTCAGCGGAGCTGTCTAGGCTGCTGGATTCCGGGATCATTGAGAAGGTGGATGCCTTGCCTTGGATTTCTAACCTGGTGGTAGCGAAGAAGAAAGGAGGTGGAATCAGACCTTGTATAGATCTGTGGGTGGTAAACAAGGCGATCATCCCGGACAAATACCCCCTTCCCACTATGGAGGAGCTTACAGCAGCATTTAGTGGATCCCAGGTGTTCACGAAGCTGGACCTCCGACAGGGTTATCTACAGGTGCCGCTCCACCTGGACAGCAGGAACCTGACAGCGTTCGTGACCCACATGGGGGTCTTTAGGTATACCAGGATGCCGTTCGGATGAGCTTCGCCCCCAGCTGTTTCCAAAAAGTGATGTCGACGATGCTGGCGGGTCTTAAGGGCGTGGTAGCCTATTTGGACGTTATTGTTGTGCATGGCGCGTCAAGGGAGGTGCATAATGAGAGGCTGGGGAAAGTTCTGAAAACACTGCAGGACTATGGGGTCACCCTAAATGAAGAAAAGTGTCTCTTCACGGCGGATGCCATTGAATTCATGGATTTTTGGCTAACAGGGAAGGGCCTTCAACCACTACACTCAAATGTGGAGGCGGTCCTTCGCATCCTGGACCCTTCTACGCCTGCCTAGATATCATCATTCCTAGGCATGGTGAACCTTTATGTGCGATTCATTCCGCACTATTCAGAAACGATTGAGTCTCTCCGGGCCCTGTTAAAACAAGACGCGCCATGGGAGTGGACACCGGCCTGTTCGGCAGCGGTCTCCAAATTGAAGCGTCAGCTCACCTCCCCACTGGTGTTGGCGCACTTTGACCCTAATCTTGAGATGTTGGTGACCTGCAATGCATCTGGTTCGGCACTGGGGGCAGTCATGTCACAAGTACAGGGGGGTGCGGAGAGACCAGTGGCATTTGCGTCAAGGTCCCTCTCGGCGGCGGAACAAAAATACGCTGTGGGCGAGAGGGAGGCACTAGTTTGTGTCTGGGTGTGTGAGAGGTGGCATATATACCTCTACGGGCACCGTTTCACCTTGAGGACTGACCACCGGGTGCTTACAATCCTACTATAGACGTCTGGGTTGGGGCATAGACCACTGAGGATACATAGGTGGTCTGAAAGATTGAGAGCCTATGACTTTACCACCAAGTTCACCCCAGTCAGGGAAAATATAGTGGCGGACCTCCTATCCCGAGCCACGGCGGAGACTCCCCAAGCTAACGATGATGACGCTGACTCAGCTGAGGACGAACTGGTCAACGCACTGTGCGGACCTCTCCAGGTGGTTGTTTCTCCCCAGGAGCTCAGGAAGGAGTCAGAGTGGGACTCGGTTTTAGTATAATTACATGCTGTGATCAGAGAGGGATGGCCAGTGAGGGTGTGAGGTGACCTGGCACCCTATCACCGTTTCAAGGATGAGTTAAGTTGCTGGAATGAGGTGTGTGTGGCCAGGGGCCAGTGCGCCCTGATCCCAGCTTCTCTGAGGGCGCGGATCCTGGCAATGTTGCATTACGGCCACCTGGGGGTGGTGAGAGTGAAACAACGTAGTAGAGAATCGGTCTGGTGGCCAATTGGTGGTCATTGATAAAGACATCGAGGCCATAGTGAAGCACTGTGTACCATGCCTGGAGAGCAGCAAGACCGGCGAACCTCCTCCCCCACCACTTAGGCCAGTCATATGCCCGGAGGGGCCCTGGAAACACGTTGAGTTGGACATCTGCGGTGAACTCCATGCAGTGCCTTCAAGCAGCCGATTCCTACTGGTGGCCTATGACATGTTCTCAAAGTGGCCGGAGGTGCTCCCTACCAGCTCAGTGATGACAGAAATGGTTACGGGGTTCCTGACATCTTTGTTTGCTAGGTGGGGGACCCCAAACACGCTCACGATGGACAATGGCCCGCAGTTTGTATCGGGGTGTTTGAGGAGTTTTTGAGCAGCAGGGGTGTGGAGCACGTGAAGACAGCATTCTATCATCCGCAGACCAATGGAGAGGTCGAAAGGTTTAATAAGACCCTAAAGAACGGACTGAGAGCACACCTGGAGGATGGCTTCACCTTTTTGGATGCACTCCAGAACACACTGCTTCACTATAGGGCGTCAGTCCACGCCACGATGGGCTGTTCCCCGGCGGCCCTCGTGCTGGGGCGAGAACTATCTTTGCCGGTAAACCACTTGGGACCACCGGTGGTGTCTCCCCAGAAGGATATGGAGGCACTGAGGAGCAGGGTCACTGGTCAGCAGCGCAAGATGAAGCGGCAGTTCGATAAGAAGCATAGAGCAAGGGACCACGGCCTGAGGGAGAGGGATCGAGTTTGGGTTAAGCATCCAGTCCAGACTCACAAGTTACAGCCACTTTGGACGGGACCACGGCAGATCACGAGGCAGTGGGGCCCGGACACTTTCGAACTCGATGATGGGTCCAGGCGGCATGCCAGCAGATTGAGATGTTCGTTGCCTGGCCAGGATTTGGATACCACGGGAAGTCTCAGTGAGAGCTGGGACTGGGCAACCCCACCTGATGTGGATTCACAGGCTGTACCGACGGTGCCTAGTGCAGAGTCCCCTCATAGGGGACGCCCAGATAGAGTGCGTCGGAGGCCTGCATATCTCAACGATTATGTCACTAGAACTATTATGGACGGTGTCGATTGGATCTAGTGGCAGAATAACCCGCGCCAGCCTGGCAGGGCACTCTAGTAGTCTACCCAGACGCCCATAGGTTCACTTGTTTGTGTTCCTAAAAAAAAAGAGAGAGAGGACTGAGTTTATGATATTAACTTGTGTTGATTTTGATAGTATGTTGTGTTTGGAACTTGTGTGGGGGGGAAGATATTATGTATGGAAATTGGACTGTGGAGTTTGCTGTAGCACCACTGGGGTGGGGGGAGTAGGTGACGTCAGGCGGGCTACGGTGGGGAATACAAATTGGAATAAGAACTCAATAAAGTTCAGTTGTATGTTCCTCGAGAAGCTTTCTGTTCTGTGTTATTCCCGACATAACACAGAGGTCTGCAGAAACCAGGATCCTCCAACACAGACTGAGGACTCTCCAACATAGACTGAGGAATCTCTGACGTGGACTCCCACTCAGTCTAGACAAACAAAAAACCTGACCAGTGCAAAGCACTTTAAGGAAAACCAGCTTCAGGTCTCAGCACTCAGGCAGAAATGGCAACTTTCTACAGTATGCTTCTCAGCACGTAGTCTGACCCACATCTCAGAATCAACCGGAACAACTAACAGGAAGTTGTCAGAGGTGGAAATGATCTAGTTAGCCAAAAAAACTAACAAAATAAGATAAAAAAAAAAACATTCTTTCTCAATTTCAATATCTGGTCATCAACCCACATTCTATTATTAATTAGTTTTATGAATTTATTCTATTGTGGAGATTGTGTGGAAAGGATGAGGCAGAGTTATTTCTCAGGTTCCATTTTATTCTCAACACACTCTCCAACATTCAAAAGCAGACGAGGGGAAAACTCCCAACATCTGCCAGTCTTATACCCCTGACATCAAAGTACAAAATCCCATTGTCTTTAAATCCCAAACACAATGCATCCCCCCTGCAGTTCCTCTCTCTTCCACCCAAACCTGGGTGGTCAGGAAATCATTCATGTCCATCTCTTTGCATATCAAAAGGCCAACTCTCTCGTCCTCCTCTTATCCCCAGGAGGTCCAGACCTTTTGTTCCTCTTCAGACGTGAAGCCAAAATAAGCACACAGGAATATACATGAGAGAATATGAACAGTCATATACATGTGAGCCCGTGAAACTACATATGTGCACCACACTATTTAAATATTTATTTATATCCATCAACCTATTAGTCATCATAGTTCACTTATTTATGCATTTATTCATCACTCCAATAATTTATTAATTTATTTATTAACCATGAATTTACTGTGGGTTACACTCTCCCCCCTTGAATTTATGCAAGTCCCTTTGCATGTTAGCGTAGCTACACTACTTCGAGTTGAGGCATCTGTTGAGATGTGTAACCCTTAGGCTCTTGCAAGGCTTCAGTAATTGCTATGCTCAACCCTTGAAACAAGGACTGCACAACAGATATGACAGGATGATCCAGCCGATCATACTGCAGTCTTTCTGGTGTCACTCTGTGTCTCGCTGAATGTCTAACTGGCCCAATTTCATCATTCTCCACATGTGGAGCTTCTGCATCACTGATGGGCCAGGAATCATCTAATGTTTGCTCACTTACAGTGACATCTTCAACATCAGGCAAATCAGTCAAGTTATGTTCAGTATTAGGGATGTCAACAGCTGGGATTCTCTCATCCACTGTAGTTTCAACAGGGAGTTGTTGAGAGTTTCTGTCTGCCTCAGCATCTGCATCATTATCAAGCATGTTTTGTGGTTTGTCAACAACTATGAATGAATGAATGAATGAATGAATGAATTGAATGAATTTCTTTATTTCGGATAATACAGTACAGGTTAAAAGAAACTGTATAATATAACAACAAGGTCAAATTAGACAAAGACTCCTTCTACTAAACAATTCCACGTGAGTTATCCGAAATGGGTGATGGCTGAAGCCGCAGCTTATATTGCCCACCCATATTCCATCCAAGAATTCAAAAGAAAAAAGAGTAAACAAGACAAGAGTGATTACAATTTAGAACAAAGCTAAGACAAAGTGTGACTGAGAGAAAAAAAAAAGAAAACTAAGCTAAGCTAAGTTAAGCGGTTACTATTCAAGACAAATCTAAGACAGAATGTCACAGAGAGAAAAAAAAAAAAAAAACTAAGCTACAACACAACACAGGCTGGATATGTCAATCCTTATGTGAGTTTACATGTCGTCTTGTAAATATGTTTGGAGTATTTCTTCCTTTAGTTTTTGTTTAAATTGTCCAAGCGTTGTACATGATTTTAATTCAGGTCCATAATCGTTCCATAATCTGACTCCTTGCACTGAAATACAGTGTTGCTTGGTGGTTGTTCTCACTGTAGGCTTTTGAAATATACATGTTCCTCTGAAGTGATATCGTTTCTCCCTTGTTTGGAACAACTTTTGGATATTTGCAGGCAGTGATAAATTCTTCACTTTGAACATTATTATTGCGGTTTTAAAGTCAACCAGATCTTTCAACTTGAGAGTTTTTTGTTTAAGAAAAAGTGGGTTTGTTGGTTCCCTGTAAGCTGCTTTGTTTATTATTCTAATAGCTCTCTTTTGAAGCATAAAGAGTGGATATATGTTTGTTTTGTATGTATTTCCCCATACTTCATTACAATATGTCATGTATGGGAGTATTAATGAATGATACAAGGTGTATAGTGTGGGTTGATTCAGCAAATATTTCACTCTGTGTAATATTGCAATTGATTTGGAAACTTTACCTTTAATATAATTAATATGTGACTTCCAACACAGTTTGTTATCAATTATTACTCCAAGGAATTTAGTTTCAGATACCCTTTCAATCTCTACACCATTTACACTGAGTTTGGGTACTGGATTGTTGTGATGGTTGTTAAAGACTATAAATTTTGTCTTACTTAAATTGAGCGTTAATTTGTTTGAATCAAACCACAGTTTAAGCTTTTCTAATTCCTTCCCGAGTGTATCCAGAAGTTGTTCCAAATTGTTTCCACTGCATAGCAGATTAGTGTCATCGGCAAACAATATTAAGTCAATTTTTTCTGAAACTTTACATATATCGTTTATATACATATTGAATAATAATGGTCCCAAAACTGAACCCTGTGGGACTCCACAGGTGACCTTCAGCAACTCTGAGTTTTTGTTGCTAACACATACATACTGATATCTATATCTATATCTATCTACTATTGTGTCCTCAACTGAACACAGCTGGGATTGGGATGAATCATTGGTGGCTTGATTAGGAAAACAGCTTGATGGGGGAACCTCATAAATTTTGGTGAATCTGGCAATTTCTAAGACAAGCAGATCTCTCAAACAAACTACATCTTCCTCTGCCTCAGAGGATTCACCCTCATCTGAAAGTTGACTGGACTGCTGGGTCCTTTGCTTAGAAGTGGGTTTCGTTGCAGCACACGTCTCCTCAGTGGGTGAAAAAAACCTCACGGTAGGAGAAGATCTCTATGAACAGTGCGCTCAGGACCGTTTTTGTTCTCAGGTTTAACGGTGTAAACCAGAAGTTCTCCAGCGTACTTCCCTACAACATAGATATCTGATTCCCACTTATCAGCAAGCTTATATTTACCTCTGAAGCGAACAGTACATAACAACACTCTGTCTCCCTTTTCCAGCTTAGAAGCAGTCACAAATTTGTTGAATCTAGCCTTGTTCCAATCAGCAATCTTTGTGGCATTTTGTGTAGCTAGTTTGTAACTTTCTTCAAGACAAGTCCTTAACCTCTTCACACACTGTAAATGTGATCTGTGACCCCTATGTTCAAGAGGTAGACCAAATGCAAGGTCAACGGGTAGTCTGGGCTGGCAACCAAACATTAGTTCATATGGCATGAATCCTATTACATCATTTTTCGTACAATTGCATGAACTAACGGTTTCACAAAGTTATGCCAGTTTGATTTATCTTTGTTTTCCAGAGTCCCAAGCATGTTGAACAATGTGCTGTTAAAACATTCCACTGGATTCCCCCTGGGATGATATGGAGTAGTGCGAACTTTGTGTATGCCCATTATTCTACACAACTTTTATAAGGTGGGACTCAAAATCTGGGCCCTGATCGCTAAGTAACCATTCTGGAACACCATAATGGACAATGAAATTATCCCATAGACACTTTACAACAGTCTGGGATTTCTGATTCCGGGTTGGGATTGCAAGCGCATATTTGGTGAAATGATCAGTGAGCACCAGCACGTCTTTGGTGTTACTCCTATCCAGCTCAATGGACAAGAAGTCAATACACACAGGTTCAAGAGGTCTAGTGGACTTTATGTTGACCAATGGGGCAGCTTTTTCAGGAAGGATTTTCTACGCACACACTGATCACACTTTTTAACTTTTTTCTCAACACCTAGCACCATTTTTGGCCAGTAAAACCTTGTGCTAACCAGATCAAGTGTGCACTCAATACCCAAGTGCCCCATATCATTATGGAGGCTCTGAAGGACAACATCTCTAAACTGTTCAGGGAGAACAGGTTGATGCATGACACAACCCTTCCCTTGTCGCGTTCGATACAGTATGTCATTGTGTAGTTCAAGGCGACTGAGTTCCCTAAGCAACAAGTGAATTTCAAGAAGCTCTTTCCTAACAGTGGGTGAAACCTTTTCCCCAGTTTCAAGTTGGTCTATGACTTCTCTAATGCAAGGGTCAGCTCTTTGTTGTGCCCTAAGCTCATCTACAGGCACATGGGGGACAAGAGGAAGACCACCACACAGACTCTCGGACACAAAATCATCAGGTATGGCAGTTGTAGTTACAGCTAAAGAGTGTACAAGAGTGAAAGCACCTTCCTCCTCTGACACTTCATCACAGCTGTTAACCAGGTTCCTTTCACAGATCGCCTGCACAACATCATGATTCAGAGAGGCTTTCTGATCATTCAGATGTGTCTCAGTAAAGCGCTGTATACGCTCTTGCTCTTTTTATGAAATTGAGTCATTCAATAGTTCTCCGTGAGGTCATCTTGAAAGACCATCTGCATCAGAGTTTAGTCGTCCTGCTCTGTACTGAAGTTTAAAGTTAAAAGTTGAGAGGGCTGCTAACCAGCGATAACTCATCGCATCCATCTTAGCAGTAGTCAAAATGTAGGTCAAAGGGTTACTGTCGGTTACGACAGTGAACTGACTCCCATAAAGGTAATCGCTAAATTTTTCGGTTACCACCCACTTGAGAGCTAAAAATTCCAGCTTGTGGGCTGGGAAACAGGACTCACTTTTGGACAAACCCCGGCTAGTATAAGCAATGACTCTCATCTGACCATCCTGCTCCTGATAAAGAGCATCGGTGTGGCGAGTATAGCTCAACTTTGGGTCAGCAAACCCCAAAACCGGAGCAGTAGTCAGCTTTTCTTTGATGGTTTTAAAAGCTAGCTCACAATCAGAAGTCCATCTGTCATCAAAAGGAGATTTAGGGTCATGATACTGAGGAGTCTTAAATTTAGGCTTCCTGCTTTTTCGAAGCGGTGGATAACCTGCAGTCAGATTGGTGAGGGGCTTCACTATCTGGGCATAATTTTTGACGAAGCACCTATAGTATCCTGAGAAACCAAGAAAAGACCTCAGTTCTTTCAGATCTTTGGATACAAGCCAGGTGCTTATGGCCTTCACCTTTTCAGGGTCAGTCTCAACTCCATTCTGAGATACTATGTGCCCAAGGAATCTTACTGAAGTCTGAAAAAACTTACACTTGTCAGGGGACAACTTCAACCCATATTCTTTCAGACAACTCAAGACCTTCATTAGTCTGGCCTCGTGCTCCTCTAGAGTCTTAGAGAAAACAATGATATCGTCAAGGAAAACAAATACTTTCTTTAAGATTATTTCTCCCATGCATTTCTCCATAAGACGTTGGAACGTGCCTGGAGTGTTTGTAATGCCTTGCGACATACGATTGAACTCCCAGAACCCAATGGGACAAACAAAGGCCATTTTAGGTTTGTCAGACTCTTCAACTTTGATCTGGTAGTAGCCAGAATTTAAGTCAAGAACTGAGAATGATTTGAACCCAGTCAAGGTAGAGAACGTTTCCTCCAGATTTGGGAGTGCGTAAGAATCTTTCACAGTCTGCAAGATAAGTTTTCTGTAATCAATACAGAGGCAAACATCACCATTCTTTTTCCTCACAACCACTATGGGCGATGAGAATGGAGAAGATGACTCACGGATGACACCTGCTTGCTGAAGCTCTTGCAAATGCTTCCTTACAGCTTCAAGGTCATTAGGGTGTATGGGTCATGCTCTGTGTTTGAATGGTGTCTCAACTGAGAGCATCATTTGGTGTTTTACCTTATCTGTTCTCCCAAAATCAAGGTTGTTTTGTGCAAAAACCTCAGGCATACTACCCAATTTGTGAGTGATCCGTTCTCTCCACTCAGCACTGATAGGAGAACTCTCAAAGTTAAAGTTCAAATCAGGCTTTTGGTCAGAATCAGAGTTTGGTTTACTGACACTTTGTTCATGGGAAAAGACCCTCTGAAATGCACTGATGTCCCCAATTACACACCTTGGAGGAATGACAACATCATGGTCAAGTTTGTTGCTAAATCACCTTGTAGGGTGATTTTTGAGGCAAATCTATGAGACATTGTTTTGTGAGAACACCACCTGGTAGAGCAGATACAGATGGGTGTTCTAAAAGGACAGACTTTTCAATCATATGGTTATTAATAGCAAGAGAACCATCAAACACCACAGCTTGGCCCACGGGAACCAACTGAGGCTCTTTACCAAACAGAGTGACTAGGCCAAGGCTGCCATCTCTGTCTTGTGTCTCACATCCAAGGCTTTCAAAACAGCCTTATAGCCATGTGACATTGGTCCATGCAAGTCCGAGTTAGAGTCACAGTAGTGCTCATAGAGCACGTCAAGTGTATTTGTTCCAATCAAAATAAATAACTTTGAAGCTTTGTGGACATCTGGGACCACAAGAGCTAATGTAGCCACTTCAGCCTCGACACCAAGAAACTCTTTTGGGAACACACCATTAATCTCAATGTAACCTAAATAAGGTACAAACTGCCCATTTGCTCCCTTAACCTCCAAAAGATCAAACAGAGGCTTAATACCATGTGTGGACAGGTGCTGTCTGTAAAATGACTCAGGAACTGTTGTGACCTGGGAGGCCTGTGTCTAGTAAACAGCTGACATTGTCACCCTCTATTTTCACATAGGCTGTGCTCTTTGTGCCTATCAATCCCTTAGGTAGTTTGAAATTGCTACGGCTGGAGTGCGATTTTATCACTGCACACCTGTTGGTTGTAGCTTTAGGCTTTTGCTCAGTGGGACTTATTTTACCTGATACAGTCCCCATCTGTCCCACGACAGAGACTGACTTCAGTTTAAATAAGTCTCATTACTGTTCTGGGCTTCCCATAACTGTTTCCACACCTGAAGCTCCTTTCTTTTTGCAGCAACAAAGGAAGGGTTGGGGTCAGACTCACAAATGGCAACAATATGACCATCCTCCCCACAACGGAAACAGTACCAAGGTTTTGGCTTTAAGCTAGATGTGCAGGGAGGTTGGGGTCCAATGTCTGTCTTTGCATGGTCAGGTTTTTTAAGTTCACTTTTCTTTGTCTGTTCTTTCTTTGACGCAGCCGTCTTCTTTTGTTTTGCAAGGGCGGTCAACTGACTCCTAACATTGGCAACCTGCTTTTTCAACTCATTCAGACAACTTAAATCTGATTTAGTTGGTAATTCACTTGTTAGATTTACATCTTGCTGCTGTGAAACAGCTTTCTGTTTAACAATACTAAGATGTTGTCTCATCCTTGTGTTTTAACTTCCTGTCTATTCTCTGCTGTATGTACCAGCAATAACAACTCTGAAAAAGAGGGTGGCTCTTGTTTCTTAAGCTCAAGCTGCAAATCAGCAAGTAAAACATTGTCCCAACAGCCCTTATAAAACTGTTTCAGGAGGTGCTTGTCAACCTTTTGGGGTAGAACTCCGCCCCTACGCACAGTGAGATTCAATGCCACCTGCAGGCGGCACAGGTATGCAGAGGGTTTCTCCCCAGAGTCCTGCAATGTGTTCATGAAACATACTAAAAGTTCGTCACCATCTTCCACTGTGCCAAATGCTGAGTCCAGTAGTTTCAAGTACTCCCTAGGTGGCACTTCAGGCTCAAGTCTCCGAACCACATCAGATGCTGGGACGAGAAGGCTTTCAAGAATTTTCCGAGTTTTTTCCAAGTCAGAAATTGAAGCATCTCCTATGAGCAAATCAGCGCGAGAACGCCAAGTGTCATAATCAGCTTCACTGAATGGTCTAGGAGTCTTACCAGAAAAAGGCCTCAGTCTCAAAGTGGAATGAGTCTGTGGACCCTTTTCTTCACTCTTCACGATGTGTTTGACCACTATTCTTTGTACCTCTGGGGGGGTTAAGATCACTGGGATTTGTAGTGTAGTTATTTATAATATAATGTGAGGCACAGGGTGGTGGCTCCGCCTCACGGTCACGCCACCGCCTGTGATTATAAAAGGGCTGCAGGCAGGAGGGGCGGCCTTTTTGCCATCCTCTGCCTGGTGGCTGTGTGTTGCACCTGTGCCTATTCAATAAATGTGTGTTCAGTTCTACACCTGGCCTTGTACTTGGCTCCATATCAGACATAACATTTTGGTGACAAGAAGAAAAAAGGATTAAGAAGGTATGGAAGCGTGTGGGTTTGGAGTTCGAGTGTTTCTGGTGCTCCTGGGCGGGCCACCTGTTTCCTGGCCGAGACGGGGCGCTGCCTTCCTGGCTTACATGGTGGTGCTGAACCCGGGAAGAATGGACAGGCTGAGGGTAAGCACGTTGTTGGTGCGCAATTTGGGAACTGGAGGCCAGCGGATACTGAGCACGCTTGGCGGCTCGGACAGCTTCGAGGACATGGCTGAGCTGATGGCGCACAATTTTTGCACCCTGGAAGATGCCACCATCCAGAGGAGCGGGTTTCGACAGCGCTGCCAACAGGTGAGTGAGCATATTCAGCGGTTCGTAGCCAACTTGACACTACTCATTAGTGTGTGTCAGTTCGGACTGTTGGAGGAGGAGTTGGTTCGTAACCTGCTGAGCGAGTGTTTGTCATGTCAACAGCTTAAGTTTCCCGTTACCACACGAGTAGTGGACCCGGACAGCAATAGGAGCATGAAAGAAGATGCGGGAGCAGCTCTGCAATCCACATGGTGAGGACATCGACGGCCTCACTCACATCATCACGGACTACATCAACTTCTGTGTGGACAACACCTGTCGGGTATTGTCAGTAAAATGACATGATTGCGCTGTCTTTCTCACACTACTTTATCTGCTTGCTTCACACGCTACACTGCAGAGTTTAGTTTACACCCTATAATTCATTTGCTGAAATCAGTTAGAATCAGTTCTGCACACAGCATAGCTGCCACATAAGCAGAAGTGTATTGATACAATGAGGTAAAACCCCTCCCTCTTGCATGAGGGAGTGGTTAAGCTTATAAAAACTATAGGGCTTAATTTTGGGGTGGCACACTCTTGGGGAATTGCCTAAAGAGCTGTGTCCCAGCGCTGCTTGTATCCATATCTCACTTTCAGTAAAAAAAGGAAAATATACTTCATCTCTCAGCCTGGTTATTTGGCCGTTGTATCAAAGAACTGGGGTTTAAGGTATTTTAGACTCAACAATTTGGTGTTTCCGCCCAGTTACGAGGCTAAATTTTAGTTTTAGTTTTGTAAACGGTGTGAGGATTTTTTCTCTACAGACTGGCGGCCGCAACATGATAAGAGGTGAGCAGAAAACCTTTTTCAATAAATTTCTGCCTGTTCCTTTGGGGACACCCCTTTCTGTAGAGATTAAATATTCATGCACGTGTGATTTTATTTGTGGAATGAAACTGAGATGTGGTCTTGAATTTATAACATGTTGTTTTAAGAAATATATTTACTGAGTTTGATGAGGAAATCTCCAAACGGTTTTAACCCTGTGGAATCAGTTATACGCATTAGTACTGTTCCAGAAAGTAGAGTTGGAGAGAGCTTGGGCAAGAGGTTTAAACCCCAGGGTGGCTGAAACAGGGCCACCGAAAAATAAGTGTTCCCCATTACGCATTGCATAGTCCAGGTAAAAGGTTTTAACCCCAAGGCAACTGATATAGGGTTGCCGAAAAAGGAGTGTTACTCGGCTGATGCATAGCTTTGCCAAAAGGTTTTAACCCCTTGGAATCATTGCTTGATTTCAAAAAGTAGAGTTGGCACCCCTAGCTTATTTAGCTCAGACCAAAAAAGGCTGAAACTTGCAGAGAAATTGCAACGAGCGCATTTCTAAAAAATAGTTGGTCTTACCGCATTAGATAGCGACCTACTGTGTGTGAAATAAACGCATTAGTTATAAGTTACCTGATCAGGACGATCGGTTCATAGGTGATATATAATAATATAACTAAACTAATTATAGTAAAAAACACGGTGATGTGTGAGGCAATATTGTCGTGAGGAAGTGGAAATAAATAAAATCATAATAATAATTTAATTCTATGCTATAAGATATTGATATTAGACTACAATATTTAAAGACGGTTTGATTAATATGGCAACAAAACTAGATAACGATAAAAGACAATGGTAAAATGGATAATGATAATACAGGGGGCCCCCTACCGAAAGCCGTTTGTGTGTGGGTTGTTTTGTCTTTCTGTAATCTGTTTTGTCTTTCTGTAGTTTCTGTAATCTGCTCCAGCGTGGAAAAAAGGATGAGAGTTCTCCGCGGAGGTGGAAGGAGCAGGTTTTAAACTATTGTAATTTCTTAGCATAAAAGGATTGATTAATTAATTAATTGTTATCCTTTTGAGAAATGTTTAAAATTATAGGTATTTGAAAATAGTAGCTTTGAGCAAAAGGAGTCGACTAGTGTTGTGTTATGGGAGTGTAGAAAAAATGGAAGGAGCTGCTTCGACCTTGTGGAGATAATAACAATTCTGTGTGTGTGTGTATGTGGTTGATCTGTGTGAAAGAGAAGTGATCTAGATATAGGTATTTTTGCAAAGTTTTGGGGTTTTACTTTTTCAATCTAACTTTGCAGGTTTTTAACTACTGTTGCGTACGTGATAAATTATTTACATATTTTTTAAAGCAATTTTTGACGTATTACTGACCTTTTTTTTCTTTAACTGAAGTACTATAACAGTGCACTTTACAGGAAAAAGGACTAACGTGTGACGGCACGACCACATGCACATCGTACACCAAGTTAAGTATAAATGTTTACATCTTAATCAATGTTACCAACATGACAATGATGAAATTAATTGAATATTATAATATCATGATGTCACTTAATAATGCGTAATCACTGAAGGCTTTATGTATACCCTATATACGTGGAGCAACAATGCTCCACGCTGTGTGTGTTTATATATTTACACACACACACACACACACACACACACACACATATATGTATGTATGTATATATATATATATATATATATATATATATATATATACGTATACTGTATATATACACTGTATATATGTATATATTTACATATTTATTCCATCTAGCTACAATGCTCCTCACTGTGTGTGTTTATATATTTATATAGTTATTCCATCTAGCAACAATGCTCCACACTGTGTGTGTTTATATATTTACGTATTTATTCCATCTAGCTACAATGCTCCGCACTGTGTGTGTTTATATATCTACATATTTATTCCATCTAGCTACAATACTCCGCACTGTGTGTTTATATACTTATATATTTATTCCATCCAGCTACAATGCTCCGCACTGTTTATATATTTATATATCTATTCCATCTAGCTACAATGCGCCGCACTGTGTGTCTATATATATATTTATATTTATATTTATATTTATATTTATATGTACATATGTATACTCGCTGCTCTTGTTTTTCTCTTGCCGTCTGATTGTTGTTCTGAGTGTCGCTATCCCTGTGCTGTTGCAATCCTGGAATTTCCCCATTGTGGGACTAATAAAGGCTTATCTTATCTTATCTTATCTTATATTACATGATTTAAAGCATAGAGGTTCAAAAGAGATTGATAATTAATGTGTTTGTGCATATGATATGACAGGCTTACAAAGAGCCATGACTCGGTCAATCCTCACATCCCCCCTGAGCTTTCTAGTCAGGACTTTCTGAACTATTTCAATCTTAAAATTTTATCTATTAGAGATGAAATTAGTTAGATTCTTCCTACCATAAACTCTAGTACATTAACTACTGCAGCTCCCTCAATTGATATCTGCTTGGATAGATTTACTCCAATCGACCTCTTGGAGTTGGATAGGGTAGTTTCCTCTTCTAAGCCTTCGTCTTGCCTTCTGGACCCTATTCCTTCCAGGTTATTTAAAATTATTTTCTCGATTATTGGTAGCCGTATTCTTCTTATCATTAATTCTTCTTTAACTCTGGGTTATGTTCCACTGGCTTTTAAAACTGCTGTAATTAAACCTTTACTTAAAAAAACGATGCTCAATCCTGGAGTTTTGGCCAGTTATAGACCAATCTCCAATTTGTCTTTCATTTCAAAAATCTTGGAAAGAGTTGTTGCTGTGCAATTATCTGACCATTTGCAGGGAGTTGGTTTGTTTGAGGTGTTTCAATCTGGGTTCAGAGCTCATCACAGCACTGAAACTGCCTTAGTGAAGGTCTCTAATGGGGTCTAATGAAGGTCTCTCTTTTTTTCTTTTTTTTTTTTCTTCCGGCGCCACACGAGTCGGCCGCCCTTTGCAACAGCGGCTCGATTCCGAGTCTTTTTCCCTTCCTTTCTCTTTTTGATCCGTCTTTTTTTCACTCCACTTATATCACGGACACACAGATCGTCCCAAATGTCTCCTGAGCCGGTGGACGGAGCCACTGTTTATAGCAGGATACGATACAGCAGGGAAGAGCTGCTAGCATTCAACCGCCACCCAGTCCCATTGGAAAAACTCGACATATCGAGAGAACTGAGGCAAAAACGCTGCGGCTGCCGGGCTGGAGTAAGGCGGAGGACAAAAAATATAAGGTACAGACCCTCCCTTCCATCTATTGTCATGGGAAATGTACAGTCGTTACTGGGAAAGGTAGATGAACTAGCGGCTATCTGCCGTTATGATAGCACATATCGGGAGTGCTCTCTCCTTTTGTTTTCTGAGACGTGGCTAACTGAACTAGCAGCAGATGCTAACATTGAGCTGGAGGGTTTCCACATGATACGGGCAGACCAAACACCAGACAGTGGCAAAGCAAGGGGCGGTGGAGTGATAATGTATGTTAACAACAACTGGTGCAGACCGGGACATATCACTGTTAAACAACAGCACTGCAGCAAAGACATTGAGTTGCTAGCTGTTAGCATGCGGCCTACATATCTCCCGAGAGAACACTCACACGTGATCTGCATTGTTGTTTATGCAAATCCGACGGCGAACGCTGGGACAGCGCGTGACGTCATCCATTCAGTAACCAGCAGGCTGCAGACAGAACACCCAGATGCTCTTCTCCTCATCTCAGGCGATTTCAACCATGTTTCACTGTCTCCCATTCTACCCACGTTCACCCAGTATGTCACATGCCACACTAGAGACAATAAAACACTGGACTTATTCTACGCAAACACTAAGGAGGCGTACACCTCATCACAACTCCCCCCACTCGGGAGATCGGATCACAACTTGGTTCATCTCCGGCCGGTGTACAAACCCCTAGTGCACAGACAACCTCCGGCCATGCGCACAGTGGAGTTATGGTCTGAGGAGACAATGGACACTCTAAAGGGCTGTTTTGAAGCCACCGCCTGGAAGCAGCTCTGTGATCCACATGGAGAGGACATCGATGGCCTCACTCACACCCTCACGGACTACCTCAGCTTCTGTGTGGACAAATCCGTTCCCACCAAGACCATACGGTGTTGCTCAAACAACAAACCCTGGATCAACCCTGAGATAAAAACACTTCTGAGAGAGAAGAAGAGGATCTTCAGGTCGGGGAATAGGGAGATGCTGAAGTCCGTACAGAGGGAGCTGAGGGGAAAGATCAGAGAAGGCAAGGACAGCTTCAGGAAGAAGATGGAGGACAAGCTGCAACAGAGCGACATCAGCGGGGTCTGGAGAAACCTTAAAACCATCTCTGGGCTCCAGAATACCTCCCCCCAGGCCACGGGGGGCAGGGAGTGGGCGAACAACCTGAATCTGTTTTTCAATAGGTTTGACCAACCACCCTCCCCCCTGACTGCACAACAACCACTGCTGCTTCTAAAGAAATCAAGTCCTGCTGCCCACTCCCCACTCCACCAACACCCCCCCACTCCCAACACACAGCCCCCCATCCTGACCCTGACCAGGACCCAGGTGAGGATGGAGCTGAGGAAGATCAAGGCGAGGAAGGCGTCGGGACCGGATGGCATCAGCGCAAAGCTCCTCAAGTCCTGTGCAGACCAGCTGTGTGGGATTGTGACGTACATCTTCAACCTGAGCCTGAAGCTGGGGAGGGTACCACAGCTGTGGAAAACATCTTGTGTGGTACCTGTACCAAAAACTTCCCACCCCAAAGACCTGAACAGCTACAGACCGGTGGCCTTGACGTCCCACTTGATGAAGACCCTGGAGAGACTGCTCCTTGCTCACCTCCGCCCCCTGGTGGAACCAGCGATGGATCCACTCCAGTTCGCCTACCAGCATGGCATTGGGGTGGAGGATGCGGTGATCTTCCTCCTTCACCGTTCTCTGTCCCACCTGGAGAAGCCCGGGAATATGGTGAGGATCATGTTCTTTGACTTCTCCAGTGCTTTCAACACCATCCAACCGATGATCCTGAAGGACAAGCTGCTGCGCGCAGGGGTGGACCAGCACCTGTTATCATGGATCCTGGACTACCTCACGAACCGGCCTCAGTTTGTGAGAACCCAGGACTGTGTGTCCGACACGATCATCAGTAGCACGGGGGCCCCCCAGGGAACGGTGCTGGCTCCCTTCCTGTTCACTCTTTATACTGCGGACTTCTCACACAACACAACACACTGCCATCTACAGAAGTTCTCTGATGACTCTGCGATCGTTGGCCTCATCTCGAATGGAGATGAAGCTGAGTACAGAGGGCTTATCCAGGACTTCGTGGACTGGTGCCATCGGAACTGCCTCCAGATCAACGCGAGGAAAACTAAGGAGCTGGTGGTGGACTGCCGCAGGCATGGGCAACCCCTCACAGCACCAGTAAATATACAGGGAACAGACATCGAGATGGTGACATCCTATAAGTACCTGGGTGTTCATCTAAACAATAAACTAGACTGGTCACACAATACTGACGCACTCTACAAGAAGGGACAGCACAGGCTGTTCCTGCTGAGGAGACTCAGGTCTTTTGGTGTACAAGGGGCACTGCTGAAGACATTCTATGACACGGTGGTGGCATCAGCCATCACTTTTGGAGTGGTCTGCTGGGGCAGTGGCATTACTGCAGCCGATAGGAAGAGACTGAACAAACTGATCAAGAAAGCTAGCTCTGTCCTGGGGCAGCGCCTTGATCCGGTGGAGGAGATAGGAGAGAGAAGGACGGTGGCTAAACTGTCATCTCTGCTGGAGTCCGAGTTCCACCCTATGCAGGTCATACTGAATGCACTGAGGAGCTCATTTAGCAGCAGACTACATCATCCCAGGTGCACAACCGAGAGGTTTCGCAGGTCCTTCCTACCAACGGCTGTCAGACTGTACAACCTAAGCAGGGCTGCTCGCAGAGATAGCAAAAAGACGTAACAAACTAATAGTTTTTTGAATGCAAAAGATGCAATAGACTTACACAATGGTCCCCTCCGGCATACAACTAGGAAAATACCGGTCACTATGGAGGGTGAGAATATGTATGGGCACATATCATACCATGTAGTATAACTAAGTAGTCGGTTATGCTGTTTCATCCCATCTAGCAACAATGCTCTGCACTGTGTGTGTTTATATATTTACATATTTATTCCATCTAGCTACAATGCACCGCACTGGGTGTGTTTATATTTATATATCTATATATTTATTCCATCTAGCTACAATGCTCCGCACTGTGTGTTTACATATCTACATATTATTCCATCTAGCTACATTGCTCCGCACTGTGTGTGTTTATATATTTACATATTTATTCCACCTAGCTGCAACGCTCCGTACTGTGGGTGTTTATATATCTGCATATTTATTCCATCTAGCTACAATGCTCCGCACTGTGTGTTTATATATTCATATATTTATTCCATCCAGCTACAATGCTCTGCACTGTGTGTCTGTGTGTGTGTGTATATATATTTTATAGTAATATGTACATATGTATATTAGCTGCTCTTGCTTGCTTGCTTTTTTTTCTTGCCTTCTGATTGTTGCTCTGAGTGTTGCTATCCCTGTGCTGTTGCAATCCTGGAATTTCCCCGTTGTGGGACTAATAAAGGCTTATCTTATCTTATCTTATCTTATCTTAATGACCTCCTGACTGCAGCTGATAATGGACTTGTCTCTGTTCTTGTTCTTTTAGATCTTAGTGCAGCCTTTGACACTATCGATCATGCCATTCTACTTGATAGATTGGAACACTTTGCTGGACTCAGTGGAACTCCGTTGCAGTGGTTTAGATCTTATTTGTCTGATAGATTTCA
This sequence comes from Pholidichthys leucotaenia, assembly GCA_020510985.1. Taxonomy (NCBI): domain Eukaryota; kingdom Metazoa; phylum Chordata; class Actinopteri; order Cichliformes; family Pholidichthyidae; genus Pholidichthys; species Pholidichthys leucotaenia. Next base: position 445,016,520 of record CM035836.1, on the reverse strand, counting down.
GTTTGTCCATGTCAATGATGGATTTTCTTCCAGCTCTAAGCTCACTCACGGAGTTCCACAGGGATCTGTGTTGGGCCATACTCTTTTTAGTCTATATATGCTCCCGCTGGGCAATATCATCAGAAAGCACTGTATACATTTTCATTGTTACACTGATGACACACAACTATACCTGTCAATGAAGCCCGATGATTGTGATCAGTTGGCAAAGCTAGATGCCTGTCTTAAGGACATCAAAGCTTGGATGACTTGTAATTTTTTACTATTGAACTCTGATAAGACTGAAGTCATTGTTGTTGGCCCAAAACATCTTAGAAATTCCTTTTCGGATTATGCCCTTAATTTAGATGCTGCCACTCTCACTCTGAACAGTTGTGTGAGGAATCTTGGAGTGATTTTTGACCAGGATTTGTCCTTTAATTCACATATTAAAACTGTTTCTAGGACCGCCTTATATCATCTGCGCAATATTGCTAAGATCAGGAGCATCTTGTCTCTGGGTGATGCTGCAAAACTGATTCACGCCTTTGTCTGTTCACGATTAGATTGTTGTAATTCGCTATTATCTGGTTGTCCTAGAGTATCTTTAAAAAGTCTTCAATTGATTCAAAATGCTGCTGCTAGAGTTTTAACTGGTTCTAGAAAAAGAGATCATATTTCCCCGGTTCTGTCCTCCCTCCATTGGCTTCCCATTGAATTCAGAATCAAGTTTAAAATCCTTCTTCTTACTTTCAAAGTTCTTAACAATGGCCCCCCAATATATAAAAGATCTGATATTACCTTACCATCCTAACAGAGCATTACGCTCCCAAAATGCTGGCTTACTTGTGGTGCCCAGCATCTCCAAAAGTACAGTGGGAGGCAGAGCCTTCTGCTACCAAGCCCCTTCTCTCTAGAACCAGTTACCACTCTGGGTCCGGGAGTCAGACTCAGTCTCTGTCTTTAAGAACAGGGTAAAATCCTTCCTTTTTAATATACCTTTTGTTTAAGGAGGGTATTTGTGTCTTTTAACCCCACTCTTGTTCTATTGTTATCTGATCCATACTGCTGGTTGACCTCCAATATTGTACTTGGCATCTTACTGCTATGTTCTTTATGTCTGTCCTTCCATCCTCCCTATCCCCTCATCCCCAGCCAGTCGCAGTAGACTGAGCCTGGTTCTGCTAGAGGTTTCTTCCTTCCAAATGGGAGTTTTTCCTCTCCACTGTCGCCTAGTGCTTGCTCATAGGGGATCGTCTGATTGCTGGATCTTTCTGTGACTGTGTGATTTTTTATTTTTTTTTTTATCTGCACTGTGGCGCCATGAGACGGCTTTTGTTGTGATGTGGCGCATTATAAATAAAGCTGAATTGAATTTAATATGATTTGCCAGAGCCTACGGATTATCAAACAAAGGTCTTGGTAATTGTATGTTATATTGTTGCTTTGTTTAAATAATACTATACTCACCTTTTAATAAATGACATATGCAATCTTATTTACATTTCGACCTTAGGCCTGACTTTTTCCCTCCTGGAGAAAATAGCAAGATGATGAAGTTTTTATTATTGGGAGATGGTAAATTTATGAACAGAAAAGACAGAAATACCACAAGAATTTTGATAGATACTGAGACTGAGTAGTGGGTTGTGTCAGTCTGACCTAGATAAGAATAGACAGAATCAGCCTTCAAAAAAACACAGGCCACAGACTGTGGCTCTGTGTCATAAATTCTTGAAAACAGAGATTAGGTTTATATCTACAGTTATTCATTCTAAAATGCAACACTGGTCTAAGGCTTTTAATATAGGATATTGTTTTGTTTGAATATAATCTTAAACTAAGTGATTACCCATGTCAATAGGTAAAACCTTAATTGATTCATAATATATTTAGTGAATACTTGTTGGAAGTAGTGAACTCACATTCAAATTGTGGAAGCTTTAGGTGTGATTTAAAGGTTTTTCTGCTATTCCTTATTCTTTGTTTTTTAAAAGGAAGAGGAAAAGCATTCAAAGAATTTTTTTTAAAATTATTATTATTATTTTTTTGGCTTTCACCAGGAATTAGATTTGCTAAATTAATAAGGAATCATACTATCATCATTACCTTTTAATCTAATAAATCTTTGGTGACATATGCAATATGTAATAAAATAATAAAAACAATAATTGACATTGACATGGACATTGACTGAACCAGGAGAAAGGACCCCTAAATTGATAAGCATTTTTTTGAAGCTAAGTAAGACTTTGCATGACATTGTAAATGACATAAAGTAAAATGATTTAAATGACTCTGACTTTACAAATGTAATGTTTATATGATTTTGCACTGCAGGATACATCTGATGTTACGCACCACATAATGGTGTGACAACATCATATTTCAGAAATGTGACAGTAATAAGGAATGTATTTTCCCGATGCTCAGCCGTGGCCAAGCTGGGCCTCAGGACTACATTCCACCTCATAATTTACCAAGGAATGTATAAAATGAGGCATTCCTTGTACAAAATTAAGCTAAATTCTATTTAGGCAATATGCCCACCTTTCCATTGACTGAAAGAGTGTGACACAATCTTTATTCATTTACACAAATTCAACCTATCCGCGTTCAACTGGACAAACTGACCTTACTTATCAATGCTAAATTATATCAAATCTGCACAAATAGCTATTTTGTTTTTCTTAAATGGAATTTGTAAATTAGTTCAAGAGACGTCACAAAAGAAGCCACGATTATTGAAATCTCATTTTGAAGGAGCTGTACTACCCAAAAATTTTCATCTAAATTAAAGGTGGTAACACACTTCCTTTCAGTAAAAGAATCAAGCAAATACCCTGTAACTTTGCTGCATGTGCGTCTCCATGCATCAAACAGAGGGTATCAAAGAAATTAATTAGCAAAAATAATTAGCAATCCTCAGAAAAATAGATAATACATAAAAATTATCAATAGATGATCAATAATGAAGAGAAAAATACAAATGAAACCGCTTGGTAATGAAATCACAACATTCAATAGGAGAAGTTAAAAGTTACATCAATAAATTTCCAGATATTTAAGGAAATATCTGTAGATTATTGTAAAGGAAATATCATGTCTATAAGGAACAAGGTAAACTGATAAGGAAGAAAAACATGCAAATTTATGAGAAAAGTTCCAAATGTTTAAGGAAAGTCCAACTTGTGTTGAATTTATGTTTACTGTGGGACTTGATTTAGACTTTACTACAAAGACAATACAGATTTTTACATTTATTAAAATTGCTTCACAAAAAATTCAGTGGGTACGGGCACAAGTCCCACTGTATCAAATGCACAGTGCCTCCAGGAACTTGGACATTGGCAGAAGTCCGTGATTCATTACCTTTGTAACGCTAAAATTCTAATCAGATGCAAAAAGATGCAAAAAGACATAGGATAACATAAACATACACTTCACAAAATTTTTGAAATTTAAAAGGGCTCTCAGAAAACAGGGGAAAATACGGTCAATATGGACAAAGAAATGTAAGGTAATGATTAGAGAAATGGAGGACTTAGATAAATTTAAACCTTAGTTCTGATGTACGAATAATAGTGCAGTAAGATTATGAGTGGAGATTTTTATGTTCTTTTTTCCTTAGTGTTTCTTCTTTTTATTCCTTTTCCTTATTTAATAATGGAAGTGTATTAGGGTAAATTGAAGCTGAAACCTTTGTCAATACTGAACAGCAACCAAAAGACATTTTAGGAGATATTGACCCAGACAATAACTATTTTAATCATATTAACAATAAGTGTGCTTATTATGATGAACAATTAAATGGAATTATGAATTCAGATCAGACATTGACAATAATACATATTAATAGTAGGAGTCTCTATGCAAACTTTGATAGCATTAAGGAGTTTTAAATCAATTTAACACCCTATTTAGGATTATTGCAATAAGTGAAATATGGATTAATGAAGAAAAAGATATAAATTTTGAATTATATGGATATGAGATGTACACACAAAAATAGGAAATGTAAAAGTGGTGGTGGGGTCAGATAGAAAATTAAAAAGTAAAAAGTGGACACAACTGACACATTTTTTCAAAATTTACAACCTCTGCCCCATTTAGCTGCTCCTCAGGGACAACATTTGTTGGGCATTAGGAGCAGACAAGAGGGGGAGGGGAAGGGAAAATATGCAAACGGGCCTTTAAAGAATGATTACCACACTGGAATGTTTGGAGTAATGAGAGAACCATATGAGGACAGAAATTTATCTTGGAACACAAAATATAATAGACACATTAAACAGCTTGTTAATATAGCATATTAAAACAGTTCATATACAGTATGGATAAAAATTACAGTCATATGTTGTAACACACACACACACACACTTATAAAATATGTGATTTTAACAGATAAATGCATAATTAGTGAATTTCTATTACATGGTAATATTAGATGATAAAAGTAGTTGGAAACCACACGTCAGATAAATACAAAACAAAGTTGCAAAAAATATGGCAATTATAAATAAAATTAAGACAAATCACTTTATATCTTGTATTGCTCATTGATACTTCATACTTGACCTATTGTATAGAGGCCTGGGGTAACAATTATAAAAGTATACTTAAGTCATTGCTAACATTATAAAAAGGGCTGTCCATGTTATACACAAAGTTGGATATCTTGAACATACTAATTTATTGCTTACACATTTAAAGTTATTGAAATTGCAGGATCTGGTTGATTATTATATAGCACAATTAATGTTTAGGAAAAAGAAAAAGAAAAAACCTTTTGCATAATTAATCAATTAACTTACTAAAATAGTTACAAAATCCATAAGTTGCATATTTTAATAAAATTATTATAAAGCATAGCTTAACTTTTAGAAAAAAGAAAATCTTTATAGGAGCTAAAAGCTCAATAAAGTTTAATCTGGCATTGATAATCATGTAGGTAGTTGGTTTGATAATATATTTGGCAAATGGGGAAAAATAATTCAAGGAGCCCTTATAAGTATAATTATTAGTTTATTGATCTTAGTTTTTTGTGGATATTGTTGTATTCCCATGATTAAAGAATAAAAATTAAAAGAAAAATTAAAGAAAAATTAAAAATAAAAGAAAGATCTATTTTAGTGGCCTTTTCTTCCAAGGACCCACCTCCATATCAAGGGGACCCACCTGCCCACCTATTGCCAGGACGATGATGAGGTTGTGCCACAACTGAACCTAGATGGGGATCTAGAAGACACTGATGAGATAGTTTAGGGTCTGCAATAGGGTCTACATTGCACATTCACATGGTGTTAGATTTTGCTTTGCTGTGCTTCTGCCCTACAGGTTTCCTTTGTAATAAATGATTAGTGAAAGAATAGATGCATGTATATGAATGTATTCATATATGCATATACATATATATACATATGTATGCATCTTCACATATATTCATATATATGCATAGATGAGGATAGTTTAGTTTTGAATATATTTTACACATATAGGATTGTTAGCTATATTAACTCATGATGTCTGCACCACACTTGATGTCCTCTGGAGAAATGGTGACCTGAGGGGGGCAGGTCTATGCGAATGCCGGAAGGAGGACATCACGCACATATAGAATTTTAGAAACACTACACACAGGGGTTAGAATAAGGTTATGAGATGGGTTTTAGACCCATCTCAACAAGGGGAGATGCAAAAATGTAAGCTTAGGTTACTAGATAGATAGATAGTTAGATTAAGTTAGTGAGGTGCCCTATTAGGACACCTCAACAGGGGATATTGTCAGGTATTGTCGGTAAAATGACATGATTGCTCTGTCTTTCTCACACTACTTTATCTGCTTGCTTTACACGCTGCACTGCAAAGTTTAGTTTGCACCCTATAATTCATTTGTTGAAATCAGTTAGAATCAGTTCTGCATACAGCAGAGCTGCCACATAAGCAGAAGTGTATTGATACAATGAGGTAAAACCTCTCCCTCTTGCATGAGGGAATGGTTAAGCTTATAAAAACTATAGGGCTCAATTTTGGGGTGGTACACTCTTGGAGAATTGCCTAAAGAGCTGTGTCTCAGTGCTGCTTGTATCCATATCTCACTTTCAGTAAAAAAAGGAAAATATACTTCATGTCTCAGCCTGGTTATTTGGCCGTCGTATCAAAGAACTGGGGTTTAAGGTATTTTAGACTCAACACACCGTACCCACCAAGATCATATGGTGTTGCTCGAACAATAAATCCTGGATCAACCCTGAGATAAAATCACTACTGAGAGAGAAAAAGAGGATCTTCAGGTCGGGGAACAGGGAGATGCTGAAGTCCGTACAGAGGGAGCTAAGGAGGAAGATCAGAAAAGACAAGGACAGCTTCAGGAAGAAGATGGAGGACAAGCTGCAACAAAGTGACATTGGCGGGGCCTGGAGAAACCTCAAAACCATCTCTGGGCTCCAGAATACCTCCTCCCAGGCCACAGGGGGCAGGGAGTGGGCGAACAATCTGAATCTGTTTTTTAATAGGTTTGACCAGCCGCCCTCCCCTCCGCCTGCACAGCAACCACTGCTGCCTCTACCATCATCAAGACCTGCTGTCCACCCTCCCCTCCACCTACACCCCCCCACTCCCAGCACACAGCCCCCCAACCTGACGCTCACTAAGACCCAGGTGAGGGCGGAGCTGAGGAAGATCAAGGCAAGGAAGGCCTCAGGACCGGACTGCAACAGCGCAAAGCTCCTCAAGTCCTGCGCAGACCAGCTGTGTGGGATTGTGGAGCACATCTTCCACCTGAGCCTGAAGCTGGGGAGGGTACCACAGTTGTGGAAAACATCTTGTGTGGTACCCGTACCAAAGACTTCCCATCCCAGAGACCTGAACAGCTACAGACCAGTGACCCTGACGTCTCACCTGATGAAGACCCTGGAGAGACTGCTCCTTGCTCACCTCCACCCCCTGGTGGGACCAGCAATGGATCCACTCCAGTTTACCTACCAGCATGGCATCAGGGTTGAGGATGCAGTGATCTTCCTCCTTCACCGTTCCCTGCTCCACCTGGAGAAGCCTGGGAACGCAGTGAGGATCATTTTCTTTGACTTCTCCAGTGCTTTCAACACCATCCAACCAATGATCCTGAGGGACAAGCTGTTGTGCGCAGAGGTGGACCAGCACCAAGGGTAGGTGCGTAGGCACTCACGACTGTTGCCATCTGGTTGTTGGCAAGCACCAGACGGAGGGTCATCAGACGTTCACTGATTCCCACAGGGAGTTCAGAGAGTTGACTGATCAGTTGGTTCCTGATGGCAAACCCAACCCCATGGATCCTGGCATCATCTGCTGCTTTTCCTTTCCAGAAGAAAGTATAGCCACCCTTCTCCTCCTTCAGATCGCCTTCCTCTGCCCGTCGTGTTTCTGAGAGAGCAGCTATGTCAATCCGGCATCTCCTCAGTTCTCTGGCAATGATGGCGGTTCTTCTCTCCGGCCTGTCACTGGTTGCACTGTCCATCAGTGTGCGCACATTCCAGGCTCCAAAATTCATAGTTCTGTGTTTCTGACCGCAAATTGGTGATCCCTCTGTACGCGGTAATCCAGACGGGAGGTTTGAGGCAGGCTATTTTTAGGGCACCTTTTCTAGCCCCTTCCCTATCAAGGGTGAGCAGAGTGGATCCTAAAAAGGACTGCTCAGTCGTGGATGTAGCTACCGAAGGGCTCTTTCTGCCTCGGTCCAAGAGCCCAGCGATCATCTGACATCCACCGCCTGATGTGCCAGCTTGTGACTAGGGGCTTCCAGACTTCACAATCCTGCCCCCGTCGCCACTTACTGGCCACCACAGGACTTAACCCGGGATGTTAGGTGGATTCCCATGAAGAAGACGCCTGTGTGTGAATTTGTTTAGTGTGGGGAGGCTGGTGCACACACAGCCACCACACAGACCTTGACAGATCGGGGTCAGGAACCAGTGGCATGGACTCCAAGACGACTGGTGACCCGTTTCTGTTGCAGCCTTCGTCTGCCTTCCCAGCCGTTGTGATGTTTCCCAAAGGTCAACCATCATCCTCCGCCTGGTCCACCATTGAGGTCCTCCGAGGAGGAAGTGAAAGAGACCTTCTATGCCTGTCTGGATGAGACACTGTCAAAAATCCCCAAGGAGGATAAGATCATTCTTCTGGGAGATTTTAATGCCAGAGTCAGCCGAGACCACCACCTCTGGAAGGGCACCATTGGCAAGGAAGGCATTGGAAACATCAACTCCAATGGAGTTCTGCTTCTCGGCAAATGTGCTCAGTATGATCTCACCATCACTAATACCATCTTTCACCAGAAGGACAAATTTAAGGCTTCATGGAGACACCCTCGTTCTAAACAGTGGCATCTTATTGATTATGTCATTGTCAGAACCAGGGATCTGCGCGATGTAAACATCACTAAGGCCATGATCAACTCCGATGATTGCTGGACAGACCACCGCCTTATAAGATCCATGATGTCCATCAAACTTAAGAGGAAGAGGAGATTGCAGGAGAAGCAGAACCGGCTGAGACTAAACCTTGAAAGCCTTAATGAAACTACCATCCAGCAGCAGCTTCAGGCTTCTCTTGGAGAAAGTCTCAAACAGGAACATCCAGAGAACATCTAAGAGCACTGGAACCTGCTTAAGTCCACTATCCTCAACACCTGCCAAACCACCCTTGGGTACAAGTCCAGAAAACATCAGGACTGGTTTGATGAAAATGATGTAGAGATAGAACTGCTCATCTCCAAAAAAAAAGGGAAGCCTTTCATGCCTGGCAAAACGACATTACCTGCAAGGCCAAGAGACTGGCTCACTCTAGAGCCAAGGCTGACGTCCAGAGCCGGGTGAGACAGATTAAGAACTCCTGGTGGACAGAAAGGGCAATGGAAATCCAGCATCTGGTAGACTCTGGAGACACCAGAGGCTTTTTCAGTGCCATTAAGGCTGTCTACGGCCCAAGCCGTCGTGGCTTGAACCCATTACGCTCAAAGGATGGACAGGAGCTGCTGAAGGACAATGAGTCTATTAATAAGCGATGGAAAGAGCACTTTCAGGAACTCCTCAACCATAACACTCAGAGTCCCATCAGGGAAGACATAGGGGCACCTCCCACCTTATCCGAGGTCCAAGATGCCATCAGGAGCCTGAAAAACAACAAGGCCACCGGTCCAGATGGGATCCCAGCTGAGGTCCTAAAGGAAGGTGGTCCAGAACTCCTGTGCCGTCTCCATGCCCTCCTTCTGAAGGTCTGGGAAAAGGAAGAACTCCCCTCAGAGCTCAGGGATGCTCTGATCGTGACTATATTTAAGAAGGGGGACAAAGCTGATTGTGGAAATTACAGAGGCATCTCACTCCTGTCAACAACTGGCAAGGTACTTGCTCGTGTTCTCGCTAACCGTTTACTGCCACTTTCTGAGGAAATACTCCCAGAATCACAGTGCGGCTTTTGTCCATCTAGAGGCACAGCAGATATGATCTTCACTGCCCGCCAACTTCAGGAGAAATGCCATGAGCACAAGTTGCCATTGTATATGGCTTTTATAGACCTGACAAAGGCCTTTGACTCAGTAGATCGCCAGGCTCTGTGGAGCATACTGTTGAGGTATGGCTGCCCAGAGAAATACATCAGGATTCTGAGGCTACTGCATGATGGAATGACAGCCACAGTACTAAGTAACAGCGGCTCCATGTCTGAGCCTTTCACCATGGAGACAGGGGTCAAACAGGGATGCATCATTGCACCCACCCTGTTTTCCATCTTTATTGCTGCCATACTTCACCTCATTGGCAAAGACCTACCACAGGGAATTCCAATCCGGTACAGAACCGATGGTAGGCTCTTTAACCTTGCTAGGTTCAAAGCCAAAAGCAAGGTTAGAAACACCACCATTATGGAGCTCCAGTATGCAGATGACAACGCCATAGTAGCACACTCCGCAGAAGACCTACAGGGTATCCTGAATGCCTTTGCCAAGGCATATAGAGCCCTGGGTCTAACCTTAAACATCAAGAAGACCCAGGTGCTACATCAACCTCCACCCAATCAGCCATTTATTTCTCCTATTATAAAAGTGGACAACACCCCTCTCGAAAATGTTGACCACTTCCCCTACCTCGGCAGTCTTCTCTCTTCCAAAGTGGACATTGACTCTGAGATCAACCATCGTCTGAGCTGTGCCAATGGAGCATATGCCAGACTCAGGATGAAGGTCTTTGAAGATCAAGATCTCAGGATCGATACCAAGCTCTTGGTCTACAAGGCTGTGGTTCTCCCCACCTTGCTGTTCGGGGCAGAATCATGGACCATCTACAGCAGGCACCTGAGAGCTCTGGAGCAGCTCCACCAAAGAACTTTGAGAAAGATTCTGAGGATTAAATGGGAGGACCGACGCACAAACGTCAGCATTCTGGAAGAGGCCAAAATGCCCAGCATTTCCACCACAATAATAAAACACCAACTACGGTGGACTGGCCATCTCATTCGCATGTCTGACACCCGTCTCCCAAAACAAATTCTTTATTCTGAACTGGAGAGAGGTTCGTGGGCTCCAGGAGGGCAAAAGAAACGGTTCAAGGACAATATTAAAACAAACCTTAAAAAATTCAATATCATATCTCCTGACTGGGAGCACATGGCTCTAAACAGGCACCGATGGAAGGAAGCGGTGCAAGAAGGTGCTGAACACTATGAGAAGGAAATCCACCGTGTCGCAGAAACAAAACGACAGCTCCACAAGGAAAGACAGAAAAAGGCTCCAGCACGACCACAACCCACTACCATTTTCCCATGCCAACATTGCACCAAAATATGCGGGTCACGGATCAGCCTCTACGCTCACCTGAAGACCCACAAGTAGACGCTCCCACGAGGAATGACTGTCATACTCGCTTCGAGTGACCGCCGATGGACCAGCACCTGTCATCATGGATCCTGGACTACCTCACAAACCGGCCACAGTTTGTGAGAACCCGGGATTGTCTGTCCGACACGATCATCTGCAGCACGGGGGGCCCCCCCAGGGAAAGGTTTTGGCTCCCTTCCTGTTCATCCTTAATACTGCGGACTTCTCACACAACACAACACACTTCCACCTACAGAAGTTCTCTGATGTCTCTGTGATCGTCGGCCTCATCTCCAACAGAGATGAAGCTGAGTGCAGAGGACTTATCCAGGACTTTGTGGACTGGTGCCATCGGAACTGCCTCCAGATCAACGCAAGAAAAACTAAGGAGCTGGTGGTAGACTAAGGACAACCCTTCACAGCACCAGTAAACATCCAGGGAACAGACATTGAGATAGTGACATCCTACAAGTACCTGAGTGTTCATTTCAACAATAAACTAGACTGGTCACACAATACGGACGCACTCGACAAGAAGGGACAGCGCAGGCTGTTCCTACTGAGGAGGCTCAGGTCTTTTGGTGTACAAGGGGTGCTCCTGAAGACCTTCTATGATTCAGTGGTGGCATTAGCCATCACTTTTGGAGTGATCTGCTGGGGCAGTGGCATCACAGCAGCCAATAGGAAGAGACTGAACAAACTGATCAAGAAAGCTAGCTCTGTCCTGGGGCAGCACCTTGACCCAGTGGAGGAGATAGGAGAGAGAAGGATGGTGGCTAAACTGTCATCTCTGCTGGAGTCCGAGTCCCACCCTATGCAGGACATACTGAATGCACTGAGGAGCTCATGTAGCAGTAGGCTACATCATTCTAGGTGCGCAACCGAGAGGTTTCTCAGGTCCTTCCTACCTACAGCCATCTGACTTTATAACTTAAGCAGGGCTGCTTGCAGAGATAGCAAAAAAATGTGACGACCTAATAGTATTGAATGCAAAAGACGCAACAGACTTACACAAAATGGTTCCCTCCAGTATACAACTAGGACAATATCAATCGTTACGGAGGGTGACAATATGTATGGCTACATATTCATACTATGTGGGGTAACTAAATAGACGGTTATGTCACAACTCGCTCCCGCCTGTCATCCACTCCAGCCATGTGCACACCTGTGCTTCATCAGGCTGCCGCTACTTAACCTGCTCTGCCCACAGCCTCGGCCTGGAGCCGTCAGCTCATCTCCACGCTCAAGCTCTGCGTTCGCCTACTCCTCTCGGCCAACGCCGCAATACGTCATCCTCAAGTAAGGTACTCTTACCTGTCCTCCTTAGTTCTTCCCCTGTGCACAGGTGGATCCTCCTGGCGGCGGAATTATCCCTTCATCGCCTCTCCTCGCATCCTCACTCCATCGAGCGTAGTTGGGCGCTGTCTCCCAGGCGGGAGCTTCTCTTGCCAACGCCAGTCACCAATACGTCTGCAAGGTTGCCTGGCTGTACAGTGTCTGTTCTGCCCTCGATGCTTTCCTGTCCCCAAGAGAACATTTACATTTCCCACTCACTCATCCATACACCTGCTGCTGAATAAAACTCTTAAATCTCACCCGAGCCTGTGTGCGTGTTTCCTGGGCCAGAAATCATGTCAGGTTATGCTGTTTATTCCATCTAGCTACAATGCTCCGCACTGTGTATATATGTTTATATATTTATGTGTACATATGTATATTCACTGCTCTTATTTTCTTATCTTCTAAATTATTGCTCTGAGTGTTGCTATCGCTGTGCTGTTGCAATCCTGGAATTTCCCCATTATGGGACTAATAAAGGCTTATCTTATCTTATCTTATATGGGCTGCGGGTCCGTGAAGTGCCGCTTCGGAGCCAGAGAGTGTTTGGGAAGAGTGAAGTGCTGTGGCAAGTGTGGCCACTTGCATCATTTCGCCAGGGTATGCCACAGATCCGAACGAAGAAGTCCATGGCACAAAGAGGACTCTCCCGCCCCCACGGTTGTCCACGCTGTGTCCCCGAGCACCAATGGACACACGTACTGTAGACAGGGTGGAGGTGCCTTTACTGATCGACGCGGGAGTGGTGGGCTCCGTGTTGGGTCGGACGACTGTGAGATGTTTTTCGCCGCACTACAGGATTGGGGGTGACCTGGCGCCGCTTTGTGGTTGTTGAGGAGGACAGCTGGCCATGGTGGGAATGCTGAGACTGATGGCTTGATACAAATCGGCTGAGATGTGTGACCTGGAATTCACCGTGACAGCCCGTGGAGAAAACATAATGGACTGCAACCTGCTCTGTGGTCTGGGCTTCGCCATTGAAAGCGGTGCTGGGGAGGAGTGGTTGGGCTGTGGATTGCGCGACCAACCGATCTCGAGACTGATCGACGGCGCAGTGTGGGATGAGGAACTGCCTGGCACCCTGGAGGGTGCAAGACCAATATCGCCCAGGGTCATCACAGGAAGGTCCCTGTGCCAGAGCCCAAGTCACCCTGGATGAGGGTACTGGATGGCATGGCAGAACACCTGTGACGACGAGCAATGTCAAGAGGCTGGTTTCACCTGTTCCTGGATCTCGGCTGAAATGGACCGGTGAACAGGGGACCACAACGGTGACAGCAGCGGCAAATTTAGAAGAGATCGGGGCCAGACCGTCAGGCACGGTAGAACGACGTACCAAGCAGAGACCCTGCAAGCTAAGCGGGACCCCTCTGGGGTCAAGCACTGGATTCGGAAGGAGAGGCGATCACGGCAGGTATGGGCCAGTCGACAGTTGGAGCACCTGGGACACTCACATGTCATGGCCAGACGGGAGGACGCTCATCTACAGCTGCCAGACAGTTCGTGGAGGCACCCGAACGAGCTGCAGCGTGCCCGGGAGGGGACTGAGGGACATGGGCCTGGACAAGCAAAGCAGCTGGTGGTGAGGAAGAGGAGGCACACCGGTGCTGAGGCGACCTACTGTGGCCTGGGAGGCTGGCTACCTCCAGGTGCGGACTGATGACAGGGCGGTCCAGGGGGCCCACGGACTTGTTTTCTCCAGCTGTATGTATACAGGTTTATTGTTGTGCATGTGTTTGAATTGGTTATGTGTGTGTCATAAATTGATTGGTATGTACTGTATAGGTGCTTTGTGATACACGTGTTTAGACTGTTTTGCTGTTTCTATGTATGTAGTTTTGGGGATTAATTTGGGTGTTTTATTTTAGTTTAGAAGACACGGTAGTATTTTGGCTTTATATGGACTCTCACTTCGTTTAAGCGACAGAATAATCCTCTTCGCCATGTGGGGTGGGACGGCAGTCCACCTGTCCCCCCTAGCTTTAGTTGCTTTAGTGTAAATGTGTTAGGCCATTTATGTTATTTCGCTTTGTCATTTTAGTGCATGACTCGGGTCCTAAATTGGGGTGGGTCTGAAATGTGTGTGTGTGTTTTGGACTTCTGTGAAGGGGGGGTGCAGTGTAGTTATTTATAACATAATGTGAGGCAAGGGGTGGTGGCTCTGCCTCCCGGTCACGCCACCGCCTGTGACTATAAAAGGGCTGCAGGCAGGAGGGGTGGCCTCTTTGCCATCCTCTGCCTGGCAGCTGTGTTGCACCTGTGCCTATTCAATAAACGTGTGTTCGGTTCTACACCTGGCCTCGTCCTTGGCTCTATATCGGACATAACAGGAGTCATAGTCAGCGGTACATTTTGTCCGAGGTCTTTATGAGAAGAACCTGACCTAAGAGGAAAGGAGACATCGATTGGCTGATAAGGCAAAGCAACACTCTGGCTTGGCTCTACAGTAGGAACAGCTGCCTCTGTGTCACTAACATCACATGAATCAGTGTTTTCTGTGTTCTCAATAGATCTTTCTATCTTGGACATTACTTCCTTGAGTATGACCTCAAACCCTTTTCCACTGAGCTTGGCTATACCCTTCAGTTCACTCAGGTAGGCGTCTGTGATAATCTCACCTACATTCTGTGTGTGCACATCTGTCAGCGCACGCACAGATATGACCACATCAGGTTCATCAGGCAACGGGTAAAGGAAAGGTAACTCTGGTCCCAAAGTTTGCAATGCAACTCCTGTGATATACTCCACTACCTGGTTTTTGTAAAATGGGGACGACTATCATCCATAGAAAATACTCTTTTAATGGACCCATGTTGCCTCAAAAAGTAAAAAAAAAAAACACCTTGTCTTTCTCTGATCCTGTCAATCCACTGACTATGACTGCATTTGGGATTTTAACACCTAGTTTATCAACAAAATCCATCTTTAAGCGAAGTGAGGGGAAAAAAAAAACAAAATCTAGCAAGC
The DNA here is from genome assembly GCA_020510985.1 of Pholidichthys leucotaenia. Classification (NCBI taxonomy): domain Eukaryota; kingdom Metazoa; phylum Chordata; class Actinopteri; order Cichliformes; family Pholidichthyidae; genus Pholidichthys; species Pholidichthys leucotaenia. Next base: position 445,001,387 of record CM035836.1, on the reverse strand, counting down.
AAATACCATAGTGTCACTATAGTTAGTCAGTAATTCTAGGCTCCTGGCTGGTTCACCACTGAATTGTAGCCTGAATTGGGAATTTACAGATGGGAATGTTACCTGTAAATGAAATTAAGCTAAGAGTTGGAACAGATTCATAAGATTTAGGTTTGACGGCAGCCCAGGGATTGAACAACCATAATGAACTCAGGCATATGCTGGTGAAATATAAACTTTGTTCATTTATTGAAAAAAAAATTGTTCATAGCTGTTAAATATTTACAAATAAAATTGCGCACACCTTAAGAAATAAAACAAAAATTAAAAAAAGTATAATTGTTCAAATAAAACAGTTTAACTGAATTCAAACCAGTCAATTCAAATCAGACCCGGGTCTTATTTTTCTAATTTCTACTGTCTCTTGTTCAGTGCACTGATTTCTCTCAATTCCCATATGTGTTCAACCTTTCCTGTCTTCATTGTGGTGCAGTGCAGTTTGTCCTGCCACACATCAATCACTCCAGTTCCAAGGTTCACTTCCAACGGGCTGGGGCTCGCCATCCATTAAATGGAATTCTTCAAGCCATCCATTAAATGGAATTCTTCAAATCCTCAGTGGCTCTCTGGACTCTCCAGTCAGTCTCCAGGGGTCTGAAGAAACCAGGATCCTCCAACGCGGACTGAGGACTCTCCAACATAGACTGAGGAATCTCCGATGTGGACTCCCATTCAGACCAGTGCAAAGCACTATAAGCACTTAAGGAAAACCAGCTTCAGGCCTCAGCACTCCAACAGAAACGGCAACTTTCTACAGTTTTCCCCACTCTTTCAATCAGCTCCGCTCCTATGCTTCTCAGCACGTAGTCTGACCCATGTCTCAGAATCTACCGGAACAACTAACAGAAGTTGTCAGAGGTGGAAATGATCTAGTTGGCCAAAAAAACTAACAAAATAAGATTTAAAAAAAAAACATTCTTTCTCAATTTCAATATCTTGTCATCAACCCACATTCTATTATTAATTAGTTTTATTAATTTATTCTATTTAAATATTTATTTACAGTATCTCACAAAAGTGAGTACACCCCTCACATTTTTGAAATATTTTATTATATCTTTTCATGGGACAACACTGAAGATATGACACTTTAATACAATGTAAAGTAATCAATGTACAGCTTGTATAACTGTAAATTTTCTGTCTCCTCAAAATAACTCAACACATAGCCATTAAAACTATCTAAAACATCTAAACCGCTGGCAACAAAAGTGAGTACACCCCTAGTGAAAATGTCCAAATTGTGCCCAAAGTGTCAATATTTTGTGTGGCCATCATTATTTTCCAGCACTGCCTTAACTCTCTGGGGCATGGAGTTCACTAGAGCTTCACGGGTTGCCACTAGAATCCTCTTCCACTCCTCCATGACGACATCACGGAGCTGGTGGATGTTAGAGACCTTGCGCTCCTCCACCTTCTGTCTGAGAATGCCCCACAGATGCTCAATAGGGTTTAGGTCTGCAGACATGCTTGGTTAGTCCATTACCTTTACCCTCAGTTTCTTTAGCAAGGCAGTGGTCGTCTTGGAGGTGTGTTTGGGGTGGTTATCATGTTGGAATACTGCTCTGCGGCCCAGTTTCCAAAGGGAGGGGATCATGCTCTGCTTCAGTATGTCACAGCACATGTTGGCATGCATGGTTCCCTCAATGAACTGTAGCTCCCCAGTGCCGGCAGCACTCATGCAGCCCCAAACCATGACACTCCCATCACCATGCTTGACTATAGGCAAGACACACTTGTCTTTGTACTCCTCACCTGGTTGCCACCACACACATTTGACACCATCTGTATCAAATAAGTTTACCTTGGTCTCATCAGACCACAGGACATGGTTCCAGTAGTCCATGTCCTTAGTCTGCTTGTCTTCAGCAAACTGTTTGCGGGCTTCCTTGTGCATCATCTTTAAAAGGGGCTTCCTTCTGGGACGACAGCCATGCAGACCAATTTGATGCAGTGTGCGGCGTATGGTCTGAGCACTGACAGGCTGACCCCCCCACCCCCACCCCTTCAACCACTGCAGCAATGCTGGCAGCACTCATATGTCTATTTTCAAAAGACAGCCTCTGGATATGATGCTGAGCATGTGCACTCAACTTCTTTGGTCGACTGTGGCGAGGCCTGTTCTGATTGGAACCTGTCCTGTTAAACCGCTGTATGGTCTTGGCCACCGTGCTGCAGCTCAGTTTCAGGGTGTTGGCAATCTTTTTATAGCCTAGGCCATCTTTATGTCGAGTAACAATTCTTTTTTTTCAGATCCTAAGAGAGTTCTTTGCCATGAGGTGCATTGTTGAACTTCCGGTGACCAGTATGAGAGACTGTGAGAGTGATAACACCAAATTTAACATACTTGTTCCCCATTCACACCTGAGTCCTTGTAAGACTAACAAGTCACATGACACCGGGGAGGAAAAATGGCTAATTGGGCATACTTCCGGCGCCACACGAGTAGGCTGCCTTTTTGCAACAGCGGATCAATTTCTTCCTATTTCTATTTACTACCTGGCTTCTCTTGCTAAACTTTCTGATCCGGCAACACCTTATCCATCACAGACACACGGATCGCCCAAATGTCTCCTGAACCAGCGGACAGAGCCACTGCTTTTAGGAGGCAGTACGATAGAGACCAGCTGTTAGCACTTAATCAGCCCATGATGCTAACGCAAGAATTCAACATACCGGGAGAAATCAGGCAGAAGCGGCGTGGATGTCGTGCTGGAGCAAGGCGGCAGGCGAGAAATATAAGGTACAGACCCGTCCTTCCATCCGTTATTACGGGGAATGTACGATCGCTACTCAATAAGACAGATGAGCTAGTGGCTATGGCTCGTTACCAGAGCGTCTTCAGAGAGATTAGCATGATGTTGTTTACTGAGACGTGGCTAACAGAACTAGCAACAGATGCTAACATTGAACTGGAGGGTTTCCACGCAATACGGGCGGACCAGACGCCAGACAGTGGGAAGGCAAGGGGCGGAAGAGTGATAATGTATGTCAATAACAGCTGGTGCAGACCAGGACATATCACGGTTAAAGAACAACACTGCAGCAAAGACATTGAGTTGCTAGCTGTTAGCATGTGGCCTACCTATCTCCCGAGGGAATACTCACACATGATCTGCATTGTTATTTATGCAAATCCGACGGCGAACGCTGAGACAGCACGTGACGCCATTCACTCAGTAACTGGCAGGCAGCTGACAGAACACCCAGATGCTCTCCTCCTCATCTCCAGTGATTTTAACCATATCTCACTGTCCACCATTCTGCCCACATTCACCCAGTATGTCACATGGCACACTAGAGACAATAAAACACTGGACTTATCCTTCGCAAACACTAAGGAGGCGTACACCTCATCACCACTCCCCCCACTCGGAAGATCGGATCACAACTTGGTTCATCTCCTGCCGGTGTACAACCCCCTAGTACACAGACAACCTCCGGTCATGCGCACGGTGAAGATATGGTCTGAGGAGGCAATGGATGCTCTAAAAGACTGTTTCGAAATCACTGCCTGGGAGCAGCTCTGCGATCCACATGGTGAGGACATCGATGGCCTCACTCACACCATCACAGACTACATCAACTTCTGTGTGAACAACACCGTACCCACCAAGACCATACGGTGTTGCTCGAACAACAAACCCTGGATCAACCCTGAGATAAAATCACTTCTGGGGGAGAAGAAGAGGGTCTTCAGGTCGGGGAACAGGGAGATGCTGAAGTCCAAACAGAGGGAGTTGAGGAGGAAGATCAGAGAAGGCAAGGACAGCTTCAGGAAGAAGATGGAGGACAAGCTGCAACAGAGTGACATCGGCGGGGTCTGGAGAAACCTCAAAACCATCTCTGGGCTCCAGAATACCTCCTCCCAGGCCACAGGGGGCAGGGAGTGGGCGAACAATCTGAACCTGTTTTTTAATAGGTTTGACCAACCGCCCACCCCCCTGCCTGCACACCAACCACTGCCGCCTCTAAAGTCATCGAGACCTACTGCCCACACCCCACTCCACCAACACCCCCCCCCCACTCCCAGCACTCAGCCCCCCAACCTGACCCTCACTAAAACCCAGGTGAGGACGGAGCTGAGGAAGATCAAGGCGAGGAAGGCCTCGGGACTGGACAGCATCAGCGCGAAGCTCCTCAAGTCCTGCACAGACCAGCTGTGTCCCTAGCTTCAACCTGAGCCTGAAGCTAGGGAGGGTACCACAGTTGTGGAAAACATCTTGTGTGGTACCCATACCAAAGACTTCCCACCCCAGAGACCTGAACAGCTACAGACCAGTGGCCCTGACGTCTCACATGATGAAGACCCTGGAGAGACTGCTCCTTGCTCAACTCCGCCCCCTAGTGGGACCAGCGATGGATCCACTCCAGTTCGCCTACCAGCATGGCATTGGGTTGAGGATGCAGTGATCTTCCTCCTTCACCGTTCCCTGTCCCACCTGGAGAAGCCTGGGAACACGGTGAGGATCATGTTCTTTGACTTCTCCAGTGCTTTCAACACCATCCAACCGATGATCCTGAGGGACAAGCTGCTGTGCGCAGGGGTGGACCAGCACCTGTCATCATGGATCCTGGACTACCTCACAAATGGGCCACAGTTTGTGAGAACCCGGGATTGTGTGTCCGACAAAATCATCGGCAGCACGGGGGCCCCTCAGGGAACGGTTTTGGCTCCCTTCCTGTTCACCCTTTATACTGCGGACTTCTCACACAACACAACACACTGCCATCTACAGAAGTTCTCTGACGACTCTGCGATTGTCGGCCTCATCTCCAACGGAGATGAAGCTGAGTACAGACGACTTATCCAGGACTTCGTGGACTGGTGCCATGAGAACTGCCTCCAGATCAACGCAAGGAAAACTAATTTGGTGGTGGTGGACTGCCGCAGGCAAGGACAACCCCTCACAGCACCAGTAAACATCCAGGGAACAGACATTGAGATGGTGACATCCTACAAGTACCTGGGTGTTCATCTGAACAATAAACTAGACTGGTCACACAATACCGACGCACTCTACAAGAAGGGACAGCGCAGGCTGTTCCTACTGAGGAGGCTCAGGTCTTTTGGTGTACAAGGGGTGCTCCTGAAGACATTCTACGACACGGTGGTGGCATAAGCCATCACTTTTGGAGTGGTCTGCTGGGGCAGTGGCATTACAGCAGCCGAAAGGAAGAGACTGAACAAACTGATCAAGAAAGCTAGCTCTGTCCTGGGGCAACGCCTTGACCCAGTGGAGTTGATAGGAGAGAGAAGGATGGTGGCTAAACTGTCATCTCTGCTGGAGTCCGAGTCCCACCCTATGCAGGACATACTGAACGCACTGAGGAGCTCATTTAGCAGTAGACTACATCGTCCTAGGTGTGCGACCGAGAGGTTTTGCAGGTCCTTCCTACCTACGGCTGTCAGACTTTATAACCTAAGCAGGGCTGCGCTCATAGACAGCAAAAAAACGTGACGACCTAATAGTACTGAATGCAAAAGACGCAACAGACTTACACAAATGGTCCCCTCCAGTATACAACTAGGACAATATCAGTCACTACGGAGGGTGACAATATGTATGGGCACATATTCATACTATGTAGGATAACTCAGTAGACGGTTATGCTGTTTATTGCATCTAGCTACAATGCGCCGCACTGTGTATATATATTTATATATTTATGTGTACATATGTATAGTCACTGCTCTTATTTTCTTATCTTCAAAATTATTGCTCTGAGTGTTGGTATCCCTGTGCTGCTGCAATCCTGGAATTTCCCCATTGTGGGACTAATAAAGGCTTATCTTATCTTATCTTAATTTGGACATTTTCACTTAGGGGTGTACTCACTTTTTTGCCAGCGGTTTACACATTTATGGCTTTGTGTTAAGTTATTTTGACGGGACATCAAATTTACACTGTTATACAAGCTGTACACTGACTACTTTACATTGTATCAAAGTGTCATATCTGCAGTGTTGTCCCATGAAAAGATATAATAAAATATTTACAAAAATGTGAGGGGTGTACTCACTTTTGTGAGATACTGTATAGCCCCCTTCATGGATCATCACCTTATCATGGTGGGGGGTTTGCGTGCCCCAGTGATCCCAGGAGCTATGCTGTCCGGGGCAATTTGCCTCTGATAGGGTCACCCAAGACAAACTGGTCCTGGGTGAAGGGCCAGACTAAGAACGATCCAACAGACTCTCATGATAAACACTAGAACAAGGATTCACTGTACCCTGCCCGGTATGGGGTTACCCGGGCCCCACCCTGGAGCCAGGCCTGGGGAAGGGGCTCGATGGCTAGCGTCTGGTGGCCGGGTTTCTGCCCATGAGACCCGGTCAGGCTCAGCCCGAAGGAGTTACATGGGTCCGCCCTCCAGTGAGCTCACCACCTGCAGGAGGGCTCATGGGGGTCCAGTGCTATGTGGATCAGGTGGCGGTCAAAGGTGGAGACCTTGGCGGTCTGATCCCAAGCTTCCTAAACTGGCTTTTGGTACCTGGAATGTCACCTCTCTGGTGGGGAAGGATCCTGAGCTGGTGCATGAGGTTGAGAGATACCGGCTAGATATAGTCGGCCTCACCTCAACACACAGCTCCGGTTCCGGAACCAGTCTCCTGGAGAGGGGCTGGAGCTTGGCCTACTCTGGAGTTGCCCCGGGCGAGAGGCAACGAGCAGGGGTGGGTATTCTTGTATCCCCCCCACCTTGCTGCCCTTATATTGGAGTTTTCCCCGGTGAATGAAAGGGTTGCTTCCCTGCGCCTTTGGGTTGGGAAACGGGTCCTGACCATCATTTGTGCCTATGCACCAAATAACGTTTCAGAGTACCCACCCGTTTTGGAGTCTCTGACTGGGGTGCTGGAGGGTGCTCCACTTGGAGACTCCATTGTCATACTGGGGGACTTCAATGCGCACCTGGGCAACAACAGTGAAACCTGGAAGGGTGTGATTGGGAGGAACGGCCTGCCCGATGTGAACCCGAGTGGTGTTCAGTTATTGAACTTCTGTGCTAACCACAGTTTGTCCATAATGAACACCATGTTCAAGCATAAGGGTGTCCATATGTGCACCTGGCACCAGTGGACACTCGGGTAAAGACAGGTGCAGAGCTGTCAACTGATCACCACCTGGTGGTGAGTTGTATCCGATGGCAGGGGAGGATGCCATTCAGACCTGGTAAATGGTAAATAAATGGTAAATGGCATTCGCTTATATAGCGCTTTTATTCTCATCTCTTGATGACCAAAGCGCTTTACAGATCCTGCTATCCACCCATTCACACACACATTCACACACTGATGGCGGCATGCTACCTAACATGGCACTTCCAGACCCACCAGGAGCAAGTTTGGTAGACCCAAACGTATAGTGAGGGTGTGCTGGGAACGTCTGGCTGAGGCCCCTGTCCGGAAGGTCTTCAACTCCCACCTCCGGAAGAACTTCAACCACATTCCGAGGGAGTCTGGAGACATGGAGTCTGAATGGGCCATGTTCTCCACCTCTGTTGTTAAAGCAGCGGCCCAGAGCTGCGGTCGCAAGGTCGTCAGGGCATCTTATGGTGGCAACCTCCGAACCAAGTGGTGGACACCAGTGGTGGGGGGGCCATTAAGCTGAAGAAGGAGTCCTATCAAGCTTGGTTGGCTTGTGGGACTCCCAAAGCAGCTGAGGTGTACCGGCAGGCCAAGCGGAGTGCAGCTTGGGTGGTTGCTGAAGCAAAAACTCGGGTATGGGAGGAGTTCGATGAGGCCATGGAACAAGATTTTCGGTCGGCCTCGAAGAGATTCTGGCAAACTGTCCAGTGGCTCAGGAGGGGGAAGCAGCTCCCTGTCAACACTGTGTATGGTGAGGATGGGGCGCTGCTGACTTCGACTGGGGATATCGTTGGGCGGTAGAAGGAATACTTCGAGGATCTTCTCAATCCCACTGATACGCCTTCCACAGAGGAAGCAAGGCTTGTGGACGAGGGGGACGACGCGCCTAGCACAGGGGCTGAGTTCGCCAAGGTGGTTAAAAATCTCTTTGGTGGCCGGGCCCCGGGGGTGGACGAGATTCGCCCTGAGTACCTCAAGGCCCTGGATGTTGTAGGGCTGTCATGGTTGACACGCCTCTGCAACATTGCGTGGAGGTCGGGTGCAGTGCCCTTGGCATGGCAAACCGGGGTGGTGGTTCCTCTCTTCAAAAAAGGGGACCGGAGGGTGTGCTCCAACTATAGAGGGATCACACTCCTCAGCCTCCCTGGGAAGGTCTAGTGCACAGGTGTCAAACTCATTCCACAGAGGGCCAAGACCCTGCAGGTTTTACCTCCACCCAGTGTCTTCAACAGGTGAGCTCACTGAATTTCTTCCCAGTGATTGCTGATCAGTGAAAACACCTGCTGAAGACACTGGGTAAAAGCAAAACATGCAGGGTCTTGGCCCTCCATGGAATGAGTTTGACACCCCTGGTCTAGTGGCTCAGGAGGTAGAGCAGGCTGCCCAATAACCAGAGGTTTGGCGGTTCAAATCCTACTCCCCCCACCTTGTTGTTGTGTCCTTGGGCAAGATGTTTTACTCACATTGCCTCCAGTGTGTTCATGGTTCATGACACTGACGTATGAATGTGAATAAATGTTTAATAGTGGGCGGAGAGGCCGTTGGCGTGGATTCGCAGCCAAGTTTCTGTCAGTCTGCCCCAGGGCAGCTGTGGTTACAGATGGAGCTTTCCACTATCATTGTCTGTGGAGTGACTGAATAATAGACTCATTTTAAAGTGTCTTTGGGTGTCAAGAAAAGTGCTATATACAGTGGATATAACAGTCCCTTTGGGATTTTGCGATGGTGCGATCGCATCAATTCACGCGAAATCAGGCAATCGGGACAATTATTGCGTGACCTTGCAACTTTGTCCAATCACCACAACGTTCCCGCAATTTTGGCCAATCCTCGTCAACTTCTGCCAATTTCACCAATTAAATTTGTCCCTGAGAGACTCAAACGCTCAGTCTAATCAATCAAATGTGTTACTGCACCGCATTCACTTCCATGTTTACAGTGAGTATTAACGGAGCAAATCAGCAAAAGCAGAGTGTGTGTTTTAAAAAAAAAACACTCACCCACGAGGTTTCCAACACTGTCCCTTCCTCTGTCTCCCCCAGGCTGCCAGTGGATTTCTCATCCCGTCTCCATCCTGACCGCGTGTACGAAGTGCTGGGTTTGTGTTGAAGAAGGACCACCTGCCCCAACAGCACCCCATCACGAGAGCAATTATGAGGAGAGATGCCATAAAACCACAAACAAATGAGCAAATCTAACACGACAGCCTGTGTTTGATCATTTTATACATTTTTAGAGGTAAAATCATGACTACATCTTGTCAATGAGCCTTAAAACTGTGAATCTCTGGTCTGGACACAGACCCCCCCCCCTCCTCCCCGTAAATGAAAGATGAGTGTCTGATGAGACAGGTGTGTGTCAACACACAACAGATAGACAGGTAGGAGTTAGGCATGGAAAGAGAGAGGATTTTGTCTATAATTTTTTTTTTTCAGAAAAACAGACTCCGATAGACAATACAGAGCAACAGAATAAATTATTTTGTCTTCTCCGCTCAGTACCGAGTGGTTGGGGACCGTAGGAAATGTTCAAATGAAGGTGCTGCCAATAATTTCCAAATTTATACTCTTTAACATGCATTCAATGCAATTTAGCTGTTGTAAAGACTATTTGCTGTTGCACAAAAGGGTTTTTCTTAGTGGTGTTGGCGTTAATCGCCCATTAATGCTTTGCTCCCATTAACGGCGACAAATTTTGTGATCGAGGTTAACGGCAGTTAACGGCAGAAAGCAACAGTACTTTTTGGGCTAGCGGTTCTCAATACCAAAGCTATTCTGGCCACAGACACTGTGCGCGCCATGCAGACATTGCTAAGTCAAAAAAGCTGAATTACAACCATGGATATCCCCAAAGTGCTGTGCACAAACAGTACTTTTTGGCCTAGCGGCTCTCAATACCAAAGCCGTTCTGACCACAGACACTGTGCACACCATGCAGACATTGCTAAGTCAAAAAAGCTGAATTACAGCCATGGATATCCCCAAAGTGCTGTCATGTTTAAGTTTACAATGTTATCTGTCAGAGTTCTCACCTGGATAATTGTTACAGCCTCCTCCAAAACTTCGCCTGGATGTTGGGTTGTCCTTCTTCTGTGGAAGCTAGCTAGCTAGTAACTACTAGCTACATCCTAGGTTATAGCTGACCTCCAGCTGCTGACACGGACAGAAATTCACCTGTTTTCATCCTCATAGGTCCAACTGTTGGTGAGTACCAGTCTAAAAAAAATTCTCAAGCTGTGTTCGTAATGTTCATTCACTCCTCTGCCATTTTGCAGCACAGCAGGGTGTCGTTACGAGTGAGATAGTTGTTTGTTTATGTTTGCAATTTTTCTGCTGAAAGGGAAATTGTTTGTTGTGACACACAAGGTTTTGTGTTGATCTCCTTAAAAGTGGTGGATGTTTGCTTTTCTTACCTTTTATTTTATTGATTTTATTGACTGTGGTTTCTACCTGTGCTGTTTTATATTGTCTTGTTGGTTTTATATTGTTTTTGTGCCAGTGTCCTGCTCCTTGCATTTATGTTTTTATGTGTGTCCTTGATGTACAGCACTTTGTGTAGCGAATGTTGCTTTTTAAAGTGTTTTATAAAGTTGATTGATTGATTTGCTATGGGAGAAAGAGCAAGCTCCTTTTGTGGCTGCTGGTTGTTGTTCAGTGATGTTATTGAGCCTTGGCATTCTGTTGTTTGCACATGCAGTAATACTTTTGAGAATCTTCTGGAGAATATTCTGGATAGTTTTTGTCTTTTTGGATATGTTGAGAGCTTTAATAAACCTGCAGGTGAAGACAGCAAGCATATTTGTCCATTCCCATGTTCATAACAGTATGACAAACTTGAAGAATTACTGACTTAAGGTACACTGTATCTGTATGGAAAAACATGCGATTAACGTGTTATTAATAGTGATTAACTCAACATTCCAAAAGATTAATCACAATTAAAAATTTTAATCGTCCAACACCTCTAGTTTTTCTGTATAGCAGAAGTTTCTGTTTAATTTACAAATCACTGTTTAACAGGAAATTTTTGACAATCCTGTGCTTTTCTTGTATATAGAATATCACTACAGTAAACTATGGGGAAAAAATCATCTGCTTTAAAATTTGTAATTCTTTCCACAACTTTTAGTGCAAAACAAAAACTCTCAAAACATTGCAACTTTTATCGCAATTTTTTTAAAAAGCTCCTGCAAATTCAAGCTTTTTGAGCCGCAACAATCATAAAAACATCCCATGAAATCCTGGAGGGACTGATATAAAAAGTCTATACACCCCTGTTCAAATGTCAGGTTTTTGTGATGTAAAAAAATTAGACCAAGATAAATCATTTCAAAACTTTTTCCACCATTAATGTGACCTATAACCTGTACAGCCCATTGAAAAACAAACTGAAGTCTTTTAAGGAGAAAAATTAAAAAATAAAAACAACAACAGCAGTCTATGTACAGTAATGCTACCCATAGTGCAAATAACAACAAAAGATAAAACCCAGACATCCCGTAGTGCAAATAAAGATAAACAATAAAACCCAGCAATCCTATATATGTCATGATCCGGTGCACAGGTGGGAGCCATGCCTAGTTATCTGATTAGTTTTGTCTTTTTCTGATTGTTTATTTCTTCTGTTCACCCTGTTTGTTGTATTTGGTTCCTGGTTTTGATTAGTTTATGATTAGTTTCTGTATTTCCTTTTTGGTTTATTGTTTTGATTGTTGCAGGTGCGGTGACAGCTTGCACATCACTCCCGGCTGTCAAATTATGTTCACGGGCTGTCGGGGCTGCCTGCAATGATCGCCACTTATGACCTTGCAGGAGTTGGTAATCAGGGTTGTTGACTATTTAAACCGCTGGCACCACTTCCCTGGCACAGCAGCGTCAAACCTCTCCTGTCAGGCAACCCCTGGCCTTCTTGCCAAGTTAAGTAATTATTTAGCTGTTCCTGCTCATGTCCTTGTTTATGTCTGGCATTTTTCACTCCAGCTTCAGAGCTGTGTTTTTCATTGGTTTGTGTTTTGGATCTTGAGTTACTTTTTTTTTTTTTTTTCAGCTTTAAAGTTTGTAATTCTTCCCACAACTTTTTTTTTTAATTTAAGTTTTTGTAAAGGGTATACAGGTCATTACAGCATTGCATTGTTTACATTTTCATCACATGTTCCCTTATTTTTTGCTATTTGACAACATTGGTAGGATAGTTATTACAACAACCCCCCCCCTTTTTTTTTTAAAGTGAAAGAAAAAGTGAAGTTAAGGAGAATTAAATAAAAAACAAACAAACAAACAAATAAACAAACAAACAGAACAGCAAAAAACAAACAAACAGAAAATTAAGTAATTAAAAGTAAAAGAGCAACTGAGTAGCGTTGGAACAAAGAGCGGAACCATTATTGAAATGGTATTTGTCAAAGATTAGTTCTAATGGAAGACACATATGCGATCCAGGGTTGCCAAAAGTTTATGAACCCATCCATGTCCTGTCTCAGTGCGAATGTCAACTTTTCCATCGAGTAAATGTCTTGAATCACGTTAATCCAATCTTCAGGTGTAGGACAGTCCTTCAGCATCCATTTTTTAGTTAGGGCTTTTTTACTTGCCAATATTAAAACATTGAATAAGTATTTATCTCCTCGTCTTTCCAGTGAGTCCGGTAATAAACCCAAATACAAAGTTACAAAAGAAAAGGGAACTGTTATTTTGAATATTTTCCCCAATATTGTCTGTACGTTGGACCAATATTGGTGGATAACTGGGCATGACCAAAACACATGAAAATGATTTGCAGTCTTTTCACCACACAAGCGCCAACAGTTCAACCCCTTATGGGTAAATTTGTTTTGTGCAGGTGTTCTGAAAAATCTTACCAAGTTTTTCCATCCAAATTCTCTCCACTGCAGGGATGAGGTACTTTTCCATTGCTGTTTATTTAGCTTTTCCCATATTTCCAATTGTAAAGTGAAATTCCCCTCTTTTTCCCATCTCTCTTTTATATACGATGTGTTGTCTCCTTTTAAGTCTTGAAGACCTTGGTATATTTTAGAAATGTATCTGATCCCTGGGATCCCTTAGTTTGCCCCTTAAAAAAAATCGTAATATTTTATCAGCCCTTTCTCTTTCCACTCTTTAAATCTAGTGTCTGTTTTATTGGGGGTAAAGTCTTGATCATAGGCAATCCATTGCAGAAGTCGATAGGGCTCTTTAGCTTGATTCTCTCTGACTATCTTAAACCAAATTTTTAGTGGGGTCTCTATCCACGGGTTAGTGTTATTCAGGAGTTTAGTTAAGGCATTGTTCCCTATTATCGCCTCTAGGGGGATGTCACTTGTTATTTGGCATTCCATCTCCTTCCATTGTGCAGTGTAGACTGGGTTACATATCTCTACTAAAGTTTTAATTTGTGCAGCTATAAAATAGTCCCTGATATTTGGCAGTGCGAGCCCACCTTTGTCTTTGTTTAGCTGTAGGGTTCTATATCTGATTCTAGGTCTCTTACCCTGCCATATGAATCTTGAGATCCTTCTGTCCAGTTCCTGCCATGTTTTTTTGGGAGGTTCTACCGGTATTGTTTGGAAAAGGTATAGAAGACGTGGAAGTATATTCATTTTGACCGCTTCAATTCTTTGTGCGGTACCTAAGAATGGTATCATATTCCATCTTGCTAGGTCAGATTTTATTGTTGTCACCAGTGGATCATAGTTTAGTGTTATAATTTTGTCGAGTTGTTTCGGGATATTGACCCCCAGATATTTCATAGATTCCAACTCCCAGTTAGTTTTGAGTTCATTTAGTGAAAAATGATTTGGGTCATAGTTGAATGTTAAAACTTGGGTTTCATGCATGTTTAATTTGTACCCTGATAAATCTCCATAGTCTGAAAAAACTGAGATTAGTTCTGGTAGAGAAGTGTCTGGCTGCCCTAGGTATATTAAAATGTCATCAGCAAAGAGTGCTATTATATGTTCTTTCTGACCAAGTGTAATACCTTGAATTTCTTGATTTTGTCTTATCCATTGGCTCAGAGGTTCTATGAAGATTGCAAAGAGCAGTGGAGACAGGGGGCAGCCTTGATGACATCCTCTTTCCAGCTCAAAAGATGATGATAAATTACCGTTAATCCTTATTTTAGCTGTTGGTTTTTTATATAATGCCTGTATAGTTCTAATGAAGTTGTTATGAAAATTGAAACTGGATAAGATTTTATAGAGGAAAGACCAGTCAACCGAATCAAATGCTTTTTCAGCATCTAATCCCAATATGACTGCATTTAAGTTAAATTTTTTTGTATGATGAATTATGTGTAAAGTGCGTCGAATGTTGTCTTGTGTCTGTCTTTGTCTTATAAAACCTGTTTGGTCTAAGTGAATTAAGTCTGTCAGTATGTTTTCTAACCTTTTGGCAAGGATAGTGGTAAAAAGCTTATAGTCCTGATTTAATACACTGATTGGTCTGTAGTTGGAGCATTCTAGTTTATCCTTTTCAGGTTTAGGTATGACTGCAATGACCCCTTCTCTCCAGGAGGGGGGGGGATTTCCCCTGTGTGGAGGACGTAGTTAAATGTTTTCAGGAGGAGAGGAGATAGTTGCTGTTTAAAGGTTTTGTACCATTCTGCTGTATAGCCATCTGCTCCTGGGGATTTGTTAGCTTTAAGTTTCATAATTGCTTTTTCCAATTCTTTAGGTTGTATTTCTGACAGTAGGGTTTTATTTTGTGATTCCGTAAGTTGGGGAAGGTTTAATGTGTTGAGGAATGTCTCGGATGCGTTTTTATGTTTTTTGTGGGAGTATAAGTTCTTGTAGTAATTCTCAAAGCTTTTAAGAATATCCTGAATTCTGAATTTTATTTCCTTTGATACTGGGTCTCTGATTTTGTAGATTGCTCTTTCCGTTTGTTGTTTCCTCAATTTATAGGCTAGTAATTTTGCCGATTTACTGCCTGCTTCATAGTGTTTTTGTTTCAGAAATGTAAGTTTCTTCTGGATTTCTATTGTGTAGATCTCATTTATTTGATTTTTAATTTCTTTGATCTTGAGCGAGCCATTAGAATGAGTGTTATCTTTGTGTTCTTTTTCTAGGTTCTTGAGCTCTGACTCTAGTGTGATTAGTTTTTCTTGTCTCAGTTTCTTTTGGGTTGCCAGTTTTGCAATAATTTTTCCCCTTATTACAGCTTTGCACGCATCCCACAGTATTAAAGGGGATACTTCTCTGACATAACGCACGGCTCAGGAGACGCACACACACAGGCTTAGAGTAGTTCAAAGACTTTATTAACAGCAGGAGTGAATGAGTGCGTGTCTGCGGGATGTAAATGTGTTGGTGATGGTGTCTGCTCCAGGCACAGAGGCAGGTGACCGTACAGCCGAGCAACCCTATGGAGAGAGCACAGGGAGAGGGTGACGGGCATACACCAACACAGGAGGGATTTATGGCGTGAGAAGGACTCACTTGGTGGGTCAGGACAGCTGGCACAACAAGGGGGCGAAGCCCGGAAGACAGCCACCTGGAGAGCTCCGTACAGCAGCGAGGATTGGGCGATGGAGTGGAGATGTCCGCCGCTGGGGAATCCACCTGTGCACAGGGGAGAAGACTGAAGAAGAGAGGTAAGCGATCTTCTTACCAAAAAGGTGATGCTGAAGAGAAGTATGCTCACAACGGTGAGGGACGAAGTCTGACGGCTTCAGGCCGAGCCTCCGGGCGAGACGGCCTTTATCCCTCGCCGCTGATGATTGTCAGGTGCGTGAGCAGGTGGCGCCGCTGATGAATGGCGCGGCGTGACAGTACTCCCCCCTCTAGCAGCGCCTCCTGGCGATGGCTTATCCGGGTGCGCTCGGTGGAAGTCCGCGATGAGCGATGGGTCCAACACAAACGACGGGGGCACCCATTGTCGATGCTCAGGCCCATAGCCCTCCCAGTCCACCAAGTATTGCAACCCACGACCTCGGCGCCGGGAGTCCAGGATGGAGGAGACGGACCAGGCCGGATGGCCACCAATCATCCGGGGCGCGGGTTGCGCTGCAGGAGGAGGGCAAAGGGGGTCAGTGACTGCCAGTTTCACCCTCGACACATGGAAAGTGGGATGGATGCGGAGGGAGGGGGGAATAGCCACGCGCACAGCCACCGGGTTGATGATCCGGGTGATGGGAAAGGGACCCATGAATCGCTGTGCCAGCTTCCTCCTCTCGCCTTTTAATGTGACGTCCTGGGTAGACACATACACGAGTTGCCCAACTCTGTACGCCGGGGCAGGTCTTCTGTGCCGGTCCGCCACGGTCCTGTTGCGCTCCGCTGTGCGTAAAAGCGCATGACGCGCGGCAGCCCAGGTGGAGCGGAACTGCCTAAGGTGCGCCCTAACAGAGGGGACAGTTACCTCGTTCTCCTGTGCTGGAAACAGCGGGGGGTCGTAACCCAGGGACGCCTTGAAGGGGGACATCCCCGTTGCAGAAGAGCGGGCGGTGTTGTGGGCATACTCCACCCAGGCCAGATGGTTGCTCCAGGACGTCGGCTTGGATCTAGTAACACAGCGGAGCGCAGCCTCCAGCTCCTGATTGGTCCTCTCACACTGCCCGTTAGACTGGGGGTGATGGCCGGAGGAGAGGCTCACCTTGGCTCCGATGGCGTTACAAAAAGATCTCCAAACCTCGGATGAAAATTGGGGGCCCCGGTCCGAGACCACGTCCACCGGAATCCCGTGCAGCCTGACCACGTGTTGGACGAGGAGGCCCGCCGTCTCCAGGGCAGTAGGGAGACCTCGCAGGGGGATGAAGTGCGCCGCCTTGGAGAAACAGTCCACGATGGTCAGGACGGTGTCAAAGGAGTTGGAAACGGGGAGTCCGGTGACGAAATCCAGTGCGATGTGCGACCAGGGCCTGCCGGGGACGGGCAGAGGCTGGAGCAGACTCGCTGGGGGGGCATTTCCCGACTTGCTGGTGGCACAGATTGGGCAAGCCCGGGCGTAGCGGGCTGCATCCCTCCGCAGGCCTGGCCACCAAAAGGACCGTTGGAGGAGGCTGATCATCCGAGAGGTGCCGGGATGACAGGTGAGCCGGGAGGTGTGGAGCCAGTGGATGACCTCTCCTCGGACCGCAGATGGGACGAACAGTCTTCCCTCCGGTCCGCCGCCAGGATCAGGTTCCACCTCCTGCGCCTTCCGGATCTTGTCTTCAATGTCCCAAGAGATGGCACCGAGGACGCACGACCTGGGCAGGATAGTGTGGGGCGTCTCCTCAGCCTCCACGGGGGTGAACTGCCTAGAGAGGGCGTCAGGCAGGCCGTTTTTGGAGCCCGGCCTGAAGGTGATTGAGAAGCGGAACCTGGTGAAGAACAAAGACCAGCGCGCCTGGCGGGCATTCAGGCGCTTGGCAGATCGTAAGTACTCTAAGTTCTTGTGGTCCGTCAGGACCACAAACGGCAGGTCCGCCCCCTCTAGCCAGTGGCGCCACTCCTGTAAGGCGAGTTTAATGGCCAGGAGCTCTCTGTCCCCCACATCGTAGTTTCTCTCCGCCGGGGACAGGCGCCGGGAGAAGAAGGCGCACGGCCGTTTGGCGCCATCGTCAGGTGACCGCTGGGATAACACTGCTCCCACTCCCGTGTCCGATGCGTCCACCTCCACAATGCACTGCAGCGCGGGGTCGACCTGGCGAAGGACCCGGGAGGAGGAGAACTCCGCCTTCAGCGCCCTAAAGGCAGCAGCGACCTCTTCAGTCCACCGGAACGGGACCTTCGGGGACGTGAGGCGGGTCAGCGGTCCGACGATCGAGCTGAAATTTGGGACAAAGCGGCGGTAAAAATTGGCGAAGCCAACAAACTGTTGCACCTGCTTCCGGGATGCGGGAGTAGGCCACTCCACCACCGCCTTCACCTTCTCTGGGTCTGGGAGCACCTGATCTTGAGCGATGATGAATCCCAGGAAGGATGTGGTCCTAGCGTAGAATTCGCATTTCTCAGCCTTCACGTACAGACGATTCTCCAGCAGTCTTTGGAGGACCCGCCTCACATGGACCTGGTGCTCGTCCCTGGACCTGGAGAAGATAAGGATGTCATCCAGGTAGACGAACACAAAAAGGCCGATGAAATCCCGGAGGACGTCATTAATGAGGCGCTGAAAGACGGCAGGAGCGTTGGTCAGCCCGAACGGCATGACGAGATACTCAAAGTGGCCGTTCGGGGTACGGAAGGCTGTCTTCCATTCATCTCCCTCCCGGATCCGGACGAGGTGGTAAGCGCTGCGTAAATCCAGCTTGGTAAACCAGGTCGCCCCCTGGAGGGAGTGAAAGGCAGTGTCCATGAGGGGCAGGGTGTAACGGTCCCTCTCAGTGATGTCATTTAGCGCTCGGTAGTCTATGCAGGGGCGGAGGGATCCGTCCTTTTTCCCGACAAAGAAAAACCCTGCCCCCACGGGTGACGACGATGGGCGAATAATCCCAGCGCTCAGTGATTCCTTCAGGTATGTATTCATGGTCTCCTTCTCCGGCGCCGACAGGCTGTAGAGCCGACCAGATGGCAGGGGAGCCCCCTGGCGGAGATTGATGGCACAGTCATATGGTCGATGCGGGGGAAGAGACATAGCTTTCAATTTACTAAATACCATACCCAGGTCGTGAAATTCTGGAGGCACCAGTGACAGGTCCGGAGGTGCTGTATCCGCCACAGGGGGAGCCGCGGATGGGGAGCAGGCAGCGGACTGAAGGCAGGTGCCCATACAGAAGGTACTCCATGCCGATACCCCAGCGGACCTCCAGTCCAGGACAGGGTTGTGGAGGCGTAGCCAGGGATACCCCAGGATGACGGGCGACACAGAGTTGGGCAGGACGTAAAATACCATCTCCTCCCGGTGGTTCCCTGAGATGATGACTGGGACAGGCATGGTTTGGTGAGAAACTCTCCCAAGGGAGGCACGGGAGAGATGGACCAGGGAGATGGGGTGTTTTAATGCCTGACAGCGGATGCCCAATCGGGTTGCCAGGCCTTGTGAAATGAAGCTGCCCTCTGCGCCCGAATCCACCAGTGCGTGGGTGAGGTGCCCAGTGGGATTGTGGCAAAAACGGATGGGCAGCTTTAATTGAGTGAGAGTGTCTAACCGGTTGGGATCCGCGAGGCTCCCTACAGCGATTCGCGGACCCCGCCGACTGGATTTCCGCGGGCAACGCTCCACAGTGTGTTGGTCACCTCCGCAATACATGCAGAGGCCCAACTCACGGCGGCGTTGTTTCTCCGCAGGGGAAAGCTTGGTCCAGCCCGTCACCATCGGCTCCGACTCCTCGGGGCACGATGCTGGCGGCGCCGCCAGGGGGCGAGCTTGGAACAGGTGCGGCGAGACTCCACGAGGGCGAGAAGAAGAAGACTTCCGCCCCGAGGAGCGCTCGCGCAGCCTGTTATCCAAACTTATCGCTAAGGATGTCAGCTCCGCTAGCGTCCCAGGGATATCCCGTCCAGCCAGTTCATCCCTCAGATCACTATTGAGGCTGCGGAGGAACAGGCCACAGAGGGAGCGTTCCTCCCAGCCCAATTCCTCCGCCGCTACCCGGAAGTCGACCGAGTAGTCCGCTGCCGACCGGCCTCCCTGCTGGAGAGCGAGAAGCCGATCGACCTGGACCGTCTTGGTTTGAGAATGGTCAAAGACCTCCAGAAAGCGCCTCACGAACTGGTCATAGGTGAGGGTGGCATAACTGGGCCTCGCCATTACGGCGTAGGTCCAAGTTAACGCACGCCCCTCCAGAAGATTCCCTATGTAACCAATCCGACTGTGATCCGAGGGAAAATCTCCGGGCACACGGTGGAACACGGACTCACACTGCATAATGAACCCCCGCGCTCCGCCGAGCTTACCGCTAAAGCGGGCGGGGGTCGGAATCGGTGTGAGCCGAACCGGTGCCACTGGAGCCGGCTGGACGGCCGCTGGAACAGCAGGAGCCGCGCCACCCTGACGAGCCGGGGGGAACGGCTGTTGAGGATCTAAGCGGCCCAACCGGTTAGTTAAGTTTAATAATTGATTTAGGATAACCTGCTGTTGATAAGCAATCTGATCCACTCTAGCCTCGAGAGTGGTAAACCGGTGTGCGAGCCCGCCGTCCGCCGAGCCGCTCTGCTGAAGCCGTACTGACATAACGCACGGCTCAGGAGACGCACACACACAGGCTTAGAGTAGTTCAAAGACTTTATTAACAGCAGGAGTGAATGAGTGCGTGTCTGCGGGATGTAAATGTGTTGGTGATGGTGTCTGCTCCAGGCACAGAGGCAGGTGACCGTACAGCCGAGCAACCCTATGGAGAGAGCACAGGGAGAGGGTGACGGGCATACACCAACACAGGAGGGATTTATGGCGTGAGAAGGACTTACTTGGTGGGTCAGGACAGCTGGCACAACAAGGGGGCGAAGCCCGGAAGACAGCCACCTGGAGAGCTCCGTACAGCAGCGAGGATTGGGCGATGGAGTGGAGATGTCCGCCGCTGGGGAATCCACCTGTGCACAGGGGAGAAAACTGAAGAAGAGAGGTAAGCGATCTTCTTACCAAAAAGGTGATGCTGAAGAGAAGTATGCTCACAACGGTGAGGGACGAAGTCTGACGGCTTCAGGCTGAGCCTCCGGGCGAGACGGCCTTTATCCCTCGCCGCTGATGATTGTCAGGTGCGTGAGCAGGTGGCGCCGCTGATGAATGGCGCGGCGTGACATTCTCCATTATCGTTTTCTTCCAAATATCTGAGAATATCTGATTCCAATTCATCTTTCAGTGGCCCTTTCAGGACACTTGAATTCAACCTCCAGGAAAATGTATTATTTGTGTATTTTTGGATGTTTAAATCCATATAGATCGGACTGTGGTCGGAGAGATCCATCAGTCCTATTTTACATGTTTTTACTCTTCCAATGTCTCTATTAAACATAAAAAAGTAATCAATCCTTGAGTAAGATGAATGTGGCGTTGAGTAAAAAGTATAATCTTTTACATTGGGGTTGAATTCCCTCCATACGTCACAGATTCCCATTTCTTTTAGTAGCATCCGAGTATTCCTATTTTGGGTGTTATTTTGATGTGAAGAATTACCTGTTGCATCCCAGTATGGATTCAGTCTTAGATTGAAGTCTCCACCACATATCACTAAACCTTGGGCTTTAGTTATCATTAGGTCGAATACATTTTTACAAAATTTCCATTTAGCCCCTGGTGGTGCATATACATTCAGCAGGGTGATATCTTCTCCCTCTAGCCGCCCAGTTACCAAACTGTACCTCCCTTCTTTATCTTTGTGTTCTGATTTTTTTTCAAATGTAATTTTGGTTGATATCAATGTCGCTACTCCCCTCCTCCTCCCTGATTTATATGAAGATGAAGAGATCATTTTAAACCCTTGTCTACTGAGTTTAGTGTGTTCCACGTCTGTTAGGTGGGTTTCTTGTAAAAATACTATTTCTGCTTTGTCTTTTTTCATTTTGCGTAGAATCTTGGATCTTTTAACTGGATTCAGGATCCCTTTTACATTATATGAGGCTATTTTGGTTACACCCTGTTTCTCCATTGTATTTTCTTATTTAGTATAACAGTGTGGTGGCCCTCTTTTTTGCTACTCAGAAACTGAAAGAACATTAAGAACATAAAAAACATTAAGTACATAATGTACGAAACTTTAAAACAAAAAACTGTCAAAAAAACTTCCTGAGCTGGGGTCTCTTTAAAGACCCTGTAAGAGCCCTGATGGAGTGTGGGCTCTGAGGGAAATTCCTCAAACTCTGTTACGTGTTGAGGGCCCTCTCTTACCCCTGTAAGTTGTCCCATGTTTTTAACGTGAATTTCAGATCCCAATCCGAATTTGTAATGATTTTTTTTTTTTTTTTTTTTTTATGCCTATACCCTATGAGCTTGTGTGCACCCTCCCACCCCCATCACAGCAAACAGTCACTCTAATACAGTATTTGTTAGTGTGGGGAGAACATGTGGGTCATTGTTACATTTCTATTTTAACATGATTTTTTTTTTCCCCCTTTAAATTAAGAAGACATTTGTTTCTAATGCTAAAACTGCTCCATGAAAGGTTTTACCACATGCTGATTCTGCATCTTCTTTAATGTTTGTTACCTTGTAGGAGGGGGGATGGAAGTGTAGAGTGACTGAAGAGAGAAAGAAAAAAAAACAAAAAAACAAAAAGGTCGCTATTCCTTTCTGGAACTGGAAAGCTTATCTTTGTAGCTCTGGGGCTGGGTGTTCCCGCTGCTGGCCCGTGGATTTTGAAGGTCTCTGAGTGGACCACGTTTGAGCTCTGATTTTCTCGTTCAGATCCGCTGCGGGTTTAAACACCGTTACCGGGAGTCCTCTTCTTGCCATGTCAGTTGTTGCTTCTTCCGCTGAATTGTAGAGACATGACTCTTCCCCGTAAAAGACCCTTAGCTTCGCCGGAAATGGCATCTGAAAGCGTAGATTCTTTTCCCGTAAAACCTTTTTGGCGTCGTTATATTCCCGTCGCTTTTTAAGAACTTCAGGGGTGTAATCGTGTTCCACGAAGACTTTTCTTTCTTGATGCATAAATCCTTTCTTCTGCCAAGCCCGTCTTACAACTTCTTGTTTTATTTTGAAGTCGGAGAATCTTACCAACACTGAACGTGGGGGCGCTTCCGGGGCTGGCTTTGCGGCTAATGTGCGATGTGCCTTTTCTATCTTCAAATCGGTGGATTGTGGAATATCCAACTTCTCTCTCAATAAGGATTCCACGCATTCTGCCACTGTGTTGAAACCATCTTCAGCTCCTTCTTTCAGACCGTGAATTCTGATGTTGTCTCGTCTCTGTCTTCCTTCTTGGTCGGCTAGCTTAGCCTCCAGCCTTGACTGTTTTCTGTGTAAATCCAGTACAGAATCTTCAAGCACTTTTATTCTGTCTTCAGCTTCCAAGATTCGGTTTTCGGCCTGGTCCATTCTGCTGTTCGCCTTTTTTAGGTCCTCTCTGAATTCAAGAAATTCGGCCCGAAATCGTCGTAATTCGTCAAATAGCGATTTCAAGCTAATCCTTTTGTTAGCTAGGCCCAGGCACTCGTCTTCTGAACGGAGGTCTTCTGGTTCCGATTCCGCGGCCGCTGTGCGTCCTGATCTGGGGAATGTCAGTTTCCTCTGCTTTTGGTTAGGCATGGTGTTATTGTCTTTTGAATTTTAATCTTCCAAAAATCCGTTAGGTCTGATTTTGAGGAGGTTTTCCTTGGATTGAGTCTGGGAGTTTCACCGTTAGGTTGCTATCACCATGGCGTCCAGACCGGAAGTCCATCTTGAGTTACTTTTAGTTAATAAATTTGCAAAAACTCACAGTCTGTGTTTGGTGTCCTGTTTGCCCTCAGGGAGGGCCATTCATGATAATATACAGAAAAAGTTAGAGCAGTAATACTCGTAGTTGCAAATTCAATGCGGTAGTGTAGGTGCAGACAGTGACAGATTGGCCTGCACATGATCAATATTGCAATAACAGACAGCAGCAGGTATGACATTTGTGCAAATGGTTGCAGTAAGGTGCAGAAACATACAGCAGCAGATGTATTACTGTTGGTGTGCCAAGTCTGTCTGTGCAAACAGCTAAGGTAGTTATTGTGTGGGTGAGTGCATAACAGTCCGGGGTGGGGGGAAGAGTTCAGGGTCCTGATGGCCTGGTGAACAAAGCTGTTTAGCATTCTTATGGAGCGAGCCCGGAGGCTACAGTACCTTTTCCCCGAGGGCAGGGGACTGAAGAGGGAGTGTGAGGGGTGGGAGGCATCGCTTGCAATGTTGATGGCTCTGCGGGTGAGGTAGATGTCCCGGGGGGGGGGGGGGCAGAAAGACACCGATGATCTTGCTGGCAGCTTTCACTGTGCGTTGTAGTGTCTTTCAGCAGGAGGAGATGCAGCTTCCATACCACACTTTGATCCAGCTAGTGAGGATGCTCTCAATGGTGCCCCGGTAGAATAAGCACATGAGTGGGAGTGGGACTTGTGCTCTCCTCAGTTTGTGGAGGAAACAGAGGTGAGCTTGAGCCTTTTTGGCCAGTGATGTGGTGTTGTTGGACCAGGAGAGGTCCTCAGAGATGTGCACCCCCAGAAACTTGATGCTGCTCACCCTCTCCACAGCTGCTCCATCAATGATCAAAGGGGGATTCCGCTTTGTCTTCAGCTTTCTAGCGGAAGCCTGAAGGTTTTGTGCCAATACTGGCTGGTATTGTTCATAATTCCCTCCACCTTGACTAAGGCCCCAGTTCCAGCTGAAGAAAAACAGCCCCAAAGCATGATACTGCCACCACCATGCTTCACTGTAGGAATGGTGATCTTTTGGGGATGAGCAGTGTTGTGTTTGTGCCAAATACCTAATACCTAATTCCAAACCTTTTGGAATTATGGCCAAAAAGTTCAACCTTGGTTTCATTGGACCATAACACATTTTCCCACACGTGTTTGGGAGATTTCAAATGTGTTTTTGCAAAATGTATCCGAGCTTGGATGTTTTTCTTCGTAAGATAAGGCTTCCATCTTGCCACCCTACCCCATAGCCCAGACATATAAAGAAGACGGGAGATTGTTGTCCCATGTACTAAACAGCCAGTACTGCCAGAAATTCCTGGAGCTCCTTCAATGTTGCTGTCAGCCTCTTGGCAGCATCCCTGACCAGTTTTCTTCTCATCGTTTCATCAGTTTTGGAGGGATGTCCAGTTCTTGGTAATGTCACTGTTGTGCCATATTTTCTCCACTTGATGATGACTGTCTTCACTGTGTTCCATGGTATATTTAATGCCTTGGAAATTCTTTTGTGCCGTTGTCCTGATTGATGCCTTTGAACAATGAGATCCCTCTGATGCTTTGGAAGCTCTCTGCGGGCCATGGCTTGTGCTCTAAGATGTGACTACAAAAATGTGAGGAAAAGCCTACTAAAACAGCTGAACTTTATTTGGGGTTAATCAGAGGCACTTTAAATGGTGGCAGGTGTGTGCTGACTGCCATTTAACATGAGTTTGAACGTGATTACAGTTGCATTCCAAATAACCGTACATGTACGGGTATTTATTTCGCCCAAAAATACAGCCCTATACGGTCTTATTTGGGTCTATACGCTTATTGGGATATGCCCTATGTCACCCTATACGGTTTTATTTGGGTCTATACGCTAAACAGCTTTGACATGAAGGACATTTTTTCGAGATTTATTCAAAGCTTTACCAATTGAAGTGTGGCACTCGTACGTATGTATATATTTTTTCAAGTGTGTGTGTACTAAGCAGCAGGCCCGCAGCCACTAAATCACTCCTTGTAATTGGCTGAAAAAGCTGTCGGAGGCACTTCAGAATCAGAATCAGAATCAGATTTATTGCCATTGTTCATGTAGTACACAAACTAGGAATT
Source organism: Pholidichthys leucotaenia (assembly GCA_020510985.1). Lineage (NCBI taxonomy): Eukaryota > Metazoa > Chordata > Actinopteri > Cichliformes > Pholidichthyidae > Pholidichthys > Pholidichthys leucotaenia. Next base: position 444,975,936 of record CM035836.1, on the reverse strand, counting down.
TGTCTCGGTGCCATGCTGCAACATTAAACATGATAAAATAAAAGAAATAAACTATACATGCAATAAAGTGTAGAATAAGAGTGAGTAATACTAGTCAGCAGTTAAAATATATTAGTGAGCAGCAGATAATGTGGAGAACCATATAGTGCAGTCGGTAATGCAGGAAGAAAACAGTGATGATTGACATGAGTCTGGTTGAGCTGCTGTACATAGTGCACGAGAAACAATAAGTCACTTAGTGTTCAGCAGTCTGATGGCAGAGGGGAAGAAGCTGTTCATGTGACGGGAGGTTTTAGTCTGGATGGACCGAAGTCTTCTACCTGAGGGGAGGGGGGCAAACAGTACGTGACCAGGGTGTGAGGGATCGGCTATGATCCGGCCAGCACGCCTCTGGGTCCTGGAGATGTACAGATCCTGGAGAGATGGGAGCTTGCAGCTGATCACCTTCTCAGCAGTGCGCACGACGCGCTGCAGCCTTAGTCTGTCCCTGGCAGTGGCTCCTGCGTACCACACGGTTATGGAGGAGGTGAGGATGGACTCGATGATGGCTGTGTAGAACTGCACTAACATCTTGGTGGGTAGCTTGAGCTTCCTCAGCTGCCGCAGGAAGAACATCCTCTGCTGGGCCTTTTTGATGAGGGAGCTGATGGTCGGCTCCCACTTGAGGTCCCAGGTGATGGTGGTGCCTAGGAAGCGGAAGGAATCAGCAGTGGTGATGGGAGAGCCTGTGAGGGTGAGGGGGGGCAGAGGGGTTGTACTTTCCTGAAGTCCACAATCATCTCCATTGTCTTCAGAGCGTTCAGCTGCAGGTTGTTGTTGTTGCACCAGGACGCCAGCTGGGCCACCTCTCTCCTGTAGGCGGACTCGTCGCCGTTGGAGATGAGCCCGATGAGGGTGGTGTCGTCCGCAAACTTGATCAACTTGACAGACTGGTGGCTGGAGGTGCAGGAGTTGGTATAAAGGGAGAAGAGTAGGGGGGAAAGTACACAGCCCTGGGGTGATCCGGTGCTGATGCTAGCAGAGTCTGAGACAGTCTTTCCCAGCCGCACATGCTGCCTCCGGTCCATCAGGAAGTCGGTGATCCACCTGCAGAGGGAGTCAGGCACGCCGAGCAGGGACAGCTTGTCCTGGAGCAGAGTGGGGCGGATGGTATTGAATGCGGAGCTGAAGTCCACAAACAGGATCCTGGCGTAGGTTCCCGGGGAGTCCAGGTGCTGCAGGATGGAGTGGAGGGCCAGGTTGACTGCGTCGTCTACAGACCTGTTGGCTCGGTAGGCAAACTGCAGCGGGTCCAGGAGGGGGGTGGTGATGGACTTGAGGTGGGGCAGGACCAGGCGCTCAAAGGACTTCATGACTACAGAGGTGAGCGCTACAGGTCTGTAGTTGTTAAGTCCAGTGATCCGTGGCTTCTTGGGGACAGGGATGATGGTGGAGGATTTGAGGCAGGACGGCACGTGGCATAGCTTAAGGGAGGTGTTAAAAATGTCTGTGAAGACAGGAGCCAGCTCTTTCGCACAGTGTCTCAGGGTGGAGGGAGACACGCCGTCCGGACCGGGGGCCTTGCGCGGGTTCAGTCTGGAGAACTGTTTGAGCACGTCCTGCTCACTGATGACAAGGGCAGGGGGGAGGGGGGGCGCCTTTGATGAAGTAGGGATCGTGGAGGCTGTGGAGCTGGAGGGAGGGGGGGAGTTGGACACAGATGACGAGGTGTCAAAATGGGCATAGTGTTGGGACAGTCTTTGACAAAGGGCTTTGTCATCCTGACCTTTAGGAGCCTGAGGCCGATAATTGGTGATTTGCCTCAGTCCTCTCCACACAGAAGCCGAGTCATTAGCAGTGAACTGCTGCTGGAGTCTCTCAGAATACACAGATTTAGCTCTCCTCAGCTCTCTGTTAAACCGATATTTAACCTCCCTGTAGCAGCCCCTGTCTCCACTTTTCAGCGCTGCTTCCTTCTCCTTCCTGATCTGTCTGAGCTTAGCAGTGAACCGGGGCTTATCATTAGAGTAACTCACCCTGGTGCGCGATGGAAGAATGCTCTCCTCACAAAAGTGGATATAAGAGTTCACAGTGTCCGTGTATTCATCCAGATCATGCGTGGCTCCTTTAAACATGCCCCAATCAGTTATTTCCATGCACGTTTCCAGCTTCTCCTCAGCTTCACTGGTCCATTTCTTCGTAGTGCTCACAACAGGTTTAGTGAGCTTCAATCTCTGTCTGTATGTGGGAATGAGGTGGACCATCACGTGATCAGATAGTCCGAGCGCAGCGCGGGGAACAGCGCGATATGCGTCTTTCACTGTGGTGTAACAGTGATCCAGCGTGTTTATTCCTCTGGTGGGGCATTTAATAAACTGTTTGTAGCGGGGGAGATCGTGGCTCAGATTGCTCTGGTTAAAGTCGCCAACCACAATAACCAGAGAGTCTGGAAAAATCCGCTCCGTGTGTTGGATGTGATCCGCGAGCACGCGCTGAGCTTCGCGCGTGTCCGCGTCGGGAAGGGACGTACACAGCGACAAGGATGAATGAGGCAAACTCCCGCGGGGAATAAAATGGCTTGCAGTTAATAAAAAGAAATTCCAGGGTGGGAGAACAGTGTTTGGAAATTACCGTTACATCAGAGCACCAGCTGCTGTTGATGTAGAAGCAGACTCCGCCTCCTGAGGATTTACCGGAGAGCTCTGTGTCACGATCAGCACGAAACAGCTGAAATCCCTCGAGGCGCAGCGCGCTGTCCGGTGTATTTTCCCTGAGCCAGGTCTCGGTAAAACAGAGGGCAGCCGAGGAAGAGAGGTCCTTAAAATGCATCAGCAGTCTTAGTTCATCTACCTTGTTAGAGAGAGAATTGGTATTGGACAGAAATATGCCAGGCAAAGCCGTGCGCGTGCCTCTCCTGCGGAGCCGGACGAGAGCGCCCGCTCGTCTTCCTCTCTTTCGCCGTCTCACTTTCTGAGCCAAGCAATGAACCAGATCAGCGGCAGGAGCTAAAAAAAACTGGGAGTAGATCCGTGGGAGTGAAAGTTCTGATATTTAGAAGCTCTTCACGGGTATAAGAGCAGGCAGACACACAATTGACAAACAAAAACAAACAAAGGGCGCAGCGAAGCACCATGGCGACCACTGTGGGCGCCATCTTGCGCAGAAAGAACACTTCCTTTATTTCCGTATTATCTCGGCTGTGTTTGGGATACACGTGCCGGTTGTTTACAAAACAGTCTACATGTCGTCATGCCATGTGCCCGGGGCCATGCGCGGAGCAGCAGACGATGGCTTCTGAAGTGTCTGACCCGGTGTCTAATATGCTATATTGTTTAATTATAAAGTAAATATATATATTTGTAAGCTGATTTGCAATATTATGAATATACTGGTACATTTGTTGTATTATTTTTTTTTTCAAATGTTTAAACTTGACCATTAAATTTGGTAAATTTTAAATTGCTATTAATGTTCCTCTGATAAATTGTTCATACAATGTTTTCAAAAGAAATAAAACCAATTCAGAAGGTGGTTTCTTTTAATTTTGTAGATATTTCAATATCTCAGGCATAATTATGAACATTATTTAACTTTGTATGTATTGCGCACCTATACTTTTATTGAAAATTTCCAGCCTATACTATTATTACGCCCTATACTCTTATTAAGATTTTCAGTTTTTTCCACCCTATACTATTATTCCGACCTATACTCTTATTTGGAATGCAACTGTAGTTAATTCTGAACACAGCCACATTCCCAGTTATAAGGGTGTGCATATTTATGCAAACAGGTTATTGTAAGTTTTTTGGGGGTTTTTTTTCCCCCTTTAAAAGATTTCAGTTTGTTTTTCACTTGGGTTGTGCAGGTTATAGGTCACATTAATGGGAGGAAAGTTTTTGAAATGATTTATCTTGGTCTCATTTTTTTTACATCACAAAAACCTGGCATTTGAACAGGGGTGTGTAGACTTTATATCCACTGTAAATGCAATCCATCATTAAAAACATGACTGTTATACATTTTTAAACTGAGATTCTGTTGGGGGGGTCTACAAACTTCTCAGCCCCAGGGCCTAACGGCAAGTTAAGATGACTTACACTACCGTTCAAAAGTTTGGGGTCACTTAGAAATTTCCTTATTTTTGAAAGAAAAGCACTTTTTTTCAATGAAGATAACTTTAAACTAATCAGAAATACACTCTATACATTGCTAATGTGGTAAATGACTATTCTAGCTGCAAATGTCTGGTTTTTGGTGCAATATCTAGATAGGTGTATAGAGGCCCATTTCCAGCAACTATCACTCCAGTGTTCTAATGGTACAATGTGTTTGCTCATTGCGTCAGAAGGCTAATGGATGATTAGAAAACCCTTGTGCAATCATGTTAGGTCTGCAATGCTGTAATTGCTGCAAATGGAGGATTCTTTGACGAAAGTAAAGTTTGAAGGAAAAATTATTATTTCAAATACAAATCATTATTTCTAACCTTGTCAATGTCTTGACTATATTTTCTATTCATTTTACAACTCATGGTGGTAAATAAGTGTGACTTGTCATGGAAAACACAAAATAATTGTCTGGGTGACCCCAAACTTTTGAACGGTAGTGTATATCAGACGGAACTCAAACACGTCCGCTGCAGACTGCTCACTCAGGCCACTTTGGCTCTTGATTGGCCAGTCCACCAGGAAATGTCCCGTCCCCTCCCGATGCTCAGTCCGTACCTGCCTTGATCTGTCCCAGGCCTAAGAGAATGAATCTTCTAGCACAGGGGTCAGCAAACCGGGGTTCCAGTGCCACATGCGGCCCTTCAGCCCCCATGCTGTGGCTCTTCGCAGTTATATCTCAAAACACATGGAAATTAATAAAGTTCATTTTAATTATGCCTCGGTGAAACAGAGAGGCATATGGTAATCAGTTAATGCTTGTGTGTGTGTGTTGGGGGGGGGGGGGGGCGGGGGTTACCAGCTTTTCAGCTTGCCCAGTCAAAATTAAGTGCAACTAAAGGCTTGTATCCTTGAATGGCCATATTTTCTTGACTTTTAATTTGCCAGAATTCTGAGATAAGGCTTTGTTTTTGAAATAAACACAAATTTAACTCACCTTTAACATCAATGAAGCCGGAGGAAAGGATATTGTAATAACTATGCCAGGCCACTAGAGGCGGCAGTGTGACTTTTTTACAGCACAGCACAGCACGTGGAGTTGAAGTGTTATAAAATAGCGGTTACTGAAAAAAAAAACATATTCAGCAATTACACCATTTATTCATCACATCGATTGTTTTCACACTGGTTTTGCTGTTTAGTTTTGCAGAGGAAGGATGAGGTAAAACTCATTAAAAACTTGCTAAAAACTCTAAGTCCCAACATTCCCCGCCCGCAAATGGTCACAGTGAATTGAGCATGCGCCCAGAAACTCCTGGCACAGGGAAGTACTGAGCAAGCTGCCAATACTGGGTGAACAAATGTCTGCCTTTTTGCCCATCTGTTTTCTTCCTCTGCCACTAAACAGCAAAAGCTCCTGTTCATCTTGATTGTCATTGTATTCACGTACCTCCATCACTTTCGCCATTTAAAACGTCTGTCACCGTGCTCTTCTTTTGTTTTAATTGCAACTGTTCAAATCAGTTTGGTGGCTCTTGGCTGCCACCGACACTACGGGCATGTGAACTGCAGATTATTTTCACTACGCATATGTGTACTCCAAAACTACTGGATGGGTTTGGATGAAATTTTTACCAGAGGTGGTCCTTGGGCTAGAGAGAATCCCATAACATTTTGGTGATGATCCGAGAACACATACCTCCACCAAGGCTCTTATCTTCTCACAGAGTGTTAACAAGAATACTCCAAAACTACGAGATAGATTTGGAGTAAATTTTTACCACCAGTGGTTCTTGGGCTAGAGAGGCACCCATAACATTTTGGTGATGATCTGAGAATGCATACCTCCGCCAATGCTCCGGCACCAAGGCATCAGCACCTTGGTGCTTTCATTACTTTATTTTTCAAATTATTGTTTATTGGATACATTTCTCAATGGAAACACATACTTTCATGAACTTAAAATATATTTTTAAAATTATTTATTATGTTGTCAACCATGCATCACATCTGACAGCGGCTCACATGCACGGAGAGCCTCTGAGCCTCGCAGTGCAGCGCATGTGGTGAGCATGGCGAGCAGCAGCTTCCTGCTTATCCTCCCCCACTCTCGATAAGACATGAACAGATCCAGAAAAAGTAAAATCACAGAGGATAATAGCACGCAGCCCCCCTGCCCCAGTATGTCCCTCACTAACACCCAGGTGAGAGCTGAGCTGAAGAAGATCAAAGCAAGAAAGGCTGCAAGTCCGGACGGCACCAGCTCAAGGCTCCTCAAGTCCTGTGCAGTTCAGCTATGTGGGATCATGGAGTACATCTTCAATCTGAGCCTGAAGCTAGGGTGGGTACCACAGCTGTGGAAAACATCCTGCGTGGTACGTGTGCTGAAAACTCCGTCCTGAAGACTCCTGCAGACCCTAGAGAGGCTGCTTCTTGCCCACCTCCATCCCCTGGTAGGACCAGCAATGGACCCACTTCAGTTTGCCTACCAGTATGGCATTGGGTGGAGGATGCAGTGATCTTCCTCCTACATCGTTCCCTGTCCCATCTGGAGAAGCCTGGGTGCACTGTGAGGATCACATTCTTTGATTTCTCCAGTGCTTTCAATACCATCCAACCAGTGATTCTGAGGGACAACCTGCTGTGTGTAGGGGTGGACCAGCACCTGTCATTGTGGATCCTGGAGTACCTCACAGACCGACCACAATTTGTGACACCCCAGTACCGTGTGTCTGACACCATCACCTGCAGTACGGGGTCCCCCATGGAACAGTTCTGGCTCCCTTCCTGTTCACCCTCTACACTGCTGAATTTGCACACAACACACCACAATGCCATCTACAAAAGTTCTCTGATGACTCTGCGATCGTCTGCCTCATCTCCGAGGGGGATGACGCAGAGTACAGAGGACTTAGCCAGGACTTTGTGGACTGGTGCCTGCGGAATTGCCTCCAGATCAATGCGAGGAAACCAAAGAACTGGTGGTAGACTGCCGCAGGCGTGGACAACCCACCACAGCACCGGTAAACATACAGGGAGCAGACAATGAGATGGTGACATGTTACAAGTACCTGGGTGTTCACCTGAACAATAAACTGGACTGGTCACACAACACCAATGCGCTCTACAAGAAGGGGCAACGCAGGCTGTTCCTCCTGAAGATTCTCAGGTCTTTTGGAGTGCGGGGAGCACTCCTGAAGACCTTCTATGATTCTGTGGTGGTATCAGCCTTTACATATGGAGTGGTCTGCTGGGGCAGTGGCATCACGGCAGCCGACAGGAAGACTGAACAGGCTGATCAAAAAAGCCAGCTCTGTTCTGGGGCGACGCCTTGACCCAGTGGAGGAGATAGGAGAGAGGAGGATGGTGGCTAAGCTGTCATCGCTGCTGGAGTCCGAATCCCACCCCATGCGGGACACGCTGAATGCACTGAGGGGCTTATTTAGTGGTAGGCTGTGCCATCCTAAGTGCTCAAGGGAGAGGTTCCACAGGTCCTTCCTACCTATGGCTGTCAGACTGTATAATCTAAATACTGCTCATAGAGGCCATATTAAACATCACAACTCTTTGCAATAGAGATTTTCCCCTCCGATACACAACTAAGACAATTACAATTACTATTGAGGGTGGCAACAACACTGTTCATTCAATGTGAAATATACTGTCTAGGTCTATATTTATTTTTTGCCGGGTAATTTAACTGTAATACAGTTGATACCATCTAGTTGCAATGCTCCTGCACTGTGTATATAACTGTGTACATATGCATATTTAGTTAATGTTTTGGCTAACCTATTCTTATCTTATTTACTATTGCTCTGAGTGCTGTTATCCCTGTGCTGCAGCAATCCTGGAATTTCCCCATTGTGGGACTAATAAAGGCTTATCTTATCTTAATTAAAAACTATACAAAAAATTATTGTCAGATAGTCACATTATTATATTATTATTATATTATAGTCCCATTATTTTTCAGCACAAAACAATTTGTAATATATTTGTAATACTTTTATTTCATGAATAAAGCTATATATAAAGCTTGACAGTTTTTTCAATGTTGTAGTATGAATTCAGTAATGCCACATAATATTCAGAGCTAAGCAGCATAATCTTTATTATAAAGGTCAAATTGCTGTTGCAGCCGTCTGCCGCTTCTATTTTAGCCAGAGAAAGGCAAACTGGCTCTTCAGTTGGCAAAGGTTCCAGACCCCTGTTCTAGCATTTTCTCAGTCATAAGTGTTTTTGTTTTACCATAGATTGTATCTATATAAAGATGGCCAAAATACCAGAATTTATATCCATTGTAGAAATGTGTGTCTCTCATTCATAGGTTTGGGGTGCTGCCATCTTGCAGTTTTAGAGCCAGAGACTGTGAAGCAGAGCTGTGACATTGAGTTCCCGACAATATGGCCATCTACAGTGGTGTGAAAAAGTGTTTGCCCCTTCCTGATTTCTCTCTTTTTTTTTTTTTGTATGTTTGTCACACTTAAATGTTTGAGATGATCAAACTAATTTAAATATTAGACAAAGATAACACAAGTAAACACAAAATGCAGTTGAAGGTGTTTATTATTAAGGGTAAAAAAATCCAAACCTACATGGCCCTCTGTGAAAAAGTCCCCCCCACCCCGCTAAAACAGAAATTAACTGTGGTTTATCACATCTTTGGAAAGCTGAGTTCAGTTTCTCTAGCCACACCCAGGCCTGATTATTGCCACACCTGTTCTCAATCAACAAATCACTTAAATAGGACCTGCCTGACAAAGTGAAGTAGACCAAAAGATCCTCAAAAGCTAGACATCATGCTGTGATCCAAAGAAATACAGGAACAAATGAGAAACAAAGAAATTGAGATCTATCAGTCTGGAAAAGGTCGTAAAGCCATTTCTAAAGCTTTGGGACTCCAGCGAATCACAGTGAGAGCCATTATCCACAAATGACAGAAACATGGAACAGTGGTGAACCTTCCCAGGAGTGGTCGGCCAACCACAATTACCCCAAGAGTGCAGTGACAACTCATCCAAGAGGTCACAAAAAACCCCACAACAACATCCAAAATACTGCAGGCCTCATTTGCCTCAGTTAAGATCAGTGTTCATGACTCCACCATAAGAAAGAGACTGGGCAAAAATGGCCTGCATGACAGAGTTCCAAGACAAAAACCACTGCTGAGCAAAAAGAACATAAAGGCTCGTCTCAGTTTTGCCAGAAAACATCTTGATGATTCCCAAGATTTTTGGGAAAATACTCTGTGGACTGATGAGACTAAAGTTGAACTTTTTGGAAGGTGTGTGTCCCATTACATCTGGCATAAAAGTAACACAGCATTTCAGAAAAGGAACATCATACCAACAGTAAAATATGGTGGTGGTAGTGTAATGGTCTGAGGCTGTTTTGCTGCTTCAGGACCTGGAAGAATTGCTGTGGTAAATGGAACCATTAATTCTGCTGTTTACCAAAAAATCCTGAAAGAGAATGTCCGGCCATCTATTTGTGACCTCAAGCTGAAGCGCACTTGGGTTCTGCAGCAGCACAATGATCCAAAACACACCAGCAAGTCCACCTCTGAATGGCTTAAGACCTGAATTCGATTGAGATGCTGTGGCATGACCTTAAAAAGGCTGTTCATGCTCGAAAACCCTCCAATGTAGCTGAATTACAACAATTCTGCAAAGATAAGTGGGCCAAAATTCCTCCACAGTGCTGTAAAAGACTCACTGCTAGTTATTGCAAAGGCTTGATTGCAGTTGTTGTTGCTAAGGGTGGCCCAACCAGTTATGAGGTTTAGGGAGCAATCACTTTTTCACACAGGGTCATGTAGGTTTGGATTTTTTTCCCCTTAATAATTAACACCTTCATTTAAAAACTGCATTTTGTGTTTACTTGTGTTATCTTTTCACACCACTGTATTAAGGTAGTATCTTGGTGGGCTGCAAAAGTTTTTTTTTTTTTTGCAATTTTGCAAGTAATTGGAGATTTAAAAAAAACTTGTGACAAATACGTGTATTAGTGACATTTATAACGTGGAATTACACTGACTTGTCACATTTGTATATGTTGCACGAATATTGCAGGAATGTCACATGAACTTCAGGCAAATTTTTGGCTAAAATTCAATAGGAGTTTGCATACTTCCCCTGTGCGTGCTGTTGACATTAGCACAACATGTGCATGATAAAGCTGCGCATATTTTTTTTGCACTTATGACTGTCCCGTGATGGCCTTGCAAATCCTGTGCAACACTCGCAAGACAGTTATCCAAGAAAAACAAAATTAGGACCATAACTCCCCATTCCAGCTGTCATTATATCATCAGATGTCAAGTGAGTCTGACCACAGAGAAGAAGTGCAGAGACTGCTGGATGAGGAGGCTGCCTCTGAGTCCTCCACATCAGACACAGTAGGCCCCGGGACCGGCTGCATTTCCTCTGTAGGGGCCGGTAGGGCAGGGACAATAAGCTCCCCATCTTTAGTCTTGCCTTTCTTGCCCTTTGGTGGCATGATGACACTGTCAGTTGCAGTTGTCCTAGCGTGTGCTAGAAAATGACTGGGCCGTTTGCGCTTTTTTTTTTTGTCTCCAATCAGTCACAATTTATTTTCATAGGTCCCTAGCCCCTCTCAAGTTGCCTAACTTTTACTGCACTTTCTAACTCACGGAAACTAAATTGAGAAGGGTTCAAGATGGGTTTGTGACACCCACAACACAAAACAGTTATTTGATTGCTAGTCAGTCATCTGAAAAATGTTTGTACTTCTGCTGCATTTAGCAAATTGCAAAGAGTTCATTGAGTTCCTTCCCACCAGTGACATATTAATAATAATGCAAGCTGTGGTTGTGGACTATTAGCTAAATTACCAATATAGTTATACTGACAGATGAAGACAGTTTGTTTCTTTGTGTTTATTGGGTGGGCAATATAAGCTGCGGCTTCAGCCATCACCCATTTCGGATAACTTATGTTGAACTGTATAATCAGAGGAGTTATTGTCTAATTTGACCTTGTTGGATTTTCTTTCCCCCTTTGTTATATTATTCTGTTTCTTTTAATCTGTACTTTTAATCTATCCGAAATAAAGATTCATTCATTCATTCATTCATTGTAGCATTTTAAAAATCCATGATTGCTGGTGAAAATTACTACAGTATACTGTAGGCACAAATGTCTCTTTTCTCATTCTTTTTTGTCTTTCCCATCTTTCTCCCTCTCTCAGCTGCTGTGATTGCCTGTCTCCTCGTGGCGAAATGCCCAGCCACCACTGGGTAGCATTCCTTACCCTGAGCCAGAGGGAAGAGAGGGTTTGAAAGGGGGAGAAGAGGAGGACAAATGGAAGGAATGAGAGGAAGAACCACAGCGGGCTACAGATCTCTCACTTGGCTGAGGATTTTCTCTCACAAATGTTTTGCTGTTTCTAGACTTTTCACAGTGCTCACTGGTCAGAAACCTTCCTTGGCAGCTTCCCCGTTTGTAGCTACATGCAGTCACTCTTAGAAAGTCACTCATTCATTACAACACTTTCACTTATTCCCACAAGAAACCAACAGTTTGACCATGCAGAGCTCTATACAAAAATACACATACTGGAGCATGCAAATCCACGCAGCCTTGCTTTGCTTATTCAACAGTGGGAAACGAAACATCATAGCTGGATGATACAGTAACATATGATGCCCAGGGTGCTGCAGAGGTGAAAAAATTAAAAGATTTGCTGTGAAGGCAGAATGGACTCCACCCTGCCCTTAAGCTCATATTTTTTCCTCTGTGTGCCTATATGTGTTTTAAGGCTTGTAAGAGCATGCGTGTGTAGAGAGGACAGAGGTGTGTGTGTGTGTGTGTGTGTGTGTGTGTGTGTGTGTGTGTGTGTGTGTGAGTGAGTGAGTGAGTGAGTGAGTGAGTGAGAGAGAGAGAGAGAGAGAGAGAGAGAGAGAGTATTTTGTTTATTTAAGTGTGTGGCATGTTCTTTGGAAATGGAGCAGTTAGACTGTGGGGATAGAAAGCTTGGCTCAGACGATAATCCAAGTTATTCGGGAACAGAAGAGCCACGCATGCAGTCCTTTCTCTTTCCTTTTGCTCTCCTCTGACTCTCTATTATCTTTCATTCTACTGTAAGTCTCATTCCTAGTTTACTAGACCTTAGCAATAAAATTAATTTCAATTGCTTTTCTTTTGCAATGAAGTACAACTGCTTTGGAATGAGCAAGTTTTCCAACCAGTGTTATCCTGTGCAATGGCCATAGTGTGATTATTTTCCATATGTGTACATTGTAGTAGTAGTAGTAGATTAGTTTATTTGACAGGGACAGTGCAATAAACATAGACAATTAATCAATGACAATCAATCTGATGTGTTGCACATAGAGTGTATAGCTATTAGCTAATTTGCAACTCTTGTCCCTGGATGGGCTTTAGAAAAGAGAATCAAGTAAAAAAAGAAAAAGAAAATACACAATAACCACATACATCAATGCAAAAAGATTATAAATACACAATTATAAATATTATAAATATTATAAATACACAAATATAACAACCTGATTCACATTTGCCTATTTCAGGCCTCCCTCCCTTCGTCACTCATTATAAACAAACACATTCATTCCTTCCCTTCATTCACTCTCACTTTGCAGACAATCAATTCATACATGAGTACATTCTTGTTTATTTTTCAGCCAGTTTTTAACCTTTTTAGTGAATGTTTTAAAGTCCGTTATTATTTTAATTACATTTGGCATTGTGTTCCAGATGTGACTGCCCTTTATAGAGAAAGCTGTTTGTCCAAATGTGGTTCTGCGGTGGAATATTTTACAGTTATTGTTAACAGAACTCCTGGTGGCTCTGCTGCTGTCCTGTCTTTGGACGAAACCAGCAAGTGGCTCGGGTGCTGATTTATGGAAACGTTTGAACGTGAATTTCAGAAAACAGAGGTCAATGAAACTCTCAAAACTCAATAGGTTGTACTTTTTTAAAACATTACAGTGATGCCACCTAATGGGCTTTTGGTCCAAGATTTTTAGGGTTTGATTATATAATGAACCTATATGTCTTACTGTGGAAGGGGCTGCTTGAGCCCAGACTGTCAAACAGTATGATATATGAGAAAAGACCATAGAATGCATATACAGTACAGCTGCTTCGTAAGGTATGTAATATCTAATTAATTTAAAGCAGTTCAGATTTTTTTTTACTGTTTTTGAAATTTTCTTTATATGAAGATTAAATTTGAGTTGAGGATCTAGTACAATGCCAAGGTATTTGAATTCTGTAGCTAAACTGATGTCATGATCATGTATATTAACTTTAAAACGTTGCAGGTTACATTTTTTGATTGAAAAGCACATTGAGACTGTTTTCTGAAGGTTCAGCAATAGATGGTTCTGGAGGAGCCACTCTTGGACATCAACCATACTTGTAGACAGTACATCTGCAGCCTGTGCTGGAGTCTTGGCAGCTGTGTAAATAACTGCATCATCTGCATAAAGTTGGCATGTTGCAGCTGAGCAGTGTAACGGCAAGTCATTAATAAAAACGCTGAAAAGTAAAGGACCAAGAATGGACCCTTGTGGGATACCCATGCGGTTGTTTAAAAATGAGGATTTATCCTGGTGAACTTTTACACACTGTTCTCTATTCTGGAGATAAGATGCAAACCATTCTAATGTATCTGGGGAGAAGTTAAAAGATACCATTTTGGATAAAAGCAAACTGTGGTTTACAGTATCGAAAGCCTTTTTGAGATCTAGAAAAACAGCTCCTACCACATTACCCCTGTCCAAGGACTGTTTGACGTTTTCAATAAGGCAACAATTTGCTGTTTCTGTTGAGTATCCTGGTCTAAAACCAAATTGATGTGGATGAAGAAGTTGACTGTCTTGTAAGTAGTCTATCAGCTGTGTAGCTACAACTTTTTCAAGAACCTTAGACAGGACTGGTAAAATAGAGATTGGGCGGTAATTGCATAAATTAAATAAATTAATAAATTGTAAAAAATATTTATTTGTAATTGTAAAAAATATTTATTTATTATTTATTAAATAAATTAATAAATAATAAATAAATAAATTGCACAAATTGCAATTGTGAAGAGAATAATTTAAATCAGACCACTGGTGACTAAGTAGTTCAGCCTGGCCTGATGAAAACACTCTAAGGTCTATGTATACAAGCACATTATATAGCCTAGGCCTGCTCAAAGTTGAAATGATACATACACATAACAAAATGACTGCTGACCCTGACCACAGTCCTGATGCAGACCCACCTGAGGGTCACTGTGAGTGAGTTTGGTGAGCATCCAGGCAATAGCATAGGGATTTTCTTGAATGTAGCTTAATCTGTCAGTGGAATTGAGATGCATGTGACACATCTCTACCGGCCTTTACACATTTATTGTGTAACCAGACTGTTAGTGCTGGAGTAGCTCATTCCAACTCAATGAATTCACCTGAGGTCACCAAGAGCTTTTGCTTCTCTCTCAATATATTCATGTACATAGAAAATAAATTGACAATGAAATGATAAAGACTTATAGCTTGTGGTCTTTTGATTTTGAGCGCAACCATCGTGTGAGTGTAACATCAGGGCAACTGCTGAGGAGGAGTGGTGATTCTGGATGGATGGACAGACAGGCAAACAGACTGATGGGTGATGGATACAGCACTACAGCATTAGTTCATTTCACCTTGGCCAGGTTAAGTAAAAAAACAAAAAAAACAAACATAGCTATTAGTAACTTAAAGGTGTCATTGACTGAAAAATTGTGGTTTTGTAGGTTTTAACTTTCTGAAATGCATCTATTGGTCATGTGATTATCGAGAAAAAAAAATCAAAGCACTCACTTCTCAAACACACACACACACACACACAGAGCCTTTATCTCTCTGAAAATCCCTTTTAACTCTTCTGGGTATTTTCCTGTACATCAAGAAATGGGAAATATCACTAAAAGGTAAACATCACTAGCCTTGACACCTGCTCTATTATTGGCCAGCCTAGCTGTCTGTCGTGTAGATGGGTGGGGAGCCAAAGACGTTAGCGTATGAGCTAACAATGGTATTAGGAAGCTCGCTTACCAAGCGTGGTTTATATTGTTACATTCTTTAGATTTCAGTTACCCTAATAAACATTGCTATTTCCACCTGGTTGACTAATCCGCAGTTGATAATATATCTAGCATCATTCTGGCTTATTTTGTTATATTTACATTGAGCCGTTAGCATTAATTTGGTTAGACAGTCGGTGTCATCAGTTAGTAACTATCAAGGTTTTTGCCCAGGCTGGGCATAGAGCTAGACTCAGGAGCAAAGCGAGCATTTAACATAATTTATAAACAGAAATTAAACACACACACAAAATAATACAGCTCGAGGGCTGAATGGAGAAAAAAAAAAAGGCTCAGGCTTGGCAGGTAAACTCAGACTCGGATAACAGACAGAAGCATGTGGTAACACCGAAATGACGAGGATGCAGCACTGGCCTAAGGGGCTGCGTCCCTTAAATAAGGACAGAACTAATTAACGAAAACACAAACACCCATGAATAATCAAGAAATTGACAACGCAGGAACAAAACTAGACTAATGTGAAAATAACCAAAAGACCATGTCAAAATAAAGCCCAAAACAGAACTGAGGACAAAGCAAGGATAACTATGAAACCAGAACATGACAATAATAATACAAATAAACAGGATGACTAAGCACAACCTAAGACTAAGGTAATAATAATAATAATAATAACCAAGAATAGAGCCAAGATCATAATCAAAATGAACAGAGAATCATACAATAAATCATACAATAAATTTAAAGTGAAGATGTGGGTTGGAGACCATGTCCTGGTGACAAGAAATATAAACTTATGGCGGCACATGGGGAGAGCATAATTGTGTAACATCTTAGACAAGAACAAAGAGCAGAGGTTCCCTGGTGAGATAACAGGGAGGTGTGAAGGATGAATGCAGTGTGACCTTTTGTGTGTTAGAACCTTCTAGAGGAATGGTAAAGGATTAAGGAAGTGAATGCAATGTGACCTTTTGTGTGTTAGAAGCTTCTAGAGCACAGGTGTCAAACTCATTCCATGGAGGGCCAAGACCCTGCAGGTTTTACCTCCACTCAGTGTCTTCAACAGGTGATTCATTGAATTTCTTCCCACTGATTGCTGATCAGTGAAAACACCTGCTGAAGACACTGGGTGGAAGTAAAACATGCAGGGTCTTGGCCCTCCATGGAATGAGTTTGACACCCCTGTTCTAGAGGAATGCCATATTATTTAAGACAGGGGTCACCAACCTTTTTGAAACCAAGAGCTACTTCATGGGTATCGAGTCATGTGAAGGGCACCAGCTTGACACACTCCTCTAAAATAACAAATTTTGTGTGTGTGTGTGTGTGTGTGTGTGTGTGTGTGTGTGTGTGTGTGTATAAAATATATATATATATATATATATATATATATATATATATATATATACATAAATAAATAATTATCAATAACTTAGAGTGGGTAACAGACAAGATCAATATTCAACACTTTATTTTTATTAATCTCAGCAATTGTTCAGATGATCCCTTCTACATTTCATAAAAAAATGTCCAGTTTTCACCAGTCTCTTTTAACCATAAAAAACTAAACCCTTTTAATTCATGAACTATGTTGAACCATGTTTGAAAAAGTTATGCAACATTTAAGAAATATCAGCTTTCATATTAAATAAATCTTATCACATTTTTAACTGAACAAATCTGCTGCAATTCTGCTCAAAATCTGTTACATTTAATAAACACACTTTTGTGTGTTCTTCTTCACTGGAATTATATCCATACAGTTCTTGCCAAGAATCATGCTTGAGCAACCAGCACTGTCCTTTCATGAGAAGAAACTAAACAAGCACTGAGAGTGCTTATATGCACGGTGGAGCAGTGGTTAGCACCGCGGCAGCAGTTTACCCTTGGCCGGGGGATCGCGGGGATCGTGGGTTCGATCCCTGCCCCCGGCCAACAGTGATCTGTGTGGAGTTTGCATGTTCTGGTGGTGCATGTTCTCATTTTTCATGCAAAAACATGCAGGTTAGGGAGTTAAGGGGCGCTTGCGCACGCAGCGGCTGGTGGCTTGTTACCGGACTGCAGAACAAATCTACCTACGGGTACAAGATAAGTCCAAAAAAAAAAAAGAGTGGGTAGTGAAGTGGCGCTTCGCCATCGCCCCGCAAATGAAATACACGCAGCTTCCTTTCACGGTAGTTAAAAAAGAACTCTTCCTCCCGCTTACTTTGAAAATGATAAATTTTCTGTCTTTTTTTTTGCCATGTTTTTGGGCTTGGAAACCGCACTGCGCGCACCATCTTAACTGCCCGCTAGCTAAGCTTACGCTCCACAAGCGCGAAGGTTTTGTCATGCGCACAATACTGACCTTTGAACTAGGTCAGAGTTCACCTTAACTTTACGTATAATAAACATATTTTTATTTTTTTTATTTTTAAGACATTGTCATTTTAAAATCTATATACAGTGATCCCTCACTTATCGCGGTTAATGGGTTCCAGAACCGACCGCGAAAAGTGAAAAACCGCGAAGTAGCGTCATCCCTAATGACGTCATCCATAAATAATACGTACGTTCATTCTCTCACTCTCTCTCTCTCATACACGTACACACACACACGTGTGTGTGTGTGTACGTGTACATACATACGTAGATGTAAACAAAGTGTACATAAATATGTTTTTAGAACTCTTTTATTCTTATAACAAGATACGTAACTCAAGATGAAAATGATTTACTGCACAGGTTAATGAGAGCTTTACTGCTCCTCAGGTGACGCCTCATCGTGAGGTGCTAGAGGCGCAGGATCATCGAGGGCAGCTTCCGGTAGAGCTGGAGGAGGCGGCGTAGTGGCTCGACGGGAAGACTATTTCGCACAAAATGGCACAAGAGAACAGCAAAAAGTTCCATGCGGCGAGACTAAGTAACACGAGCGATAAAAAGCAATGAATGCGGTCTTCCTTCCCTTCATGGGTGCTCGGCAGGGAGAGGAGGTGGGTGAAACGTCTCGGCCAATCAGCTTGCGAGATTTCCGAGCCGAGCCAACACGAGAACAGCGAACAGAGAGTTGTGCGGCTCTCCGTGTTGACACGTGATGGTCTAATGTAGTCTCCCTGCCTTCTGCTAGCGCCCGCCCATTATTTCTCAATTTTGAATTTTTGATGAATATTTTTGAAAAATCCGCGATGCACTGAGGGCGCGAAAGGTGAAGCGCGAAGTAGCGAGGGATCACTGTAAATGCAAGTGTGATTTTAAAAAATATAAAAAATATAAAATAAAAAATAGCGGCAGAAAAAATTACATCTGCAGCTCACTTGCGAGTTGTGCTATTTTTAGAACAGGCCTGCGGGCGACATGGTGCCCGCGGGCACCGCGTTGGTGACCCCTGATTTAAGAGAAGAGTCTCTGCTGAGATGTCATTCTGTCTGTGCTTCTTGTGTGAGTTGTGTAATAAATCGTCTGAAGCCAAATCTGCCTCTTTCTTTACACGCTCCACAAACTATAGCATAAAGCGAGAACATGGCTCCAACCAACGCCCTGACAGTAACTGCATTAGGAGTTTGCCTTGGTGGGGTGGGAATGATGGACAGGCCACCTGGTGTTAGCTTAACTGTTGATCCAGCCAGTTTTGATCACTGAAGCTAGTGGTTTAGCCACTAATTAATAATTTCTGTACTTATTGTACTCCAGGTACCGGTTATATCCTATCAACCACTGAAACCACACACCCCTGTCCACCAGTGATGCCTTACTTCATTCATTCTTAAAGACAAATTGATGTTGGTCGGCTCAGGCTCTCCAGCTGAGCTAGGAGCTAGGATCTACCCAGCTAAGATTAGCAATAGTGATGTAAAAGGGAGAGTGGTGTTAAAAGAGAAATTAGAGATTTAAAGAGACATGCACTGAATCCAGCCATTCTCAGAAAGGCTGCATAAGATGATTCACAATTACGCTGCAATAAGTGAATAATTGAAGAAAAAAGTGCAGTTGATGACCCATTTAAACCTAACTGAAACAAGTAGATGAATCCCTCCAGTTAACCTCCCATCAGCAAAAACATTCAGCAAGCAGAATTTAATTTTATTGAGCAGCAACAAAGCATATTTTCAGCTAAAACTTATGAATAAAAGAAACCAGTGTATAAATTTAAAAAATGGTGATCAACTGTTGTACAAGAAAAGTAAAAAAAAACCATAACCTACAGGTATAACATAAGAACTACAGTGGTGTGAAAAAGTGTTTCCCCCCTTCCTGATTTCACATTTTTTTTGTATGTTTGTCACACTTAAGTGTTTCAGATCATCAAACAAATTTAAATATTAGACAAAGATAACACAAGTAAACACGAAATGCAGTTTTTAAATGAAGGTGTTTATTATTAAGTGAAAAACAAATCCAAACCTACATGGCCCTGTGTGAAAAAGTGATTGCCCCCTAAACCTTATAACTGGTTGGGCTGTAGAAGAGCTTGGAATAACGAGGCGATGTGACTTATAAACCAAAGTTTATTATCAGCTTCGCTCCTCTAACAAGTCTCATCTCAGTGCAGAAGCAGAATAAGAGGTCGAACACATTCAGACCTACATACTTATACCTACACATAACAAAAGACATTGCACATCAAAGCTGACATCCCGCATTAGCTTAATCCCCCCTCCTTTGTCTTCCTACTCCTCCACCTGACCCTGGGTGGTCAGGGCGATCGATCTGGTCTCCACCACTGCGCCTCGGATGCTCTTTGATCTTCGGTGGCGGTTGAGACCTCTTGTCCTGTTCTGAGGCGTGAGGTCGTTGTACATATGTAATCACCAAACATTCTAACATGCTTATACATATGTAGGTTATGGGATATATGATTAATATAAATCACAGCCCCCCCCCAAACGACTAAGAAAAGAACAATCAAAGAAAGTCCACAGTTTAAGATAATTTCTATGACATACTAACTGTTAAACCTCTTGACAAGGAAGAAACTTTCCAGCAGCTATGCTCCTGTAGAGAATTCAGTGGTAACCATAACAGCGTAGTAATATCACAAATCAGTCTTAAAACTGTCACAGCACAATCTGATAAAATAATTAACAACTTTTGGTTAATTTGCATCAGTCCCTGTGCCGTCTGAGTTTAAATCTTCTCCCGAATCTGCTGTGGGTCCGCTTTGGCGTCCTGGCGGGACCTTCCTGTAAGGAATCTGCAGCTTGGGGAGGAGAGTGGTTATTTGTTCCCTGCAGGGGGGCTGAGTCTTTTTTCTTGGGGGGTCTACCCCGCCGAGGTGCTCTCGCCAACCGTGCAGGTTCGTCTCTCAACAAGAAGGCAGGTTTAAGTCTGTCAATGCTGACTGTTTCTTTTCTGTCCCCTAAATCAAGCACAAAATGCTTATCACCAGGTTCCAGCACTCTGAATGGTCCGTCGTATGGTGGACGGAGGGTTGGTTTTAAAGCTTCATGCCTAACAAAAATGAATTCAGCGTTTTTTAAAGCTTGGGGGACAAAAACCCGTGGAAAAGAGTGATCTGCCGGTCCGGGGAGAGTGTCCGGTCCGTTGCTGCCAAAAAGCCTCAGGGCTGGAAGATGCCCAGGCTCTGGGTTCTCTGGTAAAAATTCACCTGGGAGTCTGAGAGGTTGTGCAAAAACTAATTCTGCTGGGGAGGCGTCTAGATCCTCTTTAGGTGCAGCACGCAACCCCAGTAAAACCCAGGGAAGTTTATTTACTCAATTTTGTGGTTTATATTAATCATATATCCCATACCTACATATGTATAAGCATATTAGAATGTTTAGTGATTACATATGTACAATGACCTCACGCCTCAGAACAGGACAAGAGGTCTCGACAGCCAGCGAAGATCAAAGAGCATACGGAGTCGCAGCGGTGGAGACCAGATCGATCTCCCTGACTTCCCAGAGTCAGGTGGAGGAGACAGAGGACAATGGAGGAGATCGATCGCCCTGACCCCTCTTGGTCAGGTG
Source organism: Pholidichthys leucotaenia (assembly GCA_020510985.1). NCBI lineage: Eukaryota > Metazoa > Chordata > Actinopteri > Cichliformes > Pholidichthyidae > Pholidichthys > Pholidichthys leucotaenia. The sequence goes on along the minus strand of CM035836.1, from coordinate 444,954,842 downwards.
GAGGAGACGGAAGACAAAGGAGGGGGGATTAAGTTAATGCGGGATGTCAGCTTTGATATGCAATGTCTTTTGTTGTGTGTAAGTATAAGTATGAAGGTCTGAATGTGTTCGACCTCTTATTCTGCTTCTGCACTAAGATGAGACTTGTTAGAGGAGCAAAGCTGATATTAAACTTTGGTTTATAAATCACATCGCCTCGTTATTCCAAGCTCTTCTACACTGGTGACCCCGACGTGATCTGAACACGCAACTGACCCGAGCTCGTGGTTTCAGCAAGCTGAGGCTCAGTTTGCACTGGCGGGAATAACGGCAGACGACACAAAATTTTATCACGTCGGGGTCACCAGTGTAGAAGAGCTTGGAATAACGAGGCGATGTGACTTATAAACCAAAGTTTATTATCAGCTTCGCTCCTCTAACAAGTCTCATCTCAGTGCAGATGCAGAATAAGAGGTCGAACACATTCAGACCTACATGACATAACGTTCGGCTCAGGAGACGCACACACACAGGCTCAGAGTAGTTCAAATTGTTTATTAACAACAGGGGTGTATGGGTGTGTGTCTGCGGAATGTTAATGTGTTGGTGGCGGCGTCTGCTTCAGGCACAGAGGCAGGAGACCGTACAGCCGGCAACCCTATGGGAGAGAACAGAGACACAGGGTGATGGGCACACACCAACACAAGAGGAGAATAGGCGAGGGAGAAGCTTACTTGCTAGGGACAGATGACTGGCACAACAAGGACGGAACCCGGGAGACAGCCACCTGCAGGGCTCGGTGCAGCAGCGAGGATGGACGAGGGAACGGAGTTGTCCGCCGCCGAGGAATCCACCTATGCACAGGGGAGCAGACTGGGAAAGATGAGGTAAGTGTTCCTTACCACACAGCGTCATGCTGAAGAATAAGTAGCGTCACGTTGACGGGGAAGAAGTCTGACGGCTTCAGGCCGAAGCTCAGGGCGAGGCGGCTTATATCCCTCGCCGCTGACGATGAACAGGTGTGCGAGCAGGTGGCGCCGCTGATGAGCGGCGCGGCGTGACAGTACTCCCCCCTCTAGCAGCGCCTCCTGGCGATGGCTTCTCTGGGTGCGCTCGGTGGAAGTCCGCGATGAGCGATGGGTCCAACACGAACGACGAGGGTACCCACTGTCGATGCTCGGGCCCATAGCCCTCCCAGTCCACCAAGTACTGCAACCCACGACCCCGGCGCCGGGAGTCCAGGATGGAGGCGACGGGCCAGGCCGGATGGCCACCAATCATCCGGGGCGCGGGTTGCGCAGCAGGAGGAGGGCAAAGGGGGTCGGTGACTGCCAGCTTCACCTTAGACACGTGAAAGGTGGGATGGATGCGGAGGGAGGGGGGAATAGCCACGCGCACAGCCACCGGGTTGATGATCCGGGTGATGGGGTAGGGACCCATGAATCGCTGTGCCAGCTTCCTCCTCTCGCCTTTTAGAGTTACGTCCTGGGTAGATACGTAGACAAGTTGCCCAACTCTGTACGCCGGGGCAGGTCTTCTGTGCCGGTCCGCCACAGTCCTGTTGCGCTCCGCTGTGCGTAAAAGCGCATTGCGTGCGGCAGCCCAGATGGAGCGGGACTGCCTGAGATGCGCCCTAACTGAGGGGACAGTTACCTCACTCTCCTGCACCGGGAACAGCGGGGGGTCATAACCCAGGGACGCCTTGAAGGGGGACATCCCTGTAGCAGAAGAGCGAGTGGTATTGTGGGCGTATTCAACCCAGGCAAGATGGTTACTCCAGGACGTGGGTTTAGATGCGGTCACACAGCGGAGCGCAGCCTCCAGCTCCTGGTTGGTCCGTTCACACTGCCCGTTGGATTGGGGGTGATGGCCGGAGGAGAGGCTCACCTTGGCTCCGATGGCGTTACAAAACGACCTCCAAACCTCAGATGAAAATTGGGGGCCCCGGTCCAAGACCACGTCCACCGGAATCCCGTGCAGCCTGACCACGTGTTGGACGAGGAGATCCGCCGTCTCCAGGGCAGTAGGGAGACCTCGCAGGGGGACGAAGTGCACAGCCTTGGAGAAACGGTCCACAATGGTCAGGATGGTGTCATAGGAGTTGGAGACGGGGAGTCCGGTGACGAAATCCAACGCGATGTGCGACCAGGGCCTGCGAGGGACGGGCAGGGGCTGGAGCAGACCCGCTGGAGGGGCATTTCCCGACTTGCAGGTGGCACAGATTGGGCAGGCCCAGGCGTAGCGGGCTGCGTCCCTCCGCAGGCCTGGCCACCAAAAGGACCGTTGGAGGAGGTCTATCATCCGGGAGGTGCCAGGGTGCCAGGTGAGCTTGGAGGTGTGCAGCCAGTGGATGACCTCTCCTCGGACCGCGGATGGCACGAACAGCCGCCCCTCCGGTCCGCCGCCAGGGTCAGGTTCCACTTCCTGCGCCTTCCGGATCTTGCTCTCAATGTCCCACGAGATGGCTCCCACGACGCACGACCTGGGCAGGATGGTGTGGGGCGTTTCCTCCGACTCCACGGGGGTGAACTGCCTAGAGAGGGCGTCAGGCAGGCCGTTCTTAGAGCCAGGCCTGAAGGTGATGGAGAACTGGAACCTGGCGAAGAACAAGGACCAGCGTGCCTGGCGGGCGTTCAGGCGCTTGGCAGATCGTAGGTATTCCAAGTTCTTGTGGTCCGTCAGGACCACGAACGGCAGGTTCGCCCCCTCTAGCCAGTGGCGCCACTCCTGCAGGGCGAGTTTGATGGCCAAGAGCTCTCTGTCCCCCACATCGTAGTTCCTCTCCGCCGGGGACAAGCGCCGGGAGAAGAAGGCGCAGGGCCGTTTGGCGCCATCGTCCGGCGACCGCTGGGATAGCACTGCCCCCACTCCCGTGTCCGAGGCGTCTACCTCCACGATGCACTGCAGCGCGGGGTCGACCTGGCGAAGGACCCGGGAGGAGGAGAACTCCACCTTCAGCGCCTGAAAGGCAGCAGCGACCTCTTCGGTCCACCGGAACGGGACCTTAGGGGACGTGAGGCGGGTCAGTGGTCCGACGATGGAGCTGAAGTTGGGGACAAAGCGGCGGTAGAAATTGGCGAAACCAACGAACTGTTGCACCTGCTTCCGGGACGCAGGTGTAGGCCATTCCACCACCGCCTTCACCTTCTCTGGGTCTGGGAGCACCTTGTCGTGGGCGATGATGAACCCCAGGAAGGATGTAGTCCTGGCGTAAAATTCACATTTTTCAGCCTTCACGTATAGTCGATTCTCCAGCAGTCTTTGGAGGACCCGCCTCACATGGACCTGGTGCTCGTCCCTGGACTTGGAGAAGATGAGAATATTGTCCAGGTAGATGAACACGCAAAGGCCAATGAAGTCCCGGAGGACGTCATTAATGAGGCGCTGAAAGACGGCAGGAGCGTTGGTCAACCCGAACGGCATTACCAGGTATTCAAAGTGGCCGTTTGGGGTACGGAAGGCTGTCTTCCACTCATCTCCCTCCCGGATCCGGACGAGGTGGTATGCGCTGCGTAGATCCAGCTTGGTGAACCAGGTCGCCCCCTGGAGGGAGTGGAAAGCAGTGTCCATGAGAGGCAGGGTGTAACGGTCCTTCTCGGTGATGTCGTTGACAGCCCGGTAGTCTATGCAAGGGCGGAGGGACCCATCCTTTTTCCCAACAAAGAAGAACCCTGCCCCCACGGGTGACGATGATGGGCGGATTATCCCAGCGCTCAATGACTCTTTTAGGTAGGCGTTCATTGTCTCCTTCTCCGGCGCTGACAGGCTATAGAGCCGACCAGAAGGTAAGGGAGCCCCCTGGCGGAGGTTGATGGCGCAGTCATAGGGCCGATGAGGGGGGAGAGACATAGCTTTAGTCTTGCTGAACACCATACCCAGGTCGTGAAATTTCGGAGGCACCAGAGACAGGTCCGGGGGTGCAGCGTCCGTCGCAGGGGGAGAAGCGGACGGAGAGCAGGCAGCGGACTGAAGGCAGGTGCCCATGCAGAACGTGCTCCATGCCGATACCCCAGCTGACTTCCAATCCAGGACAGGGTTGTGAAGGCGTAGCCAGGGATACCCCAGGATGACGGGCGACACAGAGTTGGGTAGGACATAAAAGGTCATCTCCTCCCGGTGGTTTCCCGAGATGATGACCGGGACGGGGATGGTCTGGTGTGATACTCTCCCAAAGGGAGGCACGGGAGAGGTTGACAAGGGAGATGGGATTCTTCAGTGCCTGACAGCGGATGCCCAAACGGGTTGCCAGGCTTTGTGAAATGAAGCTGCCTTCTGCGCCCGAATCCACCAGTGCATGGGTGAGATGCCCAGTGGGGTTGTGGCAGAAACGGATGGGCAGCTTCAATTGGGTGAGTGGATTTAACCGGTTGACGTCCGCGAGGCCCCCTACAGTGACTCGCGGACCCCGCCGACTGACTTTCCGTGGACAAAGCTTCACCGTGTGTTGGTCATCTCCGCAATACATGCAGAGATCCAACTCACGGCGGTGTTGTCTCTCCGCAGGGGAAAGCTTTGTCCAGCCCGTCACCATCGGCTCCGACTCCTCAGGGCACGATGGTGGCGGCGCCGCCAGGGGGCGAGCTTGGAACAGGCGCGGCGAGGCTTCGCGAGGGCGAGAAGAAGACGACTTCCGCCCCGAGGAGCGCTCGCGCAGCCTGTTATCCAAACTGATCGCTAGAGATGTTAGCTCCGCTAGCGTCTCAGGGATATCCCGCCCAGCTAGTTCATCCCTCAGATCATCATTGAGACTGCGGAGGAAAAGGCCGCAGAGGGAGCGTTCCTCCCAGCCTAACTCCTCCGCCGCTACCCGGAAGTCGACCGCGTAGTCCGCTGCCAACTGGCTTCCCTGCTGGAGGGCGAGAAGCCGATCGACCTGGACCGTCTCGGTAAGAGTATGGTCAAAGACCTCCAGGAAGCGTCTCACGAACTGGTCATACGTGAGGGTGGCATAACTGGGCCTCGCCATTACGGCGTAGGTCCATGTTAATGCTCGCCCCTCCAGGAGATTCCCGATATAACCAATTCGGCTATGATCTAAGGGAAAGTCCCCGGGCACCCGGTGGAAAACGGACTCACACTGCATAATAAACCCCCGCGCTCCGCCGAGCTTACCGCTAAAGCGGGCGAGGGTTGGAATGGGCGTGAGCCGAACCGGTGCACCCGGAGCCTGCTGGACGGCCGCTGGAGCAGCAGGAGCTGCGCCACCCTGACGAGCCGGGGGGAACGGCTGTTGGGGGTCCAAGCGGTCCAACCGGTTAGTTATAGTAATCAATTGATTAAAAATCACCTGTTGCTGATAAACAATCTGATCCACTCGAGCCTCGAGAGTGGAAAACCGGTGTGCGAGCCCGCCGTCTGCCGAGCCGCTCTGCTGAAGCCGTACTGACATAACGTTCGGCTCAGGAGACGCACACACACAGGCTCAGAGTAGTTCAAATTGTTTATTAACAACAGGGGTGTATGGGTGTGTGTCTGCGGAATGTTAATGTGTTGGTGGCGGCGTCTGCTTCAGGCACAGAGGCAGGAGGCCGTACAGCCGGCAACCCTATGGGAGAGAACAGAGACACAGGGTGATGGGCACACACCAACACAAGAGGAGAATAGGCGAGGGAGAAGCTTACTTGCTAGGGACAGATGACTGGCACAACAAGGACGGAACCCGGGAGACAGCCACCTGCAGGGCTCGGTGCAGCAGCGAGGATGGACGAGGGAACGGAGTTGTCCGCCGCCGAGGAATCCACCTGTGCACAGGGGAGCAGACTGGGAAAGATGAGGTAAGTGTTCCTTACCACACAGCGTCGTGCTGAAGAATAAGTAGCGTCACGTTGACGGGGAAGAAGTCTGACGGCTTCAGGCCGAAGCTCAGGGCGAGGCGGCTTATATCCCTCGCCGCTGACGATGAACAGGTGTGCGAGCAGGTGGCGCCGCTGATGAGCGGCGCGGCGTGACACTACATACTTATACCTACACATAACAAAAGACATTGCACATCAAAGCTGACATCCCGCATTAGCTTAATCCCCCCTCCTTTGTCTTCCTACTCCTCCACCTGACCCTGGGTGGTCAGGGCGATCGATCTCCTCCATTGTCCTCTGTCTCTTCCACCTGGCCCTGGAAAGTCAGGGCAATCGATCTGGTCTCCACCGCTGCGCCTCGGATGCTCTTTGATCTTCGGTGGCGGTTGAGACCTCTTGTCCTGTTCTGAGGCGTGAGGTCGTTGTACATATGTAATCACTAAACATTCTAACATGCTTATACATATGTAGGTTATGGGATATATGATTAATATAAACCACATGGGCCACCCTTAGCAGCAACAACTGCAATCAAACCTTTGCAATAACTGGCAATGAGTCTTTTACAGCGCTGTGGAGGAATTCTGGCCCACTCATCTTTGCAGAATTGTTGTAATTCAGCTACATTGGAGGGTTTTCGAGCATGAACTGCCTTTTTAAGGTTATTCCACAGCATCTCAGTCGGATTCAGGTTAGAACTTTGACTAGGCCACTCCAAAGTCTTCATTTTGTTTTTCTTAAGCCATTCAGAGGTGGACTTGCTGGTGTGTTTTGGATCATTGTGCTGCTGCAGAACCCAAGTGCACTTCAGCTTGAGGTCATGACCAGAAGGCCAGACGTCCTCCTTCAGGATTTTTTGGTAGACAACAGAATTCATGGTTCCATTTACTACACAAAGTCTTCCAGGTCCTGAAGCAGCAAAACAACCCCAGACCATTACACTACCACCACCATATTTTGCTGTTGGTATGATGTTCCTTTTCTGAAATGCTGTTGTAGCGGGTTGAATTCAACCCCCCCCCCCCCACACACACACAACACACAGAGACAGTCAGCTCGCACTCCTGGGTTTTTTCCACTGCATGCTGCATTTACAGCTGTGAGGTTAAAGTGTCATCCATGCATTGTGTTCATGCATCCTGTCTGTACCTCTGATATGCAAATGCCCAGATTGACTGCTGTGAATGTCTTTGATGTATTGTCTGAGTTGAGTATATAAGCTGTCTGATTTTCATGTTCATTCTGTCATTCTGATTCTGCAACTGCTGCTGCTGGACACACACATTTTGTGTCCCTCTGGAGAGCCGTGGGCTCGCTCCCGGCGCACATGCACGGCGCTGGGAGCGGAGCTGGTGACGGCAGTATGATTTAATAAACCAACTTAAAACTCCATCGCTGCCTTTATTTTATCGTCCGCTTCACTGTGTTACTTTTATGTCGGATGTAATGGGACACACCATCCATCCATCTTCTTCCGCTTAATCCTTTTCGGGTCGCGGGGGGGCTGGAGCCTATCCCAGCATCTTTTGGGCGAGAGGCAGGGTACACCCTGGACAGATCGCCAGTCCATCGCAGGGCCAACACAGAGAGACAGACAACCATTCATTCTCACAGTCATACCTAAGGACAATTTAGAATCCCCAGTTGATGCCAGTTAATCTAACTTGCATGTTTTTGGCACGTGGGAGGAAACCAGAGAAATCCCGGAGTAAACCCACACAGACACGGGGAGAACATGCAAACTCCACACAGATCAATGTTGGTCGGGGGCTAGGATCGAACCCAGCATCCCCCGGCCAAGGATGAGTTGCTGTGCTGCCGCAGTGCTAACCACTCCGCCACTGCGCTGCCCTGTAATAGGACACACACCTTCCAAAAAGTTCAACTTTTGTCTCATCAGTCCACAGAGTATTTTCCCAAAAGTCTTGGTGATCATCAAGATGTTTTCTGGCAAAACTGAGACGAGCCTTTATGTTCTTTTTGCTCAGCAGTGGTTTTCGTCTTGGAACTCTGCCATGCAGGCCATTTTTGTCCAGTCTCTTTTTTATGACGGAGTCATGAACACTGACCTTAACTGAGGCAAGTGAGGCCTGCAGTTCTTTGGCTGTTGTTGTGGAGTCTTTTGTGACCTCTTGAACGAGTCGTCGCTGCGCTCTTGTGGTAATTTTGGTTGGCCGGCCACTCTTGGGAAGGTTAACCACTGTTCCATGTTTTTGCCATTTGTGGATAATGTCTCTCACTGTGGTTTGCTGGAGTCCCAAAGCTTTAGAAATGGCTTTATAACCTTTTCCAGTTTCTTTGGATCGCAGCATGATGTCTAGCTTTTGAGGATCTTCTGGTCTACTTCACTTTGTCAGGCTGGTCCAATTTAAGTGATTTCTTGATTCAGAACAGGCGTGGCAGTAATCAGGCCTGGGTGTGGCTAGAGAAATTGAACTCAGCTTTCTGAAGATGTGATAAACCACAGTTAGTTTGTTTTACCGGGGTGGGGGGTGGTCACTTTTTCACACAGGACCATGTAGGTTTAGATTTTTTTTTTTACCCTTAATAATAAACATCTTAATTTAAAAACTGTATTTTGTGTTTACTTGTGTTATCTTTGTCTAATATTGAAATTTGATTCATGATCTGAAACATTTAAATGTGGCAAACATACAAAAAACGAGAAATCAGGAATGGGGCAAACAACTTTTCACACCACTGTATGTTTATAACATGCATGTCAGCAAAAGTAACTTCTGTAAAATACGCTTAATCGATTTCCTCCCATTTGAGTCACTGAAATCAGACACAAAAACAAAAGCTGTCAGAGTTCTTCAAGCTGCCATCAGTTAAATGGAAACCTAATCCACAGACAGATCATCAGTTGGCCATTTAAATTCACATGCATGCAGTTTGAATTTGGAAAGACACTGTCAGACTCCATATATCTGGTAGTCTTTAAAAAGTTGTATAATGTGATCAGAGGTTTTAGTTTGCAGTGGAAAATATTTGCAGCACATGGTAATGACAAAAAAAGAGAAGGAACAGCTGGACGAACGCTCATAAAATTCTACACTCAGCACGCCAAAGCAAACTACCACCACACATCTTAGGGTAATTAGATAAAGTAAAGCCATTTTATAGTCCCATCAGTGTTTTCCCCTCACATACCTCCTACAGAAAATGATTAAATGAGAACTTAGGAATGTGCAGTTCACTGTTTAGTCTTCATTTTCCCTCAGTTTTCACCCATGACCCCACCAGATCACCAGAAGGCCTCTGAAACCCATCAGGCCTCAGCTTATCTAAACTGTAGAGCATACAAGGACCAGGACCGGCCTCCTCATTATTCAAACTCCATCCATCTTTAACCAGAACTCCACTAACAGGAGACTCCTTTTTTCATATGTGCAGACTCCAGCACGCTGGACAGGCATTTCCTCTGGGTGGGACCTGAGAGCAAAGACATTCTTGAGCCAGGCACCTCCACTTCCTGCCTCTGTTAACAGTGCACTCAAACACAAACTGTCTGGACCTTATTTTGCACTTTATTTGACTCTGTTATCTAGGGTGCGACAACAGATTAAGTTTAAGCTGCAAGATTTTTCATGTTGAATGTAAACAAAAGGGAGAAGTACAAGGTCAAACCGTCTAGATAACATTGAGTAAAACTGATATTTTTTAAATAAGTTTAAAACTAATAAGATTAAAAGACTCTTAGAATAATTTCAGAGCTGCAAGCAGCATATGTGGCAGAAGCATGTTATATTTTACAACTCAGATCTCTTTTTTTAGATACCAGTGCATATTTAACTGTATTAGACTGCCACTGTGTGGTGTCACGCTTTTATGCAGAACCACTTCAAAATCTTCAGTTAATGTAATATACATTTTTGGACTACGGGAAGAAAGCAAAGTGCCCAGAGTTAAGGTGCATCTGGACTGGGCCCCATGGCCTCACCTTGAGTTGTAATTTATATTCCTTGTCTCCAGGACATGGGCCCCAGCCCACGTATTGGCTTTGAGTTGTATTTTGGGATTTTTGTATTCACCTTTATTGTTATTTTTGGAGTTTGCATGTTCTCCCCGTGTTGCGTGGGTTTACTCCGGGATTTTTCCGGTTTCCTCCCACATGCCAAAAACATGCATGTTAGGTTAATTGGCTGTTCTAAATTGTCCCTAGATATCTGTCTCCTATAGGCCCTTAGAATAGAGGGTTAGTATTAATGAAAAGCGCTTTGAGTGGTCTTTGTGACTAGAAAAGCGCTATATAAGTGCAGGTTAGTTAGTAGTTAGTTAGTTATGGTTATCCTGGGTTGTGATTATTATGATTTTTCTGTCTTGTACATTTATTTCTCTGTGGGTTTTCCTCTTGGTCTAGTTTCATTATTATTATCATGGTCTTGTCTCCTCTGGTCCTTAGTTCATGTCTCATGTGTATCCCCTGTCTGTTACTATCTGTGCAGCCTTGCCCATCCTGTTTTCCGTATCTGTAGTCATTCTCTGCGTCTCTGATTGCCCCGATTGTACCCACCTGTCCCTTGTTGCTGTGATTACTCCCTGTCTATACACATTATCTCACAAAAGTGAGTACACCCCTCACATTTTTGTAAATATTTTATTATATCTTTTCATGGGACAACACTGAAGATATGACACTTTGACACAAAGTAAAGTAGTCAGTGTTCAGCATGTATAACAGCGTAAATTTGCTGTCCCCTCAAAATAACCCAACACACAGCCATTAATGTGTAAACCACTGGCAACAAAAGTGAGTACACCCCTAAGTGAAAATGTCCAAATTGTGCCCAAAGTGTCAATATTTTCTGTGGCCACCATTATTTTCCAGCACTTCCTTAACTCTCTTGGGTTACCGAATGTTAGCTGCTCTGCGGCTCCATTTTTGGATTGAATTTAGCTGGAAAGTTTTACACAATGCTGTACCCGAGGTCCAAAATTTGGTGCTACACCCGTGGTGGCTAGCACTATATTATCAGAATAAATCCTGTGATAAAAAGACTTACCGGTTGAGGACATAGCCAATTGTATGCACGGTGGCCCAGGATAATGACTGAAACTGCAGTTTAATCGTAAAACCCATCTTAATTTGGGTCAAGTTTTCAAAGCAGTTTGTTAAAAAATGCTAACTAGCCTGGAGGATAATGTCAGTTAGGCCAGAGAGTCCTGATTGGCTCAACACCCACGTGCCAGCACCAAGAATAGCTACATCACCAAAAACGTTCTGTCTCAACTATGTTATACAGCGCTGGTCTCAACCACTGAGCCATAGAGAGAACACTGGATTGCGCACTGGCCAGCAGAAGTGAAGACACCAGAAACTCTGTGACCGCCACTTTAGTACACACCCAAAACACTCATCGAGTCAGTGGAGAATGAATGGGTTTAGTAGTAAACGGTGCCACTTTTACCTCAATAACTTCCCAAAAAAATTAACAGATTTTTGACTTTTCTGATTATCCAGCCATCCCATGGCCGTTAAACATAATGTCAGCTCGATTTCTATAGTTCAGTGGTTGCGCAAAATTATAAGCTGTGTCTCCATACCAAGAAGTTCAAAATCTGTTAATTCTTTGGGAAGCTATTGAGGTAAAAGTGGCACTGTTTACTGCTAAACCCCATTCATTCGCCATTGACTCGCTGAGTGTTTTGGGTGTACCAATATGGCGGCCCGGTGGCTTCACTCGGCTCTGTGCTTGCTAATGGGGTGTGCTCGAACCAGCGTTTTCTATAGCGGGGTTGCACCTGACGTCAGTGGTCACATGCCACATTGTTTTTCTGCCATTTTCAACGGCAAATAGAGTGGACCCTGTGTTGAGAACAATAATAATTCCACTAGCCCCTACTCAGCCTGACTCGCCACAGTGTTGTTCATTTTCCATTACGACTGAATACCACCTTAAGTGAGTGAGCTCTTTACAGCAAGGCGGCCGACACTCCCATGAGACCGTTTGCATGTGACAACAAAAACACAAGATGGCTATCGAGGCAAGCCTGCTACTCGCTGGCTTTTTTCAGAGTAAAGGCAAAAAAGGAGAGCCAGAAAAGGCTACAGGCGGTGAGGCGAAACACTGAGAAAAGTACTGGGGAGTTCAGGAAGCCATGGAGCAGCGGAAGACGTGACGATACGAACTAGATCTACATATGAAGGTAAGCTAATGATTGCTAATACTAGTTAGCACTAATAAGTCCCCTGTACTACATTGTAATCACGGCAAGTTATCGCTATTAGGTACTAAAATATGTATGCTGTGTGTGTTAGTTAACTCATTGTCTGCATACAGGAGACAATGGTGTTGTTTGTTCAAAGTAAGCTTTCCACCACTGGGATAAATAACGGCAAAGATGCATAATATCACATCACTCACCATCCTCTATCACTGTTTTCAACAATGATGATGCCGTGGTTGGGTCTACGCCACTCTGCCTCCTGTCTGCCTCCGCCGTGGCCGTGAATTCATTTCAGGTCGCTCCATCCAGCTCCCTCTGGATTTCTTTAATCAGCTCCCAAGCACAGAAAAGTCTGCACCTCACTGGTGGACCACGGAGTTGATTTGTGTGTCACCATTTATCTCATTGATTACACTCACTCACGCTTGTTGTTGATGATCTGACTGTTCGTTGCCGTCCAAAATGGCGCAGTAAACAAAAGACACGTGACCCGTGTGACGTCGGTGCAACCCCTCTATACAGATCAGTGGTCACAACTGCCTTTTTGCAGGGGGTGGGGCTTAAGTGAAACTTCATAGCAAAAAAAAAACAAAAAACAGATATGCGACATTTGAGCGATTTCACTCTTGATGTGTCTTGTAAGTCATAAACATGTTACAGACATGTTAATAAGAAAAAAAAACTAGATTTTTGGCAGAGTGTCACTTTAAATCACACTGTTTTTTTGGGAGCGCAGTGCAGCGACGCATTTGATTGGTTAGACTGAGTGTTTGAGCACTACTCAGGGACAAATTTGATTAGCAAAATTGGCGGAAGATGACAAGGATTGGCCAAAATTGTGGCGATTGGACAAAGTTGCAAGGTCACGCAAAAGATGCAGCGAATGACTGATTTCGCGTGAATCAGTGCGATTGCAAAATTGTGAAATCCTGGAGGGACTGAATAATAGAGAAATGGGCAGCATTGTTGCCAAGTCCGCTCATTATAAGCGACTTTGGGCTTGTTTTTCTCTAAAGTCGCTTGTAAATCTCGTCAGTTGCAGGTTGCGGGGTTTTGGGCTTGCTTTTTAATGTGTAGTTGCTTATATGGGCTTGCTTTGCTGTCTGTGTGACAGCTCTCCATATGGGAACTTTTTTTTTTTACTTTATTAGACCACACATACAATTTTTACAACAAATCTGTTACTGCCAGGGGAATAATAATACTTTTACATTCGGAAAAGTTTCAAGCCAAGGTTGCAATACAAAAATAAAATTAAAATGTGATATTTATGTACAAATACTAAATTTCTCAACAACACCAAACAGCTTTCTTATTTTTTATGCCGCTAATAGTTGTGCCATATTGTTTCAGTTCAAAATAAAAATGTTCAAAGTTTGGTTTCATTCTGGAGTCTGTCCACTTCTTGTGTACGTGAATCTCTCCTTTAAGCAATAACAGTTGTATGAAATAAACAAAGTCCTTGTCCACAGATTTTTGTTCAAATCCAAAAATGATGTATCTTTCTTTAAACAGAATTCTTTGTCCAGTCCTCTGCAAAATAAAATGTTCAATATTTGTCCAAAACGTCTATGTGTAAATACAAGTAACAAACAGATGAGACTCTTTCCAGTTCACAAAAACACAAGAATGATCTATTTCGAGTCCAAACCTTTCAAATAAATCTTTAACAGGGTATATACGATGCAAAATTTTATAAGAAACTTCCTTTTCCTTGTTATTAACAAAAAAATTATCACTAACTGACCAAGTTTGTTGCCAATTTAACCCTTGATACTGAGCTGCCCCAAAACATTGACCTGTAGATATTCCCAGTGTCTGCATAACGCTTCTTATATATTTATTGCATATAGTAATATAGTATAGTAATACTATATACTATAGTAAAATACTATAGTAATATAATATAGTATCCTGGAATTTCCCCGTTGTGGGACTAATAAAGGCTTATCTTATCTTATCTTATCTTATCTTAGTACCTTAAATTGAAAAAAATTTCCATTGAAATGAATGGCAAGAGGGAAATTATCTTCTGATAATTTGATATTTGTCGGTTTAAAAGATCATTTTCCACATAATTAAAGTTGTCGGCTGTCGTATAATAACAGAGTAATATTTAGTTTTTGTTTAAATGACGAGCGGACAACAACTCCCATCATCCCACATCACTAAACACGATTACAGTTTTTCAATTTTTTTGTTGACTGTCAACTTTACTGTTAATTTGCTGTTGCTTACACAGAATGCGCGTCTTTTCTTTTGATCAAAGTTTAAGAATTTAAGTTATTCAGAGTTTTTATGTTGACTGTATTTACTTTAAATTTACTGTTGCTTATGCAAAATGCATATGTATTTTTCTTTAATTAAAGTTTATAAAATTCAGTTATGCTTGAACATGGTGTTCGTTATGGACAAAGCATAATGGACAAGCATAAGGGTGTCCATATGTGCACCTGGCACCAGGACACCCTAGGTCGCAGGTCGATGGTCGATTTTTTTATCGTATCATCAGACCTGCGGCCGTATGTCTTGGACACTCGGGTAAAGAGAGGTGCAGAGCTGTCAACTGATCACCACCTGGTGGTAAGTTGGATCCTATGGCAGGGGAGGATGCCATTCAGACCTGGTAGACCCAAATGTATAGTGAGGCTGTGCTGGGAACGTCTGGCTGAGGCCCCTGTCCGGGAGGTCTTCAACTCCCACCTCTGGAAGAACTTCAACCACATTCTGAGGGAGTCTGGAGACATGGAGTCTGAATGGGCCATGTTCTCCACCTCTGTTGTTAAAGCAGCGGCCCAGAGCTGCGGTCGCAAGGTCGTCAGGGCATCTTATGGTGGCAACCTCCGAACCAAGTGGTGGACACCAGTGGTGGGGGGGCCATTAAGCTGAAGAAGGAGTCCTATCAAGCTTGGTTGGCTTGTGGGACTCCCGAAGCATCTGAGGTGTACTGGCAGGCCAAGTGGAGTGCAGCTCGGGTGGTTGCTGAAGCAAAAACTCAGGTATGGGAGGAGTTCGGTGAGGCCATGGAACAAGACTTTCAGTCGGCCTCGAAGAGATTCTGGCAAACTGTCCAGTGGCTCAGGAAGGGGAAGCAGCTCCCTGTCCACACTGTGTATGGTGTGGATGAGGCGCTGTTGACGTCAACTGGGGATATCGTCGGACGGTGGAAGGAATACTTTGAGGATGTCCTCAATCCCACTGATACGCCTTCCACAGAGGAAGCAGGGCTTGTGGATGAGGGGGACGACTCGCCTATCATAGGGGCTGAGGTCGCCAAGGTGGTTAAAAATTTCTTTGGTGGCCAGGCCCCGGGGGTGGACGAGATTCGCCCTGAGTACCTCAAGGCCCTGGATGATGTAGGGCTGTCATGGTTGACACACCTCTGCAACATTGCGTGGAGGTCAAGGGCAGTGCCCTTGGCATGGCAAACCGGGTTGGTGGTTCCACTCTTCAAAAAAGGGGACCGGAGGGTGTGCTCCAACTTTAGAGGGATCACACTCCTCAGCCTCCCTGGGAAGGTCTATGCCAAGGTACTGGAGAGGAGAGTCCGGCCGTTGGTCGAACCTCGGATTCAGGAGGAGCAATGTGGTTTTTGTCCTTGCCGTGGCACATCGAACCAGCTCTTTACCCTCTCGAGAATCCTTGAGGTTTTGTGGGAGTTTGCCCAAACAGTTTACATGTGTTTTGTGGACTTGGGAGAAGGCATTCGACCGCGTCCCTCGTGGTTTTTTGTGGGGGGTGCTTCGGGAGTATGGGTTATCGGGCTTGTTGTTACGAGCTATTCGGTCTCTGTACGACCGTTGTGAGAGTTTGGTTCGTATTGCCAACACTCGATCGGACTCATTCCCAGTGAGAGTTGGACTCTGCCAGGGCTGCCCTTTGTCACCTATCCTGTTCATAATTTTTATGGACAAGATTTCTAGGCACAGCCAGGGAATGGAGGGTGTCATGCTTGGTGACCACAGGATCTCTGTTGTTTGCAGATGATGTTGTCCTGCTGGCTTCATCTAGCAATGACCTACAGTTCTTGCTGGGACAGTTTGCCCCTGACTGTGAAGTGGCTGGGATGAGAATCAGCACCTCCAAGTGTGAGTCCATGGTTCCCAGTCAGAAAAAGGTAGATTGTCCTCTCCGGGTTGGGGACAGGCTCCTGCCCCAAGTGGAGGAGTTTAAGTATCTTGGGGTCTTATTCACGAGTGAGGGGAGAATGGAGCGAGAGATTGACAGATGGATCAGAGCAGCATCTGCAGTGATGCAGATGTTGTACCAGTCTGCTAGGGTGAAGAGGGAGCTGAGTTCTAAGGCAAAGCTGCCGATTTACCAGTCAATCTACGTTCCTACTTTCACCTATGGTCACGAGCTTTTGGGTAATGACCGAAAGAACAAGATTTCGGATACAAGCGGCTGAAATGAGCTTTCTCCGTAGGATCGCTGGACTCACCCTCAGAGATAGGGTGAGGAGCTCAGTCATCTGGGAGAGGCTCAGAGTAGAACCGCTGCTCCTCCACATTGAAAGAAGCCAGCTGAGGTGGTATGGGCATCTGATCAGGATGCCTGCTGGACGCCTCCTACTTGAGGTGTTTTGGGCACATCCCACTGGGAGGAGACCCCGGGACAGACCCAGGACTCGCTGGAGAGACTACTGTATGTCTCCAAGCTGGTCTGGGAACGCCTTGGTATTCTCTCTGAAGAGCTGGAGCAGGTGGCTGGGGAGAGAGAAGTCTGGGCTTCTCTGCTTCAACTGCTGCCTCCATGACCCGGCCCTCCGGAAAACGGTAGAAGATGGATGGATGGATGGAAAATTCAGTTATTCGAGGCTGACTGTGCTTACAGTCAATTCACTGCAAACAAAAATAAATTGATATATCTATCCTGTTATCAAGCAGCCTCTCTTTTACACAATGTGGTTGGTTGGCTGTTGGTCTTTTTGGGGAGCTTATTTCCATAGAGCTGGTTGCTTGTTTCTCTCGTGAGATTTGGCAACACTGGTGGACGATACCAGCATTTTTCCTTTCCATACAATACCATTAATTTATAAATTCATTAATTTGTGAGGCTTTTTCTTCGATACTGATACTTTTTGCCTCATAGATAGATAGATAGATAGACTTTATTGATCCCAAAATGGGAAATTACAGTGTAACAGCAGCGTGACACACATGATTGCAGTTTCATTAACAACTGTATTGCAAGGGCAATATGAAATATGAATAAAACTCATAAATACAGTGGGGCAAAAAAGTATTTAGTCAGCTACCAATTGTGCAAGTTCTCCCACTTAAAAGATGAGAGAGGTCTCCAATTTTCATCATAGGTATACTTCAACTATGAGAGACAAAATGAGGAAAAAAAATCCAGAAAATCACATTGAAGGATTTTTAAAGAATTTATTTGCAAATTATGGTGGAAAATAAGTATTTGGTCACCTACAAACAAGCAAGATTTCTGGCTCTCACAGACCTGTAACTTCTTCTTTAAGAGGCTCCTCTGTCCTCCACTCGTTACCTGTATTAATGGCACATGTTTGAACTCGTTATCAGTATAAAAGACACCTGTCCACAACCTCAAACAGTCAGACTCCAAACTCCACTATGGCCAACACCAAAGAGCTGTCAAAGGACACCAGAAACAAAATTGTAGACCTGCACCAACCTGGGAAGACTGAATCTGCAACAGGTAAGCAGCTTGGTGTGAAGAAATCAACTGTGGGAGCAATTATTAGAAAATGGAAGACATACAAGACCACTGATAATCTCCCTCGATATGGGGCTCCGCGCAAGATCTCACCCCGTGGGGTCAAAATGATCACGAGAATGGTGAGCAAAAATCCCAGAACCACACAGGGGGCCTAGTGAATGACCTGCAGAGAGCTGGGAGCAAAGTAACAAAGGCTACCATCAGTAACACACTACGCCGCCAGGGACTCAAATCCTGCAGTGCCAGATGTGTCCCCCTGCTTAAGCCAGTACATGTCCAGGCCCGTCTGAAGTTTGCTAGAGAGCATTTGGATGATCCAGAAGAGGATTGGGAGAATGTCATATGGTCAGATGAAACCAAAATAGAACTTTTTGGTAAAAACTCAACTTATCGTGTTTGGAGGAGAAAGAATGCTGAGTTGCATCCAAAGAACACCATACCTACTGTGAAGCATGGGGATGGAAACATCATGCTTTGGGGCTGTTTTTCTGCAAAGGGACCAGGACGACTGATCCGTGTAAAGGAAAGAATGAATGGGGCCATGTATCGTGAAATTTTGAGTGAAAACCTCCTTCCATCAGCAAGGGCATTGAAGATGAAACGTGGCTGGGTCTTTCAGCATGACAATGATCCCAAACACACCGCCCGGGCAACGAAGGAGTGGCTTCGTAAGAGGCATTTCAAGGTCCTGGAGTGGCCTAGCCAGTCTCCAGATCTCAACCCCATAGAAAATCTTTGGAGGGAGTTGAAAGTCCGTGTTGCCCAACGACAGCCCCAAAACATCACTGCTCTAGAGGAGATCTGCATGGAGGAATGGGCCAAAATACCAGCAAGTGTGTGAAAACCTTGTGAAGACTTACAGAAAACGTTTGACCTCTGTCATTGCCAACAAAGGGTATTGTAGTTCATATATCCATATCTGCATATGTATAGACACAGGGGGATGTTTTGTGACTGCATATGTGGAATGACCTCACGTCTCAGAAGAAGACAATAGGTCTGGACCGCCTGCGGAGAACAACGAGGAGATGGAGGCGTGGCGGTGAAGACCTGAAAAGACTTCCTGACCCCCCAGGGTCAGGCGAAGGAACGGGAGGACATTGGAAGGAGACATTGGATGATTAGAAGGATATGACAAGGATGTGTGATGTTGGCTTTTGTTGTGTGATGTATAAGTATGGGGGTCTGACTGCGATCAGTCTCTTTCTGCTTTTGGTGAGACATGTTGGGGATGTGAAGCCGACATTAAATCTGAATTACAAAACCATTCAGCTTCTTCATTTCACACTCCCCACATTGGTGACCAGTACGTGAGAATGGATGAAAGGCGTTCCCCCGTTGCAGACTCGTCGGAGGCGGCCCAAGCGAGCGCCGTCGCCATCAAGCTCCCAGAATTCTGGCAGAACGACCCGAACTCGTGGTTCAAGCAGGCTGAGGCACAGTTCGCGCTCGCAGGGGTGACGGCAGACGAAACCAAGTTCTACCACGTCATCGCTAGGCTCGACGCCGCCACAGCACAAAGCGTGCGGAGCGTGATACAGCAGCCGCCCGCCAGCGACAAATACGAGGAGCTGAAGGCTACTCTCATCGAGAGCTTCGTGCCCTCGGCCGAGGAAAGGGCCAAGAGACTACTGGCGAAGTATGGCCAAGGAGGGCGCAGACCGATGGCCCTGATGGAAGACATGCTTCAGCTGAGGGAGGCAGACAACGACAGCTTCCTCTTTCAGCACATCTTCCTCAGCAATCTCCCGGCGCACATGTGAGGGACTCTGGCCAGCATGCATTGTAAGACCCAGCAGGATTTCCGCACGCTGGCCCGGGAAGCACAGCGACTCCTCAACTCCTGCGGCGAACAGATGGCCACGGCAGCAGCGGCGGACCTCGGTGCGGAAGCCCAGGGCATCGGGGAGCCGGAGACAGCGGAGCAAATCCCGCCCACCATGGCAGCGACGCGGCCGCGACGCAACAGACGAGACGACCTCTGTTACTACCACCGGCGGTTCGCTGAGAGGGCATACAAGTGTGTGCCACCGTGCAGTTTCAAGAGCTCGGGAAACTCCAAAGCCGGGAACCGTTAGCAGCTACGGCTCTTGGCAAGGCCAACAAGCTGCTCTACATCACTGATGAAGGCTCCGGGCGACATTTCCTCATAGACACCGGAGCTCAGGTGAGCTTCATCACCCCGACCTACGCTGACCGAGTGGCTGGACCCCGCGGCAATGGGGCAACAGCGGCGAACGGCTCGAACATCAGCACTTATGGTGAAAGGACCTTGTCTCTGTCCTTACACGGCCGCACTTATGAGTGGACTTTTATCATAGCGGCGGTGAGTTTCAACATGTTAGGTGCTGATTTCTTATGTTCACTTGGGTTGTTAGTTGATCTTGCAAACAGACGCTTAATCAATGCACTGTCATTCTCTTCTATCCCCTGTGCAGCTCGAGTGTCCCCACCACCTGTGCAGGCCAACGTCGCCACAGCAGGCGGTGAGTTTGACAAACTCCTCACCCAATTTCCAGCACTCACAGTTCCCAAATTTTCGGCAACAGTAGCGAGACATGGGGTGGAGCACTTCATCTCCACAACGGGCTCCCCTGTTTTCGCTAAAGCTCGGCGCTTAGACGCGACCAAGCTCGCCATAGCACGTGACGAGTTCGCCAGCCTGGAAAAGCTGGGCATTATTCGGCGCTCGAAAAGCCCATGGGCTTCGCCACTGCATATGGTCCCGAAAGCTGACGGCTCCTGGAGACCTTGCGGCGATTACCGCAGATTAAACAATGCTACAGCGCATGACCGCTACCCAATCCCTCACATCCAGGATTTTTCACTACATCTGGCGGGTGCACGTATTTTGTCTAAAATAGGCCTGGTCCGCGGCTACCACCAAGTCCCAGTCCGACCTGAGGACGTCCCTAAAACGGCCGTAATAACCCCTTTTGGTCTTTTTGAGTTTCTGCGCATGCTGTTTGGCCTTAAAGGTGCGGCACAAACGTTTCAGCGTATGATGGACGCTGTGTTACGCGATCTTCCTTTCGTGTTTGTCTACCTCGACGATATTTTAGTCGCCAGCACGTCTGAGGAGGAACACGAAAATCACCTCACTACAGTTTTTCAGAGGTTGGAAGAACATGGGTTAATAATTAATCCAGCCAAGTGCCGATTCGGCGTGGCGCAGATTGATTTTTTGGGACACCGCGTTTCCCCAGAAGGGGCAGTCCCATTGCCTGATAAGGTGCGTGCAGTGGCAAATTTTCCCCAACTACAAACGGTCAGATCGCTGCAGGAATTTTTGGGAATGGTAAATTTTTACAACCGTTTCCTCCCCCGCGCAGCTCAGCTCATGCAGCCATTATATGCCGCGCTTAGAAAGCAAAAGCCCTCCAACGCTATCGTGTGGTCCCTAGAGCGGGAATGCGCGTTCGCGGAAGTAAAAAGAGCCCTGGCTGATGCCGCACTTTTGGCCCACCCCAACCCCTCGGCCCGCATAGCGCTTACCACAGACGCATCAAATTTGGCCATAGGGGCGGTCGTGGAGCAGCACGTTGACGGGGTTTGGCAACCGCTAGCATTTTTTAGCAAATCCTTAAACGAAACCGAGCGCAAATACAGCACGTTTGACAGGGAGCTGTTAGCGCTTCATTTGGCCATTCGCCATTTCCAGTTCTGGCTGGAAGGTCGGTGTTTCACGGCTTTTGTCGACCATAAACCGCTCACTTTTGCGATGTCTAAAATCTCAGAACCTTGGTCAGGCCGGCAACAAAGGCAGCTGGCCGCAATTTCGGAATTTACCACGGACATTCGGCACGTAGCGGGCAAACTCAACGTGGTGGCAGACTGCCTCTCCTGCGCCGTGACATCGTCAGGGCACGCGGAGGCGGATTATACTACCGCAGCCGCAGGGCGCAAGACCAACACGGAAGCGTACGCAGCCCCAGTTCACGTAGGGATAGATTACACAGCCATGGCAGCAGAACAGGGTAGTGACGCGGACGTGCACGCACTCCAGTCTGGACCAACAGGGTTAAGGCTGGAGAGCAGGGGTTTGCGTGATGGTGTGCCCCCCTTAATCTGCGACATGTCAACCGGGCAACCTCGCCTGGTAGTCCTGGCCACGTGGCGCCGCCGCGTTTTTGACTCGGTTCACTCCCTGGCGCACCCGGGAGTACGCGCTTCAGTGAAAATGGTGGCGGAGAAGTTTGTTTGGCCGGGCCTGCGCAAGCACGTAAAGGAGTGGGCAAGAACATGCATGTCTTGCCAACGTGCCAAAATTCACAAGCACATGAAAGCTCCTTTAGAACCATTCCGAATCCCGGCCAGGAGGTTTGACCATGTGCATGTCGACCTCGTGGGCCCCCTACCGTCGTCGCAGGGGTTCACACATCTTTTAACAATGGTGGACCGAACCACACGTTGGCCAGAAGCGGTCCCGCTGTCGTCAGCTACGGCCGCAGAGGTGGCTCGCATTTTTTTAACGACCTGGGTAGCGCGTTTCGGAGTCCCGTCGGACATCACGTCCGATAGGGGACCTCAGTTTGTCTCAGAGCTCTGGTCTGCGAAGGCCAGCAGCTTAGGGGCGACAATCCATCGCACTACCGCGTATCACCCCCAGGCTAATGGTTTATGCGAGCGTTTTCATAGGTCTTTGAAGGCTGCCCTGAGAGCGTCACAAACGGATGCAGATTGGGTTAACAAACTACCGTGGGTTTTATTGGGGTTGCATTCTGCGCCCAAGGAGGATCTAGACGCCTCCCCAACAGAATTAGTTTTTGCACAACCTCTCAGGCTCCCCGGTGAATTCTTACCAGAACATCCAGAGCCGGGGTGCCTCCCAGCTCTGAGGCCACTAAGCAGCACGGGAGCGGACATGCTCCCAGGCCCGGTTCATCACGCTTTTCCGCGGGTTTTTGTTCCCCAGGCTTTAAAAAATGCCGAGTTCGTTTTTGTTAGGCACGAGGCTTTAAAGCCAACCCTCCGCCCACCATATGATGGTCCATATAGAGTGCTGGAACCTGGAGATAAGCATTTTGTGCTGGATTTGGGGGACAGAAGAGAGACAGTCAGCATTGACAGACTCAAGCCTGCCTTCATGTTGAGTGACGAGCCTGTACGGGTGGCGAGAGCACCTCGACGTGGTAGACTCCCCAAGGGACACATCCCAGCCCCCCCGCAGGGATCAAATAACCACTCTTTTCCTCAAGCTGCAGATTCATTACAAGACAGCGCCGCTGGGACGCCAAGGCAGGCGTACAGCAGATTTGGAAGACCGTTGAAACCCAGACGACACACAGACTGATGTGAATGTGATAATGTGTTTTAAGATATGCTGTCGGGGTTATCATGGCAGTTTTAAGGCGGACATGGGGCATAGACTGTACTGTTACTGTTATCACTGTGTTTTTAACGTGATCATGCCGTATAAATTATGCTGTTGGTGTGGTTGCTGAAGATTTTTTTTTCTTTTTCTTTTTCCTTCCTTTTAATGTGATCAACTTGTATAGTTATGCCAGTGATGTCACCATATTCTGTGAACCTAAATATATTGTCCTTTTCTTAGACGTTTGGGGGGGGCTGTAGTTCATATATCCATATCTGCATATGTATAGACACAGGGGGATGTTTTGTGATTGCATGTGTGGAATGACCTCACGTCTCAGAAGAGGACAATAGGTCTGGACCGCCTGCGGAGAACAATGAGGAGATGGAGGCGCGGCGGTGAAGACCTGAAAAGACTTCCTGACCTCCCAGGGTCAGGCGAAGGAACGGGAGGACATTGGAAGGAGACATTGGATGATTAGAAGGATATGACAAGGATGTGTGATGTTGGCTTTTGTTGTGTGATGTATAAGTATGGGGGTCTGACTGCGATCAGTCTCTTTCTGCTTTTGGTGAGACATGTTGGGGATGTGAAGCCGACATTAAATCTGAATTACAAAACCATTCAGCTTCTTCATTTCACGCTCCCCACAGGTATATAACAAAGTATTGAGATGAACTTTTGTTATTGACCAAATACTTATTTTCCACCATAATTTGCAAATAAATTCTTTAAAAATCAGACAATGTGATTTTCTAGATTTTTTTTTCTCATTTTTTCTCTCATAGTTGAGGTATACCTATGATGAAAATTGGAGACCTCTCTCATCTTTTAAGTGGGAGAACTTGCACAATTGGTGGCTGACTAAATACTTTTTTACCCCACTGTACTTGAAAGAAATTCTTATGATACTAAAATAGGGCAATGAGCAAAGTAAATAAAAATAAAATGAAATATAATTCAATTATAATAAAAAAAAAGACTTAAAATGAATGCAAAATTAATTAAATTTCTTAATTTGGTGCAGATTCTCAGTCATCCAGGCAGGTAAGTATGCTGTATGAAAGCTCAGTCAAGTCAACTGGATTCAAGTATTTTTTTTTTAATTTCTGAAATGTTTCACTATTCATCCAAATTCTATGGTAATACCAAGCAGCACATACTGTATGTGTAATTTTTTTCACAATGCAATGCTTTTTAAAATTTTTTTATTTTATTATTTATTTAAACTGCCGTTGCCTCCTGCTCCATCGATCTTCGGTGTGCCAGAGATCATCTCTGTTCAACCAAGATGATTCTCCCCTCCAAAGACCAGGGCGGAAGGTGTGTGACTGACCTGACAGAGCTGTCAAATCTGTCAGGTCAGTCACACCTAAAACAGCTGATGTGACACGTCAGGAACAACAGGTGACAGTTTTCACAACCAGGCTCAAAGGCGCACGAACTAATGGCAATAAAAAGTTTATTTTCAATAAAGTGGAAAAAAACAAGATAATGCATAGAGTGTCCTTTTGCCAGGAGGCACAGCCAGTAGCAAAGTGTGATTTATCATGGAAAACAGCTGAGCTCTACACTTTGGTGATCAGCTGATTGGATCCACCTCCTCCGGTGTACTGACATTTTGGCATATCTATCTGAACAGCACTAGACAGCCGATGTGACAGACTGCAGTCAAAGGTAAAAAAAAAAAAAAACATGGTGGGGGGGGGGGGGTAAACAGCGATATGGATCTTTATCCTGTAGTGTGAAAGTGCTCACACACATCCCCGACAGGTCCCATTATACGAAAAAGTAGTATGTTTAGCTCTCTTTTGTGTGTATGTGCTGCAGGCAGCAGCTGAGCTCTGTATGGGTTTTTCCTGTGAACCAACACTGCAAATACACCATTATAGGGTAGCTGTAAGTTACATATAGGTTCCAAGAGCGTTACTCATTTCTTCTGTCACCCACGATGCTGGTGAGCTCACTCTCACTCTGCACCGGAGTCACATATAGTGACTGCTTGCTTGACTGAGGCTGTCAGCGAGTTTTCGGCTCTGACATCTGATAGGCTCCCATAATCGTGACAAGGCAGACCATCTCTAAAACATGCCCGGGCTGGTTTTTCACCAGTTTTCACAAAAATTTAATGCCTAAAACTCTCAGAAATTAACACAAATTGCATGTTTTGCATTAACATGGTGGTATTTCAATATTTGAGAAAATATCGACTCTAAAGTATCGATCAGCTTGTATCGAAACTTGAGTATCAATACGCCCATCCAGGTGTCATGGCAAGCAACATTAGTGACGTTTCCCATTTCTTGATGTACAGGAAGAGTTAAAATGCCTTCTTGGAGAGAAAAATGAGATAACAGCAGTTTTAAGATAAGCGTGTGGCGTAAGGAAAAAGCGAGCTAGACGACATGAACTTTATTCCTTCTCCAACATACTGAAGAATAAAAGAGCTCCCAAGTCTCTGTGCATTCCTCTTTTATACCTTTAATTCCATGCATTGAGACCCGTAACTTCCGATCATGATATACTGTTTGGAACAAAGACCTGTGTGGCATATTAACATAACGCCGGCCCCGCTGCCCACACCCTTCTCTCTTCCAGCAGCTCCGGCAGTTCCTCTTCTCCCCAGGGGGTACATAGTCCATACTGTCCCGTTTGAGACCCCCCGGTGGCACTTCCTCCTCCGGTCCATTTTCCCCTCTTATCCCAGCTGCCTTCTCTGGGTGGAGAATCCCCCACCCATGCCACCACAAGCGTTTTGATAATCATACTACCAACTGACACTTCAGAAGGTTAAAACCTACAAAAAGCACAATTTCAGTCAATGACCCCTTTAAGCATATGATCCAGTGTTTGACTCTTAAATACAGTGCACCCGGAAAGCATTCACCGCGCTTCACTTTTTCCGCATTTTGTTATGTTACAGCCTTATTCCAAAAGGGATTAATTTTTTCCTCAAAATTCTACACACAATACCCCATAATGACAATGTGAAAAAAGTTTTGAGATTTTTGCAAATTTATTAAAAATAAAAAACTAAGAAATCACATGCACATCAGTATTCACAGCCTTTGTGCAATACTTTGTTGATGCACCTTTGGCAGCAATTACAGCCTCAAGTTTTTTTGAATATGATGCCACAGGCTTGGCACACCTATCTTTGGGCAGTTTCTCCCATTTCTCTTTGCAGCACCTTTCAAGCTTCATCAGGTTGGATGGGAAGTGTCGGTGCACAGCCATTTTCAGATCTCTCCAGAGATGTTCAACTGGATTCAAGTCTGGGCTCTGGCTGGGCCACTCAAGGATATTCACAGAGTTGTCCTGAAGCCACTCCTTTGATATCTTGGCTGCGTGCTTAGGGTCGTTGTCCTGCTCAAAGATGAACCGTCACCCCAATCTGAGGTCAAGAGCGCTCTGGAACAGGTTTTCATCCAGGATGTCTCTGTACATTGCTGCATTAATCTTTTCTTCTATCCTGACTAGTCTCCCAGTTCCTGCCTCTGAAAAACATCCCTATAGCATGATGCTGCCACTACCATTGGCATGGTTATGAGCAGTGCCTGGTTTCCTCCAAACATGACACCTGGCATTCACACCAAAGAGTTCAATCTTTGTCTCATCAGATCAGAGAATTTTGTTTCTCATGGTCAGAGTTCTTCAGGCACCTTCTGGCAAACTCCAAGCAGGCTGCCATGTGCCTTTCGGATAGTACATTACAGGTTAAAAGAAACTGTATAATATAACAAGGTCAAATTAGACAAAGACTCCTTCTACTATACAATTCCACGTGAGTTATCCGAAATGGGTGATGGCTGAAGCCGCAGCTTATATTGCCCACCCATATTCCATCCAAGAATTCAAAGGAGAAAAAAGAGAAAACAAGACAAGAGCGATTACAATTTAAAACAAGGCTAAGACAAAATATGACTGAGAGAAAAAGAAAACTGAGCTAGTCTAAGTTAAGCGGTTACTATTCAAAAACAAATCTAAGACATAGTGTCACAGAGAAAAAAGAAAAACTAAGCTATAACACAACACAGGCTGGAAATGTCAATCCTTATGTGAGTTTACATGTCGTCTTGTAAATATGTTTGGAGTATTTCTTCCTTTAGTTTTTGTTTAAATTGTCCAAGCTTTGTACATGATTTTAATTCAGGTCCAAAATCGTTCCATAATCTGACACCTTGCACTGAAATACAGTGTTGCTTGGTAGTTGTTCTCACTGTAGGCTTTTGAAATATACATGTTCCTCTGAAGTGATATCGTTTCTCCCTTGTTTGGAACAACTTTTGGATATTTGCGGGCAGTGATAGATTCTTCACTTTGAACATTATTATTGCGGTTTTAAAGTCGATCAGATCTTTCAACTTGAGAGTTTTTTGTTTAAGAAAAAGTGGGTTTGTTGGTTCCCTGTAAGCTGCTTTGTTGATTATTCTAATAGCTCTCTTTTGAAGCATAAAGAGTGGATATATGTTTGTTTTATATGTATTTCCCCATACTTCATTACAATATGTCATGTATGGGAGTATTAATGAATGATACAAGGTGTATAGTGTGGGTTGATTCAGCAAATTTTTCACTCTGTGTAATATTGCAATTGATTTGGATACTTTACCTTTTATATAATTAATATGTGGCTTCCAACACAGTTTGTTATCAATTATTACTCCAAGGAATTTAGTTTCGGATACCCTTTCAATCTCTACACCATTTACACTGAGTTTGGGTACTGGGTAGTTGTGATGGTTGTTAAAGACTATAAATTTTGTCTTGCTTAAATTGAGCGTTAATTTGTTTGAGTCAAACCACAGTTTCAGCTTTCCTAATTCCTTTCCGAGTGTATCCAGAAGTTGTTCCAAGTTGTTTCCACTGCATAGCAGGTTAGTGTCATCAGCAAACAATATTAAGTCCATTTTTTCTGAAACTTTACATATATCATTTATATACATATTGAATAATAATGGTCCCAAAACTGAACCCTGTGGGACTCCACAGGTGACCTTCAGTAGCTCTGAGTTTTTGTTGTTAACACATACAAACTGATATCTATTCTTTAAGTAACTTCTTAACCAGGACAGTGCTACCCCTCTGATACCACAATTTTGTAGTTTCTTTAATAATAGATTGTGATCTACTGTATCAAATGCTTTTTTAAGATCCAGGAATACTCCAACTGAATACTCTTTATTTTCAATGGCTGTTGATATTTTTTCTGTAAATTCCATTAAGGCATATGCTGTTGTCCTTTTGTGTCTGAACCCATATTGCTGCTCACACAATAAATCATTCTTCAGTATGAAGTTGTCAATTCTCTCATAGAATATTTTTTCAAGTATCTTGGAAAATTGCGGTAATAGTGAAATTGGTCTGTAGTTGGAGAGTTCCCCTCTGTCGCCTGTCTTGTAAATCGGAATTACTTTAGCTATTTTCATTGCATTGGGAAATATACCTGATTGGAGAGACAGGTTACAGATATACGTAAGTGGTTTCACTATGCATTCGATAACAGTTTTGACTAGTAGCATATCAATACCATCGCAGTCAGTAGATGTTTTACTTTTGAACGATTTAACAATTTCAATGACCTCTCTTTCGTCTGTGTTCTTTATGAAGATGGTGTCTTTTACAGCAGTGTTATTGCATATTGAATCACCTGTTGGCACCGTAGTGGGTATTTCTCGGGCCAGTTTAGGTCCAATGTTAACAAAAAAATTATTAAATTCATCTGCAGGTGAAGCTATATTCACATTCGGAGTCGATTTATTATTTTTTGGAGTGTTAGTTGGGTAGCTGGTATTTCTGCTTTTATTTCCAAGGATACTGTTGATTATTGTCCATGTATTTTTAATATTGTCTTTGTTTTTTTCCAGTTCTTTACTGTAATAGTCTCTTTTACTACATCTTATTATATATGTTAACTTATTTTTGTATGTTTTATACCGCTGCTCTGCTTCTTTTGTCCTTTTCTTTAGGAAAGCTTTATATAATAAATTTTTCTTTTTACACGCCTTTTGTAGTCCTTTGGTTAGCCATGGTTTGTCAGTAAATTTGTGTTTAAGCTTTTTTTTAACTAATGGGCAGTTTTTTTCATAAAGAGTGGTTACAATGTTTGTAAATGTGTCATAGGCTTCATTTACATCTGATACATAGACTTCTGTCCAGTCTTGCTTCAGCAAGTCCTCTTTAAAAGAACTGATTGCGTTTGGTGATTTGTGTCTGAACGATTTTGAGATTTTTTCTGGGTTGGGCCCCGTGTGGCCATGGATAAGTGCAAAGATTGGCAAGTGGTCGCTTATATCATTTATCAATAATCCACTTTCTATTTTCTTGTCGAGAACATTGACAAACAGGTTGTCAATAAGTGTAGCAGAGTGAGCTGTGATTCTACTGGGATGTGTTATTGTGGGATATAGACTCATGCTGTACATAGAGTTCATGAACTCTGTAACTACATTTTGTTGATGTGGATTAAGTAGATCAATATTGAAATCTCCACAAATTGCTACCATTTTCTTACTAGTAATATTATTGTACAGCTCGACTAATTTATCTCTGAATGTCTCAATGCAAGTTCCCGGCGTTCTGTATATGCAGCTTATGATTAGATTTTTTGTTTTGTCTAGGTCAATCTCAACAGTAACACATTCCAGAATCCCTGGTAGTGCTGAGGACATTTCATTTACAAGCTTACATCTATATAGGTCATCAATATACAGTGCAACACCACCACCCTTTTTTTGAGATCTGTTAATGTTAAACATCTGATATCCCTCTATTGCCATCAGGGGAGCCTGGTCTGCATTAAGCCAGGTTTCAGAGACTGCTATAGCTGTGAATTTTCTGTTTAGCTGTTTTAAATAGTCCTGAATCTGTGAGAAGTTTTTGTTAAGACTTCTGCTATTGAAGTGTATTATTGACAGTTTACCATCTAATTGCACTTGACTTTTGAATTGCTTTTCAGTGTAATATTCACAGTGGTTATGAATATTATTGAAAAAGTGGTTATCAGGATCAATATCATTCTCCATCTCTTGTGGTTTATGTTCAGCATAGTGGCATATTTTTAGAGTTTGAGTTTCCTCACTCTGTGTTTCATAGTGTTCATTTGTATTTATCTAAGTCAGTAGCATCTCTGATCATCTCTGATCTTTTGCTAAGGAGTGGCTTCCGTCTGGCCACTCTACCATACAGGCCTGATTGGTGGATTGCTGCAGAGATGGTTGTTCTTCTGGAAGGTTCTCCTCTCTCCACAGAGGAACACTGGAGCTCTGACAGAATGACCATCGGGTTCTTGGTCACCTCCCTGACAAAGGCCCTCCTCCCAAGATCGTTCAGTTTAGACGGCCGGCCAGCTCTAGGAAAAGTCCTGGTGGTTCTGAACTTCTTCCATTTACAGATGGAGGCCACTGTGCTCATGGGGACCTTTAAAGCAGCAGAAATTTTTCTGTACCCTTCCCCCGATTTGTGTCTCGAGACAATCCTGTCTCAGAGGTCTACAGACAATTCCTTTGACTTCATGCTTGATTTGTACTTTGACATGCACGGTCAACTGTGGAACCTTAGACGTGTGCCTTTCCAAATCATGTCCAATCAACTGAATTTACCACAGGTGGACTCCAATTAAGCTGCAGAAACATATCAAGGAAGGTCAGTGGAAACAGGATACACCTGAGCTCAATTTTGAGCTTCATGACAAAGGCTGTGAATACTTATGTACATGTGCCTTTAGTTTTATTAAATTTGTATTAAAAAAAAAAAAAAAATCCCACATTGTCATTATGGGGTATCGTGTGTGGAATTCTGAGAGGAAAAAAAATGAATTTCATCCCTTTTTGAATAAGGCTGTAACATAAAATGTGGAAAAAGTGAAGCGCTGTGAATACTTTCCAGATGCACTGTACAATGACATCCCAAATCCTGTTTGATCCCATATCTTGAAAACTAAAAAAAAAAAAAAAACTAAAAACAAAACATATAAGATGCAGTAAAAGAGACTATTACAGTAAAGAACTGGAAAAAAAAAGACAATATTAAAAATACATGGACAATAATCAACAGTATCCTTGGAAATAAAAGCAGAAATACTAGCTACCCAACTAAATTCCAAAAAATAAATCGACTCCGAATGTGAATATAGCTTCATCTGCAGATGAATTTAATTTTTTTAACATTGGACCTAAACTGGCCCGAGAAATACCCACTACGGCGCCTACAGGTGATACAATATGCAATAACACTGCTGTAAAAGACACCATCTTCATAAAGAACAGACGAAAGAGAGGTCATTGAAATTGTTAAATCGTTCAAAAGTAAAACATCTACTGACTGCGATGGTATTGACATGCTACTAGTCAAAACTGTTATCGAATGCATAGTGAAACCACTGACGTATATCTAACCTGTCTCTCCAATCAGGTATATTTCCCAATGCAATGAAAATAGCTAAAGTAATTCCGATTTACAAGACAGGCGACAGAGGGGAACTCTCCAACTACAGACCAATTTCACTATTACCGCAATTTTCCAAGATACTTGAAAAAATATTCTATGAGAGAATTGACAACTTCATACTGAAGAATGATTTATTGTGTGAGCAGCAATATGGGTTCAGACACAAAAGGACAACAGCATATGCCTTAATGGAATTTACAGAAAAAATATCAACAGCCATTGAAAATAAAGAGTATTCAGTTGGAGTATTCCTAGATCTTAAAAAAGCATTTGATACAGTAGATCATAATTTATTATTAAAGAAACTACAAAATTGTGGTATTAGAGGGGTAGCACTGTCCTGGTTAAGTAGTTACTTAAAGAATAGATATCAGTTTGCATGTGTTAACAGCAAAAACTCAGTTACTGAAGGTCACCTGTGGAGTCCCACAGGGTTCAGTTTTGGGACCATTATTATTCAATATGTATATAAATGATATATGTAAAGTTTCAGAAAAAATGGACTTAATATTGTTTGCTGATGACACTAATCTGCTATGCAGTGGAAACAATTTGGAACAACTTCTGGATACACTCGGAAAGGAATTAGGAAAGCTGAAACTGTGGTTTGATTCAAACAAATTAACGCTCAATTTAAGCAAGACAAAATTTAGTCTTTAACAACCATCACAACTACCCAGTACCCAAACTCCGTGTAAATGGTGTAGAGATTGAAAGGGTATCCGAAACTAAATTCCTTGGAGTAATAATTGATAAACTGTGTTGGAAGCCACATATTATATAAAAGGTAAAGTATCCAAATCAATTGCAATATTACACAGAGTGAAAAATTTGCTGAATCAACCCACACTATACACCTTGTACCATTCATTAATACTCCCATACATGACCTATTGTAATGAAGTATGGGGAAATACATATAAAACAAACATATCCACTCTTTATGCTTCAAAAGAGAGCTATTAGAATAATCAAAGCAGCTTACAGGGAACCAACAAACCCACTTTTTCTTAAACAAAAATCTCTCAAGGTGAAAGATCTGATTGAATATTATTATTGCGGTTTTAAAGTCAAAGTGAAGAATCTATCACTGCCCGCAAATATCCAAAAGTTGTTCCAAACAAGGGAGAAACGATATCACTTCAGAGGAACATGTATATTTCAAAAGCCTACAGTGAGAACAACCACCAAGCAACACTGCATTTCAGTGCAAGGAGTCAGATTATGGAACGATTTTGGACCCGAATTAAAATCATGTACAAAGCTTGGACAATTTAAACAAAAACTAAAGGAAGAAATACTCCAAACATATTTACAAGACGACATGTAAACTCACATAAGGATTGACATTTCCAGCCTGTGTTGTGTTGTAGCTTAGTTTTTTCTTTTTTTCTCTGACACCGTCTTAGATTTGTTTTTGAATAGTAACCGCTTAACTTAGACTAGCTCAGTTTTCTTTTTCTCTCAGTCACATTTTGTCTTAGCCTTGTTTTAAATTGTAATCGCTCTCGTCTTCTCTTTTTTCTCTTTTGAATTCTTGGATGGAATATGGGTGGGCAATATAAGCTGCGGCTTCAGCCATCACCCATTTCGGATAACTCACGTGGAATTGTATAGAAGGAGTCTTTGTCTAATTTGACCTTGTTATACAGTTTCTTTTAACCTGTAATGTACTATCTGAAATAAATAAAATTCATTCATTCACTGCAGTTAAGCAGAAAACTAACATACCTTTCCAGATTTCAAGTGCATAGATGCCCATTTCTGTGCACCTGTTAGCACAGGTTTAAGAAACTAATCTATGGCCTCCTGTGGCTCAACAGCTGCACCATAATGTTGGTCCTTGACAGCTGGAGCAGTTCCAAGAATATAGGGATTCAATGCGGACTTTTTGGTGGGTCCTTATAGTATACGGGACAGTTGTACAGTCATGTTTGAAGATAAAATATTGCATCTTGCATGTTTGATAAACCATGCAGAATGTTTCTGAAATGTGGAGTGTTAAAACTTTCTACAAACATCTGTTTATTAAAAAAAAAAAAAAAATCCAATAGTGACTGTCCCAACAAAAAAATGTGCATACCTCTTAGAACTCTAAGGAATCATCCTGCTTCTTGACAAAGTGTAGTTTGTAGTCTGCAGTTTGTTTCAGGAGTCCATTAGTTATGTGACCTTGTGCTGCCCCCTAATGGTTTACTTGGGAAAAAACAGCTGCTCATTTACACAAACACCAACAGAACTTTTAATTCAAACGACAATGCCTGTTGGAACAAGTTCACACAGTTTTAAAAAAAAAAAAAACAACAACACACAACCCACACACATGTAAACTCAGCTGTGTTTATGAAGAATGATGAACATGCAAACAACTGACATTCGATGAACAAGGTTGACTGGACTGTATTTCTGCAATGCTGAAACAATGGGAATCATTTTTTACTTTTCTCACAGAGGGAATAGAGAAGTTCAATCTGCTCAGCATATTCGAATCCTGGTCTGTGAGAAAGAACATAATGGGGGGGGGGACCAAACAGAAGATCATAATGGCATCAATATATGCATTTGTTTAACTAGATACAGTGGTAACATACTGTAATATGGACAGTAGACTTTTGCAGCCATTTCCCACTTTGCATCAATATTCTCTCTCTCTCTCTCACCGTCCAGGTGTTTCAAGAATCAGAGGGATGTTGTCCAGTCTGGGCTCATTGACAATATCTTGAAATGCAGCGATTCCAATGTGACCTTTGCCGATATCTTCATGCCGATCCAGATTGCAGCCGAGTTTGCCTACAAATTAATAAAGAAAAGTCTCGCCCTTAGAAGGGACAGATTATCCTCCAATGTGACATTAACTCAACTTCTGCTAGTACCTTTAGAGTCATTGAGGTGGATGGCTTTAAGATTGTGGAGACCCACGTCCTGATCAAACTTGTCAAGCATGGCCTTCACTCCTCCTTCTGCAGCCAGATCATATCCTCCCAAGCCAGAAAAAAAAAAAAAATCTCAGCACACAAAGGCACACCTCTGGCCAAATGGCAGATTTCAGATTTTAATGAATCAGTCCTTTTAAATTTGGCTATAAAAGACATGCTGTACTGCCATCAGGTTTCACTCACCAGCTGCAAAGGCATGACAAGTATCTAGACACACTCCGACTCTAGTCTGGTCTCTCACTTTGTCAATGATGCTCTTCAGCTCACTGAACTTGCCACCCAGTGTGCTGCCCTGGCCACTCATGTTCTCCAACACTGACCCAGGAGAAGGCCAAGAAAGGAAAGGATGATTAGTTTGACTTTTTTTAAATAAATACCTGAGCACTTATTCTCACTTTATGCGTTTCACTTCACCATTTACTCACCACTTCTCTGCACGTCTTCAAAAGGACTGTTAGAGCCCATATTTATGTGTTCCTCCAGGCATGTGCACAGAAATAAGAGAAACTGCTCTGGCACCGCCCATTTGCCCTCTGAACTGCCCTTCTGGAGGACTAAACATTACAGGTTTCACTTTTGAACCATGGAGACACCAATTGCCAATCAAATAATACCCAATATTTTGACATCCAATTAATTCTGTGTGACCAGCGCCCGAGCCCGGAATGCCTCCTCCCCCCTCCACACACAACCACTCAGCAGCCTGCAGCATGTCTCCTTCCTCAGAGTCAGGTTAGTATTTAATTACCCTAAACCTCAGCAGTATTCGTTACTATTGTGAAAGTACACACAGTAGGGGATTTTTTTATTTTTTATAATATATAAAAAAGGGGGATGGTGGTTGTGGGGGATATTAAAATTTAGCATATGGTACATCTACAAAGGTATAAATGTAATTTCAGTACAAATTCTCAAGAATAAAAGGTGCAAAAATATGATAAAATATGCCAATTTAAAAATGGAAAAGTCACTAATTTATTATCAAGGAATTCCCAAATCAAGTCACAAATTTTAAAAAAAAAAAAAAAAAATGCCAATTTTCTATAACATTTTTATAAGTTTTTGCTCCCCCCCCTTCATAAATGTCCATTTCTTAAGGTGTTTTTAATGTAAACATTTTTCTTGGAAAGTTCTTTTTTGATAAGTGTATTTTTGTTGGCAAATTTATTACTTCTATAATAAATGTATTACTCTTTACTATAAATTGTCATGTTTTGTGATAAAATTGTTACCTTTCCCCACACAAATTTACGACAATATAGTCATAAATTTGCAACTTCTCAAATTTTCATGATTTTTCCTTGTACTCTGGCTACTATAGTCCCTGTTCCATCTAGTTGCCCTGTTTATATATAATTTAAAAAAAAAACCACAACATCCTTGCAGCCTGTATGGGGGTGGGTGGGGGGGGGGGGGTGGCAGGTTAACAATAGGTGATGTTTTGGGGTCATTTTGCCTACAAGGGGAATGGCCATTAATTTCCCCCCCCCCCCAAAGATTTATTCATTTGAATGGAAGTTTAATATTTGTTGACATAAAAGCCTTTCTCAGATTTTTGCAGAGATTTACTTTGAACATTTTTCAATGCAAGCTGCCCATTTTTTGTCATTGACCCATTGTCATGAAGATAATGACCACGGTCTCTATGCGAGTTGCCAATTCTGTAGAAATCTATAGGTATTAAATATCTCCATGAGCATATAGGTGTTAAAATAAAATGGATTGATCAAATAAGTACAGTAAAATGTGCGCTACTGTAAGTAACTTTACTTTTCAGTATACTGTATAGGAATGTCCTTTTTTGGTTGTGCACCTGCCCCCCCCCCCCCCATGTCTGTGCACGTCATGGTGTTTTACTCTACATGTGAGGCCGTTTGCCTCCTATCTGAAAGATTTGTTACAAAGTCAAACGGCTTTGTTTGAGATGGACCACTATAACTGGAGGGCAATCAGAGCACATACCTCCACCTTGGCTATGGTCATTGATTAAAATGTGATTTAAATGTCCATCCATCTTCTTCTGCTTAATCCTTTTCGGATCGCGGGGGGTGGGGGGGGTGGGGGCTGGAGCCTATCCCAGCATCTTTGGGCGAGAGGCAGGGTACACCCTGGACAGTTTGCTAGTCCATCACAGGGCCAACACAGAGAGACAACCATTCACTCACGTTCATACCCAAGGACAATTTAGAATCCCCAGTTTGATGCCAATTAACTTATGTGGAAAGAAACCGGAGAAATCCCGGAGTAAACCCACGCAGACATGGGGAGAACATGCAAACTCCACATCACTGTTGGTCGGGGGCTGGGATCAAACCCAGGATCCCCCGGCCAAGGGTGAGTTGCTGTTCTGCCGCAGTGCTAATCACTCCACCGCGCTGCCCTGATTTAAATGTGTCAATTGACAAATCATACATTTTCTGTGCCTGTGCATTTTCAGGTTGATTAGCACATTTTTATTATGATGAGCTAAAATTAATAAAAAGCCCTATTGTACAATGTCAAAAGTCATCCAGAATATGCATACTGATGTGATTTGCTCCATAATCATTCTTGTCAAGACCACTGCTATGGAAAATTTTATCCAAACCCATCCAATTTTTTAAGTTGAGCTGTACTCCTGCTTCTCCATAATACTGTCAATCAACTCTACTGGATGGCAACCACTATTGGCCGTTTTTAAATCAGTTAAAGGGGTCATTGATTGAAAAATGTGTCTGTAGGTTTTAACAGTCTCAAATGTGTCAGCTGGTCATGTAATCAGCCAAAACATTTCCAAAACGCCAACTATCTGAAAAAAAGCACACTGCCTTTATCTCGTTTTTTCCTCAGAGAAACTCCCCAAAATGTTTTGACTCTTCTGGGTAAATCGTATAAGTCAAGTTTCGAAAAAGCCAACGGACTGCCATCCCTGAAACCCGCCCACTGCTCTATTATTGGCCCGTCTAGCCGTCTGTCATGTAGATGAAGTGGTGGCTAAAGGTAGCCTATTAGCCCACGAGCTAACACTGTTACCAGGACACTCGCTGTAAGCACGGCTTGTATTGTCATTTTCTTCAGATCTTAGTCACCCTAATAGCCACCCCTGTTATCACCTGGTTCACTCCGGCCCATCTCAGAGTGGTTTCATCGTGACTCTGCGGCGGATCGCCCGCCACAGCACACCAGTTGCTTTTGACCTGGGACCAAGGCTACTGGCTAGTGTTATGCCGAGAACTCCCCCGGATTGGTGGAGGAGTTGGCGGCATACCGGTACGTGCAATCCGCCACGGAATCACGATGAAGCCTCCGGCTCCCTATAATCAAAATGTCCCAGGATCAGATGCTGCTGGTTCTCACGCCCAGCAACCCCACCGTCCTCTGTGGATCTGCTCTGCTCTCACGGGCAGCGTAGTTGCTCCAGCTTTCAGCTGGCTGTGAGAGTAGAGTGGAGTCCCACAGAGCCACACTGCCCTTTGAGATCCCCTAGCTCGGTAGCTCGCCTCGGGTTGCGGCGATAGCAATTTGCTGTGGAATCACGGCAACATTTATTGAGCGATAGACCGGACTGATGTGAGATAGAAGCTACTCAGCTAATGGCTAACTGATGTAAAAGGGAGTGGATCTGAACAGCTGAAGTCTGTTTCTTAAAGTGACAGGCTTTGAATCAGAGCCTTTGAAGAAAGCCAAGAAAAAAAAAAAAAAATTGTTTCATTAAAAAACAAATTAAAATCTGAACAAAATATGTCACAAGCACTTCATTAAGACATGAGTGAGCTGTTGAAGTGTGTAAGACGAGTAGTCAATGACCCCTTTAAGTGTTTTAACTAGGCCACCTAGTTGATAGAGCATCTGCCCCACAACCGGGAGGTTGAGGGGGGTTCAAGTCCCGGCTGGGTCATACCAAAGACCATATAAACATGGTACTCCCCACCTTCTAGCTTGGTGCTCAGCATAACAGAATGGGGGAAGGAGAAGTCGTTTGTGGTGGCGCCTTGCATGGCAGTGACACCTCTGATTCTACATGCGATTAACACTGTAGATGGGAGAAACGTAATTTCATTCTACTGAGTGTGAAGCGGCTGGGATGAGAATCAGCACCTCCAAGTCCGAGTCCATGGTCCTCAGCCGGAAAAAGGTGGATTGTCCTCTCCAGGTTGGGGACAGGCTCCTGCCCCAAGTGGAGGAGTTTAAGTATCTTGGGGTCTTGTTCACGAGTGAGGGGAAAATGGAGCGAGAGATCGACAGACGGATTGGAGCAGCATCTGCAGTGATGCGGACGTTGTACCGGTCTGTTGTGGTGAAGAGGGAGCTGAGTTCTAAGGCAAAGCTGTCAATTTACCAGTCAATCTACGTTCCTACTCTCACCTATGGTCACGAGCTTTGGGTAATGACCGAAAGAACGGGATCGCGGATACAAGCGGCTGAAATGAGCTTTCTCCGTAGGATTGCTGGACTCACCCTCAGAGATAGGGTGAGGAGCTCAGTCATCCGGGAGAGGCTCAGAGTAGAACCGCTGCTCCTCCACATTGAAAGGAGTCGGTTGAGGTGGTATGGGCATCTGATTAGGATGCCTCCTGGACGCCTCCCACCTGAGGTGTTTTGGGCACGTCCCACTGGGAGGAGACCCCAGGGCAGACCCAGGACTCTGTGGAGAGACCATGTCTCCCAGCTGGTCTGGGAACGCCTTGGTATCCCCTCTGAAGAGCTGGAGCAGGTGGCTGGGGAGAGGGAAGTCTGGGCTTCTCTGCTTGAACTGCTGCCTCCGCGACCCGGACCTCCGGAAAAGCGGTAGAAGATGGATGGATGGATGTACATAATTGGCTGTATGGACTGAATGACCATAGGCTTCTTCTTTAAGAACTTATTTGCATTTAAAGGGTATTCTGATTTTCAGTTTACTGCAGTTAGTTTTTTTTTAATGACATTTATTGTATGTTGCAACATGCTTACAGATTTGTCATCTCCATGTACCGTACCTGTAACCACAGCAGGCGTCTGCTGGTGAGCGTGGTTAATGGCTCCTGCGATCTTGTCGGCACACTGCTCAGTAGTGATGGTGCCCAGAGAGGAGCCAGGGTGGAAGTTGTAGAGGGTGAGGCCCAGGAGGCTGCAGCGGCTAAGCTCATCCACCAGCAGGGTCCGACTCTTCTCAAACACATCTAACGACAGACAACACGGTGCAAGGAAAAGCGTGAGGGGAGTAAACCAGATGGGGTCAGGTCAGTGACATGCAGGAGAGTTGTACCATCACACACCCTCTTTAGGTGATCCACAGTTCATCAAGTAGGACCCATGAGGCAGGATGTGAACGGGGTCAAACTCATGTTGGCAGCATTTCTCTCTGAACTTCTCTGCAGCGCTGTGATCCAGCGGAGGCCTCTTCCAGGACCGCTGGGAGCCCAGAAACAAGGCAAAGCTCCTGGCACCCATCTCTGTGCTGGCCTCCACCGATTTCCAGATGCCACCTGTGGAAGAGAGCGTGAACGGAGTTCGACTGGGTGAGTCAGTTTAGACAGCTGGAGGAGCATCTAGCCAACACACCTTGGATGCCAACGTGCGCTCCAATGTACTTCTTATTTGCCCGAGTCTTCTTCCTCTTATCCGAGTTGTCACTGTCCTCTTCGTCCTCGTTCTTCCGCTTCTTTGCTCCTCTTTTCCTCTGGCTCATGCTGTCAGAGAAAGTTGTGGCCGGCCCTTATAAAGTTCCGTTTAAAGAGTGAAAGCTTATGAAGGTCAAAAATGCGTCTTTTTATGTCTCCCTCCCGGGTGGACCCGTCCAGTCAGAACGCTTCCACGCACCTGCCACAGGCTGCTCATTGGAGACGCTTCATGCTGAACAGCAAAATGGCCGCCCGTCAAACGACCGACTATACAGCGCTTTGAGTTTAAATTCTCCTGCACATTCGGGTTTACACTATTTTAACGCCAGTACGTACACACCAGTGGCTTATCAAGCGTGTGTTTTCATCATCTCCCAATTACTTGACTCTCCGCTCAGGCGTCGCTGTTCTTGTAGCCTCGACGAATGCCTCAAAAAGCTAAAAAATCGCACCGAAGCACTTTAGCTAAGCTAGCTAGCACGCTAGCTTATCTTCATATGTGATTCCCGAGGTGAGTAGGCAAATGTTTTACTTTCCAAACCTTGCACTGTGACGCTGTTTTACCACGATTGAGATCCTGTTCCGCTTAAAGGCTGCTTATAGCGGCTATAGCTTATAGCACATCTAGCTAGAGCTAACTCGATAACGTTAGCTCTGCTGAGTGTTTTTGGCTATTAGCTGCGGTGGGTATTTGTCCCAACAGTTAACATCTGTACAAACACGACATCAGCTGGTGGTGTTTAACTCAAAGCTTCTGCAAATGTTCTACGGCATTAATGGATGACTGTGTAGCCGTTCTTGTTAAATTTCCCGTTTTCATGTACCTTACAAGCACTCTTGTTGCATTAGCTGCCTGAATCCATGATGATGACAGGTAGGGCGACATAAGCTGTTGAAAAGAGCTCACTGCAGACCTGACAGGTCCAGGTACCGTGATCAGGTTGGTTGTTGGGTCTGCATGGATTTTGTGGGGTCAGAAATGCTGTAGGAGGGGTACCAGGGTCTGTGCTGTGAATCAAGGAATGCTGCTTGTTGGAATGTAAGGGACATCAAAAACGAAAGTAGCTCACTGAAAACAAGGCAGTCAGAGACTGCAGTCCCACCAACCCCCATTTTAAGTTTTTAAGCAGTGTTTTTACAGTGTGTGTGTGAAAATCCAAGCATAGAGACTCTTTACAGTGTGCAGAAATATAAACATACACTCAAGCAGGCAGCCACAAGGACAAGATGATCACAATACTTCACCAACCCCCTAATATTTTGAATTATGAGTTTTTGTGGATGCACAGGCATCCTTAATTCGAGACTTGTTTTTTTTATTTCCCTGGTGTAATTCTACTGCCATGGACTGGCGATCTGTCCAGGGTGTACCCTGCCTCTCACCCAAAGATCCTGGGATAGACTCCACCCACCCCCCCACTCCCCGACCCGAAAAGGATTAAGCGGAAGAAGATGGATGGATGGATGGTGTAATTCTAGTTGGATATCGTGTTCATGAACAGCAAATTAATGTTCCCCTTTATTTTAAATATGATACAGATTTTTCTACAGAAGCCAAGGAGAGCTATGGTTCCTACTTTCTTATTTAATTAGATTCTCTCAAGATTTTGAGGTAATTAACACATTATCACTGGGGTTAACTAAGAGATAATGGGATAATTGATGTTACCATGGGATAACAAGGCTCATTTTCCTAGAAAAATGGAAAAAATTGTTTTCTTGTTCTGTGATGTATCAAAGTCAGTATAATCATAGCTGTCTGCTCTGCCTACAGGAAACAAAATTACACATACAGCTGTTGAAAAAAAATGAGCCTGCTGCATAAAGTTTTCCTAAATTAAATCTACATGTATGACAGACATTTAGTTTGAGTACCTGTTGAATTCCTATACGAAGACACCTCAGTCTGCTTAGTCTGTGACATAATTCAACCAAGACATCATTAGAAAGAAGAACTTCTGTGTAGACAAAAAAAATTCAATAAAATTTTGTTTCCATATACTAGACGATTGCGATGTTTGTTTGTCGAAATTGGGTCAAACACTGCCTCCATTTTGTGACGTAATGAGGTGAACCAAAGATGTAAACAAGCATGGCTGAGTACACTGAAGCGGAGGAAGTTGTGAGCGATTTCAGCAAAGATTTGAGCGATTTGTCGATAGTTTTTGAGGAAGAAGCAGGATCGAGTGATGAAGAAGCGCAAGTTGGTTCTAACGAAGGACTACAACCCTATTTATTTGAACCGTATCATTCAGGAAGCGACGATGACTCGCACATTTCAGGGGATGAAGGGTCCGACGGTAAAGGGTTAGAGATGGACGTCGGTCGCCTCCAAAACACTGAATGGTAATATACAGATAGATCTAAATTTCCCCGATCGGGTGGTCGGGGAAATAAAAAAAAATGCTCAGATAGTCAGTTTCTGTAGGCAATGAGATTTATAAAAATGAAAACTGAAAAAAATAATATAGCATTTTTTAACATAAAGTCATTCCATTTGGTGTAAAGTCAACACTCGGCTTCAAAATTCATAAGGGAGGATTTTACTTTTGGTGGAAAAAATATAATAAAATCACCATCACCTTATGTGGGGGGGAAAAAAATCAATTACACAAACTCTTTTCCGGGCGAGTTTTGACACTGTTGCTTCTCTGCGCTGTTTTGATATGTCGATATTGTCTTGAGCTGTGGGTTTTCGTTTAAAAACCGCAGGTATGGCAGTCGGTTTTAGAACCTGTTTGTAACGAACTTTCAAGCCTAAAGATTCCTGTATGGCAGGCGCCTCCTCAAAACTGTCTGCAGTGAAATAATCGCTACAGAGTACGGAAGATGGTGTTGGTTGCCATTTGTCCCTTGTTCTCTGTACTTGCTTCGCCCATTTTTTAAGAAGATCTGGATCTTTTGGGAATGAGAACAGGCTTATACGTTCACTGGAGCAATTAGAACACCCAGCCGCCTCGCAATGTTTCGGCATTTCTTCGCTGATATAGAAGCTAAACAGCTTGTTTACATTGATAGCACACGGATCAGCCGAGAGGAAACTCTCCTCATGACATCATATCCGGAAACAAGGCGTCTCAGGATATCGTGTTAGTGCAACACAGCGCCAAATTTGAATTCACTTAGAAATATTTTTCCACTTATTTAGCGTTCGAAGTCAACAGAACCAACTATGTGGACGATTGAAGATAAATTCATACTGAATATTGATCCATAGTTCCTGCATCGTGTCAGACACTTTAAGGAGGTACTGATTAGGTGATCATCTAATCATGGTAAGACACATGAAAACTGT
The DNA here is from genome assembly GCA_020510985.1 of Pholidichthys leucotaenia. Taxonomy (NCBI): domain Eukaryota; kingdom Metazoa; phylum Chordata; class Actinopteri; order Cichliformes; family Pholidichthyidae; genus Pholidichthys; species Pholidichthys leucotaenia. The sequence continues at coordinate 444,911,628 of CM035836.1, read as the reverse complement.
GAATAAAAATTAGGGTTATTCCATAAATACAGATTTCTGAGTTCTTCCAAAGTTAAAACATAAGTATTGCAGTGTTTAAGAGTGATCACGAACTTGTTTTCTTAGCATTGTTTGGTCAAAAAGCATATCTAAAAGCAACATCTTTTTTGTTGTTTTGGCCAGTTATTTTCTGTAAATAAATGTTCTAAATGATGATATTGTGACTTGGAATGTGGGTGAGTTGTTTTCAGTAGGTTAGAGAATAGAACAAAATCCTTCATTTTACTCAAACACATTAGTATAAATAGTAAAACCAGATAAGTGATAATTTTCAGTGTCCTCTTTGGTCTCAATTTTTGTCAGAGCTGTATTTATTAAATGAGTTCCTGTTGTTATGACTCCTGCCCAACAATGATCCCAAAGCGTCATATCTGTGTGGTAATGAACCAGACACTGTTTTGATGTCTCCATATTTATCCTTTCATTTCATACATTATCCCCTAATAATGCTTTATTTTATCTGGTAATCTCAGGAAAACAAGTGTTGTTGTTCTTTGACAACAAATTGTGAGCTTGAGGACACAGAATAAAAAAAGATAGTAGCAACATGGCTGTTCTGGGTTCTAGTTTTCTAAATGTGGTCATGTTAAAACTAAAGTCAAAAATAGCATCATAGTTTCTCATCCTTTTTTATTATCACAGAATGAATTAGAAATGTTGAATATTTGCCTTGACTCAGTGGTGTATTGCTTAAGATTATAGATAATTAAAGCTATTTAAGGGACTAATTTGGATCTTATGCTTAGCTTTTTATTATTATTGTTTTCAGTGCTATTAACACCATAACTGCATTCAACAGTGCCACACTGTAGCTTGTAGACTGTATTGAATTTAACATAAAACTAATAATCAAGTGTATAATAACCAGGCATATATGCCAGATGCCAACAGACAGCAAAAGTACCATGCACACTTATTTACCACATGACTGATACAAACTAGGAATGACTTCTGCAAATCTGATTTCAGGTATTGTATTTAGGAGGCCAATGTCAACTTTAGTCAATTTTCTGCTCCAGAAAAATATAAATCTTGGTGTCAGAAGTTACAAACAAAAAAAAAAATTTGACATTCAGCTTGTTTAAAAAAAAAGTAACAGATTTAATTGATAAGAAATGTAAATAATATAAAAACAGGGTGAGATGGAGGCTGATGATCCACTGTAGTGACACCTAAAAGGAGCAGTTGAATAATAAGAGCTTTCTGATTGTTGAAATTAGTAGGTTTGATACTAGGGCTATGAGATATGACCAGAATTTCATATCGTGATACAAGTCATCTTATACCACAATAACAATATACAGTATATCACGATAACCATTTTCTGTATATTCAGAAAATGGTTTTTTTTTTAGTCACATAAAAAGGCTTTTTTTAGTGACAAGGCTTTTTCACATAAAAATGGCTTTTTTAGTCACATAAAAAGGGCCATCTTTTTTTTTTTTTACATTTTAAATTGCATACTGAAAAAAATCAGTTGTGCAAATTGAACACATTTGTACAAATTGAACAAATGGCAGCCTGAAGACTGTCTGGTCTGATTTAACGTTTGCTTCTTTGTAAAACCATTTCAGATTGACCATGATCTGAAAATCAAAGGCACAAAAGGTAATGTAAAAAATACATGTGATGACTTCAACTTCATTCATTAGCACTACTTGACTAATTAAAATGATTAGATATAAGATAAATTACATTAAGAGCGAATATGCTCCTCTGACATGTTTTAATTTATTTATGTGCAGCTATCACAAACGTTTGTAGCTTTAATAAAAAACAAGAAGCTCGGTAGCAATTTAAACCAAAGAAACTATGGTCTGATACACTGGGCGACAAATTAGCATCGTCATTTCAGGGTTTCCTCTGGTAACATTTCCAGGTGACAGCCCGCCACACTTGAAATTATCCCACCACTCTATGAGGAAATATAAATTTAAGAAAAAAAATATGAAGGAATGACAGTCCGCAAGCATGCACACGAACAACGCGCGTGACTGTCATCCATGCGGAGTTCAGAAGCGCCCCGCCCACATGTTCCAGTCAGCAGGCAGTGTCTCGCTATGAGTGTCACTGTCCGAGAGAAACATGAGCTTATTAAAGTACCTTAAACAAGGAAAAAAGCAGAAGAGGTATGTAAGCAGTGAAGGCATTTATCATGGTTTTAACCCACTGGAAACGAGAGCAATAATAGAAGAGTCACTTAGCGAACAGGAGCTCGAGTAGGTTCAGTTTGTCTTCTTTTTTTTTTCCACAATATTTTTTATTGAACCTTTTTTTTTTTTTTTTTTTTTTTTTTACAAACATGGCACAAACAATCAACACTAACACAAAAGTAATTTAAAAATTAAAAAGAACAAAAAAAAATGTAATAAAAACAACAACAGCCATTAACAAACACAAGTCAACAACAATGCTCCTCTGTTTACTCTAGGTAATCTATTACATAAGAATACATAATATACATTCATCAGCTTGGAATTTGCAAGGTCCACACATATCATTCACCTTCTTCTTCAGACGTTATGTTTAAATTCTTTACATAATCAATGAAAGGTCTCCATATATTCTCAAACACATTTTCCTTTGATTTCATTATATACAGTGGGGTAAAAAAGTATTTAGTCAGCCACCAATTGTGCAAGTTCTCCCACTTAAAAGATGAGAGAAGTATCCAATTTTCATCATAGGTATACCTCAACTATGAGAGACAAAATAAGAAAAAAAAAATCCAGAAAATCACATTGAAGGATTTTTAATGAATTAATTGGTAAATTCCTCGGTAAAATAAGTATTTGGTCAATAACAAAAGTTCATCTCAGTACTTTGTTATATACCCTTTGCTGGCAATGACAGAGGTCAAACGTTTTCTGTAAGTTTTCACAAGGTTTTCACACACTGTTGCTGGTATTTTGGCCCATTCCTCCATGCAGATCTCCTCTAGAACAGTGATGTTTTGGGGCTGTCGCT